>CM062813.1:529035237-529741370 GCA_031772625.1 Pinus tabuliformis | reverse complement strand
TCTTCCCCTTCACATGGTTGGCCATATTCAATAGAGAATAAATTAGGCTTTGGATAATCTTGGAGCAAAACACCCTAAATCCAATAGAGCAACAACAAAGTAAATGTTGAATTTGTTGTTTCTTCATCAAGTGGAGGGATATTTTCTTGACCAAGATTAAACTACTCCAATAATTTATTCTTGAAACTAAGAGGAGCTCATTTAGGTATTCATATTTTCTATATTAGAATGATTTTGTTTCATATTATCTCCTTAGTGTTAATATTGATCAAGATAACCAATATTGTCTCTCGTCTTCACCAGTAGCATTTGGGGCAGTATTCATTCCAATCATACTCCTACATAGATGCCATACATGCTACTGATGAATATGGGAGGTAATCTTTCTTGTCTTAACCAGTATTGACGCTTTGTATGAGAAGTATCTACAAAATTTCACTTTTATGTTTTGATATTGTGGTAATTGTTTCCTTTTTTTAAACTATGATGTCGACTAGTGCACGAGGTAAAAAAAGCTCTAATGTTATTTTTATTAATGAATAATAACAAAAAATGTCAATTTAACATTTCGTTTTCGTTATAGTTGATGATCCACCCCTCTTTTGACAACCTTGAAAATGTCATGGGTACATGACTAGACCATCAAAAATAAATAAAAAGAAAAAGAAATGATTGCAATAGTTATATCATTAGAAACATCATGTACCATATTATGAAAACATATTTTTGATGATAATTTTTTTTGAGATGAAGTATTATGTGTATATGGTGAATGAATGATTGCATGAATGTTATATGTTAATGAATAATTATTATATGTCTCTTTATGTACACGGTGTTGTTTCATATTTTGTAAACATATATTTTATGAAAAATTTTATTGAGATGAAATATTTTGTAGATTTATGAATGAATGAATGAATTAATTAATGTTTTCTATTTTATTTTTTATGTATCTTAATGTCTTGCTTTCAAATATTTCCTGTATAGTAGATAGATTGGGTACTTGGGAATTGAGAGTGATGTGGGGGGACAGGAGAGGGCGAAGGGGCCATAATATCTTCCACTTTAACGTGGTTGGCCCTGTTCAGTAGAGAATAAATTATGAATTGGATAATATTGGAGAAAAACACCCTGAATCCAATAAAGCAAAAACAAAGTCAATGTTGACTTCATTGTTGCTTCATCGAGTGGAGGGAGGTTTGCTCCAAGATTAAACTACACAAATTTATTCTCAAAACCAAGAGGAGCTCATTCCGGTATTCATGCATGCAAGTAGTTTTAATTATTCTTTATTCATTCAATTAAATTTAATATTTGGTCAAATTTAATCTAAGTTCGCCTCATTGGTGTCATGAATATGCGTAGGACAACTAGTTTCAATTTAGATGTTGAAGTGGGACAACTATCTAAAGAAAATATATCAAAATGGTAAGGGTTTAGGTGAGACAACAAAATTTGTTTGATATTCATCTTTATGTCTTGGCCAAGTTGGATTTACATAAAATTTTAGAATTAATAACAATCTTTTCCATGAAAAATATTCCTGTAGTATTTGTCTTTCTTTGATAATTATGGTTGTATTTGAGTGAAAGACCATAAAATATCATTTTTCATACAAGGCAGTAGGAGAAACACTTACTCTATTAATTGGGAATAAGGCATTGGTATGATTTTTCTTCTGTTTTATCAATTATTTGTCACATTTAACTTCTCCTCCATTTTTTTGTAGGTACTTTCATTTGCATATCTAGATTTGAAAGATTAACTATAGTTGAAGTCATATACGTGGAAAAAACTCATCGAAGTGTTGCTCAACTTTAGTCCACCAAGCTCTTTGCTATTGGGTGTGTGATTTAGTTTTGCATTGCATTTGATTTCAAGAATTTTTTTATTTCTACATTGCAAATCTTCCAAGACCATAGATGTTGAGAAAAACTAAGGAAAATAGAATTAAAGTTTCTTTTATAATGTTTTCTCTTGTTATATTGACAATTCTTGTAATATAATGTTAGTTCATCATCATCATTATTATTTTTGTTCATCATCAGGACAATGCCAATAAAGAAGATCACAATGCAAATAACAACACTAGAAATAGGCTCCAGACTAGGGAAAAACCTCTCCACAAGGGAAGAACCTAAAAAATACTCTTCTTATAGAAATTCAAGGATGACTTCCAAGACCTTTGATCAATACAACTCACCAAGTGACAGGCCAGCCACCCAAACAAAAATGCTTTTCTCTATAACTCAGTCTGTTTCTCTTCTATAGCTCAAAATATGAATAGAGATAGCTTTCTTCCCATACATGTGAGCTTCCCAAACAAATAATTGATACAAAAACAGAACAAATAGATAGTTTTTCTTTCCTCACTATCCTTCACCTCTTTCTCGCTCTAAATTTTCCTCAGACTTCTTCAAGATACCAAATTACTTTTGTGACTTAAATGAGGTCCAATACCTCTCCTTTATTGAGAAATCTAGGGAATTATGTGAGTTAGATTCTTGAATTTGATTTCTCTTATCTCAACATTTACTTGTGAAATTATATTTTGATTATGTTAGTGTTCTTTTCATCAAATAAATATCAACATGAATATCACAAAGACAATAACACAAGACATAAGCACATAGCCAGGAAAAAACCCATTTAAAGGAGAAAACCCAGTCAACTCTTTCTCTTGTAGATTAAATTATGTTGATACACACTTGGCCATTTTAATAAATAAATAGACTTACTCCAACAAATAGAAGATTTCCTCTTGCAATTGTCTCTGCAATCATGGTTCTTGGCTCCTCCTGTTTCAACTTTAAAATTTTGACCCTCCTTCTGCAATAGCCTCGACCTTCTTACTTCAGAAATATTGGCCTTCTTGCTTCAAAAATCTCGTCCTTCCTTCTGTAATAGTCACAGCCCTTTCTTTAATCATCTCTACAACAAGTAACTTTGGCCTCCCTATAATTGTTTCTGCAATTCACATTTTCGGCTTCCTCTCTACAATAGTCTCCTAAGATTCTCTGCTTCCTCTTGATTTCTTGGTCCTATAATAGTTTCTCTTACTTCTTGAATGAAAGCTTCACTTCTCTCCACAAAAGTGTTAAATAGTAGGCTATTTATACTTATTTTTCATTGTGCATTTGAGCCGACATGATCAATTTGACTTGAACATGACTTGTAGGCTTGTAATGAACGTTGAATTGATTATATTTTGTTTGGAGGGCAGATTTCAAGGATGAATTGTAATCCTTTTGGGAGAAGGAACTGATTTTTTGGAGTAGATATTTATTTACCAAAACAATTTTATTTTGTTAACCTTAAGTATCCTAAGAAGTGTCTCTCACAAAAATTCTTTGACTTTGACTCAACAAAAATTTGGCTTCACAACGCCAAAAAATGTATTTGAAGGGAAAAATTTAAGCAACTAGATTTCAAAGGCATGCCCCTTTCTCATTCAATGTTTTATTTTCTATAATGGTTTTGTAGACAAAGGAACATTTGTTGTTAACAAAATATTTCCATGTAAAATGATCCACTTTCGAGAGTCGATGATAGAAGTTGAAAGAGATGAAATTTATGTTTGTTACCCAAGTATCAACTCCTTGAAAATTTGTGGAACGAGCAATAATTCGAGCACAACATTCATTTCAAGACATTTGATCGCATTGCTTACTTATGGATAGGTTCCAAAAGATTTCTTTATTAAGCTTGTAATCAATTCTATAGAAAAAATTCGTAATGAACTTAAAGATGAATCAAAAGTTTGGATAGTTGTAAAGCAATATAGGGATTTAGATGACGACCACATGTGTCTGACAATGTTATCATGTGGAATTATTTTGCGTCAATTAATTCTTATTGGATTGACCAGAACCACCCTTGGGGTACCATGAATGAAATGTGAAGCAACAATCTCCAAATGGGTATCTAGAATAAGCACATGCTCCTAGGGGTGATGCAGGTATGGATAGCTATAGACATAGAGCCTATTAGATTTTACATAGAACCAAGTCATTTGTTAGTCCCTTGATGCAGAAATGAAAGAGGGTGGAAAATCATATAAGCCCAAAATCAATCGAAAAGAATATGTGCTCCAACTTATCCAAAGTATGGAAAATCAGTAGTTGAATGAGCCCATGATGAGATAAAAACTCATGTTTACCCCCTTTTTTCCTTTCAAATCATTCCATTTATGGATTGTAGGAGGAAGTATGGAACATTTATGGTCTCTAAAAGTTATAAGTTTGGTTGGTGTCTAGTTGGTATAGGGTTTGAATTGATAAACATAAACTATACTTTTCCTTCCTTCGTAGGAGATGTATTTTAAAAATAAGATATGCTACCTCCTCCTAGATACCTTAATAATAATTCCTTTAGTCACAAAAATTTCAAGCCACTTGACAATAGTCACATATTTAAATACATTCTCCCAGGTCTAGGAAAGGCCTATTTAGCGATACTCTCTCAAGGGTGAGAGGAAGAATCAGAGAGAGAAGGCCCAATAATTTTAGTAAAATATCACATTAAAACATTTCTCTTGCATCTCAAATGAGATTATTTTTTCTATAAGTTAAGGGAAGAGGATAACCAAGAGACCATAGGAGAGTATAGACTATCATCAAGTTATAATATCCTTATGTACCATTGGTATTATATGAATGTAAAGTTTATTTCCTTTTCCATTTCATATTTATATATGTGATATTATGGTTTACTTGTTGTAATAGTTCATAGAGAAATCTAAATTCCCTTCTATGGAGGTAAACTTTGTATTTATTTTTTTGTGCATGTGTGTAGGGGTTCAGATAAAGGATTTGGGAGTGAGGTATATGGGTTTCACTAGGGCTTCCAGTTGTTATGAGGGGTTTTTAATTTACACTAGCCTATGAAGGTTATAAGGTGTCATAATTTACATACTTTCCTCCATTTATTTCATTACTTGTTTTTACATTGTGAGTAGGAAATTAGTTTTTCTCTTTCACCCATTGCCTAACAGATCGCAAGGTAGGATCAATTTGGAAATATCTTCTTTGATTTTGTGTGAATTCAAAGAAAAATCCTCCACTCCTGGAAAATATCAAATCCAATCCCTTAAATATCTCTAACTATCCATAAAACTATTAATCTCCTCCAGCTATATACTTTCTTATTACATTGGTTACATTACATGATAGATGAAAGAAACAAGCTCATTCCTTTGTAGATCAAACTAGAAAACAATAGGTCCTATTACAAAAGGAAATAAAATGTATATGATTCTCTTGCATCACCTCTTAAAACACATTAATATATGAACTTAGTTTTATAGATTCATTGAAAATTCAATGCATCATTTCCTTATAGTGAGGGAACCTAATCCCAAAATTTATAATCCATCAAATATTTGTACTTTTATCCATAATATTTTCTCATCCAAGTTAATCATGTGCATATACATATGTATGTGTATCACATGCCCCTAATCCACATGCCACTAAGGAAACACTACCACATTGTTTCATTCATCTACCCTTCCTTAAGTTATGTAATTACTTGCATGAACATCACTAGTTTAAATTGCATTAGTCACTCTTTAGAAATGGTTAGAATCCCTTGTAGAAGGATCACCTACATCTCTGAGGGTCCATAGTCAATATTTAGGAGATCCATTTCTTCTAGTCAACTATGTTGTTGAAGATAAATTATAACACAATTCTATTAGGATATTTGATTGACAATTTGACAAGATGATTGACATGTTGATCAATGTTGTGAAATATTTATTCAAATCCAAAATTGTTTACAAATTTAAAATGGACTTCTTAACCATATAGAAAGGTAGTTTGATAGAGAAGCACCGAAATCTCTATAATAAAATACGACATTCTTCATACACATAAATTACTAATTGAATGGATCAAGCAACCTATTATAGCTACTAGACACAACCCCCAGGTTGACCATAGGGGTCAGTGCCTAAGACACCTTAAAGTGTCTGAAGGATATATTGGTAGTATTTAATATTTAAACATAGGATGAGTTAAAATTGGTTTAGATATCTTATCCAAAGTTATATTCAATAGACACACATATTGAGCATTCTTTTAACATTTAGATTTGGTGGCCTACCCATAGAGTGTGTAGCTATAGTGTCATGGTAGTATAGATGGAACAAAAGATCACAAAGAAATGAAATCGATGTAGAGGGACAATATCATAATACTATGCATTATACTTCAGTTGAAATACATAACACATGATGTAAACAAAATTGAGAAAGCGTGGAGCGCATTTTAAGGACATTCTACCTCATACATCACAACCAGAATCCACAACTTTGAGATTATGTCTAGTAGCTAAAATTACATGCATTTAGAGAGGAAAGAAACACATACGAAAAAGATGAAAAATGAGAGAATTACATACTACTCAGTTCAAAATTTGGAACCACCAGAACTACATTATTAATATTTAAAAATCATATATCTCATAGTTCTTCAAACACTTGCAAAATTCATAGGTTAAAGCCACCTCTCAACCAGAAAATTTGAAACCATGTTAGTGAGTCTCTCAACCCCTTTTATAGGGTCCCATAGACGATAATTGGTTATAAAATAACTTCCTATCCACTCAAAAATTCAAGTTTGCTACTAGCACAACTCTCCTAATTATCACATAACGGTCTTGATTCTCTTCTTGAAACAAAATATTTACAAAAACATCAAAATAACTTGAGATGTCTTGATTGACACAACAAAATATCTTCATTGTTAGACTGTCAATTCCTTTGGAAGGGACCTTGGATCAATGATTTGAATTTGAGCTGGATTAACAAATTGGTCACACTTTTGCCACAACGTTGGGTTTGGAAAGGGAGAGTGAAAGAAGTTCTGATAAGTTATCTTCAAGTTGTTGAGCTCAGTATAATTTAGCTTTTCAATGAACAAAGTTTTTACCATCCATAGTAGCTAGAAGTCCCTCCTTAAATACTTGACTATAGTCTTCCCTTTAAGGGTATAAGACTTCTCATGAGAAGAGTCTACTTTTCTCTTTTCTTTCACTAGTAATTGTTGATACTGCTCCCATGGGAAAATGTTCTCTAGGGCGTCCCAACAGTTGGGAAACCCATCTCTAGTCCTTCTATCGAAAATAAAATCAAATGAAGCCATAGATTTTAGTAGATCACCTAAACACTCCTTAGATTTGGCCCTGGCTACTTCTTTTTGAATCATCTTAGAAACATCAATAATTTCCCCTATCCTGTCAGTAATATCCATTTTCCTCAACTCATTAGTTGTCTTTTCATTAAGGTACTTGAATAACTTCTATTTTGTCTTGGTATTTCTTCCATCTTCCTCTTTGTCTGACAAGATAAATAATTCAATATCCTTGACAGTAATCTTTTGTTTTGCAACTAGGTCTATATGCTCCTAGATGTTCTTAACTTCAAAAATAATTTCATCCCAAATTAGTTGACTAGCCTGAATGAGGGAGATATTACCTTTTAACCTGTTTTTTAGTTTTTTTATCTCCTCATTTGCAGTCTTCAAGTTGTTTCTAATTTGTTCCACATTGCCTCTGGTTGTCTCTACCTACTTCTCCTTTTGTGTGAGAGTACATTTAATATTCTCTAGATCACTTTGCGCCTTCTTGGATTTTCTCTCAAACAACTGCAACTCGGTCAGGGCCTTGGTCAATCATTCAATGTGATTATGTGGATCTTATGGAATAATGATTTCACAAATGTGAGAATCATTTTTTTACTGCAACTCGACCACCTACTATTTGAGGACTACTACCTCATTATTTCTGTCTATCATGTCCTTGGCTAGGATTTCCTTTTCACTCTCTACTTGCGCTATCTCTTTGGACTGCGCATCTTCAACTGCAAACATTTTTAGTTTGTGCCTCAACTTATGGATTTCAGCTTGTGATCCCTAAATGACGGCTTCCACAACAACTTTATCATTTGGTTTCACCCCTAGTTTGATAATTAATTCTTTGAAGCTTTTATTCTATAGGAGAAGGGCTCTAAATTTGGAATTTTCTTGCTTTACCGTGGTGACAGGTTTTTATAATCAATTTCAAGCCTTATTGATAGTCAAGGCACTTCTCCTCATCTAACTATAGAACATTTCTCTAGCCTGCCTATGCCAATTAATTTTGTCTTACAAGGGGATACTAGACATATCTAGTGACAGGTCCATAGTCTTGAATTGTGACCCTGATTGTAGGGACTATGCTAAGGAGTGGGACAAAGAGAATTTTATCTAATTCCTTTGTAGGTTCATAAAAACTACAAGCCTGATCTGATAAGGAACTAAATAATTAGAGGAAATTTCAGCTTAAATGTGGCCTCCTAAGGAAAAATAATAAAATAAGAGTTATAAATTTTGGAGGGAAAAAAGAAAACTACTTTTTTTATTATTGTATTTTTGGTTTATCTCAAGTTTACTCAAATTTCAAGTGTAGACACTCCTTGTATGCCAAATAAAATTTTTCATCTAACGAGTACCCATTATGCATACTTTTGAGAAGACCCACATTGATAAAAATTGAAGATACATTAAAAAAATGTGTTCAAAACATTTTTTAATGTATCTTCATTTTTTTATCAATGTGGGTCTTCTCAAAAGTATGCGTAATGGGTACCCGTTGGATGCATAATTTAATTTTGCATCCATTGAGTGTCTACACTTGAAATTAAAGTAATTTTATAAGGAGATAAGTCAAAAATGAAATTTTAAAAAGTAGTTTTTATTTTTATTTTCCCTTCAAAATATTTACATGTACCTCTTTTTAGATTCAAACTATTTTGATTGGTTTACCTTATTATGTACGTGAAAATTTCATGGGAATTTTTAATTTAAAATTTCCTTTAATGACAATGTTAGCTACAGTAGCATTTCATCCCTAACACTTATGTTTTTCTCCTCTGTCAATTTCCCTTATTCCCATTTGGGGCCTGTTGCTGATGCACTTCCCAAAGATCCCAGTATTGCTATCTTTGTAGAAGTAGAAGTGTCAACTTGCTAAGGATATTCTAGGATTAGTTGGAAGCCTAGCTGGTCCAAGTCCCTCTCAGTCCACTTGGTCTCAATCTCCTCCTCAACTTGCTCGTAGAGCTTATCCTTCTTGTTGGCTAATGCCTCTTCCATCTTCGTGTCTCCAACTTCGTCCATGCTCCTCTTTTGAATATTTTCCCTTGAAGATATTGTTTCAATCTCCATTTCTATATTAACGATCTAAGAATCGAAATTAGCCTTAAACTCAAGTTCAGGTCTATACTCATGCTTATATGCAGAGGCATTAATCTCCCTTCCCGTCTTCAATATGACACCATGGGGATCATAGCGCCACACCTATCCCATTTAAAAATTAATCTCTTTAAACATGTCTTCTAATTGCTAAAGGGTTTGTCTGGTGTTCATAATGAATGAACCCACCATCCTTCCGAGCTTAAACATGTAGTGCTTTTTGGTAGGAACAAAGTGGATTTGATCAACATCTAGTCTCTCTCTAATAAATTCTAGGGAAAATATTCTCATGACAATAAATATAGGTAATTGGTATGGGGGAAGTTCTAACCCATAGAATTTGATTTCAGTATAATTTTCAAATAGGTACCAATCACCTTCCTTGATATCTTCATTGAGCTGAAGGATTTTCTTTTACTGAGGAAGGATTCTAGGAGGAGAGATGTTATTTATAATTTTGTAGGAAAATGACATATAAGTGGAAATGAACTGAGAAAAACCCTCATTGTCATGCTTCTTCTTTACATCATTGTCCCAATCAAACACAAATTTTATCTATTTGTGGGAATATATAATACTAAGGCCCAATTACTTAAATTATTGTATATGGGTGTACAAGAAAAGGTAGAATAATATTTGAAATAAGAAGTAATGGGAAAATGATGCGACTGGAATTATATGGATTCAACAAGGTAAAATGGTATGCCAAAGATCATGTATGGATGCATCATTGTGAGCAATAACCCTATGGAATCTTTAGTGATGTTGTTGGTTTCATCTTTCCTAAAGAATATGACAATGGTAGTCATGATGGGTTGTACAACTTCAGAAAAAATAGGCATGGGGAATGTTTCCATAGTAGGGAGGGTTTGATAATCAGGGGCTAGAATCAACTGAAGGAAAGTTTGTTGTTCTCTAGATAAGAGCACATTATAGCTATAAAACAAGGTGGTCTATCTAAATTTCTCTATATTGAGGAATTTTGCGTATATGAAATAATTTTGAATCAATTCCAAAGTTATTTCCAAAATTTTCACCCTAGAGGAGGATATGAAACAATTATTCTCCTAAATATATGATGTTGCAAGCCAGGAAACAAATTATGGAAAGTAGTAGACTATGGGGGTGAATGAGTAGTATAACCCTTACTCTAGGACCCTAAAGGGGTCCTCCCCCTTGCGATTTCGATCATACATGTCAAAATGGAGTTCTAACAAGTGGTAGAAGAGGGGTGAATCATGAATCTTGACTTATTTTTCCATGAGGGGCTCAACATTACTAGAGGTTTTCATCTCTTGGGATTTGGGGACTTTAGGCACAGGTTTCTTCATTTTAAGCATAAGGGTAATGATTAAGTGCCAAAGGACTGTGGATTACCTGGTGACGAAGCGTAATTGGATGGAGTAGCACTGGAATGTATCGATGTTGGTTGACATTTGGACAGTGTGGTAAGAATGCATAAAGGTAAATAAACTCAGTTGTATAAAAAAAATTGAATTCAAATGGCTAACAAGTCATGGCCTTATAGGTGGAGGAATAGTCATGTGATGTGTGGGGAAATATGTGAGGGGACATGTGGGGTGATGACATGTGGTACCATAACATTGGATGGACGTGAGAGATAGAGGAGAGATTAGTTCTGTGGGCAATACGATCACTTGTTGATGTTAAAGGTGTGTTGGCTCACCTAGTGGCGAGCATTTTTATAGGCCATTTTTTCAAATATTTTCAAGGGGTCTACAAACTAGATCAATAAAAATCCTTGAACACTACGTCATAATCCCTTCACAAAGCCGAAAGAATCAATTCTCCAAAAATTTTAAGTTTTTGGGACAATCGGCTCAAAAACATTGTTTTTAGCTCGAACGCATCTTGCATGCTTGGTCACATGCATTCAACAAATGTTGCATGATTGTTCACCAGCACTAGTCAACACATGTTTCTCCCTTCTGCAGGTGTATTGATTCTATAAATTCAGGAAATTAAAAAATTAAAAAATACTTGAAGCTTCCTCATCTAGAAGTTTCCAAGGTAGTTTTAACTATTTTCCATGGATAGGGAGCTCGAATTCCTATATGATCCTACCTTGGAGAGCTCATCTCTTATCCCTTGATTTGATCCTTCCATCAGAGTGGATCTCAAGCCCATAATGATAAAACTTAAAAACTACATCCTATAAATTTACTGCCTCCCATAAGGTTTGGTTTGGATTTTGGAGATTGATAGTGCCCTCATGTTGTTGCCTTCAACCTAAACTAGTCATCATATTCATGTATTAGGGTTGATGTTGAGTTGTGCTCTGTGACAAGGAAGGACAAGTCAATTTGGGGAGACATCAACAAAGTTAGCTACTATTTATGGTTGTAAACTCTCTCCTATATTTATTAATACAACGAGTATCATGCTTTTCTATATTTGTTGTGTTATGTTTTCACTCATGTATTTCAATGCCATGTTGATCCATTGAATATATATTTTATGTTATGCTACATAGATGTTGTGGATCCTTTTCTTATTTTAATTGCATGTGTAGGTTCTAATTTTAGCACTCAGACCTAGAATTGGAGCTTACAAGTGAGGAAGAAAGAAAGGCTTGCCATAGATTCCAAGTAGGCTTCTTTACCATACTTTAATATCTCTAAGGAAAACTTCATGCTTTTTTCTTCTATTTTTCTATATCAGACTAGTAGATCTACAAAATTCACCTTTGTCTACAATCGTGAAAATTATGCATAACATGTATGGTCCCCACCCTTCGTTGGGGTGAATGATCGGGGCTTGGGAGTGGAGTTGGACCCCATAGAGTTAATCCTAGTTGTAGGTCATTCGTGCCCACCCCTTTTGCCTTAACCTTCTGAGGGCTAGCGTCGACTTATCCACCGTGCTATTTGTCCTGCCGAAATGCTTCTCGAGCTTAGTTGTTCGGTGATAGAGGGTGACCCACCCCACCACTTTCTCATTAATTAATCAGTCTTGTATAAAATGGAAAAGAGAAAGGGGGTGCCCATTATTTTGTCATTTCTCTTTCTTTTCTTTTGCCCAGTGTTTTTGTCCTTTTCCGAGGCTCTACTTTAGAATCTGCCATTGTTCTATTGGCTTATAGACGAAAACCCTTTCCAATTAACAAAATTATAAAAACTTGTAGATCTCAACACAACCTATAGGATTTTGAATCATTGGAAGATCCTACAATATTATAAGAATGACTTCTTATATCTAGTTTCTTTCTCTTATCATTTAGAATAAGATCCTAAACTATATATCAAAAAGTTTTGAGATGTTTCGCCAAAGGTTTGCTTTGATACATTTCTCAAGCTGGATCATATCCCTTACAAATATTGTTAAAATCATGTTTAATATTAGTTCGATTAGTAGATAACCTATATTTAAAATCAAATTGGCATAACTCTGGCATGAAGAAAACACTATGTTATTCCAATTAGAATCTAGTTTTCTATTTCAAAAACACCAATATGATGAGGTGTGTAAGGTGCATATATTTCCCAAGTAATGCCATTTTTATAAAAGTAGTTCTCAAATACCTTAGTCAAATATTCTTCTCATTATTAGATATTAGACATTTAATATATTGGTCACTTTACTTTTCAACTAATGACTTAAGCTCCACAAAATTTTCAAAGACATGATTCTTATTCTTTAAGAATCATTTCCAAATATACCAAGGAAAATCATTAGTAAATTTCAAAATATATGTTTTGTACCTTAACCATGGTTTTTTCAATATATAAAGGTCAATATAGATAAGCTCTAGTTGGGTCTTTTCTCTCCAAACCATTCTAGTCTCAAATGTGGCCTATTGATTCTTGCCAACAACAATTACTCCACAAGTTAGTGAATTAACCATATAAAATTCACCATTGATTTCATAACTTAGAAATTTAGATGTCTAGGTTTCTCATTAGAAATTCACCTTGGCTCACTGATGAGTGTAGTCAACCCTGGATCTTCTTCTTGAAAATAGTCTTCAAAATTGTACTATTTTTTATTTTTTTCCAAATGCATATCTTCGTTGAATATTCAATGGATGATGTAGGCCATCATATATTATCCAACTATAGGTCAGAGCACTCGTCAAATACTTGACAAAAAAATCGACAGAACCAAGTGTCATTACCTTAACACTCTCGTTGGATAGGATTTCCATCTGTCACATATCCGATGCTTCACCGTCATCTTCAAAGTGTCGAAGCAACAACACTTATGTCACACAATTTACTTATGTTTTCAGTTCCCCAATGCCTCAATGTTAGTTTGTTCTGTCGGAAAAAACTACCTATGTGTCGAATATCTGATGCTTCACTATCAACTTGAAAGCGTCAGAGCAACAACAATTCTGTTGCACAATTTACTTATGCCGTTGATTACTCCACACCTCGACATCGATTTCTTCCTTCGAAAAAATGACCTATGTGTCGAATATCTGACTGCGGACTGGTTCGCAGTTGGTGTCGCAAAACCAACTTATAAACATGAGTTTTTTAATGACCATTTCAACTTTTTTATGTGTCGGATAATCAACATTTATACTAACACTTATCTGACGGTAACTAAATTGTCGACTATTCAACATAATTCCAGCAACAATTTGATAAGCACCAATGTGTCGAATATCTTATGCCAATAAGTCACATACTCGACTAATAGTCATCAGATTTTGACCCCATTTGTACTAGTGAGAGCAATAAGATAATTATTTCTTTTAGTAGAATTTTCTACCCAAGTATATACCTTGTTTTCCTATTTCTCAATAAATAATAATGCAGGTATTATTTTGGAAGCATCTAATGTAGATAAATTTTCACAATGAGTAATATAATGAATACCTATAAGATTAGGTACATCATTTTTCAAAAAAGTAAGAAATCCATTTTTATTTCCAACCATCGATGATGCACACTCTATGGAAACTACTATCAATATTTTATTTGAAATTCTGCTTGCTTCCTTTATATCATTAATTACATCATATGTTGTTTTCCCTCTTCCATAATAAACAATTATGAGTTTTAAAAACTATGAAATTAAAGGCCCCAACCCTTGTGAGCCTAGAAATGTGGCATAAACTATGAAATGATTCTCTAAACTATGATTTGTAGTTCCATTTATCATAAATGAATAAAAAGGACTATCCAACATTCTTTTTGTTTGTACCTCTTCAAGATACTCAAATATAGCAAAAAGGAAATGTTTTTCCACCATGTGATTTGTATATAATGTGTAATCAACTTTATTATTTGGCATGTTGGGTATATGTAAAGACATTTCAATTCATATTTTGAGAGAGGTAAATCTTCTTGCACAACCTAATAAACTAATTTCATAGTTGTGATTACACTTTACTTTTTTTTTTTTTCATAAATGTGTGATTTTTTTTCTAGAATTCATTTTTCTTTCTTTTCATTTCCATATATTCATTTAGCTTGTGAAAGTTTATGGATGCTTGAATCTCCATGAACAACGAGTCATGTTTCATGGTAGAGAAACCAATGTTGATCCCCCATGGTCTAGTTGTCTTATGTTCTTCACAATATATTCATTTCATAACTACTTTTCCTTCATGTTGTCTCTTTCAACCACTTGTACTTAGTTTTTCATTCCTCACGAAGCTCTTGTTTCACTTTCAATGTGTTTTTCTTTTGAGTGTTAGGTTCTTCACCTCAAAATTTTTCAATGCATTCTTCATTATATCCCAATGAATCCAAGTCTTCATTCATCAAAATTAAGCCCATATTTATTAGAATATGAAACTTGTGATGCAATAAACCATCAAAAAAATTGGTTGAAGGTTGGCTCTTTTTTGTTTGATACATTTTCTTATATGATACTTATATAACAAAAATTGAAAGTAATTAGATGTGGCATAAACATGCCATAAAAATTATAATTCCTACTTAAAATATCAATCAACAACATATAGAAATAGAACAATATTACTATTAATTCTTGTCATACAATATAATTTTAATATTATAAAAATAGTAAATATTTTGAGAAAGTTATGTTTTATGATGTATTTAATTTCGTGAAATGTGAGGAGCTCACTTCTCTTTTTATTTTCCTTAAGGAAAGAAAATTCTCTTACCTGCATTAGGAGGAGAAAAATAGAATTATATATAAGAGGCTAATTATTTTGGTTAATTAAAAAATTAAAATTATGATGTAGCTATGATTATTGAATAATCATATTTATTTTATTAGATTATTTACTATGTTTTTAAAACATAGTTTCATTCTTACACAACTATTAAAATTTTATGAATAAACTTGACTTTAAAAATAAATAAATTTAAATTATAAGTAGAATCTATTCAAATTATGAGTACAATCTTTTGGGAAAAGTTATGAGACACACATGACATATTCATTGTATATTCTGAGCGTGTGAAGCTAATTATTTTAATTAATTAAATAATAATAATAAATAAACTAAAATTATGATTTAGCTATGATTATTGAATAGTTATCCTTATTTTATTATATTATTTACTATAATTTTAAAGTATACTTTCACACACCATTAAAATTTTATGAATAAACGTGATTTATAAGCAACCATTATAATCTTATTGATAAACCTGAATTTAGAAATAAGTAAATTCAAATTAAAACTCATAAGTACAATTTACATTACTCCTCCTCATACCTATCCTCTACTTTGGATACACCATTCCCATTAAACAACTTGGTAGCTTCGTAGTCACAAACAACTTGCATACATTAAATAATTTCTTAATATCAATTCAAATCAAATTAAATGAATCCTTGGAAAAGAAAATTGTCTTACAGAAAATCTAAATCTATTGAAAATATTAAAAACTTACATATTTTACATCTAGTGTGTGTGTTGTGCTTAATTGAATTGATATATAGAAATGGATTACCCTACTCTTGTATTCCATAATGGATTTCCTTAAACATTTAAATAGGCTTCATCATAATAAATACCATGAGAAAATACCATGGGTTATCAAATCCTGGAGCCTAAAAATGGTCAATGGCAAATTTGTTTATTGAGTCAAAATTTTTACATAATATAACAATACATTACAACATAGCTTCCACACTAGGTTGGGGAAATTCCTCTTAGCGCAATAATTAACTATGGAAAAAATAAAATTCTTCATTATTAATTATGGAAAAGTTATTATTAAAACTACACATAGGTAAATTTTAAAATTATGGAAAAAAGTTCTTATTAGAAATAGACACACATACAGGTAAATTTTAAATATGTCCATCAAATTGACATACACACACACACACACAAATATGGGTATATTTTAAATATACCCATCAAATTAACACACGCACACACATAGATATAGGTAAACTTTAAATATACCCATCAAATTGATGTTTTAAAGATTTAATTAAATTTCATTAGTGACATTTTAAAAATTCCAGTAAATGGCAGTTAAAAAAGTGAAATACGGGTAAATAACTATCAAATTTAACCAATGGATGTAATCGTTCCCCTCAGCATGAACAATTTGTTCTTGGATAGTCTAACATTAGGTCCTTGTAACACCCATAGAAGTTCACCAATTGGTGATGCATGCTAGTGTGCCCCCTTTGGGCCCAATCTCAAAAATATGTTCCCCCTCCTAACCTATGACATCTATCATGGCATTGGACCTATCAGCAACTTACGGACAACTTGAATTAAGGATTGAAATAGCAATTCTCTTATAAACCATAGAGAATATGTACTACCCAGTATTTATCAAAATGTTGGCATGTCTTTACCAGGTGGAATTTCAATAGAACTATCAATCTGGCATGCACTATGAATGGAGGAGTTGCTTTCTCTCCATACCAATTCCTCCACACAACTTGTCACCACCCTAAAATAGATTTATCATAAATTATGAAAAGGGACTCTAATTTTTCCACAAACTAGAGCTTTTCTAGAATATAGGTAGACAAGGTTGTCCGTTGTAGACTTGAATGGATAGAGAACTGAGTATACCGCTCCACCTATAGGATTAACCCCAACACATGTAGAGAGTGGACTATTTACTAATAAAGCCACATCGTCTTACAAGATTCTTCCTAGCCAGCTCCTAAATGTATTCCTCTATTGTAGATTTAACTATCTAGGTGATGTAATTGCCTCTCCTTCCATCACACGATTACACCGTCAACCTCAACAACCACATCCTATCATCATTTCTTTCCCATCAAGTAAATTAAATCTCGCATAGAACCCATAATTCTAGACATTATGTGCATTAACCTTCATTGAGGGTAGGTGCCACATCTCCTAGCTTGTTTTCTAGGTGGAGAAATAATATTCTTCCCCCCACCCCACTTTCCTTGTTAGTCACCCCATCTATGGTTTTATATTCATTTTGAGCTAATTTACAACAAGTTTCCTTCGTGAACAAGTCAGGAAGGATATCCCACTTTGAAGCCACCTATACAAAAATTTATAAACAACGATAGTTTGCTATTAGATCTGCTACTTTTTTTGCGTTCTTTAGACATGGCCAAGGATTTGAGCAGGAATGTGAGGAATGATTGAGGAGACATGTTCCAACAGGGATTCCAATATCCAACTTGATGAAACCTTATGGATGTGGGATCCATTTAAGAGTTTTTGGAGCATATTCATAATAACGTGGGAATCACCTTCCACCTGGAGCTTAGAGAACCCTTGTGCATGGTCATATTCCAACCCCATATAATGACCCATTAGTTATTTTGCATCGTTACTATTAATTCCAGTCATAGTTAAATAAATGAAAATGGGAATATCTGTGTGGTCTCAAATTATACCTCCATATCCTATAAGCTTAAAGTTTCCTTTTATTGCATTGTAAAAATTTAGCTTTAGGAACTAGGGAAGGGAGGTTCCAGCTATAAGGGTTTGGAGCCTAGATAAAGGAGGGATCAGATACCTACAACCTTTTGGGCAGGTAGGGAAACCAATCCTTCAATAGCTTTGCTTTATGAACAGAAGCTTTCCAATCTTGCAAAGACTATGAGAGGGCTAAACTTGTTTCCTTGATTTATTTAACTTTGGATTGCCAAGTGGAATCCAAAGAGACATATTTCCCTTTGAATATTCTTCTTTTACATTGTTTCCAAATTCCGCATAGGAGTAACACTAGGGAGAGGATCCATTTTTTATTAAGCATTGGATTAGAAAAATTATTGGATCACCATCTAATTATTGTATTAGATATACTCAAAGGATCCCTATTTGTCTTCAGGAAGTAGTCAAATATCTTGTTATATAGTCCCATAGAGAAGGTGTAGAAATTGAATAAGTGCTATAGATATTTTGAGTGTACTTGATAGGGAGGACATATAAATGGGCCTTGGTAATTTATTCTTTTGAATATTCTCCCATGTTAGTGGCTTATTTTGGAGCAAAAGCCAAAGGAAGATGGATATTTTTTTCCATACCTTTCATTTCCATATTTTAATCTAAACCTCCTCTCATTGTATGTCCTAATGCTCCACATCTATTTGATATGCTTCACTTACTATAAAGATGTGTCTGGAATGATATTCCCATCAAGTTTTATCCTCTTGGATGGACATGGGGATTCTCAACTTTTTCAAAATTCTCTAGAATTGCTGCCAAACTGCCCTATCAGGTTTAGGGTGCCAATTATTTGGCATGATATGTTGTTGCCAACCCAAGTCTAAATCTCCTTCAGTCAAATAATCAATCATAGTTTTTATCCCTTGAGTTTTAATTCGTTGACTAAGCTACTCCAAATTTGTTTGTTCCCTCAAATTCGGCAGTTGTTGCGAGGCATCATCCCAAAATAGTGTTGTTCAAACACCTTTTATTTCCCAAAAATAATGTTTCGTAATGATATTCATGCCTTCTCTCACCAAATTCCAAATTGATGATCCAGGGGGCCACAAAGTTCAATCTAATTAAATCTTTTTGAGGTGTGTAGGGAAACATACTTGCTTTTCCAAATGCTTTTCCACAAATTTTTCCCCCTTGCAACCACCTCCACCATATCTTCACATCTAGAACCTTTTTCATAAAAAATGGATCTCACAAAGAAAATCCACCCTTGAGCATCAACCTACACAAGTTATCCCAAGCTACTAGCATCTATTTCCTGTCTAGCTAAGTGTCATCCAATAAACGTGATCTCTGTATTCTTAAGAGTTCGTACAAATTAGAAGAAGGGTCTGTAATATATAAGAACAAGTAAACAAAAAGAGCTTGGAGTAAAGTCTTGAGCAAGACTAACCGCTCAACTATATTTAGGGGGTGAAAGATCCAACCTCACAATTTATTTTGAAAATTTGTGAGGAGCTTTGCTCGTAGGCTCCAGTTAAGAGAGCTTCCTACTAAGGTGGTGCCTACATACTCATAAGGTAGTTTACTTATTTGGATCCCCATGACATTATCCACATGTCGTTGAACAATCCTTGGTGTATTAAAGAATAATGCATGTGATTTATTTCCATTAATATCCATACCTAAGGCTAAAGAAAATATATATACAATGTTTTTGAGGGTTCGAGCATCCTACACTGTAGGATTTTCTAGGCCCAATGTATCATGAAAAAATTTCTATTGGGTCGATGAGAGGTATTCTCCATAAAATTGAGGGCTATAGAGTTCATTCATGACAGCCACTATTTTAAAGGATTAGCATAATCTCTCAGTAGCCAAAATAAAAAAGAAATGTGAGAGTGAGTCACCTTGTCTAATCCACATGATAATGTAAAAGGGGGAGAAGGAGATCCATTTACTAGAATTGAGAATGAAGTTGTGGCTATAATATTGTAGATCCTTTCAATCCATTCTTCTGTGAAGCCAAAATCTAGAAGGATGTTTCACAAATATTTCCAATTCAGTTTATCATAGGCTTGAAATAGATCTGGTCTGATAATCATTCTAGGCCTCTTTGTGATATTCAATGGGTGTATCACTTCATGGGTGGAAATAATACAATTTAAGATATATCTTCCCTCAACGAATCCCATATGCTTTGAAGATATTAATTTTGAGAGAAATGGCTTAAGCCTATTTTCTATAATCTTGGTGATTAACTTGTAAATCACATTGCACAAAGCTATGGGTTTATAACCATTAAGATCCTCCACCTTTTATTTTTTGGGAACGAAGGTGAGGAAAAATGTTTAGAGCTCCGAGTATTGTTCTGGACTATCTAGAATCGTAAACCACTTGCCATACCTCTTACTCAATATTGACGAGCATGATTGAAAAATGTTGATAGTAAATCCATCCAACCCTGGAGCTTTATGGTGGGGCATCACCTTGGTTGTGGCTTTCACCTCTTCATATTCTATCTATGTTAGTAGTTCTTCATTATGCTTTGTATTAATTATCCTAGGAATGTAGTTGGATATATTTTAAATAGCTCTATCTTTGTCACCCCTAGGTTCAGAAAGGAGGTTGTGGTAGAATTGAACCAATTCTTGTGTATCTCCTTGTGGGTAGATCCAATTTCCTCCCAGAAGAATCTAATAATGACGATATATCATTATCATGCATGTGTTGCAACATTGACTTGTAAAAAAAAGTTGTATTTCCTTCCCCTTCTTGGAGCCATTAGATGTGAGCTTTTGGTCTCCAAAGAATCTCTTCCTATTTTTGTCTCTCCTCTAGTTCTTGTAGATTTTCTTCCTTAGCTTTGATTAGGATTTTTTCTCATCAAAATAATATTTCCTTCTAGTAGATTATTTTTTGTTTAAGTTTAAGTTTCTCCTCTAGGATATTGTCAAATCTTCCCTTGTTCCATCCCTTCAACTTCCATTTAATATGCTTTAATTTTTTGTATAGCATGAACATAATCGATCCCTTTATGTCACCAATTTATGCCCACTATTGTTAGACATTAGATTGGAATTTTGAGTGATGGAGCCTAAACTTCTCAAATATGAGGGGGTGAGTGCATAGTTTGGACTTAAATTCTATACTTAATATTATAGCCCAATGATCAGAACCATGTACAGGAAGGATTGATGCCTTTATGAATAGGTCCAAACTTAGGATGATCATAGAAAGAAGCCAGTCCAATTTTGAAGTGACTTGGCGTTAGCCTCCCCTCATATTATTCCAAGTATGTATTCCGTTCTTGCTTTCTATCTCCACTAGATGTATTAAATCAATTGTATCTTGCAACATTTTGGCCTTTGCTTCTAATCACCTAATCCACCTCTTTCCTCCTCAGGTAACTTAATCGAATTAAAATTTACCCCTATTATCCATGGAGATGGAGAGACTAATTTATTCACGTTGGTGATGATTAATAAGAACATAAATTTATCCTATGAGATATTTGGACCATAGAACTTAGATATCTAGCAAACTACCTTGTATCTATAAATTGGATCTGGATGGTCATTATGTGAAATGAGGCAAACATATTTGTGACCTAGACATCCTACTTGTTCCACATTATATCCATTCCTCTAGAATAACCCTATGAATCCATTGTTATTTCCTAACAGTTCTTCCCTCATTTGCTAATTATATGAGATAGGGCCTCATCTAATCATTTTGTTTCCTGGATTAACATTATTGAAGGACCCTTAGATATGTAAAATACCCAGTGGACCCCAAGAATATGAAGGTTTTTACGTTATCCCATGCTTTTGTGGGACTGCCTACATTGGTGAGACTAGTCGCTCGATTACTCAGAAGATTTGTGAGCATGCTGCTGACATCAAGCATGGCAGGACCCGCTCCTATGCTTTGGCAGAGAATGCAGATAAATCTAAGCATCACATCTGCATAGAGGAGGCCCAAGTCATTGCTAGGGTTAGTCATTTCCATCATCATAAATTGAGGGAGGCCCTAGAAATTGAAAAAGGACACAATAATTTGAATAGAGATGATGGTTGGAATATTAGTAGAAGTTGGGTCCGTGTCTTGTCCTCCTAGTTTTTTAGGCTTCTTTTTGGGAATTTATTTTTTTTAGGTATTGGCATCCTTTTTATAGTATTTGTTGTTAGTTTATTCTTCATTAGAGTTTATTTTCTCAATCCTTCATCTTTTTTATGTATTTTATCATTCTATTCGTTCTTAACTCCTTTTAGTATTCTTGTTATTTGTTTAATGGGGCTGAGCCCCATATTTTATTGTTGACCCCATTTTATATATATATATATATATATATATATATATATATATATATATATATGGATATATATATATATATATATATATATATATATATATATATATATATATATATATATATATATATATATATATATATATATATATATATATATATATATATATATATATATATATATATATTTATTTATTTATTTATTTATTTATCTCTTTTGACTTGTGTATATTTTTGTTTTATTTTATTTATTTTTCCATTAATTATTTTTAATATATATTATTTTATTTCCATTAATTATTTTATTTATCAAATTATTTTGTCTCGATTAGGGTCTTCACTCGTTTTTATAATTTTTTACTACCCTGCTTTAAACTTTGACACACACACACACACATATATGTATAGATTAAAATAATTTAAATATTATTTCTCAAAAACTAGTCGCTTAATATAGTGGTTAGTTATTAATATTTGTTTTTAATAAATTAATAAACTAATATCATAGTTTAAATATTATTTTTCAAAAATTAGTCATTTGATATAACTATTACATATTAATATTTTTAATAAACTAATAAACTAATATCATTATTTAAATATTATTTTTCGAAAATTAGTAGTTTAATATAATTGTTACCTATTAATACTTTTAATAAATTAATGAAAAAATATCATTATTTAAATATTATTTTTCAAAAACTGGGTGTTTAATATAGATGTTACATATTAATATTTTTAATAAACTAATAAACTAATATCATTATTTAAATATTATTTTTCAAAAACTAGCTGTTACTTAATAATATTTGTTTTTAATATATTAATAAATTAATATTATAATTTAAATATTATTGTTCAAATATAGTCGCTACATGAAATTATGTCTCTACATTGCTCTCTATTTAAGCCTATGCCATAGCCTCCCTCTTCATTTGGTCCTGATGATGAACCATACTTGTTGGTTCGAAATGTGTCGGCCAAAAAAATTCTCTTATGTGATTCCTACCGAAAGACTTTGCTCAATTATTGAAAGATGTTTCACTTTCCTTTCTCTCTTAAGAGTCTTTTTTTTTTCTTTGTTTTTTAGTACCCACATATTCCATGAGACAATATCCATGACTCAAATTTGTTAGAACCTCAAAAAGCCTTCAATATAACCTTAAGTAGTCCCCCTAAATTAACTAATGTACCTGCAAGCTCATTTAGGAATTGTACGTTTCCTTTTTTACTACTTTTCCTTCCTTCCTTGTGTGGCTTAATCGGGTCCTTTAATGGATTTGACTGTACTCTAAATGACCCACTACCTGACGTGCCTGACTCGAAATTCACTACAACATGCATGTATTTAAGATATGGTTTTCCTAGTAAACATACTTGATTCTATGGGAGAGTGAAAGGACTTACTTTTCCATGACTTAGCAAATTTTGGGAGATTTTGTTTCATATCCTCCACTTGGTCAGGGAGATGTTTTGACCCCTTCCACACAATATGAATGAAAACACGAGGATACTGAATTTGATTTGCATTATCTATAACCTACTGGGTGGGTGGAAGACCGCAAGGTGACCAACTACGTCATTTGGGAATCCAACGATTGTGCAAACTAATTCGATGGGGAAGAGGGCCCCAGGGATATTTCATCTCCTAATAACTAATATATATTATGAGTCAATCCCTTTACTCCCATCCCTTTCTTCCCCTAGGGGTTATGAATCGTGCAAGGGTTTCTACGGTTATAGTTTCTTGATACCGTTATAAACCCATCATTATCTAGAGCCCCAGAGAAATCAAGGTTATTATTTGAGGCCACCAAAGCATAGTCGAGGTATAATATGCCATATTCATGGAATCACCGACATCTAAAAGGAATGTGATCATAGTCGAGCGTATGCTTCCATATCTCCTCCTAGTAGTAGACATTAATTGATTTTGACAAAGGATCTAAAATATTCATGTAAATACATATTTGTGCATAAGATATATACTTTTTTTATCTAGTTTCCTCAAATATATTGAAAAAGTGTCCCACCGTATTCCCAATTCTTGTTAATATCTCTTCATCCAAAATTTCCCACAACAACGAATACATGTAAATCCATATGGGTGCCACATTGAAGTCCTTCTTGTTTGGGATAAAGTGTTTGATCCAAAATCTCAATTAAAGCCACTGCAGAATTGAAGAACTACATATTGTTCTTGAAGACCTAATTTTAGTCTTCTAAACTTGTAAAAAACACAGTAAAGTAACTCTTTGCTCCCATTTCTAGTTGAATCTATCCTTTTGGCTTCCATTAATTGTAAACTGAATGGGTTACCAATTTCTCAAATAGCCAAATTCCCAATAACTCGAGAAGAGTTCTTTCGAACTCATTATTTTTCCGACCCTTGGACCTTGCCTTCACCTACGACCACATTAGTTGAAGGAAAAGTTAATGGAATGGCGTTTCCTATATCTGTAGCTGAGCTTAGATATCAGTCTATCGTAGACTCTGCAGATAACCATTCTACTCCTTTTTACGAAGAGGAGTTAGATGGTCATGTGGCCCCGGCTTGGAGCTTTAATTCTACCTCTGCCTTGGACTGCTTAGATTCGGTTCTACCTTCTGAAGAAGCAATCCTCGAAGTAATGATGGGTATAGATCGACCTTGGGAAGACTTACACCATCATTCATATTTTCTTCCTCCATTGCAGGAAGTAGAATCTAGATTCTCCGAACTCGTTGGTAGTGATGTTTGTACGGTGTCGAACCCTTTGGCTCCAACACACGTATGTGCCGAAGGTAATATGTCGGTAATCTAAAAAACGATACCTATAAACATCTCTAAGGATCCTAACATCATCGAGAATATCTTCATCGGAATTGAGTGTTCCCCTGAAGAAATTCAAATTTACACCGACCTATTCAAGGAATATCGTGATGTGCTTGCTTGGTCTTATGAGGAAATGCCCGGCATTGATCCTTCTATAGTCCAACATGAGATCAAGACGTACAAAAACGCAAAACTGATTCGTCAAAGGCTTCGGCCGGTTAACCCTAGGAAAGAAGCGGCTATCAAAGCTGAGGTTGAGAAGCTGCTAAGGGCGGGTTTTATATACCCTGTTCCTCTTACGGATTGGGTTTCTAACCCAGTCCCTGTGGACAAAAAGCAAGGAACAATCCGCGTATGCATCGATTTTAGGGACTTAAACAAGGCTTGTCCAAAAGACAATTACCCCACGCCATTCATTGATCAGATTATCGACGAGTGTGCGGGTAATGAAATTTTTTCCTTCATGGACGGTTTTTCGGGTTATAATCAAATCTCTATCCGTCCTGAAGACCAGCATAAGACAGCCTTCATATGTCCCTGGGGTACCTTTGCATATCGAAAGATGCCTTTTGGTCTTAAAAATGCTGGAGCCACCTTTCAGCGGGCCATGTCATACGCTTTCCACGACATCAAACATGTCATCGAGGCATACTTAGATGATCTCGCTGCTCGCTCTTGAAAGAGAACTGATCATCCTAGTCATATTCGATTAGTTTTTGAGCGATGTCATTTCTATAAAATCCGGTTGAATCCCAATAAATGCGTTTTCGCGGTTACATCCAGTCGGTTGTTAGGGTTTATTGTGTCCAATGAAGGGATTCGGGTTGATCCCTTCAAGGTTGAGGCAATAGTTCAGTTGCCTCCCCCGTCCTCAATTCGTCGACTTCGAAGTCTTCAAGGGAAGGCTAATTTCTTAAGACGGTTTATAGCAAACTATGCCGAGATCACTAAAGGGTTCATGCGTTTGCTACGAAAAGGAGTTCCATTTGTGTGGGACGACTTTGCGCAGCGGTCGTTTGATGCTTTGAAAAAAGAATTAGTCTCTGCCCCGCTTTTGAGTCCACCGGATTATGGTAGAGACTTCCTTTTATATCTCGCTGCAGCAGAATCTACCATTGGTATGGTTCTAGTTCAGGAGGATGATGCTCTTGTCGAGCACGTGATTTATTATTTGAGCCGAGGATTAATAGGTCCTGAACTCCGCTATTCTCCGGTTGAGAAATTGGCCTTGGCAGCTGTCCATGCTGTCCAGAGGCTCCGTCATTATATTTTGCTACGCAAAACTTTTGTCTTAGTGGCAGTCAATCCCTTTCAATTTGTCCTCAGTAGGCGAGTGATTGGGGGCAAATATAATAGATGGATAGTCATTTAACAAGAATTCGATCTCGAATTCTTGTCCGCCAAGTCTAAGAAATCTATGGTCTTCGCGGAGCTAATTTCTGAGCTTCCTTGTGGAGAAGATATTGTTTATGAGGAAAGTTTACCCGACGAACATATATTCCTCATCTCTTCACAAGACCCTTGGTACGGAGATATCATTGTTTATCTCCAGACTTCGAAGTTTCCCTCTACATTCTCCAAGGATGAACGACGCAAGTTACGTCACTTGGCTAAAAACTATGTTATCATTGGTGACACATTATACCGTCGAGGGGTTGATTCAATTCTTCGACGTTGTTTAACCTTAGAGGAAGCAGAGTCTGTTCTTAATGATTGCCACAATGGAGCTTGTGGTGGTCATCTATCAAGGCTTGCTACAGCCCAACGCATCTTACGTGCCAGCTAATTTTGGCCTTCACTCTTGAAGGACTGTGTGGAAGCGGTCAAACACTGCCACCCATGTCAAATTTTTACTCGCAAGATGCACGCGCATCCAGCTCCCCTTTTTCCCATTGTCACCGTCGGTCCCTTCACTAAGTGGGGTATTGATTTTACGACTTGTAATCCGCCTTCAACGGCGAATCACAAGTATATTATAGTGGCTGTAGACTACTTCACAAAGTGGGCTGAGGCCATGCCTACTTATAAGAACGACAGTGACACGGCAGCTTTGTTTCTTTTCAATCAGGTTATCTCAAGATTCAGTATCCCAAGGGAGATTGTCACTGACCATGGCAGTCATTTCCAAAACCAGCTAATGTCCGAATTGGCTCTTAAATTAGGTTTCCGTCAGGAGCATTCGTCACCTTATTATCCTCAGGCCAATGGACAGGTCGAGGCGGTCAATAAAACTCTTAAGACGATACTCCAACGGACAATCGATAAAAATCGGTCCAATTGGCACATTATGTTGTATTCGGCGCTTTGGGCATACCGAACCTCCGTCAAAACGGCTACTGGTTTTACTCCTTTTCAGTTGGTTTACGGGATGGAATCTATCTTTCCGGTTGAATGTGAAATCCCATCTCTAAAGTTGGTTGTTGAGCTTCTTCCTGAGACGTCAAGTCTCGAGGAGCGCCTTGTTCACTTGGAACATCTCGATGAGCAGCGTCGAGATGCCGCCACGATGAATGAGGCCCATAAGAAAAGGGTCAAAACATAGTATGACAAGTCTATCCGTCCTCGTGTTTTTTCTGAAGGTGACCTTGTCTTGGTCTATGACCAAGATAAGGACGCCTTGGGGGCAGGAAAATTTAAGCCTATGTGGTACGGTCCTTTCATTATCAAACGAGTTTTAGAAAAAGGATCGTATGAGTTAATTGATTTCGAAGGAAACAAGCTGGCGGAGCCCCGAAATGGGCTCTAACTAAAGAAGTACTTTGCTTAGTTCAGGCTAGGCAATGACTTCTTTGTATTTTATGTATATATTTATGCATATATTGTCGAGCGTTTTCTGATATCAGTGCTTTTTGGCCCGCTGTGGCAGGTGTTGATGGATGATTTGGTCTATTTTGGGTTCACCGATGGTGCTAGTCGGCACACTCGGAATCTTGCTTCCGCAGCTTGGGTACTTTATTACCCAACTGGTCAGTTGATGATATCGAGAGGTGTGTGTATCGGTCCTGCTTCAAACAATATGGCTGAGTATACAGCTATTATCAATTTATTATCCGAGGCAATCTCTTATGGGATCGACTCGTTGGTAGTATATCTTGATTCTCAATTGATAGTGTCTCAGTTAAATAACATTTATCGGGTTAGAAATCCATTATTATATCGCCAATATTTAAGAGTGAGGTTGTTGCAAAGATCATTTATTTACATTAATTATTTGCACATTCCAAGATCTCAAAATTGGTTAGCTGATTTTATCGCTAATCAAGCATTAGACTGGCATATCAATCATTCATCATCATAAAATCATGCATCAAAAAGTCAAACTGTATATATATATATATATATATATATATATATATATATATATATATATATATATATATATATATATATATCGCAAAGTGTCTCGAGTGTACATATGTGTGTCCAAAAATATACAAAATTGGGACTCAAATGCCCATAATCATGTCAGGCATATCTAGCGCCTCGGCTCAGGATGAGCATCTAAGTATGTCACTATAGCATGGGACACGCGCCGAAAGATGCGAACCCAGTCACGTGGCATGCCAACCACATGACGCTGCATATTTGGAGGAAGGTCCTCTATCTTGGCCATCGGTACTTGGAAGCTCAGCCTCGCCAAGTGTCGCTGGACGTTGTTTAAGGTCCGTTCCGCATCCGTAGCCGCCTCTTCGGCTCCTCGGCCACGCCGTCCATGCCGCGGGAATCCATCTGGTCATACGGGCCCAATGTCTGGAACATGATCATCATATTAGTCATTTGAATCTCATCGAAAAATATTTTTCAAAGTTCATCATTATATTTGAAAAATCCAAAAAAAAAAATCATAAAATCATAAAAATCAAAAATCTTACCAATCTCGCCCCATGCTGCATCCGGTGGTAACACTAGATCAGGATCTCCTTGGAAATCCAGTCCGGCATAGGGGTAATCATCCACGGCGATGATTTTCTACTCCCACCAGGTAAAGAAATCATCGTCGAATGCATTCCTAGGGACTTCCCCACCCCCTAGACGTTTCGTCAAGTCAGCCCACCGGCCCATGCGTGGATCACGTGGACTACTGATGGAAACTGCTACCCTGGGGCAGAGTGTGGGAACCTTCTCGAAGAAGAAAGTGCACAAGATGGTTCTGAACCCAAAGTTCTTGGTCTGTCCCCTCCTGATAGAAGTGAGTTGTTCCTTCATGTTGGCAAGGAGAGGAGTACACCAGTCAAACACTGTAGTGAGACAGTCCACTGCCACGCTCATGTTTACCCGTGATGCCTGATGTAGTGAGGATGATCCGTTCACTCGACCTATGGTGAACAAGATTATCCTGAGTGACAAACTCGCCACATGTGGGATAGAGATCTGACTCCCGACCTTCCGATGACCCGGGCAATAAATCTGTACAGAGTCATCTATACTAAGGCTATTCCGTGTCCTACCCTGGGAATGCACTACCTCTCCCCTTTGGGAAAGGCCCGTGATAAAATATATATCTTCCACTTATACCTTGAGTGGCATCTGATCAATGATGAATGCTTCCTTATCAGCATCCCAATAATCAATGAGTCTCTCGAGCAAACGCGTGTTGGCTTTCATATTTGGCAATTTGAAGAACTTTAGCAACCCACATCCCCGTAGGGCATCTAATGCCTCATCATTGTTCATAACTTCATTATCCACAGCTGAGTGCTCTCTTTTGCGCCATGTGAGAGTCATCCTGGAAGAAAAAATCATTTTCATCCGTTAGTTTTGTGTATAAAATTAGTTTGCTGCGCACACACGGGTTCCTTTGTATACAGTCGCGTGTAGGGCAGTCGTATACGCGAGTTCTATATAGCCAACCCGCGTGTATGCCGCAAAGGAACTTTTTGCAAAAATCCAACGGTAAAACATCAATTAAACTTCCTAAAAACTATCACAATTAATTGCAAGACAAGTTTAGTGCTTACCTGGAAGTTTTCGGCAAGTTTAAACGGTTGAATAAGTCACAGGGAAGTTTTCTCCTTTTGCTCCACAATTTTTGCTCTCCAAGTCAAACGGTGAAAATGGTAAGTCCAAAATTTCTTTTTATAGGTTTTGAAAATGCAAAATTTTTTCAAAATTTTATTTTGTTTGGTTTCATGTCACTTTTAACTTGGGAGCTTGGAATGTTGAGATTGGGTTGCTTTTCAGGACATTTTGGACATTTTTCGACGGTTCGAGACGGTTCCATGACTGCTGACCCGTCATGGCAGGTATCGTGTTCTCACTGGCATATAGGTTAGGGACACCATTTTTCCGTTGCATTATGCATACTAGCCTCCATTTGACCGATACATCTTCCATAGGGTCGACACCATCGTGTTATGGTTTGTTAGCCATTTTCACTCGCCCATTCTTTAAATCATGACACGATGGTAGAGCCATCCTTTACATGGGCATCCTAGTTAGCACCTCACTGACATTTGTTGCCCATGCTACTTTATTTTGAGTAGGCTCGGGAGTCCTCTGTAGTCCCGCCATGACTTTTGCATTGAAGACTCATTCCTCTTTGCTTCTTCGCTTCGTTCTAGCCTTATACCCTAGAGGCTCCTATGAGTGTCGAGTTGTACTTGTGCATTGCATGTTGACCATTTGCACCTTTTGGCCTAGAGCCGGCTTCACTTGGACTCATGTTTAAGCCAACTTTTGACCATGACGTCTGCAAAATCAACCTTGCATACCTTTGACTTCTGCAACTTGACATACCCAGATCCGTGGAAGGAACATACCTCTGAGTGTCACTGACCAGTTTTCACCTCCCTGCATTGAGCATAGGAACGTTCCTTTCCCAGGAACTAGATCATTTGTTTCACTGACACTCATTCTTTCCACTGTAACATAGCATTCTTTTATTCTTTTTCCGGCTTATCAGAAAAAAGACAAAAAAATTAAATATTCCAAAAAGAGCGGGAACAGGGACATTATTTCCATTTATTGTTGGCAGCTAGAGTCAGTCGTGTCACCCTTGAACAAAGCACTCAAAACAAAGTCTCCTCCGCATGGGTGGGATTTAGTTTGACTTAGGTATTCCATAACCTTGTTATCGAGTCAGTTCCCCCCCAATTGGTTATCTCTTCCAATCATATTGAGGGTTCGTTCGTGCCTCCTGCATGACGAACTTATACAGATTCATCATATGCTGCCACATAGTCACATTGAGTCGTGCTTTTGTTCAAGGGAAGTTAGCCTGAGTCGGCCTTTCTGCGGTGTCCCTTGACTCATTTTTCAGTCGGCCATCCCTGGTTATCAGTGTCATGTCTATCATCACATTAGTTATATTGGTCCTTTACTTGTGCCGGTTTGAGAAGGTCCCCATTGACTTCTTGCTGGCGGGTCTTGTCCTTATCGACGACGACACCTTGCTCTGAGGACAGGCCTAGAGCCGCACCTTGGCCCTATTTTCATTACTGATAGGTCACCTTGTGCTCAGCATCGATCAGTATCATGGGTATTTGACTGAGTGGTTTCCCTTGTGTTCGACGTTAGCATACATTATCACACATTGGGATTCGTGCAGTACCTTGGTTTCCATTTGACCCTATTGGTGGATACCTCGCCTCTGTGTCAGCTTTCATTATTGGTTGGTTCAGAGGGTTTCTGCCGTGCGCTAGTCACATCTTGTGTACGCCGGAAACGTACTTCGGTTGGGTTACTACATCTTTTTTCGTCCGATTCCTTCCTTACACTCGCGCTAGATTGATGGAGGATGCCTTAATGCCTTCCTTCTAGCGGATCTTTCCCTATCGACTCCGACTCATTGCTCTAGGGCAAAGATCTAGAGTCCATTTGGCAATACCTTGGGGTTTGCAGTCATTAGTGGCAGATCCTTCGCTATCGACAGTGGGAAACCATCATTGTCTCCTGATCGATAGATTCTTACAGGTGTTCGACTTCAGCTCATCTATTCACACTTGTTAGATTGTACTGGGTACCTTGACGCTCATTATCATTATCGGTGAGTAGTCTCGCGTTTGTTAACGGTATACATCAATGACCGGTAATCAAACGATTTCTCACATGGTCGACTTCAGATCATTTATTCCCATGGTGTAGAAATGTACCACGGCGGTCGGTGAAGACCTCAGGTTGTATCAGCATTCATTGGTTCACTTGAAAGTTGCACCTGTTGCTGCTAGTTGATACCACTCCACCTTATATGTTGCAGTCAGTCATGGCGACATTCTATATGCTGGCACTTGAGTTTGCAGTGTAGTACCATCCTATTCCATCATGTTCAGTTGGTACCTTTTGGGATCAGTCTTTGATATCAGTGATCTGTTGCATCTTTCAGCATCACTGATAGTTTTATATGTGATACTTAGACATGCACTTACTCATTATGATCAGATGATCCATTATGTATCTTCTAGTCATGTATACTTGTATACTTAGTGGATCCGCTTGTACTTTCTATGCCGACATGATTTACTTTTCCTGAGCATGGGTATGCCCGCCTCAGACAATGTTTCTTTCTGATCTCCTTTCGGTGGCTTGACAGGCTTAATTCTGGTGCAGTCCTCCTCGGTTTTTCGACAGAGTTCCTTTCGATGTACTTACATAATATATTTCGGCCATCATGTTCTCCTTCTGACCTCATACATTAGGGGGCATCTGTTGTAGCTCCAAATCTCACTCTTATGGTTTGTGATGCTGCACTCATGGCCTAGGGCAACCCCTCCTTCCAGACCTGGTCCTAAAATTTAAAAAACAGTGTTTTATTCCCTATACGAGACATTGCCCTGAGTTAAGCACGTGTACATGCGGGTCTGTGTATACCCAACCCGTGTGTATGTATTAAAACACTTAAAAAAATAATAAATTCCTTATTTTCGGGCGGAGATCGCGGGTTTTACCTGCTGGATCACCTGTTAGTGCCCGTGGCCCAACTATTCCCAACCAACTCCTAACTAAAAAACTACTTTGGAGATGGTATAAAAAGACATCAAAGGGAAGGCCAAAGGGAGAGAAAGAGGAGAGCAAGATTATTATGCTGAGATTTTCCCCTTAGACCAGGTCTGAAGTCCTTGGTGCTTTCTGCACTTCCCCCATTTTGCATAGGAAACCCTTGTTTCCATGTGTATTGGTGATCATTCATCCTTGATATCATCATTGAGTAAGACTTGGAAGGAGCTCTTGTTGGAGGCTTGAGGCTGGAACAAATCCGGGAGGAAGCTTTGCTTGGAGCCTGCTGAAGGTGTTCAGGTGATATCTTTCCGTTATATGTACTTTATTTGCCTTTATATATAAAGAAACATGTCTTTGTTCCCGAAACAATCTTTCTTTATGCTTATGAGATTCTTGTTTGGAATTCTTATGCAAGTGGTTACTTAAATATTTTTATAACTAACTTTATAGCATAAAGATGGTTTATGCATAAGTATTTGTACATGTACTGTTGTGTTCTTTGATTTGTTTGTCTTACAGGTCAAAGGAAGAAGAAGGGAACTCCAAGAAGGGTTTGGACCCTAAAGGCCTTCTCGAACGTAGGACCTTAGGTACGTACCCTTAACATTAGAATTTGTTTAAAAGTAAAGATGATGGTTGTGTGTGTTTCTTTGAATAAGCAATTTTCAGTCTGGTAGAGTCTTAGCCCAAAGGACCCTAGGGGTACTTTCCCTTCATCCATAAAGGGGGATGATTGATCTAGGCATATATTTCTTGGAACCCACCTATTCCACTTGGGACCGCACCATTGTTTCTTTCAGTTTGCTTAATTGTAGCACAACTGACTATTTTTGGCAGTTTTTTGGGTCCTAAACTTCTGGAGCCATTTTGACGGCCTAAAAGACATTTATTGGGAAAATAAAGAGAACAAAAAAGTTCAAGATTGGTTAAGAAAATTTATTTTTCTCTTCCCTTGGACATCTTTGAAACGATGCGAAAGGGAGATTGTATGCCAAAGTTACGACCCCAAAAAATTTACGTTCGAACTAACCCCAATGGTGCCCACAAGATTTTGGCGCTTCATCTCCTAGGGTTATGTTTTAGGATGTTAGCATTTCCCATTGTTTATTAATGATAATAAGGCCTCCAATCCTCATTGGAACATAGTTCAGAAGGCATGTAGCCACCACATCGCTTTTGAGAGATAAGCTACCATCGCTTGAGCTAGTTTATTTCCATTCTTCTTGTAAATAATTTTCATTGTGTTTTAATAATGAATTGAAGTTAAGTTTTCACTGTATATTTGTGTTTGTATTTATATTTGTATTTCATTTTGTTCTTGCATAAATCTAGATCAATGGTATCATAACAGTTTACTCTTTCTCTATTTTTTTGTGAATGTCCCCAATGAGGTCCGGGTATAAGGAGTTGGGGATTGAACTAGTTGAACCTTTACAAGACTAGACGCATCGGCTCCAATTACCTCCAATGGATAAAGAAAATAAGTATGATGAAGTCATATATCTATTCAAAATATTGCTCGAAGAAGCCCTTAAGTGACAAAGGAATGAGATGATGGATAACTTTGCCCAGATCCTTCGGCGAATACCCACAAGCAACATATCTTCATCTAGTAACCACCCTGGAGGCACCACTCCCTTTAAGGTATAAGTCAACTTTGACATTCCCATATTTGAAGGGCAGATAGATGTAGATGTTGTAGACAAATGGTTAAATTTGTTGGAAAAATATATTTTGGTTCATGATTTCTCCAATCAGGAGAAGATTACCTTTTCACTCCTGAAATTTTCTCCCCAGTTCAAGGACTGGTGGGAAACCTATTTTGAATAGAGGGATAAGAGAGAGTTTTTATTGCTTTCATTTGTACCCACTTGCAATTCTTTCTGAGACATCATTTAGGAATAACATTACCCTATCAGGATCTATAATGATAAGTACATAAAGTGGACCACACTGTTGTAAGGAAGGGACCAAGATGTGTCAAAGTTCACAAAAAAAATTATACCCTTCACTCGACGTCGGGTATCAAGTATTTTGAGTAGCATCTAGTACTCAAGTATCAGGGCTGACTACACAAATGCATCTAGGATGAGATGGAGTTCCTGGACATCTCCTTGCTTGGTGTTGCCTTTTTGATATGATGTCAAGATCAAGTATAAATTTAAACAAAAGAAGCAAGACTTTGGATTTGTGAATCTGAAGCAAGGGAAAGGTTCCCTTAAAGTGAAAAACAAAGGAAAAATCCAGGGAAGGGTGACTGATGATGACCCATTGTAGCTATAGGAAAAGAAAAACACCACAAATACAAAGATGGACATAGGAAAGTGGTGTGAGTTCCATAAGTGCCCCACTCACAACACAAGTGAGTGTCGAGCCAAGCAATCACTAGTGGCCAAGATGAAGGCTTCAAATTCATATGCATGTGTTGACTCTGAGTCAAAATATGACAATGGGAATGATAAAGAATAATAGACTATTGATGTGGATCCCAATGCCCCCATTATCTCCACCAAGATCCAGAAGCTTCAGCCTAAAGATCCAGAGGTGTGGGAGCATATATTCCACTCACAGATGTGGGTGAAGGGTTCGTTGTTGTATTTAATTATCGACAGCAGGAGCCAAAAGAACCTCATTTCAATAGAGGTCATGAAACACTTGGGCCTGCTAACCACACTACACCAGCAACCATACACCATTGGGTGGATTAACTAAGGACAAGATCTCCACATCAGCTAACAATGCCACCTTCCCTATAACATCAAGCACTTCACGAATGAGGTACTATGTGATGTTGCTCCTCTTGAATTTTGTGATGTGTTATTAGGCCAACCATACTTGTGGAATATTCATGTGGAATAGTAAGATCATATCATATTTTGAAAATTTGTTTTCTTTCTGATTCATTCTCAATGTAAGGTGAAGATCATGGCCACATCCATGGCCCCCAGGAAGGGTTCCTCCATGCAATAGAATAAGGTGGCTAATTTCATGGAAGAATATAGGGAAATATTCTCCTCACCCACAAGGGTACCCTTGCACTATCAAGTTAAGCATTCGATCGACTTGAGTGATAGAGCACCTCTACCAAACATGCCAATATATCACCTCTCCATTTTGGAAAATGAAGATATCAAATGGTAGATCAATGAGTTGTCATAAAAAGGACATATATGTCCAAGTTCCTCACTTTATGGGAGCCCAATTTTACTTGTATAGAAGAAGGATGGAACCTAGAGGCTTTTCATGGATTATCGGGCACTAAGAAAAATTATTGTCAGGAACAGGTATCTAATCCCATGAATTAATGACCTTCTAGACCAACTCAAAGGGGCCAAGTATTTCAAAAATATCAATTTGAAGTTTGGTTATCATTTATTTCAAATAGGTCCCTCATATGTATGGAAGACAACCTTACAATCCAAGGAAGGCTTTTTTGAATGGTTGGTCATGCCCTTCGGGTTGAAAAATGCCCCAAGTATTTTTATGAGTCTTGTGGATTATACCTTATGGCCCTTCACCAACTCGTTCCTAGTTGTTTATTTGGATAACATCCTCATATTTAGAAATATTTGGGAAGAGCAATTTCAACACATCTGATAGGTCCTTCAAACCCTACACAACTCAAAATGTGTGCCAACTTGGAGAAATGCACCTTTGGCATGAGCCAGGTCCAATATCTAGGTTACATCACAGATGAGCAAGGAATGCATGTGGATCTCACTATGATATAATTCTATTGGGATTGGACAACCATAATCACTCTAATAGAGCTTCATAGCTTTTTGGGCCTTGCAAATTTTTTTCAGAGGTTCGTGTTGGGATTCTCCCATACCACTTGGACTTTGAGTTAGATTACTAAGGGTAGAGAGAAAGAAATTTTTTCCTGGTCTCAGTCCCAACAGAAGGAATTCATTGAGATGAAGCATTGCCTATTCTCTACACCTATACTCACATTTCCAGACCTCCAACAACCATTTGAAATTGAGGAAAATGCCTCTAGCCATGCTATTGGTTTGATCCTCACCGAGCATGAGCATCAAGTGGCATATCATAGTGATACAATTTCCAAGACTATTCAGAAGTATCCCACCTATGATAAAGAGATCTATTCTATCATGTAGGATTGTTGGAAATGATGGCATTACATTCTAGGGAAGGAGATAGTCATCCACATCAATCACCGACCTCTTCAATTTATACAAACACAAGGGTTGTTGCAGAAAAATCGCCATTAGAAGTGGTCTACATGTCTGCAACAGATACACTTGAACATTGAATATAGAAATGGAAGCACCAATCATGTTGCATACTTCCTCAGCTAGCCTCCAGTTGTAGGACTGACTACTTTTCTCAACACATGTGGCCACAAGACCACTGAATGGGCATAATTGTACAAAATTGATCTAGAGTTCGCCACCACATACCAGATGCTATTGGACAGCAAGAAAGTTTCTAATTTCCACCTCCATGAAACATTATTATGCGACTTGGGCCACCTTCGTGTTCCTTCAAGTGTGTGTGCCAAGCTGACTTGGGAGGCCCACTATAGTAGGGTCACAAGATACTTTCGTGTGGAGAAAATTGTGGTTGTACTACAAAAGTACTTTTATTGGCAAAAAACCTCACAAGATGTTGGAAAATATATCTAATATTCCACTACCTACACCACCACCCATCCAACCATTAAGAAGAAAGGCATGTACACTCCTCTACCTACTTCCATCCAACCTTGGGAATCCATCTCTGTGGACTATCTGTCTGGCCTCCCTTCTACCAAGCATTGTAGTGACTGTGTATTTGTGGTCATGGAAAAAATTTCTAAGATGGCTATATTGGCAGTCTGCAAGAAGAGTATCACAACAAAGGATACTACCAAACTATTCTTCAAACAAGTGTGGGTACATTTCAGAATTGCATAGACCTTTATATCATATCAGGATAGAGACTTCCTGAGAACATTTTGGTAAAACCTTTGGATATTGTTGGCATCAAGCTCACCAACTGGACTACATTCCAACTCGAGTCTGATCGACAAATATAGGTCGTCAAGAGGTTCATAGTGCAAAAAATCCACATGTACAACTCCAATCACCCACAAAACTAGGATGAGAGCCTTCCCTATGTGCATCACATCTATAATATATCTCTCCATAGTTCAATTGGTTGCAGTCCCTTTCAAGTGGGTCTGGGATTTCAACCATTGTGTTTGATTGATGTTGTTATGCCTCATATAACTAGACAAGAATAATCCACACCACGGGAGCTTCACTAGGGGTGAAATATCATATCACGTGGGTTCATATTGGGGGATACATAGGTGGTAAAGGGTTTTTATGTTTTAAAATATAAAAATTGGAGCTTAAATTTTATAAAAAAACATAAAGGGGTATAAAAAACTTAATGAAAAAATGGATACCTACTATATCTAGTGAAATTAGGGGGTTTTTAAATTGGGAAGCTATATTGGGTTCATATTGGTAGGGGGTTAAATAATGTAATTTTTAGATGGATTTTCCAATATTTATTCAAATTAAGGGTATTGATTAATTTCCATGAACGTATGTGATATGTTAAAGGTTCACTGAGTGAATCCCCCATGATCCACACATGTACAACATAAGGCCGATAAAGCAATGCAATTTATTGAGTGCATCTACCACTTCTGCTAGTATGTTCACGCCATCTTGGAGAAGTCCAATTCCAAGTACAAGTAATGAAATGATCAACATCAAGTGTCGCACAAGTTTTGGGTGGGGGAGAAAGTTTAGTTGCATTTGTAGAAAGAATGTCTTACCAGATCCCATAGGAAACTCAAAAAACTCGAATATGGGCCTTACAACATCATCAATGTTGTGGGTGACAACGCTTTCGAGCTTAACATTCCGCCATTCCTTGGTATGCACCCAATGTTCAATGTGGACTACCTTTGGCCATACTATCTGCCATTTCCAGACACATCAAACATTGCATAACAGCTAACACCAACATAGTTCAACACAGACTGCATGGAATAGGCCAAAAATAATTGGATTATGGACACACTGACCAAGGCCACTGGTAAACAAAATTTCCAAGTCAAAGCTAGCCAACTCCTGCACCAAGGAAAGTGGATCATCAGGGACCAAGTTCAGCAAAATTTTCCCCATCTCGATGAGGAACTCAAAGAAACGGGGACCATTTATCCCTAAGGGGGGAGGACTAATCCGGGTGGATATTGGTGGTAACCCACCTATTCCACTTGGACCCCCATGATTGTTTCTTTTAGTTTCATTAACTATAGCACAACTTACTATTTTTGGTACTTTTTCAGGTCTTAAATTTCCAGAGTCATTTTGAGGGCTTAAGAGACGTTTTTTATAGGAAAGTGGAGAAAATGAAAAGTTCAAGCTTTGTGTACCCACCTATTTTTTTCCTCCTCTTGGATACCCTCAAAATTATGTATTATGATAGCCAAATAAAGATCACATGCCACAGTTATGACCCTGAGAAGTTGACATTCCAACTAACCCCAATGACGCCCACAAACATTTAGTGCTTCATCTCATAGGGTTAGGTTTTTGGATGTTTAGGATTTCCCATAGTTTCTTAGTGATAAAGAGGCATATAATCGTCATTATAACACATTACATAAGGCATGTAGCTACCACACATCTTCTTATAGGTAAGTTACCATCACCTAAGCTAGATTATTTCTATTCTGCATGTAAACAATTTTCAATACTTTGTTATTAATGAATTGAAGCTATGTGTTTGTTGTTTCTCTATGTTTTTTTTTATATCTATATTTCATTTCGTTCATGCATAAAACTATATCGTTGGTATCTGACTAGTCTGCACTTTCTCTGTTTTTCTGTGCATGCCTTCAATTAGGTCGAGGTATAAGGATTTAGGGCTTGAACTAGTTCAACCTTTGGAACACTAGCCTCGCCAAACTTGGTGGCCTCCCATGGAAATAGAAAAGAAATATGAGGGAGGAGGAGATCCCTTCAAAATATTTCTTGAAGAAGCCCTCGAGTAACATAGGAATACGATGATTGATAACTTTGCCTAGATCCTTCGGTAGATGCCCACAAGTGATGCATATTCATCTAGCAGCAACCCTGGAGGCACCACTCCATTTAAGGTACAAGTCAACTTTGATATTCCCATATTTTATGGTTAGATAGATGCAAATGTCATAGATAAATGGTTAAATATGATGGAAGGATATCTTTTAGTTCATGATTTTTCCAATAGGGAAAATATTACTTTTTGACTCCTCAATGCCACCCCCCACGTCAAGGACTGGTGGTAAATCTACTATGAGAAGAGAGACGAGAGGAAACCCTCACTTTTTCAGTCACACCCACTCGGAATTATTTCTGAGGATCCAAAAAGGAAAAATATTATTCTATCTGAGATTTATGAAAATAAGTACATAAAGTGGACCACACTTTAAAAAGGAAGGGACCAAAACATGCGAGAGCTCACAAAAATGTTTCATACCCTTTGCATGAAGTTTTCTATGAAGGATTATGAGCAGCATCTGGTAACCAAGTTCCTGGGATGTCTACAGAAATACATCTAATATGATATGGAGTTCCTAGACATCTCCTCACTTCACGCCACCCATTGATACACTATCAAGATCGAGAAAAAATATAAACATAAGAAGTACAACTTTGGATCTACGAATCTAAAGTAAGGTAAAGGCACCCTAAATCTATTGAACAAAGGAAAAATCCAAGGCGGGGTGACTCAGGACAAGATTTTGAAGCCACAAGTAAAGAACAACACCACAAAGATAAATAAGGACATAGGAAATTTGTGTGAGTTACATAAGAGCCCCACTCACAACACAAGTGAGTGTCAATCCAAGCAGTCACTAATGGTCGGGCTGAAGGCTTAAGAATTAGATGCATGTTTCGACTATGAGTCAGAACCAAACAAGGGGAATGACAAAGGGAAGCATATTATTGATGTGCAGTCTAACACCACCATTTCCACCACCAATATCAGGAATATTGAGCTCAAAGATCCAAAGGAGGTGTAGCACCTCTTCTACTCACATATGTGGGCAAATGGTTTTCTGTTGTAGTTCATCGTTAATAGTGGGGGCCAAAATAACCTAATTTTAGTAGAGTTCATGAAGCAGATGGGCCTACCAACCACACCACACCCATAGTCGTACACCATCTGGTGGCTTCACCAAGGATGAGATCTCCACATCAACCAATAGTGTCGCCTTCCCTAGAGCATCAAGCTCTTCATGGGTGAGGTACTATGTGATGTTTCTCATCTTGAAGTTTGTGATGTATTATTAGGCCAAATACACTTGTAGAAGTGTCATGTTGTGTATGAGTCATGGCCTCACACTGTTATTATTAGTTTGGGCAATAAGTTATACTAGATACCAGAGGTAACCCCTCCTACCACCATCTCTTTGAACTATGGTAAGTAATGTAGTAAGATCATCTCCTAGAATAAGAAAGTTAATTTCTTTCTGATTCTCTCTCAAAGTAAGGGGAATATCATGGCCACATCAATGGACCCCAGGAAGGGTTCCTCCACGTAGCAGAAGTAAGTGGATAATGTAGTAGAAGAATACATGCAAATCTTCTCCTCACCCATAGGGGTACCCTTGCACTATTAGGTCAAGCATTCAAACAAAATGAGTCGTAGAACACCTCTACCCAGCGGGCCGATATACCACCTCTCCATTTTGTAAAATGAAGAAATCAAACGGAAGATTTAGGAGTTGTTGGAAAAGGCTAACATCCAACCAAGTTCATCACCTTTTGTTAGGATGATTATACTTGTACAGAAGGAGGATGGGCCTTGGAAGCTCTATATTGATTACTAGGCACTAAACAAAATCACTGTCAAGAACAGGTTTTCAATGATACGAATTAATGACCTTTTGGATGAAATAAATGGGGCCAATTATTTCATCATGATCGATCTAAAGTATGGTGATCACCAGGTTCCAATAGAACCCACACATGTATGGAAGACCACCTTCAAATCCAAGGCCTTTTTGAATAGTTGGTCATCCTCTTCGAGTTGACAAATTCCTCTGCTACTTTTATGAGGCTGATGTATGACATCTTCTGGCCCTTCACCAACTAGTTTGTGGTTTTTTTATCTAGACGACATCCTCATATTCAACGAGAGTTGGGAGGAAAACTTGCAATACATTTTGTAGGTCCTTCAAACCCTGTGGTAGCACAAAATATGTGCCAACTTGGAGAAATACACCTTTGGCATGAGCCAGGTCCAATATTTGGGTTACATCATAGATGAGAAAGGTGTGCATGTGGATCCAGCTAAGGCCCAAGTCATTCAAGATTGGTCAACCCAAACCACTCTAACAGAGTTTCACAACTTTTTGGGCCTTGCAATTTGTTATCATAGGTTCTTTTTGGTATTCTCCCATATCGGTTAGCCTTTTAGTCACATTACCAAGGGCAGAGTGAAAGCAAATTTTTCTTGGCCTGAGTCCCAACAGAAGGCATTCATTGAGTTGAAGCACCACATCTACTCTACACCTATACTCACATTTTGAGACCTGAAGTATCCATTTGAAATTGACGCAGACACCTTCGAATATGCTATTGGTGTAATCCTCATCTAACTCAGGCATCCAATGGCTGATCATAGTGAGATACGTTTCAATACAATTCGGAAGTACCCCACTTGTGATAAAGAGATTCGTTCTACCATGTAGGATTACCCACAATGAAAGAATTACATTATAGGGAAGGAGATAGTCATCCACACTGATAACCGACCTCTTCAGTTTATATAGACACAAGGTAAGCTGCAAAATGATCGCCATTGGAAGTGGCCTACATATCTACAATAGTTTCACTTAAACATTAAATATAAAAAGGGTAGCACCAATCACGTTGCAAAGTTCCTCAATCAGCCTCGAGTTGCAGCACTAGTACTATTCTGAACTCTTATGGCCATGAGACCTCTATATGGTTGTAACTATACAAAAATGATCCAGAGTTTGCGGCCACATACTAGATGCTAGTGGAGGGCAAGAAAGTTCCTGATTTCCACCTGGAGGACACATTATTATGCTACCTAGGCCACCTTTTTTTTCTTTCAAGTGAGCGTGAAAAGATGATTTGGGAGGCACACTACAGTCGGGTCGTATGACACTTTGGTGTGGAAAAAACTATGGTCATACTACAAAATTACTTTTATTGGCCAAAATTCTGACACAATGTTGGAAAATATATCATATCCTACTCTTCCTATGCCATCGTTAAGCCAACCATCAAGATGAAAGGCATGTACACTCCTCTAACTACACCCAACTAGCCATGGGAATCCATACCCATGGACTATCTATTTAGCCTCCCTTCTATTAATCATGGTATTGACAGTGTATTTGTGGTCATGGACAAATTTTCTAAGATGGCTATACTGGTATCCTGCAAGAAAAGTATCACATTAGAGGACATTGCCAAACTCTTATTTGGATGAGTGTGGATACATTTTGCAATCCCACATACCATTATATCATATCAAGATAGTAGGTTCCTAAGCACATTCTGGTCAAGCCTTTGGACACTATTAGACACCAAGCTCACCAAGTTGACTGCTTTCCATCCCCAAGCTGATGGCTAGATAGAGGTTGTCAACAGGATGATAGTGCACATACCCTGCATGTACAATTCCAAGCATCCAAGAACCTATGATGAGATCCTTACCTATGTGCAACACATCCATAATAGAGCTCTCCCTAGCTCAACTGGTTGTAGTCCCTTTCAAGTGGGTTTGGGATTTTGACCATTGTGCCTGATTGATGTTGCCATGACCCATGCGACTACACAGCAAATATCGACACATGTAAAATATGAGGTTGATAAAGAAACAAGTTTTATTGAATGCATAGAGCACATCCACTAGCATTTTCATGACATATTGGAGAATTCCAATGGAAAATATAAGCAACAACATGATCCACATCGGGTGTCACACAAGTTTCAGGTGGGCGAAAAAGTTTGGCTAAATTTGTAGAAAGAACGCCTTTCCAGATCCCACAAAAAACTTATACCACTCTAATATGGGCCTTACACCATTACCAAGGCTATGTGTGACAATTCTTTTGAGCTTAGCATTCCCCCATTCCTTGGCCTACACCCAGTGTTCAATGTTGAATGTATTCCACCATAATTTATTCCATTTCTAGACACATCATACATTGCTACATATATAACACCAATATAGCTCAACCTATATTTCATGGAATAGGCCACAACTGATCGGATTATGGACACACAGATCAAGACCAATCACCAAAAAAATCTCCAAATGTATCGGATTGTCAAAGCTAGCCAACTCCTGCACCAAGACAAGTGGCTCACAAGGGACCAAGTTCAGCAAAATTTCCCCATCTCATGGAGGCACTCAGAGAAATGGTGACCATTGGTTTCTAAGGGGGAGGAGTGATCCAAGTGGATATTAGTGGGCACCTACCTATTTCCATTGGACCCCACTATTGTTTCTTTTAGTTTCCTTAATTATAGCACAACTTACTATTTTTGGCAGTTTTCTGGGTCCTAAACTTTCGAAGTCTTTTTGAGGTATTTTGATGGTCAAATGGAGATCATATGTCAAATTTACTTCCCTCGGAAGTTGGCATTCCAATTAAATCCAACAGAGCCAACAATATTTTGGTGCTTCATCTACTAAGGTCACATTTTTGAATGTTTAGGGTTTCCCATTGTTTCTTAATTATAAAAATTCCTCTAGGCGACATTGTAACACAGTTCAAGAGGCATGTAGCTGCCACATCTCTTCTCAGAGATAATCTACCATTTTCTAAGCTAGTTTATTTCCATTCTTCATGTAAACAATTTTCAGTAATTTGTTATTAATGAATTGAAACTGTATTTTTGTTGTATCTCTGTGTTTCTTCTTATATCTGTATTTCATTTTGTTCCTGCTTAAATATGGATGAGTTCTCAACACTTACAGGCATGATACTTCTGCATGGCCATGCCTATATGAAATTGACTCAGATTTTGTTGAATGTACATTCAACTTGGAAGTCACATCCACCCACATTTACCCAAATTCACAAGCTTTCCAGGGTAAATATGAGATGAGAGTTACTTTGCGAGACTTGATTTCTAAGATGCACAAATGGAAAATGGGGTCTACATGTACAAAACTAATTGAGAAAACCCAATGACACTTGATAACACCATTATCATTCTAACTTGACCCAACACTATTTCTTTTCAGCTTCATTTCCTTAAATTTAACACAAATTTCTATTTTTGGCATTTTTTTGGGTTAAAAACTTCTGAGGCCTTTTCTAGGGCTAAATGGCATTTTCAAAGAAAATGGAGACCAAAAATATTCCAAAATTTGTTCCATAGAATTTTTATTGATCTCCTCATAGATATCTTCAAAATGAGGTATTATGATCGTCAAACATAGATCGTATGCCAAAGTTATGACCCTAGGAAGTTGGAGGCCCAAAGTAATCATTTATACAAACACTTTGTCTGCATATTACCTAGACTTTATAAATACATATATGTTCACTGATTCAATAAGCTCACAAAAGAATCATCAAGAAGGCCCTATTCCCTCTCAACACAACTCAACGACGCTATTATTCCATGTTTTCATCAAAAAATCAATAATTAAACAAATTCAATACAAGATCCATCTAGATAATCATATAACCAACATAGAGATCATGGAAACTCAACCACAATATCGCCAACATAATCACTACAAATGCTCATAGATCACAATAAGGAAATGTCTCATTTATATGAAAATACCAACCAAGTCAGGGACTTCCACGTACCACCCGACCATAGATTGGTCTTAAGCAAATCTCTCTTTCAGTCAATCACCTCCACACCATATTCCAAGCAGGAATATGGGATTTCATGGAATAAACCAAAACAAAACCAAACCAGGGCTTCCAGAGTCCAAACAACCTCAACCCTCAACCATAGTGATTCCACCTCCATGGTCAGACATCACTAACACCAACCAGATTGATCTCTACCCAAGTTTTCCAGGGCTCTAGGAACTAGTAACTCAACCCATAGTCTTCTAGGTCTCCAGAGTATTTTTCCAACTCGGTTCTAGGGACTAGTAACTCAACCCACCAAGGGCTCCAAATTGTGTGTCCCAACCAACGCTCCAAAATCAATAACTCAACCCAAGTTTTTCTAGGGATTCTAGAGCATTTGTTCCAACACACAACCATAAGGAGTTATGAGAAAAAATCAGAAAATAATCAAGTGGAAAAAACCACAACAGCATGACTATCTAGAAAATGGCGAGGCAAGGTTAAACCCATTGTCAATCCAGTAAAATCGTCATGCCCATGATAGCACATAACCAGAAAATTACATGTATATACCATGCATCCATAAACTAGCAAGGAAATCATACATGAAACTTATTACTTGCAAAGAAATCTAGTTGTATTTCTTGATCCAACTGTTCCCTTATGATTTCCTTATTTCCATTTCCTTCTTTTACAAATCCAATGTATGTCAAAGTGCTCCACGAATGCTCCAAGAATATTCTAAGTGTGCAAGAGTGTGAGAGAGTGAGAGAATAGAAAAGAGCTCCAAGCTAAAACTGATAAAAGGTTTTGAATTGATCTTCAGAATCATTTTCATTATTGAGGCCTCTATTCTTCTATTTTCATTTTTCCTTCAATTTCCATCTCATGCAAATCTATGACCATTCACCTCCCTTTTCTCTCATTTTCCTTTATTTTCTTAAATAAAATGTTAATTATTTTCACTTTTCCTTTGCGGATGTCTTTTCCAATTTCCATAATGATTAATTAATCACAAGTGATACCCATCACTATGTTTTTCCCAACATTTAGCTTTGAATACATGTCTCATGACTTTGGTCTTATAGTTTATTTACATAGAAAATCGACCAGGGGTTGTTACATAAATATTGTGTTTTAAAAAATGTATATGAAAATGGCCGACTTACTTCTTACTTTCTTTCCTTTTCACTTGTTTTATTTTATTTATTTTATATTTATTTACTCCTTCCTTCTCTCAATTTTCTCATTATCCTTAAGATGGGTCCTGATTGTGACCCAAGATGTAGATTAAAAATGCATACTGTGGATATATCTCCAACTCTCAACTCCTCAATATGAAAATACCTACTAAAATTTATTCAATATGTTTTTTTTTGAAAGACGCTTCTTAGTGGCTTCTTACTATCATGATAAATCTATAATTTTGAGAAATATCTCTCTTCGAAGTTGTAAGTTAAGTGCATCCATTAAATGTGGCATGTGTGTTAGGATATTCTGACACATAGGAAATAGTTAAGTATAGCTTGGTCTAGTGTAGATTTAAGTAAAGTGTGTTTCTTTACTATGTACATTTGTAACTTAAAATATGATGGTCATGATATGTTCTAGACATGAAGTGATCTGACAGTTCATTCTCTCCTTGGTATTACCAACACTTGATCCATGCATTAACACTCGATTGGTCCATTATCTTTATTTAAAGAGCATGGAGGGTCATTAGTAGGGCGACTGTTCATGAGAGAATCTTACGTAAATTTTATTTCTTTTATTAATAAATTGCCTGAAGTGGCCGCGTTGGCTTAGGTCGTGGACTGTCTCCCTCTTTGAGGGTTTTAACCACATAAACAATATTGGTGTACTGATCTGTGATCTGTTTGTGAGAGGTGTCCTCTGGTTTTCTATCTAAGGAACTTACCCTGTAAATTCCTACATGGTACCAGAGCTATTTGAGGTCTGCACCTGTTGGTGATCCAAATCCGAAGCCAGTACAACTGCATTCAATTTCCATTTCTAAGATATACTATTTTTTACTGCTTTCGGGCCAAGAGGACTACTCTATTGTGTTAGGATCATTTGGTCCAGTGAGGAACCCCTTTTTTCACGCGAAAATGTTTCCGGTAGCCCTAGCTATGTCATTTTTAACATCTAAAGGTATATAGTGTTTTTTTTTTGCAGTTTTAGTTATACATCTTTCTATTTATTTCGGTTTATTTAGCTCTCTATTTTTTATTACCGGATCTATACCTTTCATTTATGCGTATTCTCTTTGCCCCATGACTCTGTTCGATGTGGGCAAATCAGAAATAGAAAGGAAGAATTTTCCTCATGAATATGCTCTTTTCCACCGCGCCATAATGTGATCTTGGAAAATCAGAAACATTGAGGAAAATATATAGTTTCCGACGAAGCTAACTTCAAGCCATAAGGTTTGGTTTTTTTTGCATGTCCATTTGGGTGGTGTGGTTTTTTGTTTTGTAGGGAAAAAGAGTTTTTTCAAGTAAGCACACACCCCAAAGATTCAACGACTAAAAAAATAAACCCCTTCCTCTTTTCCAAAAATTACTAACCTTTTAAACTAGCTCACTTGGTTCAAAGGTACTTTATGAGAATAGAGGCCTTGGGTTCAAGTCTTTCTTTTTGTTGACTTACTTTTTCAAAAAACACATGTAACTTGTGTTTTAAATTTACTTTATGTAAAAGTGTTCTCACCCATTATAAAAACGAGTCATAATTCTAAAGTCTCTTTATCTTTTATTTAAGTTACAATTTAGTGAGTATCTCATAAAGTACCATTGTGAAAGGGACTTTCATTTAGTTATAAAAGTGGGTCACATAATTTTTTTTTTTAAAGTGAGCTAATTAGATTATGTTTGGAAAGGGGGGGATTTTTTTTTAAATATAACATTATCATTCACTTCTACACATTCACGCACTTTGTCGGCATCGTCAACAACTTTTCTTCAAAAAGCCACAACTTCTTCATCCGGAAGTAATTTTCAGAGCCGTTTTGTTTTTAATCAACTTAATTTTTCAAGATATTTCCACTTAGTTTCAGCATATATAGCTTTAGTTTCTATTAAAATGGAAATTCCATGCCAACTTATTGTTGACAACATTGACTAATTCCAATGGTGGTCCACATTGTGGATTTACTTAGAAGTAAAGGTCTTTACATAATAGCCTCAGGCCAAGAAACTAAACCTAAAGATGAAGATAAGGCAGCCAAATGAGAAAATAGGCAAGATCAAGCATGCGGGTTGATAGGGATGTCTATTTCTCTAGGCCTTAGATTCCATATCACAAAACTTGATACCCTTAATGAAGCAATGAAACAACTCACTAAAGTTTTTGGAATTAAAAATGAAAGTAGAACACATTAACTCGAAAATGAGTTTCTTACATTGGAACCAAATATATTTTCTCCCATTGAAGATTTTTTTTCCAAGTTCAATACCCTTAGACTTCTCTTGGAAGGTCTTAAGGTTAAGAAAGAAGATGGAAGCCTTGGAAGCAACAATGAAGAAGCATAACTACCATTTGGAGCACTCTTCAACTCCAAATTCATCTTTAGGAATAACACTTTGTGCATGTGGTTGTCAAGAATCTTGGTATGGTTATGCACTAAATGCATATTCTTCTTCTCATTCTCATGAGTGGCTCATTGATTCTGGAGCTTCTTATCACATGGCCAAAAAAAAGCCATGTTTTCTTCTTTAAATGATTGTAACACCAAAAATATATATGCTGGTGATGATAGAACTCTGAGTTCTATAGGGACTGGAATTGTTCATTTAGACAATGGTCAATTTAATGATGTATTATGTGTTCCAACCTTATCTTGCAACCTTCTATCTATATATCAGATAACTCATTTAGGTGAAGGTAAAACCGTTGAATTTTCACCCCACGATGTTGTAATTAAGGACCTAAGAGATCCTAGAAAGATTTTAGCTACTGACATTGCTGATGATTATACAAGGTTGTATAAGTTTAACAACTTTGGTTCATCAACTCTTCCCTCGGTATTTGTTGCTCATAATGATGAAGTTAACAAACTTTGACACGAGTGATTTGGTCACTTAAACTATTGCTCCCTTCAAAATCTATGTAAGGAAAATATGGAGATAGGTCCTCATATGGTATCTTGTAGAGATGGTGTTTGTTTTGGATGTGTACTCGAAAAACATCATTGAGATAGTTTTGAAAAACTTGCCTCTTGGCACGCCTCAACCCCTTTAAAGCTTGTTTGTAGTGATTTATGTGGTCCATTTCCAGTTGTTTCATTCTATAGCTACAATTATTTCTTAAGTTTCATTGATGATTTCTCCAGATGCACTTGGGTATACTTCTTAAAACTCAAGAGTGAAGTATTTAACATTTTCTTGGCCTTTAAGGCCTTTGCTGAGAAACAATCTAGACATCAAATTCTTAAGTTAAGATCTGATAATGGCGATGAATATGTTAACAACAAATTCATTAACTTTTGCACTAAGCATGGAATTCAAATGCAACATAATGTTCCATATACTCCACAACAAAATGGTGTAGCTAAAAGGAAGAATCACATCTTAAAGGAAATGGCTAATTGTATGCTTCAATCTAAAGGACTTAGCCTTAATTTTTGGGAAGAAGCAATTAACTTTGAAAATTACATAGTAAATCACACTCCTACTAAGGTTTTAAGGTATATCACTCCAGAAGAAGCATGGAGCTCAATTAAACTAGATGTAAGTCAAATTCCTATTTTTGGAAGTGAAGCATGGGCCCATATTCCAGATGAGAAACATAAAGCTTTAGAACCTAAGAGTGAAAAATGTATTTTTGGTGGATATTCTAAAGATGTCAATGGATATAGACTTAAGTCCACCTCTCTCTATCCCTTCTACTTCTGAAACTATTTCTTCTTTGGATGATGACAGTGAGGATGACAATCTTCCCCCACCTTCTTAGGATCCTCCTTCAGCTCCTTAGCTTCCAAAATGGGTCTGTGCTACTTGGGATGCAGTAGGTGCTTATGTAGGTGATCCCACATATCAGCAACGTACACGTTCTCAGTTTGATAAAGACTCTTCTTTACTGGCTCAAGCTTTAATGAATTATGATCCTAACAAGAATATCGTTCATTATTGGAAAATGATACATGGAATCTTATTCCTCTTCCAAAGGTACAAAAACTTGTTAGATGCAAATGGGTTTATAGAACCAAGTTTAGACCAGATGGAAAAATTGATAAACATAAAAATCGTATTGTTGCTAAGGGTTTTTCACAAGTTGAAGGAATTGACTATACTGAAACCTTCTCCCATGTTGCCAAAATGAACTCTATCCACCTTGTTCTTTCCCTTGCTACCTCTTTCAAATGGAAATTACATCAAATGGATGTTAAATCTGCCTTCTTGCATGGGGACTTGCATGAAGAAATCTATATGGAACAGCCTTCTAGGTTTATACAAACAGAGTCTAGCCTTGTATGTCGGCTTAAGAAATCCGTTTATGATCTCAAATAAGCCCCTCCAACTTGGTATGCTAAAATGGATAGATTTCTTTTAGATACCGACTTATCTAGTTGTCATTCTAACAATACTATCTACACCAAGAAAGTGGGTAAGTCTCTTATCATTATTTTTCTTTATGTTTGTTATGTACCTAGGGGGGATAATATGGGGTACCAAGGGGGGTACCCAAGGTAATAATGTAATAATGGGATGGGCCATAGTAATAAATAAGGTGGTTAGCCCATGTCATGTAAGGGACCACAAGTAGTTAATAATAATGTAAGGGGCCCATGGTATTAGTTGATGGTATGAGGAAACCATGGTAATGATACATGGTATTGTATGTATGAGGCCTATATAAAGGCTAGAGACTCCACATGGAGAGATAGGAAGATGAAGAGAAGTATTATTGTATGAACAGGCATATGGCTTGTGGAGTGTTCTCCTTCCTTAAGGAGTGAATGTATGGTGTTGCTCTACCTTAAGGGTTTTCATAATAAAGAAGCATTTCTCTCTATTTCTATCTTATTGTTTATGGGTTATTGCTATTATCTTATATTCTTGGGTTAGATCTACAAAAATTGGTATCAGATCTACAACAAGTGGTATCAGAGCTACAACAATTGGTATCAGAGCACTTTCTTGGGCACAAAAGTGGAGATTTTTTTTTTATTATTTTTGCAGGGTTTCGGGGGCGGCGACTTTGCAGATCAGATCTGTACGTTTTGGTGCTAGATCTATAGAATCTAATTGCAGATCTGTATTCTTTGGGAAAAAACACCTGATTTCAAAAAAAAAATCAGTTGAATCGGAGTCCGGATGAAGAAGATATCGCTGATTTAAAAATCAGTGGGGTTGCAGACAATTTTCAGGACAGCGAGTTTGTGGCGCAGATATAGAAGTCTTGGTGCCAGATCTGCAAGATCTAATTGTAGATCTGGAATCTTTGTGAAAAAACACATGATTTCAAAAAAAAAATCAGTCGAATCGGAGTCCGGATGAGGGAGATATCGCTGATTTAGAATCAGCTCTTTTTGCAGAAATTTTGGGTTACGGCGGGAGCGTAGCAGCGCAGATCTGGAATTCTAGTGCCTGGATCAAGATTTCTATCACATGGGCAGATGCAGAATGATTGTTCCATTTCTGAAAAACAGGTCATAATAAGGATTCTGAGCAATAGTGACGAAACTGTGACCATTTCAAATTTTCACCAATTTTTTGTGATGGCGGGCCAAGATTGGAGTTTGGGGGACTTGTATGACTTTGATGGTTCTCATCTAGCCAAATGGCTAGCAGAAATGGAGAAATGTTTTAGTTTGTATTATATCAAGGATGATGAGGCTCCACTAAAAATGGGACAAACGTACTTGGACAATGAAAGACGACAATGGTGGCAAGAGCATCAACGTTCCAATGGAAGGTTTTTGACTTGGGATGCCTTCAAAAAAGCTCTTATAGATCGCTTTGACCGTAAATCTAATCTTGTGGATAAGCTCACACAGACAGACACACATCCTAGCAAAGATTTTATTTTTACAGGAAAGAAGGAAACCAAGGAACCAAAAAGGTTATTTTTTGCTGGTACCTCTGTATTGCAGGTTCATGGATTCATTCAAAAGGAGAAAATCATTGTGTCTATAAATCCGAGTTGCAAGCAAAATCTCATAAATGTCAATTTGGCAAAAAAATTGCAAGTCCCAGCAAAACAAATTGAACATACACAGGTTGATAATGAGGATGTTCAAGTGTACAAGGATTTGAAGATTTCTATGGATAAATATGTGTTGCATGGTGATTTTTATGCTTCAGAGATGGATAATATGGATGTTCTTTTGGGATATCCTTGGATGGAATCTGTGGGTACTATCAATATTAATGTGCAGAAGAAATTCCTGAAGCTATGGTATAAAAAGAAGAAAATTACATTACAGGATATTTCCATTCATAAACAGGTAGAGCACATGGAGGCTGAAGCAGAAGATGTTCCAGGGACTGACATATCAGATGATGAGCTTTTGATGATCGACAATCAAACACAAACAGAGGCTGCAGAAGAAAAGGTTACAGGTGATGATACATCAGAGGAGGGCTCAGTGGTTGAAGTCATATTGAAAAAGAAGACACCAGAACAGGCACCACAGCAAGGTGAAGTCAAGCAAAAGCCATCGTGGGTTAAAACTTCAACATATCATCACCCACATCACCCCGCAAGACAACCATCAAGATGGAAACCAAGTAGTCACATGACGGATAGAAAGGAGAGACGATCCACCTACTACACATCAACACAGAAGAGTTGCCACGGTCAACTTCCATCTCAAGCGAGCGAGGCACCAGCGAGATCGAGGGTTCACCTTTCTCTTGGATGGCTAGATGCACGTGCATGGTATCAGTGGACTACTCTTTTGAGTAGATCTTATTATTTATGTTCTTCCCATGTTTCGGGGACGAAACATGTTTAGGGGGGTGGAATGTTATGTACTTAGGGGGGATAATATGGGGTACCAAGGGAGGTACCCAAGGTAATAATGTAATAATGGGATGGGCCATAGTAATAAATAAGGTGGTTAACCCATGTCATGTAAGGGACCACAAGTAGTTAATAATAATGTAAGGGGCCCATGGTATTAGTTGATGGTATGAGGAAACCATGGTAATGATACATGGTACTGTATGTATGAGGCCTATATAAAGGCTAGAGACTCCACATGGAGAGATAGGAAGATGAAGAGAAGTATTATTGTATGAACAGGCATATGGCTTGTGGAGTGTTCTCCTTCCTTAAGGAGTGAATGTATGGTGTTGCCCTACCATAAGGGTTTTGATAATAAAGTGAATCATTTCTATCTATATTCAATCTTATTATTCTTGGGTTTATTTCTGTTATCATATATTTCTGGGTTAGAGATACCAATTGTTGTAGCTCTGATACCAATTGTTGTAGCTCCGATACCACTTGTTGTAGATCGAACCCAGAAATATATGATAACAGAAATAAACCCAAGAATAATAAGATTGAATATAGATAGAAATGATTCACTTTATTATCAAAACCCTTATGGTAGGGCAACACCATACATTCACTCCTTAAGGAAGGAGAACACTCCACAAGCCATATGCCTGTTCATACAATAATACTTCTCTTCATCTTCCTATCTCTCCATGTGGAGTCTCTAGCCTTTATATAGGCCTCATACATACAATACCATGTATCATTACCATGGTTTCCTCATACCATCAACTAATACCATGGGCCCCTTACATTATTATTAACTACTTGTGGTCCCTTACATGACATGGGCTAACCACCTTATTTATTACTATGGCCCATCCCATTATTACATTATTACCTTGGGTACCCCCCTTGGTACCCCATATTATCCCCCCTAAGTACATAACAATGTTCATGATCTTATCCTTACTGGTAGTGATCCAAACCTTATAAACCATGTGAAGTCCGGCCTTGAAAGGCAATTTGAAATGATAGACTTAGGACACTTCATTATTTTCTTTGTATTCAAGTCTTGCAATCCAAGGAAGGTATTTCCCTTTCCCAATCCAAGTATGCCTCTCATCTTCTATGCCACTATTGGATCCTTAGTTAATTTTGAAAAGTTTTGACTAGTTTTGACCAACTGTAGGGAAGGAAAAGGACAAATGGAAGCAACAGTTGGGCAACGGAATGAGAATTTGCAGAAAGGTGATGGCAACATGGTAGCAAAAGGCAAAGGTAACCAAGGAGACAGGAAGGTGCAAAGGTAGCCAAGGAAGCAAGCAGTCGAGTAAGAACTGGCAGTCCAGGAAGCCGGGAAGGATATAAAAAGAGGAAGAATAGAAAGGAAGAGGTTGTTGTTGTTGTGGTTTGGTTTTGTTGATCATTGGGGTTGTTGTTGAGGATGGACCCACCAGACGTTGAAGGATTTCATTGCCGAGGAGGTACGTAGACATAAGAGCAGAAGCAGGAAGAGATTGAAACCGAAAAACTGGGTTGTGGAGCAGATCTGACCTGAGCCACTGAGCCCTGTATTTTATGTATTGTTGATAGCGAGATGCAAAGTTATAATGTATTTTGTTATATTGCTTTAATGTAATCAGATTTGATGGTTGTTAAGACTCATAACGCATTGTGCATCATGTTCCGTGGGCTTATTAAAATTTTAAATAGTCTCCTTGTTGCATGAAGATGGTGATTGCTAGATCGATGCTAGAATGTTGTTATTTCTGTGGTATTTATGATGAATCCATGTGTATGAGTTTAGGGTATATTTATCTTTTTTTCATGTATTATGAACGCATATGTGTCACTTCCTGTGTTTAATTGATATCCCCTCGACTCCATGTTGATCCCTTCTCCCATTTTGGTCTCGACGCACTTCCGGTGAGACTCCTTGCCCTTCGAGGGGAGGTGAAAATGCTAGCACTCGACGCACTTCCGGTGAGACTCCTTGCCCTTCGAGGGGAGGTGAAAATGCTAGCACTATCCTACAATACAGTGGACCATTGTTGGCCTTCTGTGCCTAAACCCGGGGTCTTTTCCCTGATGACTCTTTTAAGACAACAAATGGTTCTGTTGTTGGGACCTGAAATTAGGAGAATTGGTTCAGAATATGGTGTCGAGCGTGTTTAAGAGAGAGATCGGAAATTGGTGGAACCACAAAGTAGACCAATTTGTGGCAGAAGGGGATGCCTGCAGGAATCAGTTGACTGATAAGGTGCGTAAGGAGATCTTATATGCTCATAGCTCAAATGACCAGTATGAAATTTTCTGGTGCAATTTCCTTGAGGATCTATACAATTGGTTGAGGGAAATGAAGTGGCAAAGTCCTTTGAGTGGATCGACGAGAGCTTGCCATAGTTGGACTTCGTCTGAGACTACACTATTACAACAGCTGGATAACGAGCGGATGAGAGTAGTTGAGTTTTAGGTGAGAACTATGGTGGAAGCATACATAGTTGAGTTTGCTACAGAAAGCCATCATTCATACTCAAAGGTGGAGGCACTGTTCAACTTCGAGCTAACGGGAGAATTAATAGGGGAAATCTCGACATGGATTAAGATGCTTTTGGTAGAAGAGGGATTTCTATCTCTATCCACTGCCAGGATGGAAGCATAAAACCCTAGTATCTAGGGAAGGAACTAAAGGGGAAAATTTTGCCCACAAGGGGATAGGGATGTTGTGGGGGGATGGATGCAGAAGGATTAAAGAGAGAGAGGGATGTTAGAGCATAGAGAAGGGTGTTGCTAGTGGATAAGTGGCAGGCAAGAGCAGCCCAGGCCCTAGGGAAAAGAAGGAGAGGGTCCCACCTGATAAGAGTGGCGATGGAAAAACCTCGAGCTGAGATGGAGGGGGAAGATGATGCTAGGCCACCCGAAGATGGGATAAAGTGATGTTAGAATCATGAAGAGGAGGAAGGACATTCTCTGCAGGTTGCAGAGATAGGATTGAAACAGGGAACTGGAGGAGGACTATCTCGGAATGTTGCGATGCTATGGGGTAAAATGCAGGGTGTATGGAGAATGAAAACTACCCTCAAAGGCCTTCCTAGGACCTTTGACAGACTGTAAGATTATCTGCAGTTGCTACCAAGTTATACAGATGTTCATATAGAAATATTAGTTAAAAAAGTATGGAAAGAGGATTACCTCAAGTCTCCTTCTAGATTTGTTTGGAGATCACAATGCATCCAAGAGGAACTCCCTCACAGCCGGCTCCAAACCAATTCCTGCACAAAAGAAAGGCAAACACAATCACCGCATACAACCTTGAAAACCAATGAACATATATTTGCATACAACTAAACTACTCATCTGAACAAGTATCAAATGAACAACTTAGTGAACAATGTTACCAACACCATGGAGTAGGGAACACAACTGCAGTTTTGTATTAATAACAGAAGAGTGATTACAACCATCTATTGTATCAGTCTTCCTTTGCCCCTTCCACTTCTCTCTCTCTTTCTCTTCTAGCTCACTTCTTCAAGTATGTGACAGTCCACAACAACTTAGTAGGCTATCCTTTCAAATGCTCTAACCCATTTCACAATCACCGTCTTATTGCTTATATAGCAATCGAGTTAGGGTTGCCAACTTCCTCATAGAGTTCACTAGGGAAAAAGCAATGAACTTGCCCTGCTTTTCAGCTCTTTCCCATTTTCCTCCTTTTTCATATTAGAATTTCTCCAAATAGTTTGATTTTTTGATGTTTCCTTGCTTTTCTTGAGTAAATTTAGGGACAAATATCTAGATATTTGTGAGTCAATTCATTGGTTTGACCCTTGGAATTCCCTTAGTTTCACTAACGCTGCCCCTGGTATAACAACTTCAGTTAGTAGGGTCACTAATGCCCCCTTAGGCTTGGTAACAAGCTTTATAAAGTAGGTTTTCAGTGTGCAACCAGCGTTAGTGTGGAATCAAGGCTTGAAATTTTGGTCTTTACTTCAGTCATCATGTCTTTCACCTCTGAGTTGATGAGGAGGTCATTTTGTTGTATAACAGATATCCCGTAAAGTATGAGATCAGAGGTAGAGACGATGGCTGAAATACTTTACTGAAACTGTAATTTTTCTTGTCAAAATGTAGAGAGAGAGAAGCTTCGGGTGGCAAGGGAGAACTAATACAACACATATATATAAAACTGCTAAAATAATGTCCTGAGTTAGGTATTGCCATGCTCAGTAGCTATTTCAGAGTAATTTTCTCCAAAGAGATATGACAATACTAGCTACCAATAAGCATAATGCGGATCTAGTTTCATAATAGAATCATCCTGAAATAGCTGTCTCCAAAAGACAATATCTGCAGCTTGGGAGAGGAAACAAGGATGAATGATGCAAGCCTCTACCCAGGGTCTTGATTTCCACTTCACCGAACAACATAGATCAATACATGCGAATATATGTGTTGACGTCGAAAATGCATGAAATCATTTGATTACTAGTCAATAATGGAGACCACTAACGAATGCGAGGAAGGCCACAGATAATGGTGATGGTCTCTAAGATGCACAGCACAAAGTAGCGAGTGTGAAAGATGTCTTGTCGTCGAACACCCGTAGAATCGCTTAATCATGAGCCAATAATGAAAACCCCTAACCAAGCACAAGGAAACTTGCCACTAATGTCTGCAAGTACCAAGGCACTGAATTTGTTTCTGGGTTATATTCCTAGATAGAGTGTTGAAGTCGATAGGAAGAAACCTGTTGAAGGGTAGGCAATGATGTGTCCTACATTAGTCGACACGAAATGGGACAAGAGTGATTTTGTTTTTTGAGGAATATTTTGAGCATTTTTGGGTCTAAATAACGGAGGGCAAGATGAAAGGATATGTTTGATTGGTTGATGGAGGAAACAAATGGGTAACCCTTGAACAATAGAAGGCATGACAATGGTTTAACCAGACAACACTAGACTCATGAACATTACAGTGTTTAGGATATAGAGATGCAATTACATCAGGGTATATAGGCTAAAACTCATAGGATGGTAGGGTTCATATTGAGAGGCCATCAAGAGGGGGTTTATCTAAGGGAGTGCCATGTTCAAGGGAATGACTGCTGCCAAACCATGCTTTCAAATACGGAATATAGTTGTACTATCTGCTTTCCCCATCTGATTAATTTTATGAGTCCAGATGGGTAAACTCATCGATATTTTCATATTTAAAGAGTCTGAAAAGTACCGCAAAAAAGTGACTCTTTGCCCTATCTGATTAGTTTAATGAGTCCAGATAGGCTAACTCGTCGATTTTTTCATGTTTTAAGAGTCTAAAAAGTATCGTAAAAAGAATGAATCTATGTCTTGTCTGTGTAATTTAAAGATTCCAAACTATACAACTCAGTGGTCTTTTCATATTTAGAGAGTCTGAAAATATCGTAAAGAGAGACTCCATGGTGATCCCTTTGTCATAGTTGTTAACCAGGTGTGACAAAAGGGTAATAGTATACCCGGATCAGTTAATTTTCTGTTAATTAATGTATTGAACCAGGATAAAGAGTGTTATGTACTTAGGGGGGATAATATGGGGTACCAAGGGGGGTACCCAAGGTAATAATGTAATAATGGGATGGGCCATAGTAATAAATAAGGTGGTTAGCCCATGTCATGTAAGGGACCACAAGTAGTTAATAATAATGTAAGGGGCCCATGGTATTAGTTGATGGTATGAGGAAACCATGGTAATGATACATGGTATTGTATGTATGAGGCCTATATAAAGGCTAGAGACTCCACATGGAGAGATAGGAAGATGAAGAGAAGTATTATTGTATGAACAGGCATATGGCTTGTGGAGTGTTCTCCTTCCTTAAGGAGTGAATGTATGGTGTTGCCCTACCATAAGGGTTTTGATAATAAAGTGAATCATTTCTATCTATATTCAAATGTTGTTATTCTTGGGTTTATTTGCATTGTCTTATATTTTCATATTATATCTATAACAAGTGGTATCAGAGCTACAACAATTGTTTTGAAATCAGGTGTTTTTTCCCAAAGAATACAGATCTGCAATTAGATTCTACAGATCTGGCACCAAAACGTACAGATCTGATCTACAAAGTCGCCGCCCCCGAAACCCTGCAAAAATAATAAAAAAAAAATCTCCACTTTTGTGCCCAAGAAAGTGCTCTGATACCAATTGTTGTAGCTCTGATACCACTTGTTGTAGATCTGATACCAATTTTTGTAGATCTAACCCAAGAATATAAGATAATAGCAATAACCCATAAACAATAAGATAGAAATAGAGAGAAATGCTTCTTTATTATGAAAACCCTTAAGGTAGAGCAACACCATACATTCACTCCTTAAGGAAGGAGAACACTCCACAAGCCATATGCCTGTTCATACAATAATACTTCTCTTCATCTTCCTATCTCTCCATGTGGAGTCTCTAGCCTTTATATAGGCCTCATACATACAATACCATGTATCATTACCATGGTTTCCTCATACCATCAACTAATACCATGGGCCCCTTACATTATTATTAACTACTTGTGGTCCCTTACATGACATGGGCTAACCACCTTATTTATTACTATGGCCCATCCCATTATTACATTACTACCTTGGGTACCCCCCTTGGTACCCCATATTATCCCCCCTAAGTACATAACAAAGAGAAACCTATTTTCAATAAATTTCAACCTCATTTTCTTACCAGTATGAGGTGATGGACAAAACTCGTTTTTCATCATGAATTTTTAATGAGTCACGCGATGACAAACTCAACACCTTCATCAAAAATTTTAATGAGTCAAATGAAGAAAACTCAGGGTATCTTTTTCAATTTAGTGAGCAAGAAAAAGAGGGAAAATAATTGCTCATTCCTTCTTCATAATTTTAACGAGCTTGAAGGAGGAGAAAAACTCAGGGATTTTTTTATTTAAGAGTGAGAAATGGTCCCAAAAAGGAAAGTGCTCTTGCTACCACCATATATTTTTAACGAGCCCGGTAACAAAAACTCTAGATTTTTCAGTTTAACGAGCAAGAAGAGTACCTAAAAAGAATGCTCGGGTCATATTTATAAAGTTTAATGAGCCTAAATCCAAAGCTCGAGATTTTTACGGTTTAAAGAGCGAGAAAAAAGTGCTTAAAAGGAATGCTCCCTTGGTATTTTTCAGTTTAATGAGTTGGAAAAAGATAAAAAAAAAGTTGCTCAGAGCATTGTTGTATAGATTTAATGAGTGCAACGATGAAAACTCGGAGATGTTTATATTTTTTAAAGAGCAATAAAATATCACAAAAAGTTCTCTAACCATCGTCGTATAGATTTAATGAGTTCAACGATGAAAACTTGGAGATGTTTATATTTTTTAAAGAGCAATAAAATATCCCAAAAAGTGCTCTATTAAGAATTGCATAAAATTACACAGCACATGCCTAGTGCAATACTAGGCATAATACCTCTTTAGGTAGAGCCCATATCTGGGCTCCTTGAGCGGGACTCCTTCTCGGTCCTGTAGTTCATATGCCCCTGTGGGGAGGACTTTTGTTACGACGTAGGTACCTAGCCTTTTGGGTTGAAGCGTGCATGCCTCCAAGAGGTCATCTTTTGGATGATAGAGCAAGACAAGGTCACCCTCTCAGTAAGGAGGAAACTTAAGCTCTTTCACAAATAGGGATTGTACCCGGCACTTGTGAGCCTTGAGTGCCAATTTGGCATCTTGATGGGTTTTATCTAGCTGTTTAAGGTATAGTAAGCGTTCTTCTTTGGCAGTAGTGTCGGGCATGGGTTCACCGGCTATTTCTAGGAAAGGGATCTAACACTCAATGGGTTTTTCTTCGTCATAAAACTAGATCTCATGCATGACAGTAGATAGATTAATGTCGGGAATTTCCTCATGAGACCCACTGAATAAATCATGGGATTCCTTAATTAGGCAGGTGGAGCTCATAATTTCCTCAGGATTGAAATCTGCTCTCATTTGGATGTTTTCCACGATGTCTGTCTTGATAGAAATATCAATGGGAAATGAATTGGAAGTGTCTCCCATGTTTCCTTCTGCATCCAAAGTTTGGATGGTCGTATATGGAGAGAAAATGATTTATGGTATGTTAGGGGACAAGATTTGGAGAGGCATCATGTTCGAATCAGACATCGAAACATGATGGTGCCAATCTTCCTAATGTTGTTATCCAAAACTCATGATTTCTCAAATAGCTTCATCCGTAGGTAGGAGTTGATTGAATGGATCTAAAGGAGCAGTGGTTATGGGAAGGGTAGTGGTACTGTTGGTAGTAACCAACATGACCAGAGATGCGGATGCATATTGAATGGCTTGGTATGCCAATTCAGCTGGTGATAGCGACATCTAGTCTCTGATTGTGTCAAGGTCAGAAGGAGCCGGCAGGATCCATGGATTAGTCAGTTCATGAGGAATAGATGAAAGCATGTTGACCGTCTGTGAAACCTTGGCCGGCCGAAGAGGAAAACATCCCATGAGGGGAGAATCCTTGAGAAGACTAGTACCTAAACTGACATAGCAGTCAGTTCTACCTCCTACTAGGGGTACGAAGCCACTTGGTAATGGTGAATAATCAGGGGTGCAGAAAGACAACTGATCTGTTGTAATAACCTTTCCATCCAATGGAAATAGGATGATGTGAAAGACAGTAGATATGATGGCCATCATGGCATATGTCCAACTGTGACACAACAAGAGAGTATAGTCGAGTTTCTTGTCTATGACTTCTATGTCCACCGTTACGGTTTTACCATGCAAAGTGATCGGAAAACTGGCTAGGTATCCTTTTCGGATAAAGGTGTGGTCATCAAAAGCTTTAAGGGAGTTCGACAGTGGGGATAGGGTTGGAGAACCCAGGGTGAGCCAACATGAAGCTGACATGATGCAAGTAGAAGCACCTTCGTTGATGATAGTTCTGTGGATACCTTTACCTTTCAAAGTTATATGCACCTGGAATGTAAGCTAGTGAGAAAGGGTAGGTTTACACTTATCCATGTCAAAAATAGCAAGCATGGAATCCATTGGGTCAATACCTCCAATAGCCAAAAGCAAAGCTTTCCGTTGCGTTGGGAATGTTTGTAATACTTTGAGCACTGACATAGTTGACGGCACTTATTCCAAATCTTCTACAATGTTGTAGTGTTGGGTGGCATGTTTAGATGTATTATGCATTTTGTGTCGAAGTGATCCTTTTGGGGGTCGAATTACAATGTCCTCAAGTGGCCTTTCAATATGCAAATCATTGGGTGGAGGTGGGTTTTAACCTGAGGAAGGTTCTACTGCAGGAGTGATAGGAGCTCCATAAGATTTGGCTCTTGTGGCGAGTTATACCATTTCAAATTTTTAAACGGTAGAATGTCCTTCACCAGCCAAAGGATGTTGTGAACCATCATTTCCCCCTTGTGGGGGTTGCAGTTGGTTTGCAATAAGATTTTGCTGTTGTTGAGTGGGAAAAGGATTTCTAAGGACAACAGGGGCCTTACCAAAATCTCTTTTGGCAAGGTATTATGTGCATTCCTGAAGCTGCAGACAATGCCAAGTCGTGTGGTCTTCATCATAGAGTTTGCATGGATATCTTTTGGGTTTATCCTTTTCCTCATCAGTAGGTGTAGCGGCCTTCTATTTTAGGTTGGGCTGCTTCGGTGACTGCTCTTCAGAAGGAGCAGTGTTTTTCTTATTCTTCTTGTTCTTGCCACCGGATTTTTGTGTAGACTACATAGAGTTTATCGCAGTGGCCGAAAGAGCAGTCGTATTGGTAGAGGGGTCTACTTCCAGCTTGGAAATGTGACCATTGAGTTGTTTTACAGCGGCCCCAAAGGTTGCACCAACAATCCCGTCGGCGTGCACTCTAGGGTGTTGAGTGGCGGAAGCATTGGGGTTACCAGGAGCATTGGGGATTATGTCATAAAGAGTGCTAGACTATGAATATATCAGATCTAAGTGCTGGGCATGACATATGGATTGGTCTTCTATGACCACACCACCTAGTGTGACATCTCTATCAATTTGCGGGAGTAAGGACTTGCAGAACCAGTCTGTTAAGAGAAATTCTAGGATGGGAGCTTTGACTAACCTCCACCTACGTCCCCATTCATGAATATGATAAGAGATGTGGGTGGTATTATCCTAATGAAATGAAGTGAGGAGCTCTGTCCCAGTCTCATAGCGGATTGGTAGCTGGAAGTGCTTTAGGAATTCCATCGCTAAAGTGTCAAAGGTGTTTACTAATGCACGTGGTAACTCAATATACCATTTCGCTATGTTGCCAGTGAGGGTGCGGGGATAAAAGACATAATCAGAAACTATCATCCACCATAGAGTTTGAAACACACCAGAGATGGGAGGTGGTGATATGGGTGCCTGGATCCTCCTCCTGTTTTCCATCAAAATTTGGGATGTTTGTTGGTATCTTATGTGGGATCGGCGACCATTGTAAGTTGTGATAGATGGGGTCATTTGTCAGCTTGTATAAGTCAAGTATATCCAACGTTGCCAAGAAAGGTAGAGAGTTAGGTTCCCCCGACTCAGACCATAGTGATGATGAATGACTTGAGGATCTTTGTGCTCCTCCAATTGTTTGGTTCCCCATAGTGTACATGGGTTGCGTGGTGTAGTAGTTGCTTTGAGGTCTGGTGTTGTAGAGTGGATTTCCATGAGGATTTTGATACTGGGGTATGAAATTTCCCCTAGTATAAGAAGTGTCCCCTTGACTCATTTGAAGATGTGATTAGGGTGCCCCCATGGACTAGTTGGGAACCCCTTGAGGATTCTTTCCCAACACAAAACTAACCATTTTTCCTTGATTGATAGAGGGAACGCTCATGTCAATTAGAAACTGACCATGCATGCCTGAGTGGAGGGGGAACTGTTACGTTCTCTACCGACATGTGCATATTGGCAACCCCCCCAGGTGTTATAGACATTTTTGTGCCTTACAGCTATAAGCATGAAATGTCCATAATTCAAGGGATCCAAAGTCCCTAAAGATGTTGTTACAGCTCCTAAAGGAACAAGGTCAACCAATGACAGCTTCTCCCAGAATTTCTCCACCAAAAACCACTCAGAAATAGTTAATTCAGGATCAATTCAGAGGCTCCACTAGCTGCCTGCGTTGAAATGCAGAGACTACACTGGCTAGGTGCACTGCAACGCAGGTGGAAGCACTACCAGGGTGCGCTGAGCGGGAAATGACAAATGGAAAGCTCATTCAACGAGGTGGAAAGACCCTGGAAGCTTCTAGAATCTTCTCCAATGACACTTGCCTCAATGAATTCGACTAGTGATGAGTAAGATGCTCTCAACCTCCAAGTGGAAGCAAGAACTGACAGAGAAAAGCCACAAGTCAAAACATAAGCTGACTCATCCTCTCTGCTTACATCTATATATGGATCTCTCACCCAGAGGTTCAGGAGGCTGGAATTTTGTACTTTATAGAGAATCGTTGTTGGTTTGAGATTGAGATTAGTACATTGGGTGATTTATGCTTTGTTGGAGGAGAGGAAGGGATTCCTTTGCTGGGAGGTAGATGCTGGATCGAAACTCACTTGGTTGTATCTCCTCTTGGACTTTCTTATTCTATTAATAAACTATTTTAGTTTCTCCTACATGCTGTGTACCAATGATGTTTTGTTATGCTTACATGTTTAGCTTAATCTGATCTTGAGCTTTTTATGAATGTATATCTGTATCTTCGTGTAGTTTCTCTCTCTTCTGATCTTGCAGGAATTCGGTGAAGCTAGGCCGATGAAGGAGCAAGGAGCTGAGAGCCACTTAAGAGAGGAGTGATTGGATCAACAAACTAGCGGAAGGCACAGGTTAGTTACATCCTTCTTCCTCATTTACATTTCATAAAGAAGAATACTCAATTAGTTTACCTCGTTTGTTTCTAAGGCACTATCACACCTTAGAGTGGGATAGGTGCATTCCAAATTGGATAATTTTCCCAACAACAAATTGGCGACTCCACTGGGGATCGTATCTTGTTAGTTTATTTGTGTTTCTATTGTTGTTCTTCTCATAAACTCAGGAGTGCCGAATCGAAATGCATTTGCCATTTTCAAATGAAAAGTAGAGATCTGCCACTCTAGTCCACTCAATGGGCCTGTTTTTATGATCTAAACAACTGATCCACAAGTGCTCTAATAGCCATTTGTGATAGATCTTAGCCCTCCTTTAAATCATCCTCCTAATTGTACCTAATTGATAGCTTTTATCCGGCCAAAAACTGTAGATTAAACTGCAAACCGTGACCCAGAACCCAGAGACAATTCTCATTTCGGCTTCAGCGCAGACTCTCTGAAGAGGTTCTGCATTTCAACGCAGGTCCCGTGAAGGATACCTGCGCTGAAGTTCAGTTTCTCTGTGCTGAGGGTGCGCTGATCATCCTTTGCCTTGTGCAGCTGTGGTTCCCTACTCCCTTTTGCTCAGTTTTATCTCTGTTTTTTGCAGCCTGTTATCAGTCACTGTACCTATCTGAAACCCCTTTTCTTTGCCTCAATTCCGCCTCAGTTGTATAAAGAAACTGTATTTGTTCTTTGTGTATTTGTTACATCATTTGCAGTTTCCCATTACAAAAGTAAACTAGTCATACTGTCGCCCTTAGATCTAGTCCTGTCGTAAGTGTCGTTTTGATCTTAGGAGTGAGTTTGTTTGTTGTTCACAATTGATTGAGCTTTTACTTTTTTCGTTTGGTTTGAATTTATGCATTTCTAGTGTCGAAAAACGTAAATCATAAAGTGTCGTAATCATCTTTTTGATTTCGAAAAAGGAACTTGTTTATGTTTTCACTTGAAATCGAATTCAAATTTGTACAACAGCTTTCTTTTTAGGCATCAATATTAAGAAAGCGAAAACAAATAAATGCATATGTGCATTTGCATTTTGATAGTTTGCATGCTTTGATTTAGGAAAAGTGCATTTACAGTGTGCTCTATGCTCTTTGAGAAAAGATTGTGTCTTTCGTTTCCCCTTGTAGCTAGGATTTTCATTGTTGAAAAGATATAAAAGCTTGCTTATCATCTTTAGACTGCATTTAGGAATTGTATCATACATCTCGTGGTGATCCAAAAAGGCAAACTTCTAAGAAAGATCAACCTAAAATAAATTGAATGAACTTAACAACGCTTTGTAACTTAACGCACAACATAGAGGTCTAGGTTAGAGACGTGTTCCGGCGTCGTAAAACCTGGTGACTGTCGATCTCGCTGATGGTTGGGTGATTCCTCCTGAGAGGTGATAGCGCCAGTACGGATTGTGTTCCCACGTACCTGTCAGGCGGAAAGAGTCGATTGTGCAGACACAACCAACCTCCCTAGGAGCCTAAGACTCTCTAGTGACAAACAAGACAAACAAGAGCAATCCTTCTCTAAACATGCATTTACTATATGGGAAATCAAGTGTTTAGATCCTACCTGTAGTCCAACGCTGTTGTAGCAGTCCAGCTCCGCTGATCCGGATGAGCTCCTCCTTCACTTTGAAACCTGCATCCACTAACAATCAAATGATTAAATAGCACTTGATAATCTCACAGAATAAAGCATATTTAACATATAGACCAAGGAGTACATGAAACAACTCATAAATAACAAGTTATTGAGAAGAATGGACTCATTTGCATTAATAGGTAACAAAAGGAACAATTACAACCTGAGCCTTGGTGTTGTGCAAGTCCCTCCCAGGGTCCATCAAGAGTTCTCCTTTACTTTGACAAAGCTCACCCACTTCCAAATAGAACAAGCAAAGATGGCAATCTCTCCTCACAAGCTTCTAAATGGGAGTCCTAATTCCTGCAGAATTTACGCTTAGAAATGTATAGCTTCCAACCTCCTCTCCTTCTGGCCCAATGCCTGTATTTATAGTGCTCAAGAGGAAGCTAATCAAGTCCACCATCAATGGGATAATCCCCTCTTTGGATGGGATAGCTCCCTTATTGATGGGATAAGTTACTCTTTGGTAGGGGTGCATGAACCATCTGGAGGCACTCAATACACGTCGAACAACCTTCTAGAATGCTCTAGAAATGACCACAAGTAACTTTTTAAAGATGAAACTTGCGCATTTTGTCCTTTACAGGGGGACGCACCTACCCCTTTACATACAGAGCGTCCAAGGACACAACTTTTGTGAGCATTGGATGCGTACCCACAGGTAAGGTTGAGAGAACCTGCATACCCAGAGATAAATACATTTACAAAGACTTTCTCTCTTTTTGGAGTTTGACATGGAGAGCAGAGGCATAAGACTTGCCTAAGAGGATAGCATGACTGTTGATAGAGCCATACTAACTGTAAATAGTCATGGTGACATTTTTTAGTGTAACAGATTGCCCCCTAAAGTGCGAAGCCTGAAATAGATTAGGGTTTTGTATTATCTAGGAAGGGTGAAGCGCTTTATCATTTCAAGGATTATCTCGTGGAGAGCCTGGTCAGAACCTGCAATTTTCAACACAAAATACATGAATAAGATTATATCATCACTGAGGTAGGCATTCCCATACTCAGATTAAAACTTTAACTAACAGACTAACTACTCTGATACAGGAATGATCTTGTAGTACATCATAATCATAGACTTTTGTAGACACAGTATAGGTGCAGCCATCTGTTTATGATTAGTCTACTTAGATAATGAATACAAAACTCCTCGCAGCCTGGATGGTGGAAACTAGATCCAGGGTCTTCATTTCTACTTCCCGAATTGGTACGATTCTAGCCATGCGAATAAATGAGTTGATGTCGAACATGGTAGAAACCACTTGATTACCAGTCGATGATGTAAATTGTTAACAAGTGTGAGAGAGACCACCAGTAATGTCAATGGTTCTCAAAGTACCTAGTACAATCCATGAGATGTGAATGAATGAGTTGATGTCGAACATTTCACGGAATCCTTCGATCGAAAGTCAATGATGTAAACTGACGTCAAAGGCGAGAAACCTGCCATTGATGCATGCAGACTTCAAGGTACTGACGATTTCTAAGTCATCTTTCTAGATAATGTGCTGATGTCGATAGAAAGCGACCCGTTGCAGGCAAGCCCGCAACACGAAATCATTGTTCAAGTTGAAGAAATGTTGCTGTAAGGACTGACTCAGGGATGGTCAAATGGATGACAAGTATTTTGCAGATGAAAGTTTTGCTTGCAGACCTCTTGAACACATAACGACACGACAGATGGCTTGGTGACGAATAACTCAAAGTTAATCCCCGGAACCCGACTGAAGACTTTCAAAGTGGTTTGATCAACTGTGAGGTAAAGGATTTCCCAACCCAGGTGAATGAAAGATGTCATGTCCAAGAGTGGTAATAAAGTTTCTTCTGAGACAAAAGATAACAAATAGGCTCATTCTTCTTTCTTTTCCCCCACCATTTCTGGCAAGTACCTCTTTATTTTTAACAAGCTTGAGGAGGATAACATATGCTTGATTATAAGCTCATCCTTCGGACGAGTCCAACCTAGTTTTGATTCGAACCCTAGGAAGGAGTGGTTCGTTCCTGTTTGTAATTGAACAGGTCCTTTACTGTGAAATGTTTAACGAGCCCAGTATAGGAGAAACTCGGTGTTTTTCAATTTTAGAGAGTCTGAAAAAACTTAAGAAAAATCCAAGTTGAACTTTTTCGTAGATTTGTGTCCCTCAAGCCCGAAAAAGTATAAAATAATACCTTGGGGAACCGCTTGATCTTGCGACCAAGGAGTACTTTCATAATTAGTGTCACTGACCTGAAAAGTAAAAAGCGATCAAGGACACGTCGTTTTATTTCCGTATCGAGTTTGAAACGACAAAAACCCGACAATCTTTTCCTGATTTTACGGTCAGAAAAGAGCTATAAGGGGACCGTCTTTTAATTCTGTTTTAACGAGTGTAAAAGAAACGCTCGGCAATCTTTTCATATTTTAGGAGTCAGAAAAGGGCTTAAAAGATGACTCTGATATTTTGGTTCGTGAAAAATGACAATTTTCCCTCTAAATCCCTTTGTCCTGCACAAAAACGACACATTACTCATACCTGTTTAAGATAGGCAAAAATACATTGAAAAATATCCTTCCATGGTGAAAAATGAACAAACCTATCATTCATTCATCCAAGAAACCTATAAAAAGACTTTTTACCATGTCATTTTTACCATTTTACTGTTGAGGTTGAAAAAAGGGCTTTTGGCAAGAAACTTCCCGTGGTCGCTGCGGAGAATCCGACCGTCAGAATCGAACGCCGTCTCTTCCAGGTATTTCACAACATCCTCCTCTTCAATTTCATCCGATTAAAAGTTTGTTTTAGGTTTTAGTTTTGATTTTTGGGGGTTTTGGGTTTCAAAAATCGCTCTGCGGGGTACGCAGGTGCCCTTAGGGTGACCTGCGTCCCCCGACTTTTTTCCACACAGGAAAAAGGTCGGGGTACGCAGCCCACCTTCAGGCCAGCTGCGTCCCGACGCTTTATGTCATAAACGCAGGGTGCGTCCCCCGTGAAAGGCGGAATTTGAAACCCCAAACTCCACAAACAACCATTTAAAATTTCCCAAATCAATTCTAATCTTTGTTTCTTGGTGTGTAGGGCACTCACCATGTTGGATTGGAGAGAAAGAGAGCACGAGGACGTTGATTTAGCCGCAATTAATCATCAACCTTCCATTGATGCCCTAAAAGCATGCGGACTATATAAATATTGGGCCATACCTGGCATGAGGGCTCAGGTGAGATTCTTGGAGTGGCTGGTTGAGAGATGGAACATTCATGAGCAATGCTTTTACATCGGAGGGCACCAGCTCGAGATAGAGCCCTCTGATATATACTTTCTCACTGGCTTGCCAAATAGGGGTGAGCAACTCAATCTAGCCGGGACTAGGCCGGGTGGCCAATCCCTTGCTAGTCTCCAGGCAGATTGGTGCACACCCAATGCACACCATGCGAAAGGCGTAGAAATCAAACACATCTCTCTGCGTGAACTCAAAGTTATAGCTTTCACGGTTACCAGAATTTGCGGTGCAGCCGCTTTACATATTGCCACCAGGTCCCAAATGCGGATGGCGATTGACTGTTTCCAAGGCACCATTTTCAACTGGTGTGATGCTGTGTTGGCCAATATGAAGGGCCAACTGACTAGGGCAAAGAACGGACAACTAAAGACCTTTGGATATGGGCCTCTAGTTGTGAGCTTTGCCTTAGAGAGAGTTCCGATGCTGATCCCTCAGCAACTCACTGTTGATATCTTGGGTCCTCGGGAGCCAAAGCTGATACGATGGGTTACGGTGATGGCCCGGCATCCTGACGAGGGCGCGGTGGTTGTTCGATTCCCTGATAGTTATTTTCACTGGTTAGAGGACCAGGTTTTTTCGATTCAGGACTTTCCGTATGCCGGAGTAGATTTTCGAGGTGATCCGGACATGGTTCTTCCACAGGGAGAACAATGGGATGACAGAGGTACTTTATTTTTCACAAGTTTTCAAATTATATATATATTTTTTGGTTTTTATATATATCGTCTCAAAACTGACAGTAAAAATTTTCAAAATGCAGATGTTGGTCCACGGCGGCCAGCCAACCTCCGGCCTTTTGAGAGGAGACATCCAGTTGCACCGGTACCGGCCCCACAGGACGCGGCTGCAGAGTCACTAGCTGAGTTGGAGCAGGATCTAGAGCGTCTGACGGTGGATATACCTGAGACTACCATAGATGATATTCCTATCAGACTTCAGCGCTATGTAGTCGCAGTCCCTGGACCGTTTAGGAGATTTTTGTGTAAGGTAGCCCGTGCAGTGGTGTCGTATAGGGAGCACCACCAGTGATTGGCTAGTCACTTTTGTAGACACATGTGACATTTTTGACTTTTTGTACTTATCATTTTGCCGATCATAAGGTGTTTTTCAACCTATGATCGAAGACGATGTATATTTTTTGACACACTCCTATCTATATATATATCACTATTACCGGCTTATCTTGTTTAACATATGTGATGAAATGTTTTTAAATTTACTTGCATGATTATCGTAAATGTCTGTCCAACATTCGAGAAGCAATTGCATCTGCTAATGTATTTAAAGACCTTGGAATATGCTGATATTCAATGTAATCAAATTCACGTTCCAAGAGACGCACTCTCAAAAACAACCTTAATAACACAGGATTTCTAATGGCATATACTCTATTAAGCTGTAATACAACAAGTTCAGAATCTAACCTCACTATCAAACGTCGAATTCCAAATGAAATAGATTCGGATAATAATTCAACCACTGCACTGTATTCTGCAATGTTGTTCGTTGTTTGACCGAGGCTTACCCCATGCATAGAAACTAACTCGTCAGAGGGCGAATAGATAACCCAAGCTGCGGAAGAGATATTCCGTGTACTACGACAAGCACCATCAGCAAATCCAATGTATGTTTGGAGAGGCGTCGACATCTGCAATATCAAGAGTAAAACCAAGATAAGCCAGAATAACGACGAAAAACACACTCTCTAAGCTAAGCACACTGACTAAACTAACAAACATACTAGCTAGAAAGAAAACCTAACCTAACTAAAAATTCTCCATACCCACCATTTAAGCATAATACCTCTTTAGGTAAAGTCCATTTCTGGGTTTACCCAAAGAGTCCCCATCAAAATCTACCAGCTCATAAGCCCCTTTTGCTAGCTTTCGCTTTACAATGTAGGGTCCATGCCACATAGGAACGAATTTTCCAGCACCTAGCTTATCGTTAGCTTGATCATATAATAGCACTAGGTCTCCCTCCGAAAAACTTCGAGGGGTCACATTTCTATCATACTGAGCTTTCATTCGCTTCGCGTGAGTCTCGATTGCCAATGCAGCGTCACGTCGAGTCTCATCTAATTTAGCTAAGTATAATAAACGTTTCTCCTCTTCGGAAGTAGCTGGAAGTAATTCGACAGCCATTTGAAGTGATGGGATTTCGCATTCAATGGGTAACACAGCTTCCAAGCCATAAACTAGCTGGAAAGGAGTGAACCCTGTTGAAGTTTTCACTGAGGTTCGGTATGCCCATAGCGCTGAAAATAACATGTTGTGCCAATTCGACCGATGAATACCAATGGTTCGTCGGATCATGATAACCAGAACTTTGTTGATAGACTCAACCAAACCGTTGGCTTGCGGATAATAAGGAGTAGAGCTATCGTGGCGCAAACCAAGCTGGCTTGTAAGCTCAGTCATCATGATGTTTCGAAAATGGCTCCCATGGTCAGTAATGATTGCTTGTGGGACACCAAACCTAGTTATAATATGATTGAATACGAAAACTGCAGCTGTTTTGCCGCTTGCGTCGAATGTAGGCATCGCCTCGGCCCATTTAGTAAAATAATCAACCGCGAGGATGATATACGCATGCCCCCCGGCCGAGTGAGGGTTACAAGTAATAAAATCGATACCCCATTTGGCGAATGGACCAACGACAATTATAGGGTGGAGAGGAGCAGGTGGTGCGCGCATCTTGCGATCAAACACTTGACAGTTGTGGCACTTCCGGACTGCAATGATACAATCTTTAAACATAGATGGCCAGAAATAGCCAGCGCGCAACACCTTCTGAGCTGTGGCATACCCAGACATATGACCGCCACATGCTCCAGAGTGACAATCATTCAAAACCCTCTCAGCCTCTTCGTGAGTTAAACAACGTCGAAAAACTAAGTCTGCCCCCCGGCGATAAAGTGTATCTCCAATAATCTTGTATTGCTGGGATTGAAACCGAATTTTTCGACGTTCCGTCTTTGAAGCTTCAGGCCGAAAGGTTTGGGTTTGGAGATAGATGATTATATCCCCATACCACGGATCTAAAGTACTGATAAGAAACAAAGATTCGTCCGCAATGGACTCCTCTGCCACAGTTTCTGTGTCAGCACGCGGGAAATCACACATCAATTCCGCAAAAACTAAGGATTTCTTAGACTTGGACTTCTCAAACTCCAAGTCGAACTCTTGCAGGATAACGATCCATTTAGAGTACTTGCCCCCTAGCAGTTGTTTTGTCAAAATATAAATCATAGGGTTGCAATCCGAAATGACTGTAGTTTTACGGAGAAGAATGTAGTGACGAAAACGCTGGACAGCTTGAACGGCTGCCAGGGCCAATTTCTCCACATGCGAATATTTTAGCTCAGTGGGATTTAATGTCCTACTAAGATAATATATCACATGTTCCGCTCCGAATTCATCTTCTTGAACTAACACCATTCCAATGGTGGAATGCGAAGCTGCGAGGTATAAGAAGTAGTCCTGGTTGTAGTTGGGAGGATGCAACAACGGTGCATGGGTCAACGCGTGTTTAAGTGCATCAAAAGATTGTTGGGCAATCTCATCCCAAAAGAATTGAGCGTTCTGTTTCAACAACCGTGTAAAACCTTTAGTGACCTCGGCGTAGTTTGGAATGAATCGGCGTAAAAAGTTCGCTTTCCCTTGCAAACTTTGGAGTTGGCGCAAACTCGAAGGAGGAGGCAATTTGATGATAGCTTCGACCTTCGAGGGATCGACGCGAATGCCGGCTTTTGAAACAACAAATCCCAGCAATCGACCCGTCTCTATACAGAAAACACACTTGTGGGGATTCAACCGAATTCGATAATGCCTACACCTCATAAAGATTGCTCGTAAGTGGACAAGGTGATCAGCTCGATGTAAAGAATGAGCAGGCAAATCATCGAGGTATGGTTGCACAATGTGCTTGATGTCATGAAATGCGTAAGACATCGCCCGTTGAAAAGTGGCTCCGGCATTCTTAAGCCCAAAAGGTAATTTGCAATAAGCAAATGTCCCCCATGGACAAATGAATGCCGTTTTTGGTTGGTCGGCAGGTAGAATATTGATTTGATTATAGCCCGAAAAACCATCCATGAAGGAAAACATTTCACTTCCGGCACAATCATCAATAATTTGATCGATATAAGGCGTAGGATAGTTGTCTTTTGGACAAGCTCGATTTATATCCCTATAATCGATACAGATTCTTATTGTTCCTTGTTTCTTATTGACCGAAACAATATTCGATACCCAATCCGTTAACGGTATTGGATAAATGAAACCTGCTTTCAACAGCTTTTCGACTTCTGCTTTAATCGCAGCCGCTTTCCGAGGGTGAATCTGACGCAACCGTTGCCGGACGGGTTTAGCATCCGGGTAGGTCTTTATTTCATGAACAACAATGGCAGGATCGATTCCCGACATTTCCTCGTAAGACCAGGCAAACACATCGCGGAATTCTTGGAATAGGGCCTTGTAAGTTTGGATTTCATCTTCTGTACATGAGGCACCTATATGAATGTTCTCCTCAATTCCGGGCTTCACTGAAATATCAATGGGAATAGTACGAGAAATATTCCCTAAATTCAACTCTGAATCAGAATGTTTCGTTGGATTCTGAGCGTCTTTGACATATTCAGCGGTAAAGATAGATGAAAAATCATTTTCAAGAGCATCATCCTTAGGTAAAAACGAAGATCTGTGATGGAGATCTTCCCATGGTAGATCGTCTACACTTAGGATTTCGCGAAGTTGTTCGTCAGATGACACGACTTCGGGAAACGCTATCCGTTCTAAGGTTGATGTGAAAAGTGACTCTTCACTGACCACATTCATTTGGTCACTTTCGGTTGAACGCGAGTCGGTAAAAGACATGACAGCTTCATAAGCAATTTCATATGGACTCAAAGGCATAGCATCACCGAATGAGTCTATCTCAGATTCAGATGGGACGATCCAAGGATCATCATAAATAATGTTTTCTGATGTAATCATATGAATTGATGCAAATGAAGGGTCTGCGTTGATTGGAGGGAAAGGAAAAGTTCCCAGTAAACCGGAATCTTTAACTAAACCTACGCCAACGTCCCTATAAGGGATTGTCGTCTTACCGACATGCTGGATACTTTCTGAAGAGGCTGGGTCGGATGAAAAGTATGTCAGCTGATCAATCGTCACGATCTTACCGTTATGTGGAAACTTAATTACTCTGAAGACCGATGAAACGACCGCTGTCATAGCATATGACCAACTTCGACCCAAAAGAAGGTTGTAGTCTAGAGGGGCATCAACCACCTCCACATCCAGACTAACGGTTTTGCCTTCTACCCCTATAGGAAATTCCTGTAGAATACCAAACGGACGGAACCCACGGCCATCAAAGGCCTTAAGGATGGTCGGGGATTGGTTCAACGAAGGAGAACCAAGCGATCTCCAACATTGAATTGCAATAATACACGTAGAAGCTCCCTCATCAATCACAGTCCGATGAATAGGCCTGTTTTTTACTATCACTGGAATTTGGAAAGCCATTTGATGGGGTAGATGCGGTGTACTATTTTCTAGATCGAAGATTATCAAGTTCGGGTCCTGAACATCAACAGCTCCGATAGCCGACAAAAGTAATTTTCGTTGTGCTGGGCATGATTGCAGCACTTCTAAAGCCGACATTGCTGAGGGTGAAACAGCTAAGTCCTCAACAATGTTGTAATTCTGGGCCGCTCTCGCATGTGGATTGAAAGCAGACCTTCGAAGTACACCCTTGGCGGGCGGTTTAATTACTAGGTCCGGGTTAGGTTTCTCGATCTGTAGTGGATCGGAACCAGGAGCTGAGGTTGATGGGTTAGAGTGAGAAGATTCTGCTTCTTTACCATCAACAGGAGCCTTACTACCATAATCTTGCGATCGAGTCGCAATCCTCACATGAGACATCATCAAAATGGGTTCTTCACTGGCAGTCGAGGAAGAACCTATCATCTTACTTTCCTGCTTTGGAAATGGATCTTTTAACACAGCAGGAGTGGGAGAACCTTTGACTATTTTCACAACCTCGGCCCGATGAGGGCAATCTCTCGTAAAATGATCCTCTTCACAAATAAGACAAGGATATCGAGGTTTGCGCTTTTCGTCATTGGTTTCCGACTTTTCCGTTTTCTCCTTCAGAGCCTTGTCTGCTTTAGCCTTCTTCTTTCCTTTCTTCTTTCCACCGTTTTTTGATTTGGCCGTAGATGACTCTACAACGTGAATATCGGCAGAAAGTTCAGGAGAAGACTCTCTTGTCGGGGAATCGGGCAAAGTGATTATAGGAGTAGTTGAAGCCTTGGAAGACTTCTTCTTGCTCTTTGTATTCACGATACCAATCATACCATCAGCGGCATGAGATCCCGAAGGAGCAGCAGCGATTTGATTCGCTTTTGGAAGATCTGGAATCTTCTCGTGTAACGTACCCGACTGAGTGTAAACTAAGTCAAGGTACTGCGCCTGAGCAATGACTTGCTCCTCAGTAACTACTCCGGCCTTAGCTACATCTTCAGTAATCTTCGGTAATAATGATTTAACAAACCATTCAGCTAAGATTTGGTCCGGGATAAAAACTTTCACTAGCCTTCTTCGACGTCTCCACTCATGAATGTGATCAGAAATATACGTGGACGTTGATTGTTTTAGTGAAGTTAATAACTCCATGCCGTTATCGTATCTGACCGGCAACTGAAAGTGAGTTAAGAACGAGGTAGCTAACTGGCTAAAATTGTAAAAAGAGGCCCGTGGTAACTCAATGTACCACTTGGCCGCGAGACCAATGAGTGTACGCTGGAAAAGACGTAAGCGGATCGAATCATCCGAGATAGAATTTGAAGCACACCAGAGGTGGTAAGTCATCACATGATTGGACGGATCCTCTCCAGACTTACCTTCGAACTTGGGTATATCACTGGGCAACTTATTTGGCATTGGCGGCCAGAACGGAAGATATTGAATTGGATCGTTCGTTAGGCGCGTCAAGTCTGGTAAATCCAAAGTTGCGATAAACGGTAACTGCCGGTTAGGATCTCTAAAACTCTGGGTCACAAGACCAGTCCCAGGAGGAGGATATCCAGGATAACTAGGAACAGGAGTCGCATTTGGGATATTATATCCTCCTGGAAAACCAGGATTAACCGGACCGTACTGGGGTTGTTGAGGTTGTTGATAAGTGTACCCAGGATACGGTTGATACTGGTAAACCGGCTGTTGGACAGCTTGCCCAGGTTGGTACTGTCCCTGGTACGGTTGATGAACAAATTGAGGTTGAGTAGTGACAACCGTACTTATACCAGGCTGACCTGTAGGCATCTGGACCGTGGTTTGAATCGTAGATCCAGACAACGGTAAAGATGTCTGAGGAGTGGTTGCAGAGACAGTAGAAACTAGAGCTGTCGATACTCCAGAAGTAAGTGCGGCAGATGTAGCGGTAGTTGCAGCAGCCGTTTGAGATGGAGTACTAGGTGCAATTGGCGGCTGAGTAACTACCGAAGTTACAGAAGTTTGAACATTTGACTGGACAGGTTGCGGTTGCTGGGGTGGACCAGAAACTACGGGTTGTCCAGCTTGAGGTACCAACTGTGAACTTGGCTGCAACACCTGTTGACCCTGTGATGGATCCCACACTAAAATTCTGGGGTATTGACCAGTAATAGGTTGAGGATACTGAGATCCATAACCGGATTGATGATAGGATTGATAATTGTAAGGTGCAGTTCCCATACCTTGAACATATGATTGACCTTGAGGTGGTTGATAACCTTGACTTGAGTATTGACCTTGAGGTTGATAACCTTGAGGTAAATACGGATACTGGGGTTGACCTTGACCTTGAGGTTGATACCCTTGAGGTTGATACCCTTGGGGTTGATACCCTTGAGGTTGCCATCCTTGAGGTTGCCATCCTTGAGGTTGATATTGATACTGAGGTTGACCCTGGGGTACATATTGAGGCTGGGGTTGACCTTGAGGCATGTATTGCACCATAGGTACATATTGACCTTGAGGTTGCCCCCCAGACACGAATGGTGTACCTTGAGGTTTCCCCCCAGGCGTTAACTAAGGCTGCCCCCCAGGCGGTAATTGGCCACCTTGAGGTTGGGAAACGGGAACTGAACCTGACATCATGTAAATGTCACCTACACCCAATGGTATATTACCACTGTTTCCAGCTAATAACCCATGATCAATGGGTTGAGGAGATGCCCCCGCAAAGGTACCAGAAAGTGATTGATACCCAGTGAGAACAGAAGGACCGCCATGTAAGAAAGATTCAGGAGCTTGAGTAAACATGGATGACTAACCAGACATATTTACAGGAGTATAAATACCTCCAGGTGGAAAGGGAGTACGAGGTGTAGAAAAACCTACCCCTGAGTTGTCTAAAAAATTGGTTAACGAAAGGTACCAAGTAGTACTTCTAGGAGGACTGTAAAAGATAGATTCACGCTCCCTGAGTTCAATAGTAAGTTGATCTTCAAGGTTAGAGACGCCTATTTCTTCCTCTGGAGCAAGTTCTTCAATAGCAATCAGACCAGTAGGAAGATTTTCGGTGATAACTCGTTCTACTCTTGGTGAATCTGGAACACTAGAAGTTGGAGTAACAGGTTCAGATATTTCCGGTTCTTCGCCTGTATCACTAGCAGACGAAAAAATACCAACAAGCTCAGAAACTGTAACAGCTTCAGGATTATAACCTGTCTCTAGGCCTTGGTAATCTGAATGGACTACCAAGGAAGATTCTCCTTCTTCAAGTGAACCTACTCTACTGCCACTAGGAGGAGTTACAAGGACCTTCAAACCCTCTAGATTACTGGGGTCGTCTCGAGGAGGTGATCCCCTAAGTCTACGGGATCTTCTCAACAATTCGGCCACAGAAACAACTTCAGGAGACTGGCCCCGAAGTCTACGGGACTGTCTCGGTAATTCCGCCACAGTTAAAAAATCTTAACTACTACACACGAAAACAAAGTAAAATTTCAAATCAAACCACCTAAAGTCTCTAAAGAACCAAACAAATTTGAATCACACACCTAAAGAATCTAGGGCGTCAAACCAAGCACAAACAGTAGCCTTCCAGACTGAAAACGCTAGTTGGTGATGAAGCCCAACATCACTGGATTCAGTACAGAAGTGGCGGGTGGAACAGTTACCCCGGCAACCTGCTTAATGAATAGACCGGCACAAGTTCCTCCACTTTAACCGTCTCGAGTGAAGTGAACCCCCCGGAAAATCCAAGTGAGTCTAGCCGACGTATGCTCCAGGTACAGTGGGATCTTCCCTCCACCGTCACCTTACCAACCGCAACAAATGCACCTAGGGGAACAGTCTACACTCCGACAGCACGCAAGGGCAGAGTATCAAGCTCAATCCCCTTGCCGGCTCCTTGACAATAATCCAAGGTTTACCGACAAGTGACCCCTGGCTCCTCGACAATGGTTAATCCGAGGTTTACCATTTGTAATACATGCGTGTCTGGCGTCGTTCCCAATGAGGGGGGAATTGATCCCCTCACTGGTTCGGACACGAGCTCGTGCTTCTCCTTTAAGAGGAGCTTTCCTAGAGTACAAATGAGAAAATTGGATTTATTCTATCACAAGATAAGCTACTTGTTCAGTTTTGTTGTCTTGGAGAGTTAATTACTCTCCTACTCCAAGACACTAGCCTGATCTAAATTGGTGTTTCAGAGCCCTAGTAAATAAAAGTTACTACGTTGATTTTACTTTAAGCGTTAATTTTATGGTTTTTCTTAAAGACAAAAGGTAGCGGAAGTGAAACCAATGGTGTGTAGACTCGACTCAAACCACTACAAAGATGCACCTAGGATGATTTACGCTACTTTTCTCTTTCAATGAAATTCCTAACTAAGAGAGTTGAGAAATGCAAATTTTATAGAAAACAACTTTCTTAGTAAAGACAATCAAAGAAACAATTCTCTTTACCTTTACAAGCATACAAACATGACCACTCCCTACGTGCACGAAAAACTCTTTTTCTTTCAAAATTCCTCAAAGCTACTTGAAACAAAACTTTTCAAGGGAGATGTTTTTGTATTTTCTCTTTTTTAATAAAGCATATAAATCTATTTTAACGAAAATCAATCTCAAAAACTATAAAATCTATGAAAACTTGACTCATAAGCAAACCAAAAAGAAATTTACTCTAATCAAACCTAACAAGGCAAAAGCCTACAAGGATGATTCTAAGATGTTTTACTTGACCAAAATCAAGTCAAGGACTAGCCAATGCAGAATCAAAAGACTAGTAAAAAAAAAACTCAAATCTTTTTGTTCTTTTTGTAAAATGGAATTCAATACTCAATCAACAAGCACTTCGAAATTTGCCAAAGAAACAACTCAAAGGTAAGTTGCTCTCACAAGTAGACTTTATGACAGGTCTGACTTCTAAGAAGGCTGACAAAACTAGAGAGATCTAAGGCTTGACAACTTCTACCGCCAAAGTCACTACAAGACCTACTCAAAAATCAAACCCTAGGGCTTAAACTTCTATGAAATCCACTAAAACACTCAATGCTATCGAAACAAGTTCAGGTGAAGATCTTTGATAAGAGACTAATGGATCTGGGCAGTAAAAACTAAGAAAAAGAAAAATCTAAGAGAAAAAACGCAAAGAATGGAATTTTCTTAAATTTTAGCAGGGGACGCAGGCAACCAGTTAAACCAGGTGCGGGCCCGCTCTGTGCACATAGCAACAGTGCGTGCAGGGACGCACTGTGCAACACTCAGAGGGTGCGTCCTACTGGAAAATTCAAGAAAAACTAAATTGAATCTAACCCTAAGCTAACCCACCAAAAAATAGAGTCATAGAGCCAAAGACCAGAAAATAAATGACTTTTCTCAGAGCAAAGTTTCATACAAAGGAAAAGACTTTCACATTAATGGAGTCCCCAGCGGAGTTGCCAATTTGTCAGGCAGAAAGAGTCGATTGTGCAGACACAACCAACCTCCCTAGGAGCCTAAGACTCTCTAGTGACAAACAAGACAAACAAGAGAAATCCTTCTCTAAACATGCATTTACTATATGGGAAATCAAGTGTTTAGATCCTACTTGTAGTTCAGCGCTGTTGTAGTAGTCCAGCTCCACTGATCCGGATGAGCTCCTCCTTCACTTTGAAACTTGCATCCACTAACAATCAAACGATTAAATAGCACTTGATAATCTCACAGAATAAAGCATATTTAACATATAGACCAAGGAGTACAAGAAACAACTCATAAATAACAAGATATTGAGAAGAATGGACTCATTTGCATTAATAGGTAACAAAAGGAACAATTACAACCTGAGCCTTAGTGTTGTGCAAGTCCCTCCCAGGGTCCATCAAGAGTTCTCCTTTACTTTGACAAAGCTCACCCACCTCCAAATAGAACAAGCAAAGATGGCAATCTCTCCTCACAAGCTTCTAAATGGGAGTCCTAATTCCTGCAGCATTTACCCTTAGAAATGTATAGCTTCCAACCTCCTCCTCTTCTGGCCCAATGCCTGTATTTATAGTGCTCAAGAGGAAGTTAATCAGGTCCACCATCAATGGGATAATCCCCTCTTTGGATGGGATAGCTCCCTTATTGATGGGATAAGTTCCTCTTTGGTAGGGGTGCATGAACCATCTGGAGGCGCTCAATACACGTCGAACAACCTTCTAGAATGCTCTAGAAATGACCACAAGTAACTTTTTAAAGATGAAACTTGTGCATTTTGACCTTTACAGGGGGACACACCTGCCCCTTTACATACAGAGCATCCAAGGACACAGCTTTTGTGAGCATTGGATGCGTACCTGCAGGTAAGGTTGAGAGAACCTGCGTACCCAGAGATAAATACATTTACAAATACTTTCTCTCTTTTTGGAGTTTGACATGGAGAGCAGAGGCATAAGACTTGCCTAAGAGGATAGCATGACTATTGATAGAGCCATACTAACTGTAAATAGTCATGGTGACATTTTTTAGTGTAACAGTACCGTCGAGTATATATTGGGAGACCCCTATAGGAATAAAACCTTTATCCTTAGGAAGCCGTGTCGGCCGCCCTACTGATCGCAATGCACTGAACACAGCATTCGAGAAGATTGACTGCCCATACCTTAAAAAGTATTCTGCGGTTTTGCGAAAAGTTTGGCATACCCTCTACCTAGAACTCCAGAGCAGTTCCTTTTGGCCTTTTTCAGACTCTATAACAGAAAAAGTCCATCCGAGCATTTGTCACTTCGGGCTCGTTAAAACATCGAATGAGACTAGAGTCATCTTTATCTTTTTCTCGACTCTTTAAAATTGAAAAAGCAAGTTGTGTCTAAGCGTCGTTAAAATTTATTTTAAACGGAACAATCACCCCTTTTTCCTGCGTTGATCTTTAGGTTGAGAAAATGGAACCCACCAACCAAGGAATTCCCCTTGGTGGAAATCCTAGTCCCTTATCCTCTTGGGGAGATGTTGGTGCGCCCCATATGGCCACATTGTCGCTTCCAGGACTGACAATTGGCTTGCCGGTCTGGCTCTTCTCAACCAATGTCGTTCAGAACACCACTATTCCTGAACAGTCGAATCAACAGTTAGACCAGTCTAGAGTTTCCCACCAGCCTTCTACTTCCTCTAATTCTTCCTCTCCTCCTTCCTCTTCGCTTGACGGAACCGGTAAAACAAAAAACCAAGTTCCTAAGGAGAAGAAGGAAAAGAAGAAGAAAGAGAAGAAGAAGAAGGAGCCAAAAGCGACTGGGGGCAAACAAGTGTCGTCTAACAAAAATCCACACACAGCACTGACTAGGCCTAAATCGACATGTGTGATATGCAAGGGAGACCACTTCCATAGAGATTGTCCCTGCATCCCTCGGATACTAAGGGACTGGTCTCCCCGTTTGCACAATCTGGTGGCATCAACCTCTGATAGCCATGTTGAATGCACACCGTCAACTAGCGAAAGTGAAGTCCTTGGAAAAAAAGGGAGAGCTAGATCCCCCATGTAGACTGTGCGAAGGCAATCATGCCATCCACCGTTTTACCTTCTTAGACGAAGCGAAAATATTTTTGGATGATCGTCCGGTTTCACCGTTACGACTTCCTCCTGGATATAAAAAACTCTTGCCGAGTCCTTCGTTAGTTGAAAATCCAGCTGGCCCGCTCAAGTGGTCAGCTGAAGCGTAGGTCATTGAAGATGAACTAGCGGAATCCATACCCGAAGAAAGTCAAAAGGTCGAGGCGGCAGTTGACCCGGTCTTGCCTTCAGAGGTTTTGTCTTCGAATGATATAGTCACTGAAGAGGATAAAGATGACACCATCCAAATTCTCTTCATCAACACAGACTCTGACGAACACGGGGGAAATCCACCCATTCCTTTACCACAGGAAGGAAGTTCTCCAGAGCGATATCCGACCGTCTACTCGGTCCCACCACCAAGCAACCTAGTTGTCTCCTTCGACTGGAACCAACTAGGCATATCCTGTTTGCCAGCAAGCATACCATTCAGAATTATCGTCCAAATATACATAATGGTCATGGCTGGCACCATCATTGATGAGGGGGCATCTGTGAGTATCCTTTCCTCTATTGCTTGGAAAGCGCTTGGTTCGCCAGCGCTTTTGCCTGAAATGAGAAATCTGACAGGCTTTGATAAAGGAACCAGTCGACCTTTAGGGATCCTCCCCAATGTGCCCACAACATTGAAAGGGAAGACTGTTCAAATGAACGTGATGGTCATTCAAGGACCCTTGGATTATAACCTACTCCTTGGACGAGACTATATATATTGCATGGGAGCCATCGTCTCCTCACTCTTTAGAGTAATGTGTTTTCCGCACGAAGGAAGAGTGGTCAAGCTTGTGGACCAGCTTTCATTTCCCGGATCACGCATCGCAAATAGTCATATACCTTCCCTAAATGGTCTCTTCACGCAAGAAATGTCTCAACCCACGGTCCATCCTCCCGATGAGCGCGAGTAATTCGAAAGGATATGACTGGAACCCAGGGAGCATGCGTCCTGGTCTGCTTCGGCAGGAAAACTTTGGGTATAGGGTAGGTTTCTGCAGGAGAATATGACTAGTCTGTACCCCGTCCATCTTGGAAGAGGGGTTATTCTAGAATAAGATTCTTTTGTCAAAGTTATGTGTTTGGCGCTCGTTGTCACTCACCTTTGTCTATCTCGGTAGACACCGCCGAAGAAATGTTTTGTTTGAAAGATTAATAGAACAATCTTTGGGTAACCTGAAAGAGGTAGGCCTTTCCTGGTAGAACAAATGTTTTATCTGCAAATTGAGGGGTAACCTTGAAATCATACTTTATGCCTGGGGGCATGCAAACCTTTTTGAGTGCAAGCAAGGGGCGGCTATTTATTTTTTAAATTTTTAGGTCCTCCCTTTAAACCCGTAGTTCTAACCCTTTAAACTCGTAGGATTAGTCGTTCCTGAACTTGCATAACGAAAGGATGCGGGGCATAGCTTTGGTAAGGCGCAAGCTCCATAAAAAATGGCATCTTACATGAGACATTCTTATCATATGACTGGATTAATTGAGCAGTTTTAGCACATAGTTCATGCTCGTTAAAAAATAAACATAAGATCGAGCAGTTTTAACACATAGTTCATGCTCGTTAAAAAATAAACATAAGACCGAGCAGTGTTTTTCCACGTTTAATCTCGTTAAAAAATGAACTACCCTTCGGTAAATAACCACCGTGAATGTAACATTATCAACCATTAAAGCCTTGGTCATGTTTGCACCGTCACCTCCACTTTTCCATTGGCCGATCATTCACCTCCATATTGATTGTTTACCCATTTTGAGGAACAGCTGCGAAGAGTGATTTCACTAGCCATCCTTGTGACACTGCCGTGATTGGAAAATTCCAACCCTTACCTGGAATCAACTGCTAACCCGTTTTATCACTCGTTCCTCAAAAGACGAGTCTTCTTTAAGCTCTTTTCATCTGACTCGTAAAATATGAAAAGATTGCCGAGTTTTGGCCTTCCAGCTCGATAAAGCGACCGGAAGTGCTATCCCTCCTTTAGATTTTAATCTTTTTGGACTTGAGGGATTATTGCACAAAAAGATCGAGCGCTTGTTATGTTCGGCTCGTTAAAACTATCGAAAATTCATCCCTTTTGTATTGTTTTATACTTTTTCGGACTTAAGGGATTAGATGACGAAAAAGGACTTTCGGAGTTGACTTTATGTACCTTTTTAGACTCTCTAAAAATGAAAAATACCGAGTTATCTTTGTCGTTAGACTCGTTAAAAACATTAAATAGCGACAAACTTGTCTTTAGACGAGAACGAGTTTCACTATCGCTAGGCTCGTTAAAACATAGCGATGGGTTTTCCCGAAGGGAAAATTATAGAACAAGCATATGTTATCCTCCTCAAGATTTACAAAAATAAAGAGGTACTGGTCAGTAATGACTGGGGAAAAATTGGGAAGAAACTAAAAGAACTTTATTGGTAGCAAGTCGCTCTTGAACATGACACTTCCACTCCGTGCCAGAGTCGGGTTGGGTTGTTTCATTCACCGGTCACATCACCATGGTCTCGCCATACCATCCACCTTTGGGGTAAATGCTACCAATCCATCACACCAGTGTCGCCGATATGTTCAAGAGAAGTCATCCAGAGAAGTCAACCGTGTCCCATCCACTACCATACATTATCCTTCATTCTTTCATGACCGCCACCTTGAACCATATATCATCAGATCGTTTTCACCTCCATCAAAATCATTTGCTCCGTTCTGTGTCACTGATGTGGGATACATTAACACCCTCCTTTGATGGATCGCTTCTTGTCGACATCAGCTCATTATCCAAGAAGTTGATCTAGGGACACCCCCTTTAGTACTTTGAAGCTTGCATGCCTCAATGGCAAGTTTCTCACTTCCGGCGACAGGTATACATCAATGACCTTCGACCGAAAGATTTTGCATGGTGTTCAATGCCAAGTCCTTTATTCACACCACGTGAATTGTACTGCAGTACCTTGAGGGTCATTATCTTTATCGGTGATTCCTCTCGCGCTTGTTAACGGTTTACCTCATTGATTGGTAATCAAGCGATGTCTTTCCATGTTCGACTTCAGAACATTTCTCACATGGATCGACTTGTACTTAGAGTGAAGATCAAACGAGTTTGAAGACCCCAGATCTAGTTTCATCCATCCGGGTTGCGATATATATTCAGGAAAAATAAAGACATTGACATGTACAGCATTGCAGCACAGACAATCATCCTACCAAAGGATGATGATTTCAGCGGGATCATTAGTCTATCATCAGACAATTGTCTGTCATATGTACATAAAAATGAATTTATAAAGCTGAGCATGGGAATGCCCGCCTCAACTAGATCATGAAAATAGTATGAAAAATAATGTATTGTATTGTATCTTATTACAGGTCTCCTCCCAGCATTGAATGAACTTCAGATCCTCCTAATAAAGCATTTCACCCGATAAACGACCTCATACTTTAGGGGGCAACTGTTATAGACATTTTTGTGCCTTACAACTATAAGCATGAAATTTCCATAATTCAAGGGATCCAAAGTCCCTAAAGATGTTTTTACAGCTCCTAAAGGAACAAGGTCAACCAATGACAGCTTCTCCCAGAAGTTCTCCACCAAAAACCACTCAGAAATAGTCAATTCAGGATCAATTCAGAGGCTCCACTAGTTGCCTGCGTTGAAATGTAGAGACTACACTGGCTAGGTGCACTGCAACGCAGGTGGAAGCACTACCAGGGTGCGCTGAGCGGGAAATGACAAATGGCAAGCTCATTCAACGAGGTGGAAAGACCCTGGAAGCTTCTAGAATCTTCTCCAATGACCCTTGCCTCAATGAATTCGACTAGTGATGAGTAAGAGGCTCTCAACCTCAAAGTGGAAGCAAGAACTGACAGAGAGAAGCCACAAGTAAAAACATAAGCTGACTCATCCTTTCTACTTACATCTATATATGGATCTCTCACCCAGAGGTTCAGGAGGTTGTAATTTTGTACTTTGCAGAGAATTGTTGTTGGTTTGAGATTGAGATTAGTACATTGGGTGATTTATGCTTTGTTGGAGGAGAGGAAGGGATTCCTTTGCTGGGAGGTAGATGCTGGATCGGAACTCACTTGGTTGTATCTCCTCTTGGACTTTCTTATTATATCAATAAACTATTTGAGTTTATCCTACATGTTGTGTACCAATGATGTTTTGTTATTCTTACATGTTTAGCTTAATCTGATCTTGAGCTTTTTATGAATGTATATCTGTATCTTCGTGTAGTTTCTCTCTCTTGTGATCTTGCAGGAATTCGGTGAAGCTAGGCCGGTGAAGGAGCAAGGAGCTGAGAGCCACTGAAGAGAGGAGTGATTGGATCAACAAACTAGCGGAAGAGGTTAGTTGCATCCTTCTTCCTCATTTACATTTCATAAAGAAGAATACTCAATTAGTTTACCTCGTTTGTTGCTAAGGCACTATCACACCTTAGAGTGGGATAGGGGCATTCCGAATTGGATAATTTTCCCAACAACACCAGGTATATGAATTTGGGGGTTTGAACTGTACATTGGCGGCCGACCATATTTTTGGTAAAAAGGAATCGCATCCATAGTGCCACATTTAGTGTTATAGGGAGCACTATATATGGGACTTGTCGAAGGTATGCAGTTTCGCACCATAGTGGTGGAACTTGGCATCTGTTGGGTTCCACTCCTAGAGGGTGTCATGTGAGTGGTTGTACCTGCGACAAACGAGATAGCGGGATTTGCCATTACTAGTGTTGTGATGACTGTCGACTGGGGGAGTGGTGAAGGACCAAAAGTTTCCCTAAAGTTCCACAACTCATGAGTCGTCGAATGGATAGATGGTAATGTTCCAACTACCGAAGCAGGAAGTACAGGTACAATTGGAGCCAAGACAGGTTCCAACAGATTCATGAGGAGAGGGTTAAAGGGGGGAAGAAATCCTTTGGTAAAGAAATCCTCTGGCAAACTTGAATCATCAGTTGTCCAAATAAATCTCGTGTGATATCTAGGAGACTGATCCCCTGAATATGGGGAAACCGGTTCAGTGGAGCTCGGTGGATCTTCCACAATGAGTGGAGGAAGTCCTAATAATCGTCTGGAGTGACGACCAGGGCCGGATGTAGCCACAGTGACCGTTAACTTTTATCAATAAATTCTATCGTGATATTATTTAAAGTCTCAAATGATAGCACTCAGGTACCTAAAATATATATAAAAAATACACTAAATGGATCAATCAACAAACAGAGGGAAATTACCTCATCTGATAAGCACTGATCATCGTAGATAAAACCCAGTATCTCAATAAATAATAGAGAGGGATGGCTAGGTGTACGATTACAGTTACTCTAGAGCTTTGCCTGAACCTTAGATTGAGGGGCCAAGTACTCTCGTGAAGACGAGCACCCTCCCAAAAGCTGAAGACAGAGTAGATCCGTCCGTGTTAGGTACTAGGATAGCCTGTCCCAGTCACCTTGTGTATGTCCCTATAAGTTTGGCCACTAGAGATACCTCAGATCACAGACACCACCGGGGGGGACATAGTCGTAGACAACGCCCTGTGTGGGCAAGATACCTAAGTCCCCAACTCAGTTCTGAAATCCCCGAAGGGACCCCCAATACATAGAATGCCTAAAGGATTTGTAAGAGAACGTGGGCTACCTTCAATTATAGTCCGATGTTGCCTCATATTTTGCTCCTCTTTTACTGGAGTGGTCATGGTAGTATGAGTGCAGAAGGAATTTTTCACTCATTAATGACACTAGTTTTGGTTTTCAACCTTGGGCATTTCAATCACATGCTTATCCCAAGATCCTAGCCTAGCTAATGTTGGTTTGCTCAAAAGTGTTACTGATTGACTTTTATGTAAATTTTATGTGTACTTCATTATTGTCTTCGGTAAGGGAGTTGAAGTATGAAATATGGTGAGACTCTTGACTCAATAAATCATGCAAAAACAATGCTCTAATTTTTTTTTTTCAATTTAATGCAAACAAGTTGTATTCCACATATTCATATTTTTCACATATTCATAGTTTCTTCCATGCATCTATATTCTTTCAACACATGCATAACCAAAATATTCTTTTCCAATGTTTCATAACAACTACTTGTAACCAAAATGAAGCAACTTATAACTATTTAAACAGAAGGATAAATACAAATTGTCAGTCTTTCTTTTAGAAAAAATGTTTTTAAGAGAGATAAACCAAAACTTTTTTTCCTAAAAATAAATTTCTAGGACACCAATTTTGCTGACATAATACAGTTACAGATCTTATTTCAACCCATGAGAAGATTTCCTATCCCTTTTGGTCCACAGACACTGCTGAAAATCAACGTAATGGGAGACTAATGCTCTGTAACGGTGGCTATAAAGAGTTAGTAGGCCCACTAATGCTCCCTGTGATCAGGCACAGTGCTTTATAAAGCTTTGTGTAGCCTACTAACCTGCGTTAGTGTGGGAAACCTATCAAAAAGAGGGTTTCAAAGATCAGTTTCTGAGATGAATGTATACTAGCAAGATGTAGCAACATATTTGGTGGATTAGAAAAGGATTGCTGAAGAATAGGGAGATCCTAGAACGAAGAGAGAACCGAGAAGAGTTTGGGTAAACTGGGAACTAGATGTATAGTCCCCAGTGGAGTTGCCAATTCTGCTATGGGGTAAAATGCACGGTGTATGGAGAATGAAAACTGCCCTCAAAGGCCTTCCTAGGACCTTCAATAAACTATAAGATTATCTACAGTTGCTACCAAGTTATACACATGTTCATATACAAATATCCGTTAACGAAGTATGGAAAGAGGATTACCTCAAGTCTCCTTCTAAATTTGTTTGGAGATCACAATGCAATCGAGAGGAACTCCCTCACAGCTGACTCTAAATCAATTCCTACACAAAGGAAAGGAAAACACAATCACTGCATACAACCTTGAAAACCAATATATGAATACAAAATGAACATATACTTGCATACAACTAAACTACTTATATAAACAAGTATCGAATGAACAATGTTATCGACACCATGGAGTAGGGAACATAACTATAGTTCTGTATTAATAACGGAAGAGTGATTACAACCATCTATTGTATCAGTCTTCCTTTTCCCCTTTTGCTTCTCTCTCTCTCTCTTCTAGCTCACTTCTTCGAGTATGTGATAGTTCACAACAGCTTAGTAGACTATCCTTTCAAATTCTCTGACCCATTTCACAATGACCTCTCATTGCTTATATAGAAATCAAGTTAAGGTTGCCAAGTTCCTCATAGAGTTCACTAAGGAAAAAGAAATGAACTTGCCCTGCTTTTCAGCTCTTTCCCATTTGCCTCCTTTTTCAGATTAGAATTTCTCCAAATAGTTTGATTTTTGGATGTTTCCTTGCTTTTCTTGAGTAAACGTAGGGACAAATATCTAGATATTTGTGAGTCAATTCATTGGTTTGACCCTTGGAACTTCCCTTAGTTTCACTAATGCTACCCCTGGACTAACAACTTGAGTTAGTAGGGTCACTAACGCACCCTTAGGCTTGGTAACAAGCTTTATAAAGAATGTTTTCAGTGTGCAACCAGCATTAGTGTGGAATCAAGGCTTGTAATTGTGCTCTTTGCTTCAGTGATCATGTCTTTCACCTCTGAGTTGATGAGGAGCTCATTTTGTTGTTTAACATGTGATGTTGGATTGCAACTCGGAGTGTATGGGGAATCCTCCCTGAAGGTTGCGGAAGAAGAACCACAAGATCAACACCCATGATAGCATGAAGATGATGATAATATGGGTGATGGAATGAGGAAGTTATTTGACGAGGAACCAACATCCACCAAAGTTCAGTAACCCCAACCCCAAAACACAAGTGGCATTTTCCCTAACCTTCCCTTGGTACCTTATCATAAACCAGAAGAATTCATCTTTAACCTAGCCAAAGTAGCACGAGTATACAGTGCGTGAGAAAAATACAGAACTAGTCTCAGTTCTGGGAGTGATACCAGAACCATCTATAGCAGTAACTTGGGACTACATCGGTCACTATAGCCTGGAACCAACGGTTTTATGTTATTAGCCAATATTCAGAGCAATATGGCAGGATCATTTACAAGATACCTGGAGTTTGCAAGTAAGGAGAACAAGGATGTGGAGCAACACTAGTACCTTCGTGAAGCCATTTGGAGAGCCTGTCAGACTCCTGATAATGCTCAGGCAGTGGAATTCCAGACCACGCTAAGGGAACGGGCCAAACACTGGTTCATAAAGTGGGTAGAGTAGAACTAGAGCCCAACCATAGATGATATTAAGAGGGGATTCGTGCAAGAATTCAAAGTACTACAAATTGATCATCTAGGGCTATCAGAGTTGTGGGAAATTAAGAAAATGGAGGGAGAGATTGCTTGGGAGCTCATGCAAAGGTTTAAGGATGCCATTGCCAAGCTAAGTTACACCTCGGACCCGAACCACCAGCGGGACTGGTTCATCAAGTCGCTCTTGCCCTTGACCAGGACACCACTGGCATAACAGAATATAGGAACCTTGCAAGATGCCTTAGATAAAGCATCGACTCCGATAGAATCAATGGTAGGATATCCACACAAATACAAGGAAGGCACTAGTCTGCAAGATCCAACAATCACAGGCTTGCAAAGCCAGATCGTGAACTTGGCCAAGAAGATGAGGGATCTTCAGCCCATACGACTGGTTAGGCCCAATATTTGATGCACCCATTTCCTAATGGAGGGGCACGTTGTGACAAAATTCCAGTGACTGCGGGGTCTTAACCAAACAAGAGGGTTGGCGAGGTCATCTGGAACCACTCCAACCATAGGGGTTGTAGCCATCGAGGTGCAAGGACCCTTCCTAGGAAGGAATAACACAAATTTCTATGAAATTTTTAGAATGTGTGGACACTTGCCACAGATGTATCTAGTTCTGAAAAAGTACTCCAGCATCCCCAATAACAACTACTGCGAGTTCTGTGCATCAACTACTCATCACATCAATTAATGTTGAGCGCTAGATGCTCTAGTAGAAAGGTTGGACAGATCCACGTTCAGAGTCAATGAAGTGAATCAAGGGGTCGAGGAGGAAATGGATGCCGAGGAAGATTGGGGGGCAGAGGACCCCTAAGATGCTACAATTGCGATCAGGAAGGACATGTCACAATGGAATGCCCACTCCTGAGAAAACCATGGTGTTCGCAGTGTAGTGTTAACACCCATGTGATGGAATACTGCCCAGAGCTCATTGCGAAATGGGAAGAGAGGACCAAACAACGAGGAGCTAACCTGGTGAATGTTGAGCCTTGGACCGACGAGGGTCTCCCCACAAAAAATATCAATATAGTCACTCGAGTAGGGAAGAAGATAAGGGAAGATTTCTATGCTAAAGAAACCCCTGTGATCGTCAAAGTAGTAGCACCACCAAAGGCGTATCAACCCGAGCGCCAAAATTAGTATTACCAAGAAGCAACCAAATTGTTCGAAGGGATGACTGAAGATAGGGACACCTGAGGTCCGCAAGTCTATGTGCCCACCCCTGCCCAACCCATTTGGGAATGGTTTAAACTATTCTTAAAAATTGTTGAAGATGAGACCATGCTAAGGGAACTATGGAAAAGCTAAAAAGTTGTGGTATCTGTAGAGCAAGAGGACATGGTACAACCATGTGAAGCCTGGTCAGAGAAAGTTTCCAGGAGGGTAAAGAGGAATAAGAAGAGAAGTGGGAAGGAATTCCAAATCAATGGTAGGTGGTAGTATTCCACATAAAGGACACCATTCTAGATCTAGGGTCGAACGTAAACATCCTACCCCGGAAGACCTAGGAGGCAATGGGGAAACCGCAACTGAAGTATTCGCCAATTCAGTTGAGGATGGAAAATCAGTATTGTATACTACCCATCGGAAGATTAGAGAATGTAGAGATCGATGTAGCAGGAATAAAATCATACACTAAGTTTGAAGTAATAGACATTATAGGGGATAAAGACCCGTATCCAGCACTCCTGGGGATTGACTGGGTATATGAAAACTATGCCCTCATAGATTTGAAGAAGGAACTGATGATCTTCAAAGCAAAAGGATTAAGGGTGATTCAGCCACTAGACCCTTATTAAGGACCTAGGTTTACAGAACCAATGGATGACAGGGAAGAACTAGGGATGTTAGATCAGTTGTATACACTCACGTTAGGAAAGAGGGAAGACTACATAAATCCTACAGTTGGAGGATCAGTTAGCTGGAGGAGCATCCAAAGTTCAAAAGCTGGTTTAGAAGCTGCATGGGATGCATGGTATCAGGGTGAATATGAACTGACAACTCGAGGATGTGCAATGATATGTCGAGTAAACTAGGGAGATATAGGAAAGGACGACATCCTGAAGTACTATGGCCTTGAACCGATAGATCAGTTCCTGGATAGGACAGATCAGGATGTACCAGAAGACCAGAGAATTCCCATTCTAGATATTTTTCTCATGGCAACACCGACAAGATGGTGGAAAGCACATTGCCATGTATTGAAAGACTGGAAGGATTCAAAGCAAGCAATGAAGGAAAGGTTCAGCAAGAAAGATGAGTGGCTACCAGACCAAAAAGAATACATGGGGAATTCAAGTCCCGATGAACACGTCAAAGGGTGCATGACCAACTAGGAAATCCTAGGGCTGCCAAAGAACCTGTGGGTGCATGCCTTCATACACCCTCAGCGCCATCCCCTGGGCTTGGTACATCCAAGAAGAACTATAATGCCAAACAATTGCTTGGGATGCCTTGAAAACACATTTCATTGGTGATTTCTCATTCAAGAATAGTGAAGCACAAATGACAAAAGCACTTCAAGTGGTGAAAGGGGTTTTGTTCACCCTGGAGATGCTAGTTGAAGGGGGGCACGAAGAAAAATTATTGCAGTACTTATATGACATGGAATCTCCAGGATTTGTGACCGACCATAGAATTGACATAGAACCAGAAGAAGATGGATTAGAAGGGCTTAGACACCTAGCCTTTGAAGAAACAAAGGAAGAAAGGAGGATTCGGGAGAGTCCCTCGACAGAAGGTGCCCATCTCCTACCAGTGAATCTTAGAAAACAAAATGTAGGGATGGAGGATAAACCCAAGATAGCATCAGTGGGAGACTATTGGGATGAACAGAACACTAAAGAAATTTTTGATTTACTACAAGAATACCAAGACCTGATCCTAGCCTCGGCAGCCAAACTCAAGGGGATAAAAGGTAACTTGGGAGAGATGAAAATTGTTCTGAAACTAGGAGTTCGACCAATGAAGCACAGACCATACCGACTGAACCCAAGGGTCAAAGAGAAAGTTAAAAGGGAGATTGATAAAATGTTGGATGCAGGAATCATTTTTCTAGTCGATGAAGCTAACTGGATAATCCCTATAGTTATTTAGAACAAGAAGGATGTGACCGACATTAGAGTTTGTGTCAACTATAGAAGCCTAAACAATGCATGCATGCATGACCCATTCCCCACGCCTTTCAGTGACGAAGTCCTAGACAATGTTGTGAAGAATGAGGCTTACACATTCAAAGATGCCTTCTTAGGCTACCATCAAGTCCGAATAGCCGAAGAAGATAAAAGGAAAACAACATTCACGACAGAGTGGGGCTCGTACACATACAATGTAATGCCATTCAGATTAAATAATGCACCAGCAGTCTTTTCAAGGATTGTAATAGCAGCTCTCTAAGACTACATTAATAAGTTCCTAGAAGTCTACATGGATGACTAGACAGTATACAACCTGCTGAATAGGCATACCAGTCTATCAAGAGTAATGTTTGAAAGATGCAGACAATTACAGATCTCTTTAAATTTGAAAAAGTGCATTTTTCTGGTTCCCTTTGGAACCCTGCTGGGCCATATTGTTTGCAAAGATGGAGTCTGTGTGGACCCTACTAAAATAGCAGTAATCACCCACATGGAACCACCCCACAAAATAAAGAAATTAAGAGTAACTTTAGGCCATACGGGGTACTACAGAAGGTTCATTAGAAACTATGCAACCATAACAGCCTCAATGGAGAGACTGCTAAAGAAGACGAAGGAATTCATTTGGACAATAGATTGTCATGCAGCACTTGACAAAATGAAAGAAAGGTTAGTAAGTGCACCCATATTGGTGTACCCTGACTGGAACAAAATGTTCCATGTACATATTGATGTGTCTAGAATAGCACTAGGAGTAGCCCTAGTGCAACCAGGAGAGAAGATGGATCATCCAGTATACTACGCAAGAAGAAAGCTCTCCATGGCAGAAAAAAAACTACACAACAAAAAAATGAGAAGCCCTAGAAATGGTCTACTCTCTCCAAAAGTTTAGGCATTACCTGTTGGGTGCACCATTCAAATTTTTCACAGACCATTCTGCACTGAAGTACCTAGTAAAAAAGCAGGTACTGGAAGGAAAAATATGCAGATGGCTATTACTATTTCAAGAGTTCACGTTTGAAGTAGTTGTTAAGCTAGGAATACTGAATGTAGGCAGAGATCATCTGTCTCGCATGGAAACAATAGAGAACGACAGGGTAATAGACGATTGGTTACCCGATGTTGACCTTTTCAAGATAAAAGCCATACCAGGTCACCTAGAGGAAATTGCTTATTTTCTCACAACAAGTAGTTGTCTACATGGCTACATCACAACGCAAAAAAGGCACTTAGTGGTCAGAGCAACAAATTACCAACTCATAGCAGGACACCTTTACAAAATGGGCTTAGACCAGATACTCAGACATTGCATCCTACAACATGAAAGAGAAGATATTCTATGGGAGTTCCATGCAGGGGTCGCGAGAGGCCATGTAGGGGGTGAGGAAACTACCAGGAAGATACTACAACTAGGATTGTGGTGGCCCACTATACATAAGGATTCAAAGGCATTTGCCAATGAATGTGATGTCTGTCAAAGAGTTGGAAGGCCTCCCCGACGCGATGAGATACCACTACACTTGGTCCATACAGTGTAGATATTTGATAAATGGGTAGTAGATTTCATTGGTCCAATCTCCCCACTAGCACGACACTCCAAAGCCCGATACATAATCACTGCCATAGAGTACCTATCAAGATGGGCAGAAGCCATGCCAGTAAGATTGCACAGTAGAAACAATGGCGCGATTCATTTTTGAAAATATCATTTCAAGGTTCGGATGCCCAAGGAGCCTCATAAGCAACCGGGGCACACACTTCCTGAACGAGACAATTTAGGTCATATTAACAACTTTTATGGTACAACATCACAAGAGTAGTCCTTACCATCCACAATCAAATAGTACAGTAGAGGCATTCAACAAGATACTGGAAAAAGGGCTAACCAAAATCGTATCAGCCAACTGAGATGACTAGGATGAAAGAATTCCAGTGACACTCTGGGCATATAGGACAAAATTTAAAAGACTCCACAAACAAACTCCATTCCAGCTCGTATACGGTAGAGAGGAGGTGGTGCCAGCAGAGTTCATACTACCTAGCATGTTGATTTCAGAGGCAACAGGAATAATCGATAGCAGTGCCTTATGGGATAGACTAAGCCAACTGTTAGAGCTTAATGAAATGCGGTTCTTGGCGGAGTTCCATCAATTTGTCAAGCAACAAAGACAACAGTCTTGGAATGATATGCACATCAAGAAGAATTCATTCGAAGTCGGTGACCAAGTGCTCCTCTATGAAAACAAGTTCCTCAAGTTCCCAGAAAAACTACAGATGCACTGGTAAGACTCGCGCAACTGCATGGAGTCCTACTGCCAAGATGGGTGAATGGAACATGCCTGAAACCCTTCCGCAAGTAAAAAAATAAAAGAAATAAAAATCGCATAATAAGGTTGTGGCCAGATACTGCAACCCATTTGTGGTTGGGGGGGTAGTGTCAGTAGTGTCAGCAGGCCTAGTTGGCAGGAACAGTAGCCATGCGTGTTAAACCCTGTCAGTAAAATACACGTAGGTTCAAACTTTTTCCAAAATTGATGGCCGCACACGTACCTGTCCCATCCACCGTACCAGTAGTTATTTCCTAATTAAGTAATCAATAAGGAAACTGTCAAGCTAGGGTCACAAAATCTTTCCCATTAAGCATAGAATTAGTTAATAAATAAGCCCATCACAATAGAATAAAGACACCATGCATCCCACTCTGTACTTTCCAAACCCACGTCATAGTTGGCATGTACCAGTCGGCCGACGATGACAAAAATATAGCTAGAATACATGGAAATTTCACTAGAGTAATTAGTTGATTAAAGCCTCATCAGTCAAGGGAAGTTGTGTCAGAATGAAAGGAATGATATAATTTCAAACACCAGAAGGTTTCCAAGAGCACTCAGAAGAATAGGAGAAGGACAAGAGAAACAAAAGACCACCAGTGAAAATTGTTTACAGCAGAAGGGGAACAATGGCAAAGAGAATCATATCAGTCCCACAAACCACTCTAGATGCAAGAATCAAAGTTTTGGATGACCTTTATGGGAAATATGACTGGTTGAACCTCATCGACAATGACTTCACAGACGGGTTCCAATTTCTAGCAATGAAAAGGGAGGTATACGTGGAAGAATTTCAATGAGAGGATGGCACCAGGGCCTCTAGAATCAGGGGAGACTTCAAAGGGATATAGAATTCCATGTTATTCAGCCTGAGAAATCTTCCTATTTTTGGAACCCAATTGGTTGCCATGCAGTGCACCAAGCTATTAGCGAGCAGAATGCATGGAGGTTTGCTCTGGCTGGACAGAGAATACCTGATCCATGCTGAGGATATCTATCGATTGACTAGGTTGGAAAACATGGGGAATGTAGTCAACACAGCATTCCAAGCTGCGGCCAAGTGAGGGAAGAAACAGATGGTGGACAACATCTACACTCGCTATGGGACAGGGTCAAGGGGAAAAGGGGCGAAGCTAGACAGAATCAATAAAGATAACATTCAGTTCACCTGCTACATTATTTCATGAAAGATGATAAGGAACTTCACGAGAAACTTGTGCACACTAGACATAGTGTCAATAGTAGAACATTGTTGCCAAGGTGAGATACTCAACTACGTAGCCTTTGTACTGAACGAACTCTTTGAGGCATGTGAAGATGTCTATCAGCAGAGCACTAGCTTTGTGTTTGAGTATTTGGTAATGGCACTGGCAACGTAGAAGTAGAGGCCACCACTAGAGAGGAAAATGGCAACTATTACTGAAGATTAGCCAATTTCACTTAGATATGAAAGATGGAGGGCATCGGGGGATCCCAACGTAAAAGAGATCAATGAAACGACCTTCAAGAGTTGGTACACACAGATGGTGGACACCATTCAGTCCGCAGAGAGAATACCAAAGACTCTCCTAGATGAGTTCTCAAGCGACCTCTTGTTCAGGGCCTCGCACATGCATACTTATCTCAGACCATGGTGTGTCAACCCCACCACATTCAAATTAAGGCCACAAAGACTTAGCCTAATAGAGGAGGCCTTGCACAGAGAAGTAGAGTCCTGGCCGGGAGTGGCCTGCAAAATAACATAAGGGAAGCCCAAGTACCTTTTAAGAGCTCTGACGCCACAGAATCGAAAGGGAGATGGGGTAGAAAGCAACAAGTAAAGGGTAGAAACTGAAGCATTTCAACCAATGTTGTTCGAAATGGAGGAGAAAATGTTTGAGGTAAGAAGGGCACTCACAATCTTCGAGCAAGGTGAGGGTGACTATCACAAACATTTTCAAGGTTCAACTATGTTGTTCTCCATTATAACGCCACACCTCTCAACAGAACCTCCCACGGGTGTAGCCCAGGCTCCCTCCTTGGCACCAGTACCCAAGCCACAAAAGAAGCGAGTTATCCGCAACCCCCAAGTCAAAAAGTGGCTGCCAAAAAGCTAAAATTTAGTACCCCAGCCCCAATCGTTGATCTCATTGTTAAGGTCAAACACCCAATTCCCGCAACTGCCATAATCGAGGAAATCACCCCCACTGCAGCCACTGCAGTACAACCGTCACGGGATTCATCCCCGCAAATAGCTTCCACCTCCACAACAGTGTCTAAGCTCTTCCCCTTCATCCACTCGCGATGATCTGCAGAAGCAGAAGTTCAGTCAACTGGCTGGAAAGAAGGTGCCACCTCGACCTTAGGGATGCTAGCCACTGAGAGTACAACACCGATGCTGGGACCAGACCCACTAAATGGAAGACTCGTGGATGCCAGTTGGTAAGAAGAAGGGACTCGCCTATACCTGCCCGCTCTCCCTATAAAGATCACAGTCCCCTCAAACCCTAGTATCACTCTAGCCACACCACAGTTCACCCCACCATCACAGAAACCATCCCAGCAAGAGCATTCACCCGCCTCACATTCCAATAAGTCCATTACAAGTGGCCTACCCTTATAGCAACAATTCTCAGAACCAGACACAATGTAGGCTAATACACTCTATCTCTAGTCATCAACCCAGTTATTTTCTTTCATTCAGAAAGCCACCCATAAGGCCAAGAGCTTGCATGAGATATTGGCTAAGGAACATGAGCAGAGGAAGATGTAATTGCTTGCAGTAACAGAAGAATGAGATCGCCTGCAAGAGGAAAATACATGATTGCAAGCACAAGTGGATCATCTTACCCAGAGGTTCCAATCCAGGTGGCCAACCATCACAAAATCCAACACGGAAGCACTGCGGACATGTCTGCCAACTCCTTGATCTACTGCTATGATCATATACAGATGGCGTGCATACACCTAGCAACCACAAATGCAGAAGTGAAGAGGAAGCTAGAGACTGTCAGGTCTTCACTGCCATTCTCTATAGAAATCTATGCACGCTGGGTTGAAAGCAAGGTATGATAGCTCAAGACAAATAAAAAAGCACTAGCAGATGCCCTCACTGATGGATATGTCTTAATGGGCAAGGTCCACGATTGTTCAGGAATTCTAGCTCTAAAGAATCACTAGGTCTACCAATTGTGAGAGCAAATTCAATCTCTATTTGTCAGCTCAAGGGCGTGCACAGAGCTTTCTCAGCTACAACAAATAAGTGAACAAATCGACGTCCTCCAGACCCAGGTTGAAACAGTTGAGGAGGAGTCAACAAGGACGAAAAGAGTGATTCGAGATTTGTGGCCCCATGTTCAAATGTAGGTCCTGCTATTAAAGGAGGCATGTGACTCAAGAAACTAGCAATTGGACAGCCTGCAGATCCAATAACCGTCAGCCTTAATGTCATAATCAGCCAAGGCATTCACACAAAGCGCAGATGGAATCCTCACAAACTGGGACTTGGATATCCCATGATACAATGATTTAAGGTAGCAGACAACAACAACAGTTCCTGAGTTGGAGCCTTCATTTGGAATGGAGGAGCCACAAGGTCAAGAAAGGGCCACAGAAGCAAATGCCACACCACAGGCTAGGATTGAGATGTAAGAGATGCCTATTCTGTAAGAAAGTATCGGAACAATAAAGCTATTGGCACAATAGACAGCGGAAACAACATCGGTAGCAACACAACCACCACCCGTAGAACCCATGGAAATAGAAACAGAGCTACCAGAGGTCAAAATGACTTGACTCGAGGACGAGTCAAGAAATTGTGGTCGGGGCCTGTTGGAGCCTTCATTAATTTTGAATATTTTAACCAGTTTTGACTAGTTGTAGGGTAGGAAAAGGACAAATGGTAGCAAAGGTTGGGTAGCGGAACGAGCAATTGTGGAAAGGTGATGGAAAGGTGGCAGTGGAAGGCAAAGGAAACCGAGGAGACAAGAAGGTGTAGGGGGAACCAAGGAAGCAAGCAGCCGAGAAAAAACTGGTAGTCCAGGCAACTGGGTAGGATATGAAAAGAGGAAGAGCAGAAAGGAAGAGGTTGTTGTTGTTGTGGTTGGGTTTTGTTGATCATTTTGGTTGTTTTTAAGGATGGACCCGCCGGACACTAAAGGATTTGGCTACTGAGGAGGTACGCAGACATAAGAGCAGAAGCAGGAAGAGTTGGAAACTGAGGAACTGGGTTGCGGAGCAGATCTGACCCGAGCCAGTGAGCCAGGTATTTTATGTATTATTGATGGTGAGATTCCAAGTTATAATGCATTATGTTCTGTTTCTTTAATGTAATCAGAGTTAATGGTTGTTAAGACTCATAACACATTGCACATCATGTTCTATGGGCTTATTAAAATTTTAAATAGTCTCCTTGTTGCATGAAGATGGTGATTGCTAGATCGATGCTAGAATGTTGTTAGTTCTATGGTATTTATGATGAATCCATGTGTATGAGTTTAGGGTATATTTATCTCTATTTCATGTATTATGAACGCATATGTGTGTGATTTCCTGTGTTCAAATGATATCCCCTCGATTCCATGTTGAGCTCTTCTCCCCTTCTGGTAACGGCGCACTTCTGGTGAGACTCCTTGCCCTTCGGGGTGAGGTGAAAATGCCAGTGTTGTCCTAGCCTACAGCAGACCATTGTTGGCCTTTCATGACTAAACCCGAGGTCTTTTCCCTGATGACTCTTTTGAGCCAACAACCACTTTCACATGGAAGACTATAAGCTAGCCCCTTCTCCCTTTTAGTCTGGAGCCAAGCTTTCAGTCACTTGTACTTCCCATGAAGTTGATGCTACCTTATACCGTCAGCTTGTAGGAAAACTTTTGTATCTGACCCATATTCGTCCTGAACTTTCCTTCACTATTGGCCTTATTGCTTAGTTTATGCAAAACCCACATGAAAGTCATTGGAAAGCAACTACAAGAATACTTCATTATGTTTGAGGTACAATTTAGTTTGGAATTCATTACAGTGCATAAGCATCTCCTCTATTGGTTGGTTTCACTAATTTCGATTGGGCTGTGACCCTGAAGATCGGAAGTCTACTGTAGGTTATGTCTTCACTCTTGGTTTTGGACCTATTACATGGGCTTGCAAGAAACAAAGTGCCATTTCTCTTTCTTCAGTAGAAGCGGAGTATTGTGGCGCCATAGAAGCTAGTAAGGAAGCCCTGTGGATTTGTCAGATCCTGTCAGAGTTTGGCTTTTAGCAGCAGCATCCGACTACACTTTGGTGTGATAATCAAAGTTCCATTCAACTATGCAAAGGTCCAATCCAACATCAGCATAGCGAACACATTGAACTACACATGCACTTCATCAGAAAGATCATTCATGACCATGTTCTTGAAGTGCAATATTGTTCCACTGATGATCAAGTTGCATACATCTTTACAAAGGCTCTCACAGAGGCGAAGTTTACTAAACTTTGATTTATGGTTGGAGTTTAGGAAGTTTTCACTAAGGGGGAATAGGTTCTAATGCCTCCTTTCTCTCCTATTGTGTCATATTTGTACATCCTTCAATCTTATCCCAAGTTGTTCTTAAGGAGGGATGTTAGGATATTTCGACACATAGGAAATAGTTAAGTATAACTTAGTCTAGTGTAGAGTTAGGTAAAGTGGGTTTCTTTACTATGTACATTTGTAACTTACAATCTGATGGTGATGATATGTTCTAGACATGAATTGATCTGGCGGTTCATTCTTTCCTCTGTATTACTGACACTTGATCTATGGCTTAACACCTAGTTGGTCCATGATCTCTATTTAAAGCGCATGGAGGGTGATTTGTAGGGTGACCGGTCATGAGAGAATCTTATGTAAATTTTATTTCTTTTATTAATAAATTGTCTGAAGTGGCTGCATTGGCTCAGGCTGTGGACTGTTTCCCTCTTTGAAGGTTTTAAAGGTGTCAAGAATATTGGTGTATTGATATGTGATTTGTTTGTGAGCGGTGTCCTCTAGTGTTTTATCTGAGGAACTTACCCTGTAAATTCCTACAGTATGCATTTCATCAATGTTGTAATAATTTATACTTGACATAAACTATCCAAAATAGTTCATTTATATAAATGAGATAATCCACAAATAATAAGACATTTTATTCAATGTTTGAACCTTCATGGTTTAATTTACCATCAAAATAAGTCATTGTTAGAAACATTTAATGACACTTTATGGTTATTAATTAAGAAGTCTCATTAACTTTCTATTAACTGAGAATCAATATTCACGAGAATATATCCATTTTAACTCTAGATATACTAGGCACCAAGAGGGATCACATATCTCAAGACACATAATTCTTTTTTAGGGAAAAGTTTGATTAAAAAATGTTCACCTCTCTTGATATTTGATCCTTCTTGACACCTAATAATTCAAAGTTAAGATGGATCTATGTTAGTTCTTCCTAATATAGTTTATATTACATTTAAATTTAAAATAGCTTTAATAAAATTATTCCTATTTTTAATTCTATGAAAACATTCATAATACATATAACTACATGCATATCGAAAAAATTTATTTCACAAAAAAATCAAATTTAATTTTTTAATGTATATGCATAGTACTTATTAAAATTTGTTCAATACGTTTATTTAAGAAGACACTTCTTATTATCATTATAAATTTATATGTTTTTGTAAGTTAAGTGTATCTATTATTATATGTGGGGTATGCATTTCATCCATGTTGTAATAATTTGTACTTGAATCAAACTATTCAAAACGGTTCATTTATATAAATGAGTTAATCCACAAATAATGAGACATTTTATTCAATATAATTTGAATCTTCATAGTTTAATTTATCTTCTAAATAAGTCATTGTTGGTAATATTTAATGAAATTTTCTAGTTATTAATGAATAAGTCTCATTAATTTTCTACTAACTTGAGAATCAATATCACCAACATAAATCTATTTTAATTCTAGATCTACTAGGCATCAAGATGGATTAAATCTCTCAAAATACAGAAAAAATTGATGAAAAAGGTTTGCAGCTCTCTAAATATTTGATCTTTATTGACACTTGATAGATTCGAAGTTAGGATAAATCTATGTTAGCTCTTTCTAATATTATTTTATTACATATAAATTTAATATAGCTTTATATACAAACTAATATTATTTTTAATTATATGAAAATCATCATAATATATATATCTACATGCGTATCTCATAGTAATTCAATATGTTTTATAAAATACTTCAAATTTAATTTTTTTAACGTAAATGCATAATATAGATTATATATATTTATATATAGGGAGAGATATTTGTGATTTTAAGTCTTTATAAGATGGATATTAATTAAATTTAAACATGAAGATTTGAAATACCATGGTTACAAATATGCATATTATGGAGATTGTTTGGAGCAAGTTATTTATAACAATTAAACAAAATTGGAATATAACAACTTGAATTTAACTTCCGTGATTTATTATTTTTATTACTACTTTTATTACTCTATGTACAAACTTTTGTGAGCCATAGTGTTTGTAAAGAGAATCTTAAAAAAATCATATTTGAATTTCCAACCAGTCAATCCCGTTCATCATCACTTCTTGATAATGAACCCCACTAAATAGTTTAAAACACATCAATCTAGAAAATTCTAATATCATTTTCCTCAATATCCTCTTTACTTTTATTAGTTTTTAATTTTTATTACAACCGAATCAAAATTAAATATTATTATTATTACCTTTTTATTAAAAATTCAATGCAATATCTTATCTAACCTCTACCCTAATAAAACATATATTCTTTTTATATTTTTTAAATACCATATGTCATTGTTCTAAGTACAATCTCAATACAATTACATATTACATCTTATTAATTTGTATTATGATATAGAAAAATATAATTTAAAAAATATATATATTAAAATATAATTTTATATTATAAAAATATTTGTTGATTTCATTATAATAAATATTCTTGTGCATATGTTGCCAATTTATAATAAATATTCCTGCCCATATGTTACCAAATTATAAATATTAAAAGCATTTATTTAAAATATGAGAATTTGTAATTTTTTTAATGAGAAAGACACTAACAACCTCTAACCATGCTTCTCTCTAAACCTTGGAGACTCATAAATTCAATGTTTAAGTATTGGAAAGCCTTAGTTTATATGTATTTTAATTTCTGTAAGTTGTGTTCTAAAATGTGTACATTATTTATTGTTTGGTAAATATTTAGTGCCTTGGTAAAATTTGTCAATTTACACCAATTTCTGGAGCCTAGCCATGGTTACAAACAAGTTATGGATGATGAAAAAAAATTCTACTTTATTGTTGGTTGGAAATAATGTTTCTACGTATGTCCCCAATGTCATTTATTTTACAAGTTGTCATCATGAGTCTCGAGGTGTCAATCTAGAATATGGTGTTTCCTATGTGTATGAGTTGTAGATTTGTCATGTCCTAGTGATAGGTCCACTTTCTTACGATCTAGATTTGTGGAAGTATGTAATTTATATTCCTATATATGTAAACTTTGTGAGATGAATAAAGTTAAGTGTGGTTTTGTGTTTTGTGTGTAATCTCTATGGTTCTCTTTGTACTTCTAATATGGTATCAGAGCGGGTATTGCCTTGACTCTCTCAAAATAGGTTTAAGAATATGTTAGAGAGTCTTTAGTTTTATCTCCACATACATAAATTAGTATAGTATCGAGGACCTGGCATTTTCTTTCTTTGTAGAAGTTATCCTAAAAGTGTTGATCATATTGCCTTTCATTTCTCATACACTACTTAAATCTAGGGGAGGATCGTTGGTTTCTGGAACTTCCCCTGTATATTAAATTCTAACCTACAGGATGTATTCACAGTGGAACTCAAATCCATCCAAATTGGCTACTATTCCACTCTTTATAAACTGGGAAATCTAGAAATTCAGAAGCTATTATATATTTGAAAGAATTCTCATAGATGTACATAAAATCTGTCAAAAGGTGAACAACTAGATGTTTGGATCAACTCCTCAAATTACAACAGCCAAAAAATCGATACTATTAGAGTTTCCCCTTTTATTATTCTACCAACAGGTTCATTCGATGGTGCATCAAAAACGGGTATTTGCAGTTGTGGCGTGGTCATTGTGTTGGATAAACATTCTCAATACACATTGTCTTGGCATGGGGGCCTGAGAACTAATATAAGAGAAGAGACTATGTCTCTCTGGGGTCTACTCTGGTTCATTTCAGAAAAGGGATGGTAAAACATCAACATCTATGAGAATTCAAAATGCCTTATTGGCACAATTCTAGGACTACATACATTTGATCCTCCCCTACTCACACGATGGATAATGAGGATCAAACAAAAACTTGCCACTCTCTCCTCATAATCCATTTAGAAAGTTTTCCAATAATTTAATATGGAGGCGGATCAAGAGTCTAAGCAGGGATTACATGGTCAATATGGACAGATGCATTACACACACTACATGAACCAAAACATCATTGAGGAGGGAGACATCAGATTTCCATATTGAACATGTTGTATCATTTTGGTTTTTGTTTTGGATGTGTGATCAGTACAATACTATGTTGTCTTTTGGTTTCATCCTATAGTGCACTTGACTGTGGTAAGCAGGATTTTAGTGTGGTTTCTAATTTCTATTTCTGTCAATATGGTTGGTATCACTACTTTATAGTACACAGAAAATCCACATTGATCTATTTTGGTTCACATACATGTACAACTATTTATATATAATAGAAAATCTAGGGTGTTTTTCTTCTGAAAAAAATTATTTTAGTATGTCCAATATTTTTTTGGTGATGCTATGTGTATATCTGTAGATTTGTTCATTGTTTGCCGCTTCTTCAAGCGAGAAGAAACCCTGTCAGTGTTGGATTTAGATGGTCTAAAACTTCGAAAAATGTTCGAAGTTCTAGCGAGAATCTCATCCCAGAGTTTGGTTAAAATTTTTGGTGTATTCAAAGACGATGAGACTACTCCATTCTTCAGCTTCCTTAGGGCCAAACGAAGAAATGATCAATTTGGTTTTGTGAGGAGAGAAGAGAAAGAAACGATTTCTCAACCTATTCTCTCCATAATTTTTGGAATCCTAATCGAAGCATCTTCAGATAGGCATTAATGGTGAATGTGGGGAACAAGAATGTGCAAACCAAACTTGTAAAAGTGTATCAGGTGCTTTTAGCTAATATGGGGTTTGGTAGGGCCATAGGATCTTCATCAGCATTGACCATATTATGGGTGATGGTATCAAATGTAATATCATTGTGGGGTTCATACACTACTTAAATGGCTGTGGCATATATTTTTGGAATCAAGCTATATCATATTGGTGGGGTCCTTGCCCTGTATGGAAAACCACACAGGAGATGGTCTGGTAGGGCAGATGGAGCTGGAGTGGAACTGGATTGTCGCTAGCATGAAACATCTCGGTATTTTTCATGTGGGGCTACATGAAAATATTATTTGGTCTGGGAAGATGAAGTCTAGAAACATCATTGTTGCTAATACTTATCTTTTTCTTTGCGATGGGGAAGCTCAACAAGGGGAGCATCTTGTTTTATACACTTTTTGGAGGACCAAAATTCCAAACAAAATTATCCTCTTCTCTTGGCTGGTTTATCATAACAAAAATCTCACATGGGAGAATTTGCAGAAGCGACAGTGGCATGGTCCTAGTATTTGTTCTATTTGTAGAATGGATATGGAAAACAACAATCATATGTTTCTCAAGTGTCATCACATAGTTCAGGTATGGAAAAAATTGTCATCTCTTATTAATTTTCCTTATATACAACATGATTGCATTGTGGATTGTATGAAGTGGTGGAGTACTCAAAATATTTCTTAGAGAAACATTTCACTTTTTCTTTTCTGGGCTATATGGAAATGGTGAAACAAGTGCATTTTTCAAAATTCTAATGAATATTTTTTATGCTATATGAGAGTACTATAAAAAATCTATCTATGTTCACTTCTCATGAAACATGTTCCAAAAACTCTCAACACAAGCAGACCGGGACACTGATGGAGTATCCAATGGGTTTTTTTATGGTGTTGCACAAAGGAATACTTGTGGATGTGGATTTTGGATTTCCATTTCAAATGAATTGACATATAGGATTCACTGGAATGGGGGAAGTGGTACAAATACCAGGGCAGAAGAAATGGCCTTGTGGGGTCTTTTATGGTTCACCAATTTCCTTAATATCCCTGATATTCATATTTATGGGGATTCCAAGATTATCATCGATCAGGTAAAGGGTTGTGCAAATATCAACAATCCATCGCTCCTTGGATGGTTAGGGAGAATTGGCCTTCTATGGAATCAACTCAACAATTCTACAATTATGCACATAGGAAGAGAACAAAACAAAGCAGTTGATGATCTTTCAAAAAGGGGAATATAAGGTAATTTTGGTAATATGCACATTGAAATAACTCTAGGCCACAATGTACTAGATGTTGGGGGATTTCCTTTCCCTCGGTAATTTCTACCTCCCCTCTTTTTTTTGTATATCTTTTGTATGACTCCTATTGCTAAAATGGTTAGCTCTCTTGCATGGATGGATGGATATCAGGTGTATCTGATAAACCATGTACTACCTTATTTGGTCGTATGTTTTGTTGAATTTATCCCTGTCTATCTCTTCTATATTTCAGAGCAACACTGAGCCTATTGACTGTTCTTTCTGTATTTTGTGTGCTATGGGTTTTTGAGATTGGGAAGCATGATATGCTTTCTCAGATGGACTGAATTATGTAATGGACTCAGCAGAATGATTTCTATATCCTATATTATGATCATATAATATAATATATCATGTTTTTTTGTACTGAAAGAAAAAAAAATAAAAAAAAATAAAAAAAAAATAAAAAAAAAAATAAAAAAAAAATAAAATAAAAAACTAAAAAAAAAATAATAATAAATAAATAAATAATAAATAAAAAAAGTAAAAATAAAATAAATAAAATAAATAAATAAAATAAATAAATAAATAAATAAATATGGAGGTTGGTAAATTTAGCCTCGTTCTAAGATTTATGAAAGCTCAAGTTTTTGGTTATCAAGAATCAACAATAGGGGAAGCTTTTTTCTCTTAGACACTAACAATGAATGAAACCAATCTGAAATTAGAGATATGGGACATTGTTTGGAAGGAAAAATATCATAGCTTGGCTCGGATGTATTATCATGGTGTTGCAACAACAATCACTGTTTATGACATTACAAATCTAGACCCATTTTCTCGAGCAAAGAAATGGGTTCACGGACTCCAAACACAAGGTAACTCGAGAAGCGTCAATTCTACAAAGTACATCAATGATGGTCGAAAGTGGTCATGTTTTAAATGGTTCAACTGGGAAGCTCGAAAGTGTGGTGAAGAAAAGAGAAGAAACAATGAGATTTCAGAGTGGATGTGAGTACTAGTGATGACCATATCAAACAAATATGAAGAAGATTAATTTATTGTTGTAATATGTGTTTTCAATCTTTTTTACATGTAAGCATTAAGGGAGGGTGTTTGAAGTAATGCTTCCTTGTATGTCACGTGTGTCATGTGATAAATGCAAGTTGTGATTATGAGTCCCAAGGTGTCAATCTAGGATTTGTTGTTTCCTATGTGTATGAGTTGTATTTGTGTCATGTCTCACTCATAGATCCAATTTCTTAGGATATATATTTGTGGAAGTGAGTGATTTCTATTCCCATATATGTAAACTTTATGAGATGAACAAAAATAAGTGTCGTTTTGTGTTATGTGTGTCATCTCTCTTGACTCTCTCTATTTTTATAATATTGTTCGTGTGCATTGGGTAAATACTATTATTTATTGTTTATGCCCATAATGTGAGCAAGGATTTATGTTATAAGGTCACCTTTTATGCCAAATAAATGCCTAAATGTGAAAGCCATTTTAAATGGTTAATCATTTATTTATAAAAAAAAATTGAATGAAATACTAATTATTTTGTAAAAGGTTGTATTAAATTTAAAATGGTCATATTAAATCGAAAATGATTCATCTTGTCAAAAAATATTTCATTATATTATTATTTGAAAGGAAATTTTTAATATTTTTATAATAATAATTTATTATAATAAAAAATATTAAAAATATAAATAAATAGGAAAAGTTTTTATTTTTCAATATTGAACTTTTAAATTATTTATTACTAATGTTAATCTCGATCCTAATTAAATTTAAGTGAAAAATAAAAATTTTAATGAGAGAAAGGTGGTTTTTCAATATTTAACCATATTTAATACTAAACCATATATTTACAAATTCTAATTTAAGTGACAACAAGAATACAATTTCACTTATCTTTCATATTTGTAAGTTTACTTGATTTTTCTATGAGGAAATGTGATGTAACTTAAATGATAACACTTTAAACTTATTTTATAAGAAATAAAATTTAATGCACACATGTTAGTCTATATTAGGGTTTGTGGAGTCCAGTTTAATGCAATAACTCCACAAGAAGTTGAAAGCAAGTTAGTATCAAAATGGAAAAGTTTCATGCAGGAAGAAACTTGTTGGATATCTTTCCTTGTTTGGAAATATAAACAAGAAGATATGACAGTACAAACGTTAAAGATAAGAAATAATTTTGAAGAAGAAGCCAACACTCCTAGACATAATTGGAAAAGACTATATAGTCAAAAAATTGAGTATAATTCCTCATTTCTGCCATGTAGAGGGTTAGTACTAGAAGAATAAGGAAACCATTCCATAGCTCCTCATCTAGTATTTAAAGAAGAAAAGAAGCTGCCTAATATTGATAAAAGAATCCAAACAGTCTCAGAACAAGTAGATTGGATAAATCTTGCCCTAAGAGGCATGACAATTTATATTTATGGTACAAATCATTATGTTAGAAAGAAACATACATACAATATTCAAATGTTTGTAAATTAAGCCATCTCTTCAATGAATAACCTAAATCTAAGGATCATGAAGATTAGAGAAGTTGGAGAGACTAAAAGCCTAGTAGTAAGATATGCAACCACTACTAAAAGATTCATAGAAGAGATAACATAAGGATTAGAAACAAATTTCTCTGCAGTAGGGAAAATTATTACAAATATTGATGAGAAAAAAGAAAGGATTGAAGAAAATATTTCAAGAATTCATAAATAAAATAATAAATCCATTCCTCTCACACACTTATTTAATCACCTTGTCCAAAATAATTTTTCTCCCGCAATTGAAAATTTTCCTCAGTTGTTTCTCAATGAACAACCAATGAGTCCACCAGAAGAGATAAAACATACATTAGTAACTCATTTCCTCCCAGCTAGAGAACCTCTGGCACTTCATTCATATATGCCACCAATACCATATTTGTACAGCAAGGGAACACTTCTTGAAGTTCAATCTTTTGCAAATGAATATTGTTCTTAATGGAATATTCACAATGTGTCATTAGGGAAAATCAGGAAAATGATTGATAGGATGTTTGTGTCCTATAGAGTAATGTGCATGAAAGGAAAATAAGAAATAGAAGCATGCAAAACAATAATCCAATGCTTCACATGAACATTAGAAAAATGGTGGGAAATAGAATCTTCCGTTACCATGTTTGAAAAGATGGAAAAATAAATCCTAAAAGATGAAGCTAGTGACATAGTTCTGAAAAAAGATGGGACTCCTCAAAACAACATGTTAGGTGTTCCAACTAAAATTATAATAGAGAATTGGTTTGGAACAAAACAAGAAATAGAAAATAAACATTCAATTATCCTCATGAATATGAAGTGCAAGAAAATCTTACATTATGATTATTTCCATAGAGAATGGACACAGAGAATTTATGCAATAAAAAAATAACAAAAATCCACTATGGAAACAACTATATCTTGCTTCCTTACCTAGTAAGTTTACGGAATATCTAAAAGCGCAAGATGTTTTCAAAAAATCATTTGAATTATACACATGGGGAGAGATGTATTGTATAATTACAAGTTCTTTAGCTGAACTGCACACAAATATGAAAATTAGTAAATCAATCCAAAAGATGTCTAGATATCTAGATAGCAAGTCTAGCTATGAAAAATATGGCCTAGCTATTGAAGACCCTATCAGAAGAACTAAAAAGGCTAAGAAGTATTTAAAGAAAATTCAGAAGACAGAAAAAATCAAGATATTTTTCCCAAAAGGAGAAAAGAAAGTTCAAGACAATCCCAAGGGCCCACTACTATAGTCCTAAAGAAATAAAATAAAAAAGCTGAAAAATAAAAGCTAGAAAAAATTTCATTTGTTGGCTATGTAGAACACAAGGACATACAACAAATATGTGCCCACATGGATAAGCCTCTAAGAAAGGAAAAGGAAAGCCATCACAAGAAAATTTTAGAAGGAACATTGAAAGAGTTGAAAATTTTCAACAAGTCTCTATTATCCATTGCAATCAATGCGGTTCAAATCAGCACAACACAAACTAGTGCCCATACAACCCCTTTCATATTAAAAGAGAAGAAGTTCATAACTTAAATGAAGGATGTTGTGATTCCAGCCCATAAACTTTAGATTTTGATATTGATTCAGAAGATTTCTCTAATATTGAACAAGAATCTTTGGTGATTACTAATGGATGTTATTACATGAATCCATATGTTTTTAATTGCAGAAGTGAAAGCATCACTAGTAGTAATGAAGAAGATGAGACAAATGAAAAATCAACACATGCTTAGAAGATAAAAGTTTGCATGGCTTAGACAAGAGGAGATGGGGACACCCAAATTCTAGCACATATGATCAAGGCATTCTTAGAAAAAGATATGAAGATAACACTCCTATATTCAAATTTAAAGATAATGGAAAAATCTTGTAAGTCCTCAGAAATGCCTACTGCCTAAGTTAGAAAACCAAATTTTGTTGATGCATGTTTTGAAATAAATACAAAATCATTTATAAGGAAAATTAGAAATGATAGGACACAATCACTTACAATAAATTATTCGGGGAAAGAAAGAAATAACCTAGAAACAAAAGTAATATAACTTAAGGAAAAAACACAAGCCTTAGAACAAAGTTTCCACACAGATGAATGGGCCATGCAGTAACTAGAAGATCTCAAAACTCAGCTCAGGAAACATGACTAGATACCTCCCCCTTTAGAGTATTTTGAAGAAAATCCAAATATAAATGTGTTTTATACTCAACAAATTGAAGGATTAAATCCAATGATGATACTTTCTATTCAACACCAAAAGTATCATATCCTCACTAAGCTAAGAATCAAAGGACAAAGTTTCAAATTGAAACCTCTGATAAATTCAGGATATGACTTGAATATTGTTAACAAAGAAATCATTCCTAGTATTTATTGGGTTCACTCAAACAATTTTGTTGTTGGATTATGAAAAACATCAATGCAAATGGATTATAAAGTTCTAAAGGAAACCTTCTGTTTTGATCATTATTTCCTAGATATGAAATTTTTACTTGCATACATCCTAGTAGCCTATAGATTAGTGACACATTTTATTGCAACAATAGAACATCATGGGTCTACTAGAACAAAAGATGGGAAGAGAGATAATTCATAACGATTCCATCTATTTTAGGGATGAAAAAAAGCCTAGAACTAGGACCAAGGTTATCATTCTATTTGTATCCACTCCACAACTATCAACCATGATCCAAGTGGAAGAAACTATAAAGAAGAAAAAGAAGAATATCCAAGAGCTTAAAAAATTCAAATCCAATTTGAAGATTGAATATTAATTACAAAAGGAAGAAATTAAAGAAAAAAATATAGGGAATACAAAAATAGTTTGAAGATCAAGTTTCTTCTAAAATTCCTACTACATTTTGGAAAATGAGAAAGCATTTCATTGAAATCCATACAAATTAACCTATGAAGGTAAGCCATGCAAGAGCAGAGCCATCCCAATGAGCATTAAGTATCAAGCGCTTGGTCAACAAGAAATAAGGGGACCCTTCGAAAAGGGACTAATCAGAGTATCCAAAAGCCTTTGGAACTACTATGGATTCTATGTAAATAAGAATTCATAACAAGTTAGAGGTGTGCCCATACTTGCCATAAATTACAAACCATTGAACCAAGCTATAGAAGATTATATGTATCTAATTCCCCACAAATCTAGTATTGTAAATAGGATTGCTAGAGCCAAAATGTTTTCTAAGTTTGACCTAAAGTTAGGGTTTTGGCAAGTAGCTATCATAAGAAGAGGAAAAATTCAAAACTGCATTCAGTGTTCCTACAAGACATTATGAGTGGAATGTGATGCCTTTTGGACTAAAGCATGCACTTGCAAAATTAAAAAGGTTAATGGATAATGTGCTAAATCCTTACTTTGATTGGCTCATTGTATATATATATGCTATTATCATTTTTTCAGATTCATTTGAGCAACATTTTAAACATTTGAGGAAATTTATCGAAGTTATAAAAGATGTAGGACTTGTAGTCTCTAGGAAAAAAATGGAGTTGTTTAAAACCTCAATCAAGGTCTTGGGACACAACGTGTCTAATGGTCAGATATCCTCACAAAAACATGCAGTGGAATTTGTTGATAAATTTTCTAATAAAATAATAAGAAAAACCCAACTCAAAAGGTTCTTGGTAAGTTTCAATTATGTAAGCCATTTCTACAAATTTTATGCCAAATAAAAGAAGATATTGAAGGAAAGGTTGTCAAAAAATCGTCCAACTTGGTCTTAAGCTCACACTAAGGTTGTAAGGACTACCAAGGAAAAGGTGTGAAACCTCGCCATACTCTATGTTGCAGATGATGAACTCCCACAGTTTTTTGAATATGATACTAGTGAAGAAGGATGGGGAGTACTCCTGAAGCAGTTAAGACAAGATCGTAAGAAGAATAAAGAAGAAATTATCCAGTTCATTGTAACATGGAAGTAAGGAGATAAAAAATATGTAACTATAGACAAAGAGTTCAAGGCTTCTCTAAACGCAATTAACAAATTTTAAATCTTCCTCATAAATAGAAGATTTATATTGAAAACATATGCTTCATCCATGAAAAAGGTCCTAACCAAGGAGATTAAGAAATCAAGTGAAGCAAAAATTTTTAGATCGTAAGCTCTCTTTTCAAAATTTCATTTTGATATTGAGCACATAAAGGGTATCCAAAATTTTATCCTAGAGTTTCTCAGCCAACAAAACTTGCAAAAAACTTATCCAAGCGAGTGAGAAAACATTTCAGGCGGGCATGGGAAATATTTAAAATCAATCGAGCATGGAATAAATTTAAAATCAAACGAGTATGTAAAAAATCCCACATCAAGAAAGCATGGGAAGAATTAAAAATTAGGTGAGTAGGGTAAGAAAACAAGTGAATGCTAACCTAGAGACCATTTTATGTTCATTATCATTGAATGGAACAATAACCAAGAACATGTCAAATAAATTCCCGAAAACATGTCTTGGAAAAGATACAATGGAGAATGGAAATCCACTTCATAGCTTAGGAGTACAAAAGTCCAAGATATGAATCTCCATCCAAGTACAACACTAATCTAGCTTGTTCCAGAAGTGTGTGTGTTATAGTACAAAATGACCTCCTCATTAACTCAAAGGTGAAAGACATCATGACTGAAGTAAAGACCACAATTTCAGGCCTTGAATCCACACTAATGGTGGTTTTTCACTGCTAACTTGCTTTATAAAGCTTGTTACCAAGCATCGAGGAGCGTTAGTCACCCTACTAGCTCAAGTTGTTACACTAGGGGGAGCGTTAGTGAAACTAAGAGATAATTAATGGATCAAGCCAACAAATCTGCTCGAAAATATCTAGATATTTTTCCCTACATTTTCTCAAGAAAAAGTATGGAAAGTCCCAAAAATCGAACTACTTGGGGAAATTCCAATTTGAGAATGAAGGCAAATGGGAAAAAGCTTGAAAATAGGGCAGGTTCATGGCTTTTTCCCTAATGAACTCTAGGAGGAGCTTGGCAGCCCTAATTCGTTTGTTACATAAACAGCGAGAGGGCCATTGTGAAAGGGGTCAGAGCATTTGAAAGGATATCCCACTAAGCTATTGTGAACTGTCATACAATTGAAGAAGTGAGTTGAAAGAGAAAGACAGAGAGAAGAAGAAGGGGCAAGGGAAGACTGATACAATGGATGGTTGTAATCACTCTTCCGTTATAAATCCAGAACTACAGTCGTGTTCCCTACTCCATAGTGTCGGTAACATTATTCATTGAGTTGTTCATTTGGATACTTGTCGAGTTGAGTAGTTTAAGTTGTATACAAATATATGTTCATTGTGCATTCTTATATTAGTTTTCAATATTGTATGTTGTGATTGTGTTTGCATTTCCTTTGTGCAGGAATTGTCTTGGGGCCAACTTTGAAGGAGTTCTTCTTGGCTGCATAGCGATCTCCAAAAAAATCTAGAAGGAGACTTGAGGTAATCCTCTTTCCATACTTTGTCAACTGATATTTGATAGATGAACATGTGTATAACTTGGTAGCTTCTGCAGATAATCTTACAGTCTGTTGAAGGTCCCAGGAAGGCCTTTGAGGGTAGTTTTCATTCCCCATACACCGTGCATTTTACCCCATAGCAGAATTAACAACTCCATTAGGGACTATACAGCTAGTTCCTGGTTTACCCAGACTCTTCTTTGTTCTCTCTTCTTTCTAAGAGCTCCCTACTTCTTCAAATCCTTTTCTAATCCACCAATTATCTTGTTACATCCTACTAGCTTTCATTCTCCATAGAAACTAATCCTAAAGGCCCTCTGTTTGAGCAATTTCCCTCACTAACGCAGGTTACCAGGCTAAACAAAGCTTTATAAAGCACTGTGCCTGTGTACAGGGAGCGTTAGTGGACCAACTAACTCTCTGTTTACACTGAAACAGAATTCTGTAGACCAAAAGGGGGGAAAATTTTTCTCATGGGCTGAAGTAAGATCTGCAACTATATTATGTTAGCAAATTTGGTGTCCTGAAATTTTATTTTTTGGAAAAAATTTAGTTTTTCTCTCTTAAAATACATTTTTTTGAAAGAAAGACTGATAAATTATATTCATCCTTTTGTCGAAATAGTTGTAAGTTGCTGCATTTTGATTTTCAGTAGTTGTTAGGAAATATTGGAAAAAGAATCTTTTGGTTATGCAATTGTTGAAAGGCTATAGATGCACAAACAAATCTATGAATATGTGAAAAGATGAATATGTAGAATAAGACTTGTTTGTATAAAAAATTGAAAAAATAATTCAGAGCATTCTTCTGCATGATTTATTGAGTCAAGAGTCTCACCATATTCATACGTCAACACCCCTACCAAAGATAAATAATCAAGTACACTAAAAATTTTCATTAAAATCAATTAGTTACTCTTTTGAGAAAACCAGCATTACCTAGGCTAGGATCTTGGGATAAGCATGTGAGTGAACTGCCCAAGGTTGAAAACCAAAACTAGTGTCGTTAATGAGTGAAAAATCCTTCTACACTCATATTACCAGGACCACTCCACTAACAACGGAGCGAAATACGAGACAACATCGGACTATAATTGAAGGTAGCCTGCCTTCTCTTACAAATCCTTTGGGCATTCTGTGTACTGGGGGTCCCTTCGGGGATTTCAGAACTGAGTCAGGGACTTAGGTTTCCTGCCCACATAGCATGATGTCTATGACTATGTCCCCCCTAGTAATGTCTGTGATTTGAGGTATCTATAGTGGCCAAAACTTATAGCCACTTACACAAGGTGACTGGGATGGGCTATCCTAGTACCTAACACGGACGGATCTACTTTGTCTTTAGTTTTTGGGAGGGTGCTCGTCCTCACGAGAGTACTTGGCCCCTCAATCTGAGGTTCGAGCGAAGCTCTAGAGTAACCATAACCGTACATTTGGCCATCCTTCTCTATTATTCATTGAGATACTGGGTTTCATCTCCAGTGATCACTGCTTATGAGACGAGGTACTTTCCCTTTGTTTGCTGATTGATATATTTAGTGTATTTTTTATTTTTAGGTTCCTCAGTGCTATCACTTTTGAGACTTTAAATAATATCACATTAAAATTTATTTGATAAAACTTAACGGTCACCGCGGCTATATCCGGCCCTCATTGTCACTCCACACGATTGTTAGGACTTCCTCCACTCATTTTGGAAGATCCACCGAGTTCCACTAACTTAGATTCCTCATCTTTGATGAATCAGTGTCCTAAATCTTACACGGGATCTGTGTGGACAACCGATGATTCATGTTTGCTGGAGGATTTCTTCACGGAAGGATTTCTTCCTCACTTTAACAGTAATCACAAATCCATCGTACCCTATCGTGGTTCGCGTGGTACCTTTACTTCCTTCTTTAGTAGGTGGAACTTTCCCATCTATCTAGTCGATGACTCACGAGTTGTGGAATTTTAGAGACATTTTTGGTCCTCTACCACTTCCCCAGTAGACAGTCATCATAACACTGGTAATGTGGAATCCCGCTATCCCATTTATCCTAGGTACGATAACTCACATAACACCCTCTATAAGTGGAACCCAGCAGATGCCAAGTTCCACTCCTATGGTGTCACAATGCATACCTTCGACAAGTGCCACATACAATGCTCCATATAACATTCAATGCAGCACTATGGGCGCAGTTCCCATTTAGCAACAACGTGGTCAGCCGCCAATGTATAGTTCCAACCCCCAGATTCAGATATCCATGGGGTTGGGGGGGGTTCCCAATATGCACATGCCGATAGGGAATGTCATAGTTCCCCCTTCATTCTTAGGCATGCATAGACAGTCACTAATTTACATGAGTGTTCCCTCTGTCAATCAAAGCCAAATGGTTAGTTCTATTTCGGTCGGGAATCCACAAGGGGTTACCAACCAATCCATGGGGGCACCCTACTCACATACTCAAATGAGTCAAGGGGGCACCGCTTATATTGGGGGCAATTTCATACCCCAGTATCAAAATCCACATGGAAACCCACTCAACAACACCATACCGTGAAGCAACTACTAAACCATGCAACCCATGTACACTATGGGGAACCAAATGATGGGAGGAGCACAAAGCTCCTTAGGTCATCCATCATCACCATGGTCTGAGTTGGGGGCACCCAACTCTCTGCCTTTTTTGGAAACATTGGATATTCCCAACTTATACAAACTGACAAATGACCCCATGTACCACAACTTACAATGGTCACCGATGCCACATAAGATACCAACGGACATCCCTAAGTTTGATGGAAAGCAAGGAGAGGATCCTGGCACCCATATCACCACCTACCATATTTGGAGTGTTTCTAACTCTATGGTTGATGATAGTGTCTGATTACGTCTTTTTCCCCACACCCTCACTAGCAACACAGCGAAATGGTATATTGAGTTACCATGTGCATCAGTAAACACCTTTGACACTTTAGCGATGGAATTCCTAAAGCACCTCTAGTTACCTATCTGCTATGAGACTGGAACAAAGCTCCTCACTTCATTTCATCAGGATATCACCACCCACATCTCTGATCATATTCATGAATGGAGACGTAGGTGGAGGTTAGTAAAAGCTCCCATCCCAGACTTTCTCTTAACGGTCTGGTTCTGTAGTTCCTTATTTCCTCAAATCGCTAGAGATGTTGCTCTAGGTGGTGCGGTCACAGAAAACTAATCCATACGTCGTGCCCAAAACTTAGATTTGATATATTCACAATCTGGCACTCTTTACGACATAATCCCCATGCTCCTATTAACCCGAATGCTTCCACCACTCAGCACGTCGGAGTGCATGCCGATGGGATTTTCGGTGCAACCTCTAGGACAGCTGTAAAAAAACTTAGTGGTTCCATTCACAAGATGGCAGTGGACTTGTTAGGGTCTAAATCTACCTCAGGCTAAGAAAGGAAGGTCTAGGGTAACATCAAACCATGCTTAACCTGGTAGCTAGCCCTACCAGGTGGTGGGCTCCAGTATTGTAGCAATAATGCTACAACTCCTGGAGCTTCCTATCTCTAATTTTATCAACCCGGTAGTTCGTACAAACTTGGAAGCGACGGTGCTGTATGCACAAGTACTAGCTCTTGTCGCAGCTGTCACTTGGTCAGCTGGCACAAGTCTGCTAGGGCTCAAGCCAACTTCTATATGCTCTCAGAAGAAGCTTGCTAAATGATGGACGAAGGTTATCTTAAAGGAAATCAATCTATTTTGCAAAAATGAACTGAAAGCCAACCAAAACATGGAAACCCTAGTAAACCATAATCTGACTAGCATAACCTCTAGGATGCAATGGGTGGAGTGCAAGTGTCTGGAAATGATGCCATTACTTCTAATGATGTGAAATGCATGAACTTAAACTACTTTGATTGAAAAGAACATGTTTTTGGATTTTTGCTTAATTGGTTGGAGTGATGATGATTTTGTCTCTTATTAGGGTTTGGCTGTGCAGAGGTGGTGCGAAGGGAGAGAAAGCTTGGGAAAGGTCGGGATGGCTAGGAGAGGTCCCAGAGGGTCCCTAGCATTAACCCACAGAGGTCTACAACATTCGGATGCTCGGAAACCAAGTTTGCAGGCTTCTACAGGATGTCTGCAGGGGATCCTACAGGAAACTAAGGAATTCTACAGGAAGTCTGCTAACTTCTACAGGATGTGTTGTAAGTGGAAGTTTTGGGTGATGGTGAAGGGATGGAATGGTTTGGGTGGATAGGTGAGGTGGAGATGGAACTTGTGATGGCTCAGGGGCAGAGGAACAAGATGGAGAGAGAGTGCATGGAGTTGATTGGTGGATAGAAAGATGGCAGCAACGAGAGGTCAAAAGGATGGAGCTTCATGGCAATGGATGAGTTGGAAGGTAAATGAGCTGAACAGAGGTCGAGTAGGTGGCTTGAGGAGAGGTGAAGAAGAAGAAGAAGGAAGTAGAATGATATGGAGCAGTGTAAATAAAACAAATGATTTATGTCTTGTACCAAAAACGAGAATTCATTAACCTATGATACCCGTGCCATTAAACCTATGAACAACAATGTAAAACCGAGAAAAGAAGCCATGCATGGAATGAAAAATGTAGAAGTATGGTTCAATATCAAAAGTGCATGGATGGATCTTCAATGAAAATGACTATGTTGCAGCTTGCATGGAAGTAAAAGACTGCGTTTCTTTTTGGTGGTTGATATGGACTGCACCCCAATCCCTAAACAGAGATGGCAGTGAAGAAACTAACAACCTTTTCTTGGACCTCCAGCGATTACAAACCTCCTATTCTGATCTAAACAAATGAAAGCAAAGTAACCATAAGCTAATCCTACTCAATCACATAAAAACTAAATCAGCAGACTGTAAATTCGAATTGCATGTCAAAGTAAAGAGACAAAGTGCTGGAACAAAAGGCAAATAACACTACAAAACAGAGGAGGTCTATTGCTCTCAGGTTGGGCCCTAACCTGAGAGCTATAGCTCCCTTAAAAACTCAGAATTAGATCCAAATCTGCTTGCCTTTATTCATAATCAAAAGTCTAATGTCATGCCAAAACTGGCTTACAAAATAACAAAAACCGAGTTGTAACTCGTGCTCAGAGATTACAATAGTAATTCCAAAAGTCAAAAAGCTTCTAACAAAGGCTACGGCCTTCATATTTATACAAAATGAAGATCAAGTTGGCTTCCTTCATTCATGGAGCTTGGCTGTCCAACTGAAAGTCAAACTGCTGTAAAACTACTGATCCTATAGAACGTGTTGGCTGCCTTTAAGCTCGGTGGGGAGAGCTGTTAGCGCTCGGAGTGAAGGTGATAATCACGAGGAGGGTCATCAAGACTGTGGACAACCTCCCTATGAACCCGCAATGTCACCTTTGTTGTCTCCTTGTCTCCTTTTGCGTGGTCTTTTGCTCTCTTTAATGCCAAGAACCTGAAATCATCATGTATTAGTCACATAGATATAATGCCCGCCCTTCTTCCTACAAACAACACGAATATATAAAGAAATGAATGCATAAGTGGTAAAATGTGAATGGTTGAGCAAGGTAAGTAGGCAAATATGAGCCCAAATTGTACCAAAAATTGGGGCTCATCATCACCCCCCAGCTAAAATATTTGCTCATCCTTGAGCAACTTAGTCCAAATCTTCATCCTTCATCACTTTCACTGCTTCCCTTGCATCCCAAGGCTCTGTGGTAGTGTCCTCTTTGTTGATATGAAACCCTACTTTCCTGTTCACCTCTTCCCATTGTTGACTGTCATCCTCCTCTGTATTGCCTTCAGTCAACCCTAGCAGTAGTGGTGGGCTGAGTTTAAGGCCAATCCAGCTGGCCTAGAGGCTTTGCATGGATTTCTTGTAAAGGTCAACCCTTGCCAAAGCTTCCCTCATCCGAATGGGGGTATGGTACTCTCGGATTTTCAAGCTGTGTGCCAAGGTATTCCATCTGTGTGTACATGCTTGGGCAGCACTTTCTCCTAACAACATTTCTAGGTCTTCGAAGTGAGCTATGGCTTGGGCCTGTTGGTCCATAAATCTCAAGGAAGCTGTGGGATCAATAGCCAACTATTGGTGGGCTGAGATGAGTGCCACTGGATCCTCTGGTTCTGCTCGAATGAACAGTGGCTCGCTCACTTCTCGGTTCATGACCGATTTTGCTTCAGATGCTCTTTGATCCTCATGGTTTAACCACGAAGCGAACGCCATCAATTGCATATCACCCAAGGCAATATTGGGATCCCAGGAGACTTCATTAGGCAAAGCCAAGTTGTGGAGGTAAAACTTTGCTAATTTGGCTTTGTCTTCTGACGAACTGGTACTGTATAATTCAGAAAATTGTTGTGGGTTTTGGATATGTGAAATACCTCTTTGTGCCAAGGTGTTTATTTGGAACTACAGCCATTGATCTTTTAAGTACAATCCATAGGATTTTGCAGGTTGTCTGCACTGTATTGCCTCCATGGCCCAACTGGCCATGCAGGCCAATTGTGCTTCCTTTTGTTGCAGCTGTTCTTTTAGAGCTTGCACTTCAATTTTTGTTTGTTGTTCTGCTTCCTGTAGAAGTGTCATTGGCTCTTCAAGACCGGTGGTCAGCTCCTTTTTGCCTTATTGTTCTTTTGTGATGTCTTTGGAGGATGTTCTTGCCCCTGCCCTTAGTTCCTGTAGCTGCAATCTCAGCTTCTGATTTTCTTCCTGTAGAAGCACACGTTGGCAATTAGCCACATGTTTAGCCATGGTGAATTCACTCCTGACCTCCTTGAGTTGCTCTTGTAAAGGGCCTATGTCCGCCACACCCTTTGATTTGGCGATCTACATCCATTTGTGGGAATGGACTCTTTCTTCCTCTAATGCAAAAAATATGGGTATAGTAAATTTATGCGGTATGATTTTGCACGCCTCTAAAGAGGTGTAGTATGAACTCAAACTAGGCTGAGGGCTGGGCTCTGGTATATGTACTTCTTCTGCCTCTTTAGGTGGCTCTACCTCACCCTCCTTTGGTGGTGATGAGGGTCCTTCTCCTTCCCTCTTCTTTGTTTCCTGTAGCCGGGCCAGAGTGTCCTGTAGAACATTTTCAGCTTCCTGTAGCCGAGTTTTTTCAGTCAACAGGTCTAACCTTTCTTGCCACGTATTTTTCTTTGGACTCCCCTTCTCGTAGGTGACTGTGATCCTGGAGGGTGACTTTTCCTTGGGAGAAGCAGGTGTATCTTCGATGACAATCGGGCTGCTGGACGGAGGCTGTGGCTTGCCCGTCTTTATCCTAACACTTCTTCGAGCTTTAAATTATAGAGGGGTCTCCCTCTTCCTCTTTCCTTTTGGCTTAGGTGGCATGCTGAGGCCAGCTAATACAGCTGCTGCCTCCCATGCCAGAATATCCACCTTCTTCTCTTTGGGTTTCACCTTTTCGGGGCTTCCTGTAGAAGCCTCTGTTTTGGTAATTTTCGGGCTTCCTGTAGAAGACCCTTTCTCTATCTTCGGGCTTCCTGTAGAAGCTTGCTTCTCAATGATTTTCGGGCTTCCTGTAGAAGCCCCTTTTTCCAATTTCGGGCTTCCTGTAGAAGCCTTTGTCTCTGTTTTCGGGCTTCCTGTAGAAGCCTGTTTCTGCTTTCCTGTAGACACGAGTGTCACTACCTTTTCTTGCTTAGCCGCATGGGTTTTTCTTTTTTCTTTGGTTGCAGGTGCTGATGAGGTACTTGGGCTGACGTGGACTACCTCAGCTTTGTCCATTCTGCTCTTCAACCTCTTTTCTCTTGTTGACAAGATGGGTGTGCCACCTTTTTCTTTGTCATCCTTTTCCTCCTGCTTCTTCTTTTGTTCTTTCTTCTGCACTGTGGTCGGGGTCTTCTGGCCTTTTTCTCTCTTTTCCTCGGCCACTGCTTCTTGTTCCTCACTGCTGGAGGAACCCGTTTCTTCAATCAACATTTTAATGTCTCCATCTCTTGTCAAATTCTGGAAGGATTCCCATGAGAGGGGAACCTTACATGAATGCAGTGCATCCTCCACAAGAAGCTTGATCAACCCATGGTGGGCTATTTGATCTGGTATGCCCTCTTTTGGCTTTGTGGCACACTCAATTAGAGACTGCAACAGGAAATAAGGGATGCTCAGTTTTTTTTCTACAGGAAGATCAATCCAATGCCTCAATTCAGTGAGCAACCGAAATTGATATGCATACACGATGCTAAAACGGCCTTCACATGTTATATATTTCATGATTTGCAGGCTAACTTCGTTCCATGGTGGCAACAGACTCGTTCTTCGCACCCCATTTTTGTCCTCCGAGAATTCCTCCTCAGGTGGAAATAATTCTTTCTTGGCCTGTTGGCTCAACTTCCGTTCTTCCTTATCCCACGGCAGACCCATTGGAAGTTCAGTGATTCGACTGATATATTGCGAGGTGAGCTTAAGGCTTAGGCCCCTGAAATTCACTATGGCCAGTGTCTTGGATTTCGGCTTCAGAGCCTGCAAAAATTCTTCTGCCACTTCATCATCGTACCCCTGCAGTTTGTCACAAAAAGATATCCATTGAACCCGTATGAAGAGCTCTACCACTTCCTGGTTTTCCCTTAATTTGGTTGAATCAGTGGGTTCTCGTCTTATAAAACCACCCGGCATGATAAAACAAGTTTCTTAACCAGAGGCGGTGATTGTGGAAGAGATTTTGGTTTACTGAGATAGAGCGTAGAATGTCATGCACATAACCCACAAAACTTATCCCTGAGGAACTCAATCACAGTTTAATTACTCGACATCCTGTAGAATGACAGTATAGGCACAGCAGACAACAATTTCACCGTTTTTCTATGACCGGACTGTGGACGACAATCTTGCCACCTTTAATAACCAGTTGCAGGAAGAGTTCAGGGTTACCTCTTTAACTGGCCACCTTTTTACGTGAGGCACCCGCTTCCCTGTAGAAGACTGCTTTCCTGTAGGATGACAGTGTTCCTGTAGAATGCAGCGTTCCTGTAGAATGACAACGTTCCTGCAGAATGCAGCGCGCGAATTTTGGGAGAGACTGCAGTCGGTCTGCGCCTTGGGTGTGCTTCTCAATCACTCTGATAGCCAAAGGCTCGGCGTATCACACTGCAGAAGGATCAGGATAGCCGCTCGAGTTCAAACCGGTGGGTGATAAATGCATGAACACGATCTAGCCGATTAGATTTCAAATTCGGCGGAATCCGTGGCGCGGGGGTGAGCTGTCCCCGCCGGATCGTTGGGTGATGTCACCCCATCATTCAACTGTGCGTTCACTTGCTGCCACATCAATTCTCGTGGATATGCCACCGCCTCTCCTATTGAACTCGTTTCCTCGACGTGATTTCTCTCACATGTGTGCTGCCCATTCTTTTTGCTACGACCGCCACCCATATACATCCAACTAGACCATTAACTCGCCGACGTGGCCGGCCAACTGACCATACTGCCACTCAACCCATTCACCTTTACACCTAAGCAATCAATCAAAGTAACATTCATGCAGTCTGATGGAAGGAAGGGTCGAGACACTTACCTGCATGGCTGTACACGATGTTTCGGCTCTTTGGACGCTGATGAGTCGATTTACCTGCTGTTGGCGGACTTACACAGGCCCGGAGGTCCATGTTCATGAGCTGTCGTCGATGGATGGGATGCTTCAGTTGCATGCGCCCACGTTTCCCTTCATATGGCCTGCGCGATGAATGGTATCCACTCTAGCAGGTTTAATTGTTACAGGACTCCCGCGGGATGTCTTGGAACAGTTCTTCCTCCTTGGGTGCATGCTGCACGACGATGGATGGCCTCACGATCATGCTCTTGGAGCCTCAGGCTGACTGTGATGAATATGCTGTGAGATCTCTAGCGCTTTTTCCATTTACAGGTTGCTTTTTTCTCGAGACTCATCGATCTGCTTTGCTGGTGCAGGTACTTGGTTGCATGTCGACAAGGACGGTGGAGCAAGATAGCAGCAATGTGCATGGTTGACAACAGTGGCATGCATGCGTCCCAACCGATCCTTAGCCGTTAGATCTCCTCATGAAATGAATTTTGGCCCGTTCTGAGCTTCTACAAGAAGCTTCCTGTAGAAATACAGCGCTTCCTGTAGAAAGGATGCGTTCCTGTAGATAGTCTGCACCTTCCTGTAGAAGATCTGCATCTTCCTGTAGAAACTCTGCATTTTCCTATAGAAAATCTGCGTCTTCCTGTAGAAGACTCAAGCTGAAATAAAATTGCACATACCTTGGAGAAAATGAGTATTCTTGGAGGAGGTGCTAGTGAGGTGTCCTGGCTGCATGATGAGGACCCTTGGCTTTGAGTTGAGAGGCTTCCTCTCCTCCATAGAACACCTGCATGCAATTTTACATAATGAACCTGCTGACTTTGTTTTTCTTTTGTTTTTTTTTATTTTATTTTATTTTTTGAAAGATAACAGGGGCGCCTCATTGAAGTTTCCACCCTTTCCATATGCCTTGAGCGCCTCAAAGAGGTTTTCACTCAAGGATCTTTTTCCAATCTCTTTTTTTTTTTTTTTTTGAAAAGACAATAGGGGCGCCTCAATGAGGTTTTCACCCCTATTACCTGCCTTGGGCGTCTCATAAAGGTTTTCACCCAAGGATGTTTATTATTATTATTATTATTATTATTATTATTTTTAGATTCTTCAGGGTATGCCCAAAGCAGAGGGAGAACCCTTCTCTATGACCAACATTGCCTTCTCCATAGTTTTGATGAACTCTTGTCTTGAGGGAGGCTTCTTGTAGATCTTCAATCGATGCCCATTGACAAGCATGGGGATGGCTTCCTCATCAATGGTCCTAATAAGCACAGATCCATTTTCATGACATTTTTCCACTGAATATGGCCCTAGCCATCTGGTTCTCAGCTTCCCTTTGAAATCTTTGTATCTGGAGTCATACAACAAAGCCCAATCTCCCGGCTGAAATTGCTTGTCATGGAGATGTTGGTCATGCCACACCTTTCTCTGAAGTTGAACCACTTCTGAGTGAAGGAGGGCCTGCATTCGATGCTCATCCAGGCCATTCAGCTGCAATAGCCTTTCTTGTTGTGCATGGCTGAGATCTAGGTCCAGCTGAGCTGCTATCCTCAAAGTGTTGTATTCAAACTCAATGGAAAACAAAGCTTTCTTCCCATAGACCAGCTCATAAGGTGTGAAGCCGGTGGTGGTCTTCCAAGTGGTGTTGTAAACCCATGTGGCTTCAACCAGGCGATCTGCCCAGTCCTTTCTGCTGTTGCTCACCACCTTAGTCAAGATCCCTTCTAATGCTCTATTGGTGACTTCCACCTGCCCATTTGCTTGAGGGTGATAGGGGGTGGAAGTCCTATGCTTGATCTTGTGATGAGCTAGTAGATCTTCAACCAGGTTGGATGTGAACTGGCTCCCTTGATCGGTGACCAGCTCTCTTGGATAGCCAAACTTATAGAAGATGTTTTCTCTTAGGAACTCGGCCACCTTTTCTTCTGTTGCTGCTTTGATTGCTTTAGTCTCTGCCCACTTTGTCAAATAGTCAGTACACACAATGATGTAAGACCTTTGCCTCGAAGGAGGGTTGATTGGGCCCACAAAGTCCATGCCCCACTTCTCAAATGGCTCAAGAGTCACTTGAGGTTGGAGAGGCATCTCATCCCTTTGGGTCGGTTTCCCCATTCTTTGGCATTGGTCACACTGACTGACATATCTTCTGACATCTTGATGAAGTGTGGGCCAATAGTAGCCTACCTGCGGGATTTTGAAGGCAGTTCTCTTTGCTGCAAAATGTCCTCCACAAGGCCCATAATGACAAGTGAGGAGGATATCAAAGACTCCCTCCTCCCTTACACAACGCCTTAAGATCTGATCGGGGCCAAGCTTGAACAGATTGCCCCCGATCCAATTAAATGAGGTACTTTTTCTGATGATTTTGCTCTTCTCTCTGGAAGATAGGTGCGGAGGGAACTGTGCTGAAACAAGGTAGTTTGATATATCAGCAAACCATGGAGAGAGTACTGAAATAGCAAACATATGTTCATCGGGCATCTGGTCATCCACCGTTCCATCCTCATCTGCAGACAAATCCAATCTAGATAAAAAGTCAGCAACAACATTTTCTCGACCTGGTTTGTCAACAATGGTCAAATCAAAGTGCTGCAATAAAAGTAACCATCTAATAATACGAGCATTCACATCTGGTTTATTCATTAAATATTTAATTGCAGCATGGTCTGTATGTACAAAGGTTTGATAGCCAGTAATATAATGTCGGAACTTGTTCAGTGCATGGACCACAGCCAAGAATTCTTTCTCGGTTATAGTGTAATTCAGATCAGTTTTGGACAAGTTTTTGCTAACAAAGTAGATGGCATATGGAAGTTTTTGCTCAACTTGTCCTAAAGCTGCACCTATGGCTTTGTTCGAGGCATCAGTGTGGATGTGGAAAGGTAGGGCCCAGTTTGGACCTCTCAGGATTGGGGCTGACACCAACTTGTCCTTCAATTCATTTAAAGCCCTCTGACAATCGTCAGTCCATTTAAACTCCACGTCTTTTGCCAACAGGCCAAACAATGGCGAGGCTAGCTTGCTGAAATCTTTATTGAATCTCCGGTAGTATCCTGCTAATCCCAAGAAACTCTGAACATCCCTTACCTTTTGAGGAGGTGGAACCCTCTTGATGAGAGCAATTTTGTTAGGATCCACCTGCAACCCTTGGCAAGAAATGGTATGGCCTAGCACGGTCCCTTCAGTCATTAGGAATTCACATTTTTCAGGACTAAGGGACAAGTTCATCTCGATGCATTTGGTTAGGACGTTTCCTAGATTGGACAATGCTTCCTGAAAGTTGGCCCCATAAGGAGTGAAGTCATCCATATAGATTTCCACTGCATCATGGACCAGCTCCGAGAAGATGCTCAAAACAGCTCTCTGGAAGGTAGCAGGAGCATTGCATAGCCCAAAGGGACGGACTCGGTAGGCAAAGGTACCCCAAGGGCAAGTGAAGGTGGTCTTATCTTGGTCTTCCGGGCTGATTTGGATTTGGTTGTACCCGCTAAACCCATCCAGGAAAGAGAAGAACTTCTTTCCTGCCAGTCCATCCAACACTTGATCTATGAAAGGTAGAGGGAAATGGTCTTTCTTGGTAGCTTTGTTCAGTTCTCGGTAGTCCACACAGATTCTCCATTTCCCATTTTTCTTGGGAACCAACACCAGAGGAGACACCCATTCACTATCTGAGATGGGGTAGATGAATCTGACATCCAACAGTTTTTGCAATTCTTCCTTGACAATGTCCTTAAGGGCTGCATTCATTCTCCTCTGGGGTTGCCTAACCGGCTTACAATCCTCTTTGATGTATATGTAATGGGTACAAACCGAAGGATGGACTCCTTTCATCTCCTTATAGCTCCAAGCAAAAGCATCTAGGTGACTGGCCAACAGGCTACACAGCTCCTTTTCCTGGGAAGGAGATAGAGAGGAGCTGATCTTCAACGTTCTCTCAGGGCCGAACTCCACATTCTTGACTCTGGGAGTGACAGGGTTGGTTGTACAAAGATCCACTAAGGTGCTAGCTTGGGCATCCTCCACCAATTTCTCTAAGGGTAGTGCACTGGAAGGTGGATTCTGGATCAAGGTCTCGATCAAGTCATCCTCGGTTGGGGGGTCTCTTCTAGTGGTATCTAAGGTGCACAGAGGTGCTGAGTACACCTCGTCTTCCTCTCCTTCTTCCAACCAGAGTGGTAATTCATGCTCTAAGGAGGGTTGGGCAGGAGGGTATAGGACTAGATGCTTGGACATGGGACCATTTTTGATGGTCATGTTTCCTGCACGACAACTTATGTAGGCATCTGCAGTAGCTAACCAAGGCCTTCCCAAAATGAGAGGATATCCAGTAAGCTTTGCCTTTGGTTGCAGAACCAGGAAGTCTGCAGGGTATTCCCAAGAGTCAATAGAGACCAAGACATCCTCCACAATCCCTTTGGGAGTCACGGTGGAGCGATATGCTAATTGCAATACTGTCGAGGTCTTCCTCAAGGAACCCTGAAGATTGAGTTTGAGCATGGTATCCCTGGTCATCACATTAATGGCATCCCCAAGATCAATCAAGGTGTGAGGTATGATGGTGCCATTGATGTGGACATCTACTACAGGACTTCCAGGATCTAGGTACTTTGGGCAGATGACTTGTCCTAGCATCAGGTCAGACAGTTGTCCTATGACATTAATGGTTGAAGCATCTTTCTTCCGCCTGCCTGGGTGTTTGAAGCACTTTTCCTTAACGAGTTTGTTGTATATTGGCACATCCTTGATGGCTTGGAGAAGTGGTATTTTCACACACAACTGCATGAGCTCACCCAGAAGCTCATCCTCCTCTGGGTTGGGTGGTGTGGTGACTGTTAGTCTCTCAGGAAAGGGTGGAATAGCCTTTGGTTCACTTTCCTGTTTATCTTCCTCATCCTCTGGGGAAGGAGGTTTGCGATCTGGTAGAGTCTTTCCAGATTGAAGATTGATCTCCTGGATCTCCACAGCATAGGTAGCGCATGAGGTTTCCCCAGTGTATACCTGCTGGGCCTATCTATTGTTGGGGTTCGGGTTCGGTTGAGCAGGCATTTGAGGTTGCCTTGGAGGAGCAGGAGGTAATGGCTGAGGTTGAACCAGTGGTGGAGGCAAAATGGTGGGAGGAGTGTTGTACTGGGGCCTCCACCCCGACTGAGGTGCATTCCACTGAGCCTGTAGCTGGGCATGTGAATAATATGAATGAGAAGTAGGTTGAGTGGGGTACTGAGGTGGATAAGACCATGGAGGAGGCATGGACCAGGAAGGATGAGCAGGGGGACCCCAGGAAGGCATAGGAGTCGATTCGTTGGGGCTGTAATAAGCTTGAGGTGCCCCTTGCATCCCCTGCTGATAAGGTCTAGATCCTTGTGGCCTCCTTTGGTTGAGGTAATAGAGAGGTTCAGTGGGAGCTTTTGTCCCTTGGTACATGGCTTTAAACCCAGGTAAGGTTGGACACTGATTTGTGGGATGGTCCTCCTCACAAACGAAACACACTTCAACCGAATGCAATGGGCATTCGTTCTTAGGGTGTCTCCTTGTGCACCTAGGGTAGAAGACAGCCAAGGCTCTCTCAGCTTCTTCTTTCTTCTGTTGGATCCTGAATGTGTCCAGCTGCATGGCAATGGTCTATCTCACCTCACTCTTGAGATCTTCTAATTGATTTTCAAGCTCATGTTTGGAGAAAGGGACACTAGTTGAGAGGAGGTTTCCCCTACCTCGTTTCCTAGCTGCCCTGGAGTGGTTTCTAAACACAGTCTTGATGTCCTCATAAGGTATTTGGTAAATGTCCCCCCCAGCTAACATGTGAAGGGTATCTAAGAGGTCTTCAGGGACTCCTCGGAACAGGACCAACTTGAGGGATTCAGGGTCAAGTGTGCACCTGGCCCGCTTATAGCTTAGTTGGAACCTCTCCTCATAATCCTCTAAGGACTCATCATTTCCCATGGTCATCCGAAAGATTTCTCCCTTGGTTTCATTAGACCTACAATAATCCCTGTACTTGGTATTGAAATCTTGCTGCATCTGAGCCCAAGTGGTGATACTATTCCCAGGTAAGCCCATGAACCAGCATAATGCTGCATCCTTAAGAGTTGAAGGGAAGAGTTTCAGCTTTTGGTCATCTTCAGTATAGTCATAGGTTCTACAAAGGACAACAAACTCAAACAGGAAGGTATCAAGATCTTCAGTAGTCAATCCATGGAAGTGAGGTAAGGCAGAGGGGCTAATGTTCTTCATTTTCATCTCTCCATTGGTCTCTCGGATGGGGAAGGCACCTTCTATTCTCTCATCTTCTCTTCTATTGTCAGCCATAGCTTCAAATGGAGTGGTCTCTAACTCTTCTTCTACTATAGGATCTTTGTATATCTCTGGATGTTCACCTATAGGTTCTTCTGGGTCACTGTCACCAAAGAAGAGAGAAGGGTGACTCAGTGATGTGGTGGGGGTGTTGGGTAGGAATTTGCCTGATTTATCTCGGTTCCTACGAGGCATGAAATGGAAAAGACTTTCTTTTTTTATTGTTTTTGCTTTTTTTCTTTTGTACCTGCAAAACTGAAACAGATTGATCTACAGCTAACTAGAAAGATGCAGAATTAAACTGAAAGTAGGAAATAACTAATCTACTTTGCTAAAATGAAATTGCAGGAACGAAAATGCTAGTCTATGCTTGCAGAAAGGAAATGCTAATCTATGAAAGCAGGAAATGCTAATCTATGAAAGCAGGAAATGTCTATGCTACTTTTGCAGAATGGAAATGAAATAAACTACTTAGCAGAAGGCAAGAGTAAGAAAATAGAAGAAAAGCAACAATTACTAATACTCTGACGCTTCCCCGGCAACGACGCCAAAAAGATGGTGGGCTCCAGTATTGTAGCAATAATGCTACAACTCCTGGAGCTTCCTATCTCTAATTTTATCAACCTGGTAGTTCGTACAAACTTGGAAGCGACGGTGCTGTATGCACAAGTACTAGCTCTTGTCGCAGTTGTCACTTGGTCAGCTGGCACAAGTCTGCTAGGGCTCAAGCCAACTTCTATATGCTCTCAGAAGAAGCTTGCTAAATGATGGACGAAGGCTATCTTAAAGGAAATTAATCTATTTTGCAAAAATGAACTGAAAGCCAACCAAAACATGGAAACCCTAGTAAGCCCTAATCTGACTAGCTTAACCTCTAGGATGAAATGGGTGGAGTGCAAGTGTCTGGAAATGATGCCATTACTTCTAATGATGTGAAATGCATGAACTTAAACTACTTTGATTGAAAAGAACATGTTTTTGGATTTTTGCTTAATTGGTTGGAGTGATGATGATTTTGTCTCTTATTAGGGTTTGGCTGTGCAGAGGTGGTGCGAAGGGAGAGAAAGCTTGGGAAAGGTCGGGATGGCTAGGAGAGGTCCCAGAGGGTCCCTAGCATTAGTCTACAGAGGTCTACAACATTCGGATGCTTGGCAACCAAGTTTGCAGGCTTCTACAGGATGTCTGCAGGGGATCCTACAGGAAACTAAGGAATTCTACAGGAAGTCTGCTAACTTCTACAGGATGTGCTGTAAGTGGAAGTTTTGGGTGATGGTGAAGGGATAGAATGGCTTGGGTGGATAGGTGAGGTGGAGATGGAACTTGTGATGGCTCAGGGGCAGAGGAACAAGATGGAGAGAGAGTGCATGGAGTTGATTGGTGGATAGAAATATGGCAGCAACGAGAGGTCAAAAGGATGGAGCTTCGTGGCAATGGATGAGTTGGAAGGTAAATGAGCTGAACAGAGGTCGAGTAGGTGGCTTGAGGAGAGGTGAAGAAGAAGAAGAAGAAGGAAGTAGAATGATATGGAGCAGTGTAAACAAAACAAATGATTTATGTCTTGTACCAAAAACGAGAATTCATTAACCTATGATACCTGTGCCATTAAACCTATGAACAACAACGTAAAACCGAGAAAAGAAGCCGTGCATGGAATGAAAAATGTAGAAGTATGGTTCAATATCAAAAGTGCATGGATGGATCTTCAATGAAAATGACTATGTTGCAGCTTGCATGGAAGTAAAAGACTGCGTTTATTTTTGGTGGTTGATATGGATTGCACCCCAATCCCTAAACAGAGATGGCAGTGAAGAAATTAACAACCTTTTCTTGGAGCTCCAGTGATTACAAACCTCCTATTATGATCTAAACAACTGAAAGCAAAGTAACCATAAGCTAATCCTACTCAATCACATAAAAACTAAATCAGCAGACTGTAAATTTGAATTGCATGTCAAAGTAAAGAGACAAAGTGCTGGAACAAAAGGCAAATAACACTACAAAACAGAGGAGGTCTATTGCTCTCAGGCTGGGCCCTAACCTGAGAGCTATAGCTCCCTTAAAAACTCAGAATTAGATCCAAATCTGCTTGCCTTTATTCATAATCAAAAGTCTAATGTCATGCCAAAACTGGCTTACAAAATAACAAAAACCGAGTTGTAACTCGTGCTCAGAGATTACAATAGTAATTCCAAAAGTCAAAAAGCTTCTAACAAAGGATACGACCTTCATATTTATACAAAATGAAGATCAAGCTGGCTTCCTTCATTCGTGGAGCTTGGCTGTCCAACTGAAAGTCAAACTGCTGATCCTGTAGAACGTGTTGGCTGCCTTTAAGCTCGGTGGGGAGAGATGTTAGAGCTAGGAGTGAAGGTGATAATCACGAGGAGGGTCATCAAGACTGTGGACAACCTCCCTATGAACCCGCAATGTCACCTTTGCTGTTTCCTTGTCTCCTTTTGCGTGGTCTTTTGCTCTCTTTAATGCCAAGAACTTGAAATCATCATGTATTAGTCACATAGATATAATGCCTGCCCTTCTTCCTACAAACAACATGAATATACTAAGAAATGAATGCATAAGTGGTAAAATGTGAATGGTTGAGCAAGGTAAGTAGGCCAATATGAGCCCAAATTGTACCAAAAATTGGGGCTCATCACCAGGTCGGGAGAGGGCTCTCTCCTTGTCAATCTCAATGAAACTTTATCAAGGAAGGCTTGAGATGACTGATATAAAAACTTATTTTAGTCTAGGTATGTTTGCTCAGAGGATTTTTATTGATTTTAATGGTTGGTTGCTGGAGCAGATGGGGAAGGCAACTTTGGGTCTGGGAAATCAACATAGATTTGCAAAGGTTTCTGTGGGGCGAGGTAGGGAAGTGTTTTAGCACTTTGAAATGAATGTAATGGTGATTTTAAAGACTAGTGAGGAGTTGTAGAGGGCATGCAAGTGTCATGAGTCCTCTTCAAACAGTATAAAACATGTAGAACTAAATAAAACCCAAGGAAGAGCACTGAAACACCAACGAATTCCACCTTTCAAACTTGATTCATTTAGTTATGTAGAAAGAGAGATATTATGACACACATAAACATAAGATCAACCGAATTACAGAGAAGAAAACAATGATAATTCACATTACTACAAGAATCCCACAAAATACTGCAAAACCCTGGTTTATTTCCTTGCCAAACTGCAGAAGTGATGAACAAAGTAGCTTAATGCATCTACAAGAGTCCAACCTTGACAAATGACTAAGAAATTACAAGATATAGATATAAAACCACCCATTCTAGCCATCAGGAGTCGAATCCATGAGTCTAGGAGCTGTTTCAACAAGATCTAAATTAGGAACTGAAAAATAGGCAATGGTACAATTTTCCTCTAAAACTATGGAAACTGATTCATTCAGTTCAAAACCACCTAAAATTGATGTATCTACCTCCTTAAGTCAATTTTCATCATTTTTACATCAAAGTACATCAATTTACATCATGAATTTGACCATGAGAGAGAAAAAGTCAAACTGGTAGAAAACTAGGCGAAAATTTCAGTTTTTGAGCAAAATTGGCAAAATTTTGCCTGATGCGCAACGCCATCTTCATGATGCAAAGCGCCTTTTCCAAGCTGATTTTGAAGGCCTTCCCCTTCACCAAATTTTCTCCAATATGGCTTGTTGGAAAGATCTATCTGTCTACTATCTTGGACAGTGGAATTTTTAGATTTGGTGTCCATTTTCCCCTCCAAAAGTCAGTTCTTCCAAGATTGCTTCCTGTGGGTCCAAAAAGTGGCGGAGAGGGCATTTCTAAGGTGTTTTTTTCCCTTTAGGTGACCCATATCTCCTCCAAAATTCATGAAAATTTCTGGGTTTTCATATTTTTTTATGAGGAATCCAAAAATGTAAGCCATTCCTAAAAATTTCCTACCAACTCAATGCGCAGCGCCAGTGGCGCTATGCATCAGAGGAAAATTTTTGTGTTTTGCAATTAAAAATTAGGAAATGACAAAAAGTTCTCCAAAATGATTCAAAATTGGCAAGAGGAAAGCTTATCAAATAATTTTTTGGGTCAAGGAAGCTTCAGCCAAGATTACAAGTTTATCTTGCTCCTTTTTGGCCTTTAAGGCTCTCCCTAGCTTGGCTTTTAGGCTTCGTATTCTTGTCTTGCAAATTTTGTTCTGGGCCAAATAGTGATAGGCCATGTGGTGCAACATGTTCTTCTCCTTGTTAGCCTTATCAAGAAGCTTCTCAAGGTGGACATTCAGTTTTTCCAACCATGATTCTCGGTCAACCTCTATTTCTTTCTCTAGTGAAGTCAGCTTGATTTTCCTTCTTTTTTCCATTTTCCAGTTTTCCCTTATGGTTTGCAACTCCATAATTGTTTGTTTGTTCTCCAATTGTTTGTTCTGTTGCTCAAGGTAATTAATGATCCATTTAGCCCTCTTAAGGTCAAGTGATAGGGATTATATCTCAACTTCTTTCTCCTTGATGACCACATCCCTGAGTTTTGAGCTTTGGGAGCCCAAATTAGTGTCCTCTTCCTCAATCGAAATGAAATCCCTATCTTGGCATTTAGAAGGCCCTTCATCATGCAATGGTTTCTTTCCTCTTTCCTGTACCTATTTTGCTGAAGGAGAAGGCAAAGCCCCTTTCACCCTAGGTGAAGATAGCATTTGCCTGATGTCCGGTGAAGAGAACAAGACCCCTTCCACCCCTGGTGGAGATAATACTCATTTGGCAGCTACAAAAAGTCTTCTTGTCCCATTTTCATAAGTTATAAACACTGGAATATGAGCCTCTTCAGTTCTACTTTCATGCTCTCTTTATTGCCCGGAAGGTCCACCTTCCTCTTGAGGTTCTGCAAACATTTGAGGCCCCTTGAAAATCTCATGGGCAATGAAGGTTTCCCATGGCACTCCCAAATGAGTGAGCTGATGTACAAAAACAATCTTGATGACAGCAAAATGATAAATGCTATTAAGTTGTTGTAGGTATGGTTTCCTCTTTGCAAGCACATTCATCCTCTCTATGTTTTTGCAAATGAAGTATGGTATACTCATCATTCTAACCCTAGTAAAATGCATAAGAAATTTGATATGATAGGCATAGAGTGTGGAGAACCTTCCCTCACATGTGAAGTATTTAATGATGAGTTTCATTAATGGCACATACCAGTCCTCCAAAAACTTAAAAGGAAACACCCTGCCCAATTGACTATGATATTTGGCTTTAATGTAGGGTTCATAGTTTTGTTTGCTGATATTCTATCTTTTGTTCCATCTTTCCCCCACATCTGGCATCCTAGTTTCTTCTACAATAATGGCTAGTGAAAGAGTGAAATTGATGCCAGCAAGCTGTACCATATTGTCCTCCATGTTGATGACAAATTGCCTAGCCAATTCATGATGATACTTAACCCTCTCAACTAGCTCACAAAACTCAAAGCAAGATTGGTATCTAAAACAAGTGGTGGAAATAGGGCATGCAAGAAGTTCAACAATGCTAATAGGCTCCTATCTTATTATCTTCCCACCCTTGTGAGGTCTCCTAGGTTGTACATTCATGTCTCCTGAACTATCACTTTGCGTTTCTTCCTCATAGCTTGAGTCATTGTTTCTTGCCATAGTGCTTGTCTTAGGAAAATGATGAGATGAAGGTATGGTGAAAAATGATTATGAAAGAGGATAATGGTGATGAGTATGAAGAGATTTTATTCTTTGGAAATGAAGTTGGGGAGTGAAGGGAATGGTTTTTGGAAATTAGGGTTTAGTGAGGGATTTAGGGTTTGATGAGGGAAATAGTTGCTTTAGGGGAGTGGGATATGGGAAAATGGGATAAATGGAGTGCATTAGGGTAATAAAAGAGTGAAAAGGGGTTTGGTGATGTTTTTGTGAATATGGGATGAAAATTGCACAATAGAATGGCAAACAATGAAGAAAAACTAGGGTTTCATTTTCCACATGCAATATTTATGAAAAACACCAATGTGACCCCAAATGCAACCTTAGGAGGATGATTACTTATGTGTAGAATGAAAATATAGCAAATTTGAGTGTTATGGCACAATTTGGGATGCTTTAGACAAAACTGGACTGATGCGCAGTGCATTGGGCCCAATGCACAACGCCCTCCTGATGCATAGCGCCAGTTCAAAATTACAATGTAGTTTTGCCTCTAATGCATAGTGCCTGCCTAATGCGCAGCGCACTACCTCTGATGCATAGCGCCAGGCAAATTTGCCTTGAAAAATAGGGTTTTTGTCTCCTTGGCTCCCAAATCGCGAGCTTTTCTCTCCAAGAGTAAATTTGCACAATGAAATGATAAAGAGGACCTCTTTCACTTTAAATATGAATGACTTTAATTTTTACTCACCTCAAACCCACTTTTCTAATGTTAAAGTCACTTTTGTTTTTGAACTCTGTTTTTCCATTGAAATTGAATTTTCTTAATCATTTGATAAACTAATGCATTGATGCTTGTTTTTTATCTTTCAATGGCTAGAGTTGGCAAGGTGAGCTAGGGCAGCAACTCTAAACTTATTACATATAGAAAAAATTGAAATTACATAAAAAAATTATACATAGAAAATAAAACTCGGTTTTACCTCAAAATAGGGTTTTGAGGAAAAAAAATCATTTATTGATCATATCATCATTGAAATTTTGATTTTATGAACTTATTTGACCTCCTCATGTGCTTGCTGACCATGGTGATAAACCCTAGACCTAATGAGACCTAAAACCCTAAAAATGATTTTCACAAATGTAATGACAAAAAAATTCATGTAAATGACCTGAACATGTGAAAATAGGACATCAGGTAAAGACCATAAGGGAAATTTGATAATGAACCATTAGCATCAGTTGATCCATGACCTAATGGAATGCTGCTGATGGGATGGGACACCTAAAATGCATGCAAAAAGAAAATTTGATCACTGATGGAGGGATGAAGATACTGACACTAACATTGGCTCCAATGGGGATGGTAGCTCTTCGGAGGTGCCAAGAACAACAAATCTCTAGAAAGTAGACAGTGCCTCTTCCATTGGGCTAAATGGAGACAATAACTTTAGCAAACTATAATCAATATCTTGACTCAAAACTGACTCAAACCACTCACACTAGATAACCAAAAACTGACATCAGACCTTTAGTTTTATAGCCTTCACTTTGGGCCCCAAACTAAATGAATGACGATAGTACACACTTTGCAATGAATGAAATAAAATGATATGTACAGTGACAAATTATGACAGCAGAAAAATTTTCAAAGACAATACCATTTCAACAGCCGACCATTGACTGTCCCTCTTGGACAATCTTCCCCGTTCATTTCTTTGAGGAGAAAAGCATTTTGACCTCAATATGCAGCAATTCTATATGGTCCCTTCCACAGATTCTCAAACTTTCTGTGCTTGCCTTTGTCCTCGTTTCTAGCATCCCGCTTTAGCACTATGTCTTCAATCTAAAACTTATCTTCCTTTGTCTTCTGATCATAGATTTTCTTGATTCTCTCTTGCAGCCTGAAGGTATTATGAAAAACCTCCTCTCTCATCTACTGTAAATGGATCATTTGGTTTATTCTTTGCTGAAAATGATCCTCCTCGCTACCAACTTCCTGTAGAAGTTCTACAATCAGGACTGCGAGAGGTGTCAGGAAGACTATGTCAATACCATATACTATTTCGAATGGAGACATGACAATTGACTTCTTCTGACTTATTCTATCTGCCCATAGTGCATTAACGAATTTCTTGTGTCAGCTCTTTTTGTTTGTTTCTAGCAGCTTTTTGATGATGTTAACCAATTATTTGTTTGAAGATTCAGCTAATCCATTACCTTGCAGATAGTATGCAGTAGAATGCCCCAAGATAATTTGATATTTGTTACATAAATCAATCATATTTTTGGATTTAAAATCTGTTGCATTGTATGTAATCAACTTGTTAGTACAACCAAAACGTGACAAAATATTATTTTCAAGAAAATGAATTATTATCGCATTTGTGGCCTTCTGAGTGGGGATTGCCTCAATCCATTTAGTAAAATAATCCGTTGGTGTTAAGATCCACTTGTGCTAAGCTAAATATGTAGGATGAATCTCTCCAATAAAATCTAGGCCTCACTGCTGAAACGGAGCACTTACTTCAACTGGCTTGAGAGGTAGTAGCTGCAATTTTCTCCTTACCTAAAAAATTTTGCATTCGTGATAGCCTGTAACAGTTTTATAAACATTAGCAAAGAGGGTAGGCCAATAGTACCCTGCTCTCAAAATTTTATTTGTTGTCGTCTTCCAAAATAGGTGACCTCCATAGTCTCCCTTGTGAAAATCATCCATGACCTATTTTGCTTCCTCCTCAACCAAGAAATTTAGGAACATGCCTCCAGGATCTTTCCAATACAATGCATTATTCATAATACAAAATTTAGCAGCCCTTAATTTCAGAGTTCTACTTTTATTTCTATCCATCCCCGGTGGCGATGAAAGGTGCTGGAGCACATATACAATATCTGAATACCAAGGAGAATGGAGAAAAATTTCAGATACTTGAACAAGTGAGTTGTCTTCATCTTCTTTAGACATAGCAGCAATCAAGTTTATGTCCAAGGCATGCAAATTAGACTCTGCCATCAGTTTTTCTAGACCTTTCCCCTTGATGAGCTTTGTTGGCTTTATATCCAAATCATATTCTAACAAAGTTGCGATCCATTTGCCTCACCTCCCTTTCGGATCTGTTTTTACCAAAACATCTTCGACGACTGTGTTAGGGACGTAAGCGAGAATATGAGAGTGTAGAATACATACCCAGAAATCTTTCAAAGCTTTCACCAAGGCAAGAGCTTGCTTTTCAATAATGTTACATTTTAAGGCTACATCTCTTATTGTCCCGTTGAAAAAAGCAAATTGGCTTCTCAATCTGGTCTCTTTTCTGCATTAGAACTGCTGCCATAATATGATCTGAAGCGAATGAAAATAAAATGAAATCTTGGGAATAATCTGGGCCGATTAAAATCGGAGCTAAAGAAAGAGCCAACTTTACCAAGTTGAAATACTTTATGGCTTCTTGAGTCCACTTTACCACACTATCTTTTTTCAACATGTTTGTAATTTCCCTCAAATGCTCAGCTAGATTTGGCACAAAACGATGTAAGAAGTTCATCTTATCGTTAAATGCTTGAATCTCCATTTTGCTATGGGGAAAATGAATTTTCTGAATGGCTTCCACTTGAGCAAGATTGATGTGGATGCCCTCCTTAGATATTATGTGACCGAGAAGCTTCCCCTCATCCATGGAAAACAAGCTCTTTTTGGGATTAAGAGATATGCCATACTTTTTACAACGCTGAAAAACAATATTCAAATGGTAAAGATGCTTCTCATTTGAATTGGAAAAAAATGTCAAATCATCAAGATACACTACTAAAAATACATCTTTCTCATTTTCAAAGGTGATATCCATAGCCCGCTGAAAAGTTGCACTAGCATTCTTTAGACCGAATGGCATCTTGGCATAATGAAAAGTCCCCCACAGAGTGGTGAATGTTGTTTTGTCCCTGTCATCCTCATGGAAAAAAATTTGATTGTAGCCAAAATACTCATCGAGCAGTGACATATGAGATGCCCCAACTACTCATTAGAGTATGTGGTCCATTTTTGGCAATGGATAATTATCTTTGAAAGACACCTTATTCAAATTTCTAAAATCAATGCATAATCTAATCTCACCTGTCTTCTTCCGCACGGGCACCAAATTGGAAATCCATTCTGAAAATCTTATTGGAACGATTATACCAGACTTGTATAATCAATTCACCTCCTTCTCTATTGATGGCAGCAACTTTGGATTTATCCTTCTTAACTTCTGGTGAAATGGCTTTTGCTTTGGCTTGATTGGAATGATGTGTTGAATTATACTTTTATTGTACTCCTTCAAATATAAATATTCCCATGCAAATACATCAGTAAACGAAGACAATAAACTAATGTATTTTGCCTTTACCTGAGGAGGCAATGCCTTTGACAATTTCACCATCTTTGGATTTTTTTGCTATTTCAATATTCACACCTTCAACTCCTTTTTCAGTCAGCATTAAACTTGGCTTCCGGGCTACATCATCTTGGTCAAATAATTCCTCTAAAGGTATAAGGCCTTTACGGAGGACATTGTCCTTCAGCTGCAAAACTTCCATCTGATTTACTTCCATGTCTGGTTCACCATCATCTTGCTCGCCATCTATAGAAGTGTCTTGATATTTTCCTTCATTTTGCAAAAATCCTTCAATCTCTTTGTCATCTTGAAACACCTGCCAATATCTTAGATTTTTAGGGATAGTTGGGCAATGTTTCAAATGAATTTCAAACTTATTGTTTGAATTCATTAGAATCTTTAGAATACTTGCAACTCTAGCAAAGGAATCTGCAATAACATTTTGTGCACGACGAACACATGTCAAGGTATAATCTGGAAACAACCTCAAAATATCTAAAACCGCATTGTGGTAGGCCCTCATTCGAGGATGTTTGGCTTGGTATTCACCCTCGACTTGTTTGATTACTAATTCAGAGTCACCATAAACTAAAATTCTCTTAGCATTCAACTTCTTGAGGATTTTCAAACCATCAATTAGTGCCTCATATTCGGCTTCATTATTGGAACAATCAAAAGCCAACTTATATGAACAAACTCTTACATTACTTAGGACTTTATTTGGTAGGAAAACAGTGCTGCGTATCCAAATACCAATTCCAGCACCTTCCTTACCTACTGCTCCATCAAAGTCCATACTCCATAAACTGGCTTCTTCCTCCAAGTGCTGGAATTCTGCCTGCTCTTCTACCTTTGGTAGTTGTCCATCAATTTTCTGCTGCTAGTGGGATGTTGACTATTCAGTGGTACTTTCAAGCCTTTGTCTCTCTTGATCAAGTACAGCTCTAAAATTTTCTGTTATCTCTGGTATATCTTCAACTTCAAATAATTGACTATTTACCTCATTGAAACCATTGTTAGAATAAAGAACAAAAGATTGTAAATCTGTATGTACATAATTAATTGGATGATTCAAAGGTTTCTCCTTGCTCGTGATCATATACTTCATATTTTTCTCTCTATATAATTTCCTCAATTGACCAAAAACGAGAATAGTGGCATAGGAGAAATCTAACTACAACGTCTCTTTGAGTTTTGCACCCCATGACCTAGATAAAAGAATGCCAAATTTAGGGGGAATGTCAACCACAACTACATCCATAAGAACATCCTTTGCTGGAATCTGATCTAAAGTCACAACCAATCTTTAATGAGACCAATACATTTGACTCTATCAGGATCAAAGGAATAAAGATCATGGTACTTGCGAGTGATGTCCAAACCCAATTTTTCCATAATTTCCTTTGGCATCAAGTTGTGAGACGCTCCTGAATCAAACATGGCGTTGTGCAAAACATAATCATGCAATCTAAGGCTAATGTAAAAAGGGGCTACATCACTATCCTAAGATTGACCTTCTAATGTTGGACCGAAGATAAGCTCGGGTTGGTCATCTTCCACATTAACCATATTAGACATAGGATCTATATTCAAAATATTTGACACTTGACCTTTATAACTGCTATTCTTCATTAATTTAATCAAAGATATTGACATTTTTAACTTAGAAATCTCATTTTCTAAGCTAAAGGCTATAGTTTTCTCTACCTCTTTGACTGGAGCATCTTTCTTTTCAGTCTTCTCCTTTGTTGCACTTGGATTATTTGAATTTTCATTTGCTGATTATATTTTGCTGGAGGTAGGATCTACTGGCTCCTTTCCCTTTTTATGAATTTTTGGAGAATCATTCTTTGGTGGTGTTTCTTCCTTCTGCTTCTAAATTGGATTGATTGGTACATCCCTACTCCTGAGTGAGTATTGTCTTTGTTGTGCTGTCAATGCATTCATGTATCCCCTCTGATATTCATCTGATTCCTCTTCTAGGACTATTTCATTTGCCAATATAAAATCTTCATCTTTTTGTATAGTTGGGCTTTCTGAATACTCTTCATCTTCAGTGATATAAATTGGCAAACCATCTAGTGTAAAAAAGTGATTCTCCTCTCCTATTGGAGTCTCATCATCCTCTGATTCAATGCCATGGACATAGTTCTGCTGTAATGGTGTTTTGACTTGCTGTTGAGTTGATGGATCTTGAGCTCTTTGATCCCGTTGCTTGATTCTGAACTGTGGTTGTTGCTGACCACAAAAATTTGGATTTCTAACTTGTGTTTCAGGCTTATCTGCAATGGCAAATCTATCAAACATTTTCTCAAGCTTACGGAGAAAATGATCTGAGGAAGAAGCTTCTTCATTTATGGTCACCTTCTTCTCAGTCTTTGTCCTAGCCCTCTTAGCTAGCAGATTTGCCTCCACACTTACTGTGAATTTTGCATGTCCTCCAATGTAGTCAGGTCTCTTTCTCTCAATTGATATGCCATGTCGGGATCAAAGCCATCAAGAAATTTGATCAAAGCCAGCCCCATTGGTGGCTTGATATAAGCTAGAATGGCATTATAAACAGTATTGAATCTAACACAGTAATCCTGGACAGTTTCACCAACATTCCTCTTTATGTTTTCATACTCGGAACTGATTTAGAGTGAATTTTTATTTACCTCCCAATGATCCAAAAAATGTCTTTGAAGCACTGCCAATGCATTGATAGTTCAACAGGCAATGCTCTGAACCACTTTCGCACTTCGCCTCCAAAATTTTGCACAAATAATCTCATGGTGACATTCTCTTCATCTATCTCGTGGAGATCAAAGAAATCACTCATCCTATCAACATGTTGTTGTGCTGTGATACCTTGGGAAGCATCAAACAATGGGATTTTACTTTGGTAATCAGTAGGCATAACATCCAATTTCTGTGGCAAAACAAGAGGTGCATATCTAGCAACCATTGCTTGAGATGGATTTAAAACTAGCCTTAGGGATGTAGCAGGAGTGGGAACAACAATAACAGTCGATGTGATGGGTGTATGAGGTGTCAAAGGGGATGAAGAAATATTTGATGTTTGAGGTGTTGAAGGGGTTGATGAGGGAGAGGAGACTGCAGATCTCTAATCAGATATGGTGGGTTGCATAGGAATGGTGGGAATAAAAGGAGGCTTAGCAGGAATTTATGAACCAGACACAACAGCGGATGAACCAAGAGTAGTAGATGCAGATTCTAAGAACTCAGTAATATTGATAGCCACAATTGAATTTTGAAGATTTAGAATGTAAGCATCAATCGATCTATTTGCTCTTTCAGTTTCAAGATATTGCACAAACTCTGGATTTAGAACAATAGCACCAACTGCACTTTCAGACTTAGTTTCAACAATGATAGATCAAAATGTTCATCAAATGGGAGATCTTCAAGATATTAAAAAACAATCAGGCATGAATGAGATCTAAACACAGGAATCACAGAACTTTCTTGGCGGAGAATTCTTGGAATGAGATTTGGGTTTTCATACATGGGAGGAAGATCAGGATCAGGATTGGCTCTGGTGTATCGTCTGGAAGCTAGTGTGTTGAATTATTCCCAAAAATCAAATTAACATTACAATCTTGTCAGCCTGCTGAATTCTAAACTCATAATCCAAAAGTCTAGAATTATTTCATGTACTAGGGCAATTTTCAAGTCAGATGTTCAGTTTATAAAACTAAACCGGAGATTGACTGAAGCAACATTCATCTACTTATGCACTTGTAGAGCAAGAGCAGTTCGAAGGCTACCTGGCTAACTTCAGGCTCTGTCTATAGTTTATAAAGCAAAGAACAATAGTAAACAAACTTTTCTTCCCTAGTATGGTCGCCACTATGTTAGTGCCTTGATCTACCTCAGGCTGAAGGAAGGTAGGTCTAGGGTAACATCGAACCACGCTTAACCTGGTAGCTAGCCCTACCAGGTCAGGAGAGGGCTCTCTCCTTGTCAATTTCAGTCAAGATGACTAAATAAAATATGGATTTTATCCTATGTATAGTAGCTCTAGGATTTTTGATTTGATTTTTGTTTTGGGTTGAAACAACAAGAGAAAGGATGATTTGGACTATGGAATCGATGTTAGTTTCTGCTAGCAAACTTGGGGCAAATTAAGTGCCATGTTCAGCCAGATGAAGATTGTTAATGTGAGAAGTATAAGGGAGAAATCCCGTTGCCCTGGAGGTGTCAAACAAAGGATGGATTTGTAGTAGCAACTTTAGATGAAAGAGAATAACAAGGTTGCTCAACAGAGCATCTAGCAAAGGATGAATTCTGTTAAGACAACCATTACAACTAACAGCAAAATCATCATGAAAGGAGCATCATTATGGATGAATTCCTAACATATCACTTAGATAATTCTGAAACAAAGGAGAAAAACATAATGTGTAAATGAGTTACAGGAGAAAAAACATATTGAACATTTAAGCACCGTGATGAATCCGAGGCCTGGAGGGCAAAAACTGCTTTATTATGATATTCAATAAAACTTTACACAAAGCCAAGACAACCTATCTACTACCAAAATCAAACCTCTACACTATGAAATTCATAAAATTTATACATTTAGCTCATCCCTGTATTAAGAGAATTGAGCTCAACCATCTTCTTCAAAATAGAATTAGTTACATTAAACTTGGACCGAATTTCTGAAAATAGGTGTTGAAGATGAACTCGTATCTCCTAAACCATAGCACGTGTCACAACATTGAAAGAAAAAATTTTAGATCAGGTCATTTTGGAGAAAAACCTCTCTCAAATTTTGGAAATTTGTTTCCATTTGCTTGGAATATGTGCCACAAAATCATGTCTAAAATAGAAAATCATTAAAAATTTAAATCTGTAAAAATGAGCTGTAAAAATATAGTCACATATCCACATTCACGATACCTGTGAATAAAATGAAAGAGGTTTTTTTTATATGGCTCATCTTAACAAAAACTTCTTGGGTTTTTAAAAATTACTTTCCATCTGTTGTAAAATGGCATCGCACTAAAATGACTAAAACAGTAAAATAAATGAAAATTTTGCTTTGTTTTAATGCAGGCTCCAAATATCACTGCATATCTCCCACATAGTGGCACCTGTGCATAAAATGAATGAGGTTTTCGTTATCTCGTATGTGATGGACAAAAACCTCTTTCACTTTTGAAAAATTCCTTACCATTATTTCAGAAACTGATCTTGTATTAAACTTTTCATTGTGTGCAACAACTGACCTCAAAGCATGCATAACCAAGAATTTGATCCAGAAACTGGTTACGGGAGTGTGATATATCATTAGAAATATTTTTTTGAGCTTATTATAATGGAAATACTTAGGATATTATTTTCACTAAAGATCATGTGCAAAACATCTCTAAAAACTAGACATAGTAAGAGCCCATTTTGATCCCTGGTGATAGGCTGCAAAGACTGGAACTAACAGGACCCCTCTACCAATATGACTGCTCTTCCTGCCACTGCGATAAACTCTGTGTATTCTACACAAAATCCCAGTGGTAAGAAAATGAAGAATAAGAAAAAGACTTCTCCTTCTGAGGAGCAGTCAACAAAGTAGCCCAACCCAAAACAGAAGGTCATTGTGCCTATTGCTAATGAAAATGATACACATGCTAGATTTCCTTTCAAACTTTGTACTGAAGACCACGTAACATAGCGTTGTTCGCGTCTTCAAGAATGCACAGAATACCTTGCCAAAATGGATACTGGTAAGACCCCTGATGTCCTTAGGAATCCTTTTCCCACTCAGTAGCAGCAAAATATTATTGCAAACCAACAACAACCCATGCTAGGGGGCAACGATGGTTCGCAACATCCTTCAACTAGTGAAGGATCTTACACCATTTTCAAATTTGAAATGGTAGAACTCAACACAAGAGCCAAATCTTCTGGAGCTCCTATCGCTCCTATAGCAAAACCATCCTCAGATCAAAACCCATTGCCGCCCACCGATTTTCCTATTGAAAGGCCGGTTGAGGACTTTGTAATTCAACCCCCAAAATGGGCACTTTGATCCACAATGCACAATACATCTACATGTGTCGCCCAACACTACAACATTGTTGAGGATTTGGCGCAAGCACCGTCGGCTATGTCGGTGCTCGAAGTATTTCAAACATTTTGCACCCAACGAAAAGCTTTGGTTTTGACTATCGGAGGTATTGAACCTATGGATTCCGTGCTTGCTATTTTCGACATGGACAAGTGTAAACCTCCCCTTTCCCACCAGCTTGCATTTTAGGTGCATATCACTTCGAAAGGTAAAGGTATACACAAAACTGTCATCGATGAAGGTGCTTCAACCTGTGTCATGTTGGCTTCATGTTTGTTCGCCCTGGGTTCCCCAACCCTATCCCCACTGTCGAACTCCCTTAAAGCTTTCAACGGACACACCTTTATCCCAAAAGGATACCTAGTCATTTTGCCCATCACTTTGGCTAGGAAAACAGTTACGGTGGATGTAGAAGTCATGGACAAGAAACTCGACTATAATCTGTTGCTGGGTCGTAGTTTGACATATACCATGATGGCCATCGTATCTACTATCTTTCGAATCATCTAATTTCCATTGGATGGAAAGGTTATTACAGTAGATGAGTTGTCTTTCTCACTCTTTAAACTGAAAAAATCCCGAGCTATGTCTTTCGGCTCGTTAAACTCGATAAAGATAACCCAAGCATTCTTTTAGGTAGTTTTCTTGCTTGTTAAAACTAAACAATACCGAGTTTTCATTACTGGGCTCGTTAAAAATAGACAGCAACAGCAAGAGCACTTCATTTTTTGGGACCGTTTCTCACTCTTAAATTGAAAAATCCCTGAATTTTTCCCCTCCTTCGAGCTCGTAAAACTATGAAGAAGGGATGAGCCATTCTTTTCCCTCTTTTTCTCGCTCATTGAACTAGAAAAGATACCCTGAGTTTTCTTCATCTAACTCACTAAAAATTTTGATGAAGGTATTGAGTTTGTCAAAGTGTGACTCATTAAAAACTCACAATGAAACACGAGTTTGATCTGTCGCCTCGTACTCGTAACAAAATGAGGTCGACATCTATTGGAAAAAGGTTTCTCTTTATCTGGGTTCAATAGATTAAAAGACAGAAAAGTAACTGATCCAGGTATACTATTAACCTTTTGTTGCACCCGGTTAAAAACTATGACAAAGGGACCACCATGGAGTCTCACTTTACGATCTTTTCAGACTCTCTAAATATGAAAATACCACTGAGTTGTCTAGTGTGGACTCTTTAAATTACATAGACAAGATACAGAGTCATTCTTTTTACGATACTTTTCATACTCTTAAAACATGAAAAAATTGACTAGTTTTCCTATCTGGACTCATTAAACTAATCAGATAGGGCAAAGATTCATTCCTTTTTCCAATCCTTTTTAGAATCTTTAAACATGAAAGATCGATGAGTTTAACCATCTAGAATCATTAAATTAATCAGATGGGGAAAGTGGACAATACAAATGTATTCCGTATTAGAAAGCATGGTTTGGCAGCAGTCATTCCCTTGAACATGGCACTCCCTCAGATAAACCTTCCTTTTGATGGCCTCTCAATATGAACCCTACCAACCTATGAGTTTTTAGCCTACATACCTTGATGTAATTGCATCTCCATATCCTAACACTCTATAGTGCTCATGTGTCTAGTGTTGTTTGGTTAAAACCGTTGTCGTGCCTTATATTGTTCAAGGGTTCCCATTTGTTTCCTCTATCAACTGATCATACATATCCTTTCATCATGCCCCCTATTATTTAGACCCAAATGCTCAAAAGATTCCTCAAAAAACAAAATCATTCTTGTCCAGTTTTGTGTCGACTGATGTAGGACAAGTCATTGCCTACTTTTCAATAGATTTCATCCTATCAAATTCAACACTCTATCTAGGAAGATAACCCAAAAACACATTCAGTGCCTTGGTACTTGCAGACATTAGTGGCAAATTACCTTGTGCTTGATCAGGGGTTTTCATTATTGGCTCCTAGTTAAGCGATTCTACGAGTGTTCGACAACAAAGAAATCTTGCACACTCGCTAGTTTTCACTATGAATCTTGGAGACTATCACCATTATCAGTGGCCTTCCTCGCATCTATTAATGGTCTCCATTATTGACTGGTAATCAGATGGTTTTCATGCATGTTCGATGTTAACACATCTTATCACATGTACTGATATATGTTGTTCGATGAAGCGGAAATCAAGACCTTGGGTAGAGGATTGCATCCTTCAGCCTTGTTACCCCTCCCAAGCTGTAGATATTTTTCTTTGGAGACATCGATTTAAGGATGATCTATTATGACACTGGATCTGCTCTGTGCTTATCGGCGGCTAGCATTGTTATATCTCAGAAGAGAAAATTACTCTGACATAGCTACTGATCATGGGAATGCCTCACTCAGGACATGATTTTAGCAATTTATATATATGTATGTTGTTGTATCAGGTTTTCCATTGCCACCCAAAGCTTCTCTCTCTAAAAATTTTGACAGAAAATTTCAATTTTAGTAAAGTATTTTGCCCATCGTCTCTACCTCTGATATCACACTTTAGGGGGCATCTATTATAGGAAAAAATGACCTCCTCATCAACTCAGAGGTGAAAGACAGCATGACTGAAGCAAAGACCACAATTGCATGCCTTAAATGCACACTAACACTAGTTTTTCACTACTAACCTGCTTTATAAAGCTTGTTACCAAGAAAAGAGGAGCATTAGTCTCCCTGCTAACTCAAGTTGTTAGACCAGGGGAGTGTTAGTGAAACTAAGAGATAATCATTGGGTCAAGCCAATGAATCTGCTCACAAATATCTAGATATTTATCCCTACATTTGCTTAAGAAAAGTAGGGAAAGTCCCAAAAATTGAACTATTTAGGGAAATTCCAATCTGAGAATGAAGGCAAATTGGGAAAAGCTTGAAAACAGGGCAGGTTCATGGCTTTTTCCCTAATGAACTCTTGGAGGAGCTTGGCAGACCTAATTCGATTGTTACATAAGTAGCAAGAAGGCCATTATGAAAGGGGTCAGAGCATTTGAAAGGATAGCCCACTAAGCTGTTGTGAACTATCATACACTTGAAGAAGTGAGCTGAAAGAGAGAGAGAGAAGAAGAAGGGGCAAGGGAAGGCTGATACAATGGATGGTTGTAATCACTCTTCCATTATAAATATAGAACTACAGTTGTGTTCCCTACTCCATAGTGTCGATAACATTGTTCATTGAGTTGTTCATTTCGATACTTGTCGAGTTGAGTAGTTTAAGTTGTATACAAATATATGTTCATTGTGCATTCTTATATTAGTTTTCAATATTTTATGCTGTGATTGTGTTTTCCTTTCCTTTGTGCAAGAATTGTCTTGGAGCCAGCTTTGAAGGAGTTCTTCTTGGCTGCATAGCGATCTCCAAACAAATCTAGAAGGAGACTTGAGGTAATCCTCTTTCCATACTTTGTCAACTTATATTTGATAGGTGAACATGTGTATAACTTCGTAGCTTCTGCAGATAATCTCACAGTTTGTTGAAGGTCCTGGGAAGGCCTTTGAGGGTAGTTTTCATTCTCCATACACCATGCATTTTACCCCATAGCAGTGTGCTAGGAAAACCTCAACTATTGCAATACATGATATGGTATATGACCGAGCACTTAGAAAATAGATATAGGCAGAAGAATATTTGTCATACAAATATAAGAACCCATTTTGAGGTCCTTTTATTTGATAAGTTTTCCATAACGAATTTCACAGCATAAAAAAATGCATTTAAAACTCAATATATAATTTTCTTACAAAATATGAAATCATGTAAAAGCAATTTTAATTTATGGTCATTTTACAACAAGAATAATAATATATGGTCATAATTATTGGTTGTTTTTCTCCTACTAGGATCACCCTATTGAATATGCCACCCTACAAACTAGGAAACTCTATCTGACTTCCTAGCCTAGGAAGCATCCATAGGTTCCCAACTGGCAGTCCAGGCCCAAGTTTAAACCATAGTTGTAGTGTGTTTAAGAGCCTTGTGCCAATACCCATTTGGTTTCCAACACTAAAATCAATCTCTCACTCTCTATCCCACTCTAAAACCTTCCCCCATCCAAAAATAAATTCTCTCCTCCCTTCCCAAAGTTCTCCAAAAGCCTCATCATCAAAATCCCCATATTCCTTCAATTTCCTAAACTTATCTCCCTCCCCAAGTTAGTTCCATGAACCCCCATAATGACCTTACCATCCCCCACATATCCCCTTATCCAAAATTAAATTTGAGGGAGAAATTCATGTCAAGGAAAAGCGATGATAAATAATAAAATATTAATTTTATTTTAATGTCAATCAACCCTATTGATTCATAAGAATTCTATGAATTTAAATATTAAATAATCACGTTAAAATATCAGTTATTAATTATAAGTTAATATTAAGGGTTAACTGATCACTAATCAAGATTAATTGTTAATCAAGCTTAAGACTGGACATAAGCTATATCAGTAATCAGCCTTAACTATTAATTAATCATCTAGCATAATAGGATATATAATACAAGTGTATTCATTCAAGGTGTGGGTATGCTACTATCATATGCATACATTGTATGTATACTAATAATACTTATAATAATTAGCCATAGAGTCAATCATTTAGCAGTATGTTAATAACCTAATATAAGATAATAATATTGGGATATGAGCACTACACAGAAAAAAATGATGACATATGAGGCATCAACACATACCATATGACTAGAAGGGTAACCAATTAGGCAAGTTATTGAATCTAGGTAAGGATTTACTCAACTCATATTGATGGTTTGGTTTTGAAGCTAGGCAACGACCCAATTGTAAGATAATAACACAAATAGGTGTCATGTTCAAGGGCGACTAACGATTCCCACAAAATAATATAAATGTAAAATGTTTCCCCCCTTTTTGTATGGTTGATATTCTTCATGGTATTACAATCATGAAAGAGAAAAAAAGTGAGCATGGTAGTGCCATTTCCATTCCTTTTTAATAATCTTGAAAAGGGGAATGTTAGGCCCCTATACTACTAGTGTAACCCCTTATTGTTATTAGTATAACCCACTTATTAAATTGATGTACCCATGCAGTACCCATATTGTTACTATTGTGCCCCATAGAAGCCCATTATTGTTATTATTGTGCCCTTATATTATTATTGTTATGTCGGCTCTGATTATGTTATGACCCCTCAGACTCCTATATATAGAAAGGAGGTCTTTTCATTTGTCATCCAAGAATTGTTCATCCATGTCATGTAAAGTAGGTTGACCCCTCGAAGAGGCTGAATTATAAGGCGTTGATCTATCTTTTCTATCTTTTCTTGAGCTAGTTTCATAACATTTGGTATCAGAGCTTTGGATTCTAGGGTTTCGCTGCTCCAAACAGGTCATCGTGGAATTTTCACTATAAATTTTTTTCTACGATGTTTCAGAAGTTGCAAAGAAAACCCATTTTATAAGAAATTGTGCTGAGCCTCGGGTCTAGATTTCAGAGCTTTTCGTGCTACATTTGCGGAGATATGATCTGAGGAAGTTGGTCTTTTTGCAGACTCCTGAATTACATTCCAAACAGGTGACCTAGGGACAATCGTCATAACATTCTCTCTAGGGATTGGATTGAACTTTCGTAAGAAGGTACAGAAAGAGGACGGACTGTAGTTTATTGTATGTATTTTTCATATCCAAAGGTCAAAACTGTTAGGCCCCTATACTACTAATGTAACCCCTTATTGTTATTAGTATAACCCACTTATTATATTGATGTACCCATGTAGTGCCCATATTGTTACTATTATGCCACATAGAAGCCCACCATTGTTACTGTTGTGCCCTACAATATTATTGTTATGTAGGCTTTGATTGTATTGGGACCACTTGGACTCTTATATATAGAAATGAGGTATTTTCATTTGTATCATCCAAGAATTGTTCATTTATGTAATGTAAAGGAGGTTGCCCCCTCGAAGAGGCTGAATTCTAAGGCGTGGATCTCTCTTTTCTATCTTTTTGTGAGCTGGTTTCATAACATTTGGTATCAGAGCTTTGGATTCTAGGGTTTCGCTGCTCCAAACAGGTCATCGTGCAATTTTCGCTATAACTTTGTTTCTGTGACGTTTCAGAAGTCGAAAAAAAAACCCATTTGAGAAGAATTGGCGCTGCACCTTGGGTCCGAATTTCAGATCTTTTAGCGCAATATTTACGGAGATATTATCTGCGGAAGTTGGTCTTTGTGCAGACTCCTGAATTACACTCAAAACAGGTGACCTGGGGAAAATCGTCATAACTTTCTTTCTGAGCATCGGATTGAAATTTCGTAAGAAGGTACAGAAAGAGGACGGACTGTAGTTTCTGTTTATATATTTTTTAGAGTTAAAGATTGAAACAGTGACACGTGGCACTTCATACAAGTTCGCTCTACTGAACTAGTATATAATCAGGTCACTGCGGGAGATTGTGCATAACTTTTTTTTGGAGAATCAAATTTGGATCATACTTTTGGCATTGGAAAGAGGACACAAAGGGCTACTACAGATCATAAGTTCAGAACTTAAAGATCCGAAAGTACAAAGTTACAGTCGTTTCAAGGTAGAGCTCCTAAAATCAAGAAAAAGCAAGATGAGGAAGTTTGATGGCAAGGATCCGGTAAATTGGATACTTCAGATGGAGCAATATTTTGATATACATGGTGTACAACTGTTACAAAAGGTATGTATTGCATCTTCATATTTAGAACCAGATCAATTTTTATGGTACAAAGGGCTTTGTTCTCGTAAAAAACTTGTTACGTGGTCAATTTTCACGGAGGAAATGTTAGCACATTATGAGGATATAAAGAGCAACACCTTCTTCAGAGAAACACCACAACAATTGGAAAGAGTAAAAGGGCTTTGTGACATAATGGAAAGTAAAATTATGGAAACCAAGAAGCATACCCCTCACAACTATAAAGATGGAAGTGTTGTTTCTCCCAACCTTCCACAACCTACAAGGGTTACACCACAACAATTGGAAGAAAAAAGAGAAAAAGGGCTTTGTTACAATTGTGATAGCAAATGCACTAAAGGTCATAGGTGTGCTGAGAAGAAATTATTTTACATAGAATATGAAGAGGAGGAAGAAAAGGATCAAGAAACATCAAAAGAAGAGGATATATGTCAGGACACCACCCCAGAGAAAGAAGAAATGAATCAGACCATATCTTGTAAAGCATTGGCAAGAATTACCACTCCTCAAACTCTCAAGATAGAAGGACATATCAAGAAGAAAAAGGTGCAAGAAGTGAAAGATCACATCGAGAAAGAAGAAATGAATCCAACCATATCTTGTAATTCAATGGATGAAATTACCACTCCTCAAACTATCAAGATAGAAGGACACATCAAGAAGAAAAATGTTCAAGAAGTGAAAGATCACATCGAGCATCAAGAAATGAATCCGACCATATCTTGTAAAGGACTGGAAGAAATTACCACTCCTCAAAAGATAGAAGGACATATCAAGAAGAAAAAGGTTCAAGTAGAGAAATATCATATCGAGCATCAACAGCCAGTTCTCCAACTTTTAAAGGATAACGCCACTTCGGTGCAAAATCAAATGAAACAACAGGTAGATCAACATCGTAGTGAAAAATGTTTTGATGTGAGTGATTGGGTATTTTTACTGCTACATCTCAAGCAAGCTATTTATGAGAAGGAAATGTTGGCAATACTACATGCACTTAAAAAATGGCGACCTTACCGAATGGGAAGATGCTTCAAGGATGAGGATGTGGAAGCATTGTTTTGTGCTATTTATATTATCCAACCAAATTGGATAAACGAAGCAACGGATGAATGGAAGAAGAACGAAGAAATATGGCCACTTATTCAAAAGTTGCAAAAGATCCCAATTCAAGCAATATTGCCAGAAATTGAAGAGGAAGGAAAAATCATATTGGAACCTGGAGCAGTCACAGAAACAAGAACACGACAGCTACGAAATCGATCAATTTCAGAGTATCTCATCAAGTGGAAGAACTTACCCGCTGAATATTCCACATGGGAGGACAAGAATTTTATATAGAAGCATCAAGAACTACTCAAGCGTTGAGGACAACGCTTTTTGAAGGAGAGGGGCATGTTAGGCCCCTATACTACTAATGTAACCCCTTATTGTTATTAGTATAACCCACTTATTATATTGATGTACCCATGTAGTGCCCATATTGTTACTATTATGCCACATAGAAGCCCACCATTGTTACTGTTGTGCCCTACAATATTATTGTTATGTAGGCTTTGATTGTATTGGGACCACTTGGACTCCTATATATAGAAAGGAGGTATTTTCATTTGTATCATCCAAGAATTTTTCATTTATGTAATGTAAAGGAGGTTTCCCCCTCGAAGAGGCTGAATTCTAAGGCGTGGATCTCTCTTTTCTATCTTTTTGTGAGCTGGTTTCATAACAAAAACAGTGACACGTGGCACTTCATACAAGTTTTCTCTTCGGGGAAGGTCCATAATCAAGTCATCTTGGAAGATTGTGCATAACTCTTCCTTAGAGAATCCAATTTGGATCAAACTGGTGGCATTGGAAAGAGGACATAAAGGGCTACTATAGGTCACAATTTCAGAACTTAAAGATCTGAAAGTACAGAGTTACAGTTGTTTCAAGGTCGAGCTCCTAAAATCAAGAAAAAGCAAGATGAGGGAGTTTGATGGCAAGGATCCAGTAAATTGGATACATCAGATGGAGCAATATTTTGATCTACATGGTGTAAAACTGTTACGAAAGGTATGTATTGCATCTTCACATTTAGAACTAGATCAATTTTTATGGTACAAAGGGCTTTGTTCTCGTAAACAACTTGTTACGTGGTCAATTTTCACGGAGGAAATGATAGCACATTATGAGGATACAAAGAGCAACACCTTCTTTAGAGCAACATCACAACAATTGGAAAGAGTAAAAGGGCTTTGTGACATAGTGGAAAGAAAAATTATGGAAACCAGGAAGTGTACCCCTCACAACTATAAAGATGTAAGTGTTGTTTCTCCTAGCCTTCCACAACCTACAAGGGTTACACCACAAGAATTGGAAGAAAAAAAGAGAAAAATGGCTTTGTTACAATTGTGATAGCAAATGCACTAAAGGTTATAAGTGTGCTGAGAAGAAACTATTTTACATAGAATATGAAGAGGAGAAAGAAAAGGATCAAGAAACATCAAAAGAAGAAGATATACTCCAGGAACCCACCCCAGAGAAAGAAGAAATGAATCAGACCATATCTTTTAAAGCATTGGCAAGAATTACGACTCCTCAAACTCTCAAGATAGAAGGACATATCAAGAAGAAAAAGGTGCAAGAAGTGAAATATCACATCGAGAAAGAAGAAATGAATCCAACCGTATCTTGTAATTCATTGTTCAAAATTACCACTCCTCAAACTATCAAGATAAAAGGACATATCAAGAAGGAAAATGTTCAAGAAGTGAAAGATCACATCGAGCATCAAGAAATGAATCCGACCATATCTTGTAAAGGATTGGAAGAAATTACCACTCCTCAAACTCTAGAGATAGAAGGACATATCAAGAAGAATAAGCAGTGAAATATCACATCGAGCATCAACAACAAGTTCTCCAACTTTTAAAGGATAACGCCACTTCGGTGCAAAATAAAATGAAACAACATGTAGATCAACATCATAGTGAAAAATGTTTTTTTGTAGGTGATTGGGTATTTTTACTTCTACATCTCAAGCAAGCTATTTATGAGAAGGAAATGTTGGCAATACTACATGCACTTAAAAAATGGCGACCTTACCGAATGGGAAGACTATTCAAGGACGAGGATGTGCAAGCATTGTTTTGTGCTATTTATATTATCTAAACAGATTGGATAAACGAAGCAAGGGATGAATGGAAGAAGGACGAAGAAGTATGGCCACTTATTCAAAAGTTGCAAAAGATCCCAATTCAAACAATATTGCCAGAAATTGAAGAGGAAGGAAAAATCATATTGGAACCTGGAGCAGTCACAGAAACAAGAACCTGAAAGCTACGAAATCGATCAATTTCATAGTATCTCATCAAGTGGAAGAACTTACCCGCTGAATATTCCACATGGGAGGACAAGAATTTTATACAAAAGCATCAAGAACTACTCAAGCATTGAGGACAACGCTTTTTGAACGAGAGGGGCATGTTAGGCCCCTATACTACTAGTGTAACCCCTTATTTTTATTAGTATAACCCACTTATTATATTGATGTACCCATGTAGTGCCCATATTGTTACTATTGTGCCCCATAGAAGCCCATTATTGTTATTATTGTGACCTTACATTATTATTGTTATGTCGGCTCTGATTATGTTATGACCCCTTAGACTCCTATATATAGAAAGGAGGTCTTTTCATTTGTATCATCCAAGAATTGTTCATTTATGTAATGTAAAGGAGGTTGCCCCCTTGAAGAGGATGAATTCTAAGGCGTTGATCTATATTTTCTATATTTTCTTGAGCTGGTTTCATAATAGGGAAAAAGTGTACTCAAATGTGTTTCCTTTCTGTGAGGTTTTTATGAGCTGGAAAAATAGGTGAAAGTATACTCAGTGTCCTTGTTAGAATTTACAAATAATGAGAAAACAAGAAGAGTTTTCGCATCATATTTCATCTTGGATGATGAGGAGGAAAGAATGGAAATAAATCAGTATTTTCATTGGTTTAACAAGCATGAAAAAATTATCAAAAGACACTTGAGATTTTCTTTGTTTAATGAGCATGAAAATATCAAAAAAATAAAGATGATTTTGGAGATACAAATGAAATTATAGTATTCATCTAGTTCCAAGGGTAATGGAACCAATGTATGCAAAGAAAAACCAATGGAAAAGCAATCTAGAAAAGAAAGGCCACTCATTGTAGTCTCCGCAAAAGTGATTGATGGGATTGCAAGATGGAATAAATATTGATGCAAAAGAAAGTGATCAAGCATGATTGCAATGGAAGTTAGGGGGTTGAGGTAATTAGCAAAATAGTAGTATACAACAAGAAAGTGAAGACAATATTCATAGACAACCATAGAGAAACATAGAAGTGCATGGAAGCACCCTCGTTTTTACACTAAAAAAACTATACAAAATTGCACATAAATGACTAAGTTTTATCACATGACCATTAGTATTTTATTGTTAGTCATTAATCATGCGACCAAATTTATGACTAACCAAATTTTAGTCATTCATTGGTTGTTTTGATTGATCAATTTGGTAGCATATTTAGTCATTGATTGTAGATAACTCGTCATTTATTTAGTCAAGGTATTTATTTATTTAGTCATTGTAATCATTATTTTTTGTCAATTTGTAATATATTTAGTAATTTTTATTAATTGATTTCCATCCATTGATAGTACACGTAGTCATTTTAATCATTATTTTGTTGTCAAATGGTCATATATTTAGTCATATGTATTCCTTGATTTATTTCGATTGGTACTATATTTATTCAATTTAGTTATTAATTGGCATCAATTAGTTGTATATTTAGTCATTTTCATTGAGTGATTTATGTCAATTGATAGTAAATTTATTCATTTTAATTTTTAATCATCATCATTTGATAGTTTATTTAATTGTTCTTGTTCATTGATTTCTATCAACTGGTATTATATTGATACATTGTTTATTAAATGCATAATCGTTATATTTACTACTAGTTTAATAGTAATTTTTCATTTATATGATATGAATAATCTATTAAATATCATAAATTTAGCAATGTAGAATTAAACATATTATTAAACTTGAATTAAAACATAAAATAAAAAATAGTACATATACGAACAAGCTACAACATGATAAAAGTTAAAAGATTGATTCAACATCATAAGAAAAAAATACAGTTTGAAATAAGAAAAAAAAGAATGCAATTTGGATGAAATATAAGATGTTCATTAGATATATATATACACACACACCATGATAAATATTCATGGACAACACATTCAAACTACTACAAAATCCAATGGGCCATGTTGTCTAACAACTAGTACATGATAAACATCAACTATGTCATTTTTTGTAAATATTTTAGTGGTCACCGCATGAATGTTTTGTTTTGTTTTGTTTCAGATGGACAAATCCACCTATTTTGACTTCATAAGAAAGGGGTATGTTACTTATGACCTTTAAAATATTTACATTTTCATCTCCTATTCCTTTCAATTGGAATCTTTGTATAATAGATACTGAGTGAATATGCCTGATGCCCACAACAACATTATCAAATAGATCCAAAACCCTAATATTATCCCCTTATTGGAGTTTATTATTACATTTTTGTAAAAAAAAAAAATATACGCATTATATTTGGATATGAAAATGTTTCAACAACAATTATATTTAGCATATTCCCCAACATAGAGATAACAAAATCAATCTATAATACTATTACCAACAACAATCAAAATTATTAGAAACAACCAAAATCTATTATGAACTATATAGACTTATGATTTTGTTAACAATACTCTTAAAGGAATACATAGATTATGATTAGAATATTAGGAAACTCCTATAGCTCTTTTTCAATAGGACAAAAAAAGTACTTATATTCCAACAGGAAATATAAACATTACATAAACTTTCCATCAATAAATGATACATATCTCCAAACAAAACAAAATTCCTAGAGGGGGGCCTTGAATGGAATGTTAAACTATCTTATGAGCCCCCTCCTTACCTCATCACATGATTTTAAAAATAAGGTATCCTCAGTTCATGTCATCACCTATGTGTAAATATGGAAATGATGGGTATACGGTGCCTTCTACTAGTGACAATGCCCAAAAGCTATAAATCCTCTTGTAATGGGTATATCCAAATAATTTTCAAGAGTTCCTCACAATATATCATACTCCAATGATTCAGAAGGATGAGATTTCATGATTATTTGGTGTCTTTCATGAGGATTTCAACCCTCTAGTATCTCAAGGAGAGAGAAATGGGTTCTCATGGGAGGATTAATCTTAATTTCATCATTTCATTGGTTGAGAATAGTGGAGGGGGACATTATGCTACTAAGTGGTGGCATATGGTGGGAATCTGTTGTAAGTTAAATGGATTTAGTATTCAAGAGGAAACCCTTGACATTATAAGATATTTCTATCTAGTTCTTTAGTCATGGGGTCTGTGTTTAAGAGGTGACCTCTAGGCTCTTCTATTTCACATTGGTCATCGCATTCTTGTCCAAATTTATTTTGTTGGGTCCCCACATGGAATATTTTTGGAATTTATTGGGTGATCAACTTGCCTACTTTCATTGAGCCCTTATGTTTTTTTAGCTTTATCTTAATTGTGGCTTCTTCCTCTACCTCTGGTGGAAGTGGACATCTCATAGTCCTCCTAAATTATCTAAAAAAAAATTAACTTTCCTTAAGGAAGGTGATAAACCCTTTATTGAGTTATTGATGAATTCCAAATCAACAACAAGATTGAAAGATTATAAGTAGGAAAAGACTGTGGACTTTGAATTCTAGGTTCCCTCTCTATGCATCATCCATGGCTCAATCATCTTGATGCTAAGCATGACTCAGAGTGATCTATCAGCTGAATTTTGTATATAATCCTCCATGAATCACAAGAAAGATATATTGCACTAAAATTATAGATCATAAAAATATATTTCACCTAGAAAGTTCCTAAAAATGTCAAGGTCCCTTTGTTAATCGGGGTAATCAGGCTTCTAAATCTTCCTTCGTAAGACATCCTTTAAGAAAAAACAACTCCTAAGGGTTTTATATTATCTTCAAATTATTTAATGAATTGTTTTTTTTTTAATACTACGCATCCTAAGGTTTTTTGATAGAATATGTAAAAATTAAGTTTTGGTTCATAGGAAAAGTAGACATTTAGAATTAGGAAACATGGAGAGATTCTCTCTTAATATCAATGGAATGTAAATTTTGAGTTTTATACTCATCCCTTTTAATATAAAATTCATTTATTGTTTAAAAAAAAATAAAAAGCATGTCCAAACACTTATAAGACTGCAAAAGACTACTACAAAAGCTAACAAGGCCGAGTTGTTCCAATAGTAGAGTCCATAGTGAATTCAATGTTATCATGATTGAAACATTTTAACTTATTAGATTGGGTATATGCTTGAAACACTCAACCCTAGAGATAAGGTAATATGAATGAAATAGATGGGAATAGTATGAGTTATAAGTAAATGATAAGAATATTATGTTATCATAATTAAGATGAATGTAAACTGCTTGATACTAAAAACATGTATTACTAATAGTTCATGTTTGTAATATTTGTAATTAGCACTATTACTTTATGTGGATAGTGTTTAGTAAGATGAAATGATATGTATTTCATGGTGGTTGCAACCATTGCTTAAGTATGATTTGTGTTGTATACTCTTTACATTGTCGTTATTATGCTATTACCTATATCGAGCTTCATGAGATAGAAAACTCTAAGTTGGATATGAGATTTAATGGTAAAAATTGACTATCTTGCTTCACCATTTCTCTTAATTATATAGATAGCTAGTATGTGATCTGAGAGTGATAGTAGATTAGACAATCTTGAACCATATTCCATAGTGTGTTAACCCTCCATATCAATGGAAACAATACACTCTATTACAACTAAGATCTAAGATTCCATATGTAAGTTATATGTTCTACCTTATTTCCACAACCTATGTATACTACCTAGTTACACTTCACTACTATTATAACCAACTTCTATCACATAGGTAATGATTACTCTTATTTACATAATAAAGCAACCATTACTTATTTGAATAATACTTATCACATTTCTTAAGTATCTACCTAATTAAGGTTTATCATTATACTAGGCCCTTGGAAGTATCAGTACTATATTTATGTTATTACCTATATTGCGCTTTATGAGATAGGATACTCTAAGTTGGATATGATTTTTAATGGTAGCAATTGACTATCTTACTTCACCATTACTCTTAATTATGTAGATAGCCAATATGTTATTTGAGTGTGATACGCGACTATACAAGAATTAACCATATTCCACATTGTGTTAACCCTCCATATCAATGGAAACAATACACTCTATCACAACTATTCTATAAGCTTCCATATATCTAACCCACACCAAAAATAACCCACCAAAGAGAACTAGGTACAATACTATGCATACCTAGGTCATTTCACTTTAGTATGTTTTATAATTCTTGAGTCTTGAATCATACTACAATTATATCTTACAATTAAAAAATAAAAAATCATGCTAGGTTATTTCCATAAAAATCATAATTAATATTTCACTCTTCTTCTTGATGATAAAATGGCCTCAGACCTCATTGTAACATAGTTCAAAAGGCATGCAGCCATTACATCTCTTCTCAGAGATAAGCTACTATTGAGCCCCAAAACTTCCCTTTCCTTAGCAATTATTCTCATCCATTTTCTTTGTTTTTCCATGAAGAAAATGCATCCCTATCATCAATAACCGATATACATTGCCTTAAGGAGAACATGTTAGTGATTTATATGTTATGCTTTTATGTTTTGATGTTTGAATAAGTTTTTGTCTTTTAGCTATGGAATGTAGCCTGTTCTGCAGCTAATCGACTGTTCCACAGCTACTTCCATGCTTTAACAGGTTCCAGGTGTTAGAAGGAGGAAATAACTACATGGGCAGCTTAGAAATCTTCATGACATGGATCATGTCCTATTCACCTAGCCCAGGTCAACAAGGAAGATGGTACAAGACTCTAGTCAAAGGAAAAGTCAAACATAGAGACCAAAGGCAAACATGACTCTATTTTGTACATGTTTCACAGTGATGGGATCTGAAACAAATTCCTGAACCCATGGAATCCAACAGTCATCTGTGCAACTGAATCCAAGAGCCATCATCTTAGATTTATGTCTCTAGCAGTTGAGGAAGAGAATTCCATGTGCTTGACTGCTATGTGTTTTTGGCTGCAGCTTATTTTTCTCCATAAACAGTTGTATAATTTCCTTATAAATACTTGTGTAAAGAACTCAAAACTAGTTTTGAAAGTTCGAATTTTCTGATGTATTAAGCTCAGACTACAGTTTTGTAATTTTTAAAAACTCATTCTCTGTTTGTAATATGAAGGCCGTGTGTTTTATGGATATTTGAAAGCATTTCGTGGAGATTGATTGAGCACTCATAACCTGATCAGTTGCAGAGGTCCCCTGCACTAACTAAGGATTCATTTCATTTTGTTTTTGTCTTTTATAGTTAAACTATAAATTCATAATTTCTTCCATAATTTTCATAATGATTTACTAACCCTGCTTGTAATGCAGTCTTTATCATTTTCTCACTAATGTAGAATAGCTTCTTTTAGTACATAATAACTTTCTCTTCGCTTAATTTTTTTCTAGTTTTTATTAGTAATTAGAAGTTGAATTGAGTAGTGTAGAGTAGTTTATTTCATTTGATTTTTCATTAGTCTTTACGTTTTAAATTAGACTGCCATTACAGTTTTTGCCATTTTCTTACTAGTTTATTGACTCATGGTGTAAATGAATGTTTCTAAAGAGCCCTTCTAATTGATAATTGTTGGGTAGCGGAAGCCCCGCACAACGATTAGAGGGCACGAAGCTGGATATTTTGGGGTAAAGTTAGGATAAATACTCTGCTGGAAGCGTGAATTATAATAGGTCGAGTCAAAGGGTAGTCTGCCCAAAAATAATGTAAATAGAGTTGGCCCGCGAAGGGATGGCGAGCGAAGGAAGGGTATAAATAGAGCAAGGCTCTATGGGTAGAAAGGGTAGAATTTTGATAGGGAATCTAGAATATGAAATGTAATGGGTTCTTGAAGAAGATAGTCTAAAAGCATCTGTAAGTCTGAGTTGAGGGATTGGAGTAGTAGGTAGAGGCTCTACAGTTGTGTGCACAGAGGCCTGGAATGTACACAACTGTGTGCGCAGACCCCTGTAGCTAAGTGTATAAGGTGGATCTGGATGTATTAAGGATAAAGTGGAAATAAAGATAAGTTTCTTCTGAAATTTTGTGTTTCTTCTGAACTGTTATAATATTTGTTTAATTTCATTTGCTTATGGTTGGAATGAGTATAAATTTGGGTTTATTTTAATATGTGAATCTGTTGTGTTGGTTAAATGTTTGCTTAAAGACCTTGGTAATTGGTAACCACATCATCTAATAGAATAGCACACTAAAAAGAAAAACATAATCAAGCCGGATCTTTGCGAATACCGAGCAACACAAAGATGTAAACCAGTGCACAAAACCTCCAGACCACAACAAGACATCCCTAGGGTGTGGAAACCTAGTTCCAGCATCCTCCCCTGCTACCTCGAGAGAGACCTCAGTTCGTGCTCCGCGGGTTGTTGCCGAAAGGGCCAATAGCTGTAGGATTTGTTTGGCTAAATAACTCTTCCGAACTTGGGTCAGGCCCAAATAAGCCAACAATAACTCATATTAAACTAAGTGGTTGAATACTTCATTCATGCAATGAGTCTTTTCTACATTTTTGTATTTATCTTCTCTTAGAATAATGAAGTACACAATTCCTCAAAATGTCATCACAAAGAGGTTGTTCTCCCAAAATTGAGAGATATAGAAACTAAGCACTTCATTTAGTTTTGTTTCCATAGTAGATTAGTTGCAATTTCATTTTCAGCCTTTTATTTAGTTCTAGATTAGTTGCAATTTCATTTCCAGTCTTAGTATTTCATTTAATTTTGTTTCCATAATAGATAGTTGCAATTTCACTTCCATTTTAAGTATTTCATTCAGTTTTGTTCTTGTAACAGATTAGACAATAGTTACAATTTCACTTTCAGTTTTCAGTATTTCATTTAGTCTTGTTTTTGTAATTACATAGACAGTAGTTGGAATCTTACTTTTTAGTTTGTAGCTCATGATTTGGAAATAATGATATGATGAGAAATAGAAACTTTGTTTTCATTTTTTTATTAAACTTTGTTTCCAGATCTTACTTAAGCTCTTTTAATTCTCATTCCTTTAGGTTCTTAGCAGTTTTTGCAGAAGTTAGATTTAAGATTTTTGTTAGATTGTAAATCATTAGTGATTAAAGGATCAAAAAACCCAAAAACAACATAAAACTCAAAAACAATGAAGTAAGAAGGGTCATCTAGCAGATATAGTGCACTACACTTCATCAATTTACGATACCCGGATTCATAATTTATATAGAGCAATTTAGGACACTGAATTGACCAAACATTTTGGCATTGTTGCTGAGGAAGTGTAACTAGGTAGCCTTATCTATTACATTAAAAAAAAAACAACAACAACAAACTAAAACAATGACATGCATAGAGAAAGAGACTCTAGGGGTAGATTTATAGCTAGGGGCAGAAGTTCAATTCCTACAAATCCACCTACTCCACCAAGAGTTAGAAAAGGCACACCTCCATCCCAAACTCATACTCCCAACCATAGGATTCCTGGAATTCAAGAGGTAGAAACTCAATCAAAAGATTCTCCTACTTCATCTACCAAAACAGTCTTAGGAGGGAAAAATTTGAATCTCCAACAATAGGGATAACCTTTTTCACCTCCACAGGAGAGCCTATTGTAGTAGAAGAATTAGGAATACCTGGTGAGGAAGAAGAATTAGAAACTCTCTCCCATAATCCATTAATAGAAGAACTAGAGGAGGAGGGAATAACCTTGTAGGTTGAACCCTATCCTGACTGAAGAAACTATAATGGTAGAAGAAGAACAAGTTGGAGAATTCTCACTGTTTGGAGGATGGGGTAGAGGGAGAGGTAGAGGAAATAATGGAGGAGGTAGAGGTAATAATGGAGGAGGTAGAGGATACAGGGAAGTAGATAAATCTTTTCGATTCTCTATAGTGGATGAGGAAACACATATCACAATGAAAAGCATCTCACCATCTGTCCTCCCAAACATCTATGTGTTGAGAAGTGAGGACCCTGAAATATTTTTGTTTGAGTTTGAAGTCTTGTGCAGAACTTATGACTATCTAGAAGACTCTCAAAAACTCAAATTGTTTCCTTCAACACTAAAAGGGGCTACTTTGAAATGGTTAATGGGGTTAGTCACTCAATCCATTAGAACATGGAATGACATGAAAAAGACATTTTTAGATAGATACTTGGATTATTTCATGCCTACTAATCATAAAGATGAGGTGTTGAAAATGATGCAAAGAGAAAATGAAAAATTAGAAGATTTGATTGAGAGATTTAACTATAATTTGAAAAGAGCAAAGATGAACAATTTAGATTAAGAAACTTTGGAAACTCCTTTTTTAAAGGGCATTAGAATTGAGTGGATAGATATCCTTAACATGATGGGGAAGGGAGATATATCTCAACTTCCATTTGGTGACATAGGAGAACTTTGTGTTCATCTCTCAAAAGGGAAATCTAAAATAGGGAAAGGGCCAAGAGATCATTCTCTTTTTAGAGCAAACAAGTCTACAACTGGTTCTGTAAGTAGGGTAGAAATTGGCAATATGCTTGATGAGTTTAAAGCTGATATTTTAAGGAGCCTTAGTGAGCATCTAGACACCCTTAAAATTCAAAACAAGCAGAAAACAAAGGTTGATTCTTTAGCCATTTTTTGTCTAAAATGAAGGAAGAAACATGCTCTAAGGGAATTTCCTTTAGATGAAAAAATTGTAGAAACTTGTATGATTTGTTCAGAAAGTCGTGATACCAAGGGTTGTCCCTCAATCCCAGGTCTTAAGGTTGTCTTTCAAGAGGAAACAATCCCAAATTCTGCAGAACCTCTTTGTTTTGTTGCAACAAAACCTTGGCAGGGGCCACAAAATTAGGTATTTAACAATCCAATGTACCTTCAGCCCCCACCAAACTAGAATTCTTGGCAGAAACATTCGCCTCAACCTCAATCTCAGTATTTATCTCCATCTTATCAGAATTATCCTCCCCCACAAAATCAGTAACAAAATCATCAGTCACAACTTCAAAATCAAAATCCTCAACTTTTGTTGCCATTTCCACAACAACCTCCACAACAAATCCAAAACCCTCAACTCTTATTGCCATTTTAGCATAAACCAAATCAGCTACCTACCCAACCATTACCAAACCCCAACAACAAAAACACTCAGAATGCTTACATGGTATAAGGACAAAAATTTCCAACTTACATGATTACTCCTCTAGATCTTAATGATGTTCAACTAAGATCTAGAAGAATATTAGAAAACGAAATATCTTCTATAGTTATTCAAGAACAAGACACTTCTGAGGAGGATTCTCTAAAAGTCAATAAAATTTTTGAGGGAGCATCTCTCCAAATCCAAAACATTGAAAAAGAAAAACAAAAAGAATCAGTGAACACAACTCCTATCATTGAGCAACCAACATCTACTTCTATACCTCCTTTTCCTTAAAGACTACAAATCAATAGAGGGGTAGAAAAACAGATCTTGTTTCCCAATTATGATTTTCTAGATGAACTGAAGAATGTCTATATCAAAATTCCTTTGCTACAACCCATTATAGAAATTCCAATTCTAGCCAAAATAATAAAGGAGTTGAGCATCAAAAGACTAGGAAGAAAATCAAAAGAAACAAAAAGAATTCACCTGGTAGGAAAGATAGCAGACATAATGATGGGAAAAATTGCCATGCAGAAATATGTGGATCCAGGAAGTCCAATTGTCAAGACACATATAAATGGAATTGAAATTCCAAATACATTGATTGACTTTGGGGTAGCAATAAACATCATGAGTAGAAAAACTATGGAGCAGCTTAGACTTCCTAACCTTATTTACACACCTACCTTACTACAAGTTGTAGATCGATCATTAATCAAACCAGATGGTGTGGTAGAAAATATTCCAGTATCCTTAGATTCTTGGGAATATCCTGTTGATTTCATGATCTTAACTCCCAAGAATAATATAGGAGGACACCCACTCATATTAGGAAGAACTTGGCAGGCCACAACTGATGCTTTTATTAGTTTTAGATCTGGTGACATGTATATTTCTGATGGGAATTCAACAAGGAAATTTACTTTGTATCCTCCAGCAAAAGAAATCACAGAAATAGATGACAAGGAATGGATTGATGATGAAGATGATATTCAACAACTCTTTACTATTTCAGAAATTAGTGAAGATAGTCAATTTTTGAATACATTGGAAAATTTTGTAACATCTTCAGAATATGATCATGCACAATTTCAAGAAAAATCTAATGTTGAATGCTTTTCATCTAGGCAGACGTCTCTCTATCCTATGGAAGACTTTGGTAGCTCTACAATTGAAATTTTTCCAAGTAGGACATTGAACATAAACAAAAACTTGGAGAAACTACAAAAAGAAGAGCTAACCAAAACATTACAAAAATATTATGCTGCATTTGCATGGGAGTACACTGACATGAAAAGCATTGATCCTAAGACTTGTATCCATCATATCTATATTGAGGAAAACAGTAGACCAATCAGACAACCTCAGAGAAGAATGAATCCAAATCTTAGGGAAATTGTGAAAAAAGAGCTCCAAAAATTACTCAATGTAAACTTCATTTACCCAATTTCAGATAGCCAATGGGTTTCTCCTTTGGTAATTCTGCCTAAAAAGAATGGTAAAAGGAGGGTGTGCATTGACTACTGAGAATTGAATAAAGCAACCCTTAAAGATCACTTTCCTTTTCCCTTTATAGATCAAGTGTTAGATGCATTAGCAGGTAAGAAGTATTTCTCATTCTTGGATGGTTTTAGTGGTTGTAATCAAATTTAGGTGGCACCTGAGGATCAGGATAAAACCACATTTACTTGTCCATGGGGAGCTTTTGCGTACTGAGTACTTCCTTTTGGGTTATGTAGTGTACCTGCAACATTCCAAAGAGCAGTACTCGAAATTTTTTCTGATCTAATACATGATTGTGTAGAGGTATATATGGATGATTTTACAGTCTATGGAGACACATTTGAAGAATCTTTGGAAAATTTGGAAAAGTTCTTAAAATATGTAAAGAAACAAACCTTTCAGTAAGCCATGAAAAATGTTTTATGATGTTTATAGAAGATATTGTTTTAGGACATCACATTTCGAGAGATGGGATTAAAGTTGACAAATCTAAAGTTGAAGTAATCTCTAAGTTATCAATTCCCAATTTCCAAAGAGATGTTAGAAGTTTTCTAGGATTTATAGGATACTATAGAAGGTTTATAGAAAACTTCAATAAAATAGCATCTCCACTCTTCAAATTTCTTACAAAATATTGTGAATTCAGTTGGAATCCTGATTTCCAACTAGCATTTGAAACCTTGAAAGAAAAAATTTCTAAAGCACCTATTTTAAGACGTCCAAATTGGAAACTTCCTTTCCATATTTCCACAGATAATTTAGATACAGCTCTAGGAGATGTAAAGGGACAAAAATATTTGATTCCTTATGCCATTTACTATACAAGTAAGAATTTGACTCCAACGGAGTTGAATTATACTGTGACTAAAAACGAATTTTTAGTTGTTGTTCAGGAAATTAATAAGTTCAGACACTATATAAAAGGCTATGAAACCTTGGTTCATACAGATCACTCTGCAATTAGATATTTGATGAATAAACCTATTATTAATGGCAGATTTACAAGATGGTTTTTACTTTGGCAAGAATTCAACATTACTATGCTAAATAGACCTGGAAAACGAAGCACTATTGTTGATTTCCTGTCTAGGATTCAGAATATCAAAGAAGGCTCTCTGGTTGAAGATAAGTTTCCTGATGAATATCTTTTTGCAGTAACTACTCAAACTCCTTGGTTTGTAGATGTTTCTAATTACTTGGTTACAGGGAAGTTACCTTCACATTTGTTTCCTAGAGAGAAAAGAAAGATTATTCAAGAAAGTGCAAGATATTCATGGATCAATAATAAATTGTATAAAATGAGGCCAAATCTTATGATCAAAAGGTGTTTCAGGGAAGATGAAATGCCTGATATTCTCATAGCATGTCATGATGAGCCATGTGGTGGACACTTTGCTGACAAGAGGACAACCTATAAAATCATTTCTTTAGGATATTATCGGCCATCCATCTTCAAAGATGCTAAATAATATGTCAAGAGGTGTGACAGCTGCCAAAGGGTAGGGAAACCTGCTCCCTCAAATGAAATGCCATTACAAACTCAAGTACTTATTAAACCCTTTGAAAAGTGGGGTTTAGACTTTATTGGACCAATTAATGCTCCATCTAAGTAGAAAAAGTACATATTGGTATGCACTGATTATGTGACCAAATGGGTAGAAGCCAAAGCATTACCTTTTGCTAACAAAAAATCTGTAGTTAATTTTCTTTTTGAGGACGTCTTTACTCGTTTTGGTGTTCCAAGAGAACTTGTCACAGGTCGGAGATCTCAATTCACATCCAACATGATGGAAAGGCTTATGGAGGAGTTCAAGATCAAGCATAGGAAATCTACTCCCTATCATCCATAAGAAAATGGTCAAGTGGAGTCCACAAATAAAGTGATTAAAGGAATCCTCACCAAAATTCTGCATCTACATAGAAGAGATTGGGCAGAAAGGATTCTTGAAGCCTTATGGGCCTATAGAACTACATGGAGGAACACAACGGGACATACACCCTATGAACTTGTTTATGGGAAACAAGTCCTATTCCATATAGAGTTCCAAATCAAAAATTTCAAGATGGCAGTCTAGTTGGGGATGGATTTATCAGAGGCTCAAAAGAATAGACTTGAGCAATTGAATGAACTTGATGAAATCAGACAAGAGGCAGTTCAAAGGACTAGTCTAGTACAGCAACAGAGAGCTAAATGGCATGACAAATACATCAAGGATAAGAGGTTTCAGGAGTGAGATTGGGCACTATTATTTGATTCAAAGTTTAAATATTTTCAAGGGAAGTTTCAAACTCATTGGCTTGGGCCTTATGAGAGTGAAAGAGTTTTGAGTAATGGAGCAGTGAGGATGGGAACAACAGATGAAAGTCAAACTCCTCTTCTTGTGAATGTTCATAGATTGAAAATATATCAAAAACCAATCTCAAAGGAGGATTTCATCAAGATCTTCCAGAAAAATTTTGAAATGAAGTTAGCGAAGAAGAATCCTTCTTCTCCACCAACTTACTCTTTGTTTTCCTATCTAAAAATCAATAAATAAATAAATGTATAAGGTTGAAAACCAATCATTGATTGGCATGCCTATACAAAAAATATAGGGTGAAAATCAGAAATCTCTGACAACCTATATTTTCTTTCTGAAAAAAAAAGTGGTGACAAAAAGCCACAATCACTCAGCATTCTGAAAAATCTGTGTCTCATTTCATTTCATTCTATTTTACTTTTACAGCTTCGCTTCTTTCCATTGCCATATTTCACCAATAAATTTTTCATTTTCCAGCATTTATTTCACCTCCATTTTCATTTATCATCTTTTCTTATTTTCACTTACACAACCATTTCCATTTCAGTCATTCATAAGCCATATTTTACTCTTTGTTTCACATTCTGCAGTTGATTCCATTCTGTAGTTGATCCTATTTGCAGCTAATCTGATTATGCAACAACAGTTTGATTATCAGTCCAAGCATAAGAGTCCAGTTCATAATAAAATCTTATATGCAAGTAATTGAAGAAAAATCAACTTTGAAGACCAATCATGCCTAAAGCACCTACGGAGCAAACATCAAAATATTAGCAAGAGGAAGGTAAGGTTCCAAAGGTAAAATACAAAAATATATTTCAAAAAGAAATTCAAAAACATAAGCTTGTATAACACGTATGATCACATGTCTCCTTGATTAATCATCATGTGATTTGACCGCCACGATGTCTCCACCATATCTACCATCTTCAATACCAAATGGTCCAATGATTCCTTCATAACTGAACTCCACTTTAAACTCCATAACTCACACTTAAACAGTCCTCCACAGCTACATTTGTTAACAGTTAGTTTAATGATGTGACCTACCTACATACGAATCTTCAAACCCTGACTATTTATTTATTATTACCAACTCTTAAGTTATTCTCTCATATTCACACAGCCATTTTGTGTATACAGTCACTCTATTTCCATATATTTCGTATATACAATCATTCTATTTCCATATCCATAATCATTCTATTTTCATATACCCAGTCACTCCATTTACATATACACAGTCTTCCAATTTTTGTATACACAGTCTTCTTATTTCCATATATGCAGTCATTTCTTAGATAGTGAGAGTAGTTTTGAAGGGTAACCGAGAACAGAGGATATGGGGCTCATTGTTACAACTGAACCCGTAGGGGTAAAATAAATGGAAAGGTTTCCGCAGCTGAAGGGAATGTTATAGAAAGCTGGTTGGTTGTGTTTTATTGAAAAATTCAACAATTACCATAAGGAAATCACTAAATCCTTTTCCAGGTCATTTGATGGAACGGAAGTGGAAATAGGTGACATCAAATTTGCAGTTACTGAGTCTTCAATAGCTAAAGCAACGGAACTCCTAAGGCTAGGAGAAAGGTGGTTTAAGAACAAAGGCTTTCATGATGAATCTAGGAAAGTGATTCTTAAAAACCCAGGTATGGACATTTCAGTCTTTAAAAAATGGATTCCAATTTCTGCAGCCGAAAACAAATGGATAAGCATGTTGTTAATACTGCAAAAATTCATTACCTATGAAGGGAGGTTTGGGTCTATGTATGTTTATCATATAAGGTTGTTAATGAATTTTCTAGAGAATGGAACCCTCAATCTTCCCTTTTTCCTTCTGAATAGTCTGAGAAGAATGGAAACTAATGTTCAATGGAAAGTTGAATCAATATAAACCACTCTATATCACCATGGACTAGTGAAGATTTTAGTTGAACTTCATTTGAGAAGTGTAGGGTATACATGGGATGACTTCTTGGTGAGGAATTTATTCCAAGGTGCTCCATATTTATTTGAGGGAATTCATGCTAAAAGGAGTAGAAAGAGAAATGTCAGCATTGGAAGCTCCTCACAAAAAGATGATGTAGAAATAGCTCCTAAAACAGAGATCAGAAAGCAAACTAAGCAAAGGAGAAAAATGAAAGAAAGGGTTGAAGAAATCAACAGAGATATTCTTGAACCTTCATCACCTAAAGAGGATGAACAGGTGCTTTCTAAAAGACTAACCAAGATCAAGGAACAAATCAAGAAAGATAATGAGAAAGGAAAGAGGAAAAACGACACCAAAGAAGAAACCATAAGTTTCCAAAATGTGAGAAGGAGTTCTAGACTCCGAGGCAAGGCGAAGAAGATGAAATCAAAAGAGGCCCAATTTATAAATTTAGAGGATGAAACCCTAGTTCAGTCCCCTGACAGTATTCCATATGAACAAAGTCCACAGAAGTCTCCTCCACAGAATTTTGAAGGCAGTCCAAGGAGAGCTTCTCCTGGCATTGATCCAATACAATAGAAAATCTATGACTATATAGAGTCATTAGAGAAAAACAGTACCTCAGTAGACCCATGAACATTAGCGAATCTAAAGCATCCTATCACCTCACAAGAAACTCTAATTAACTCTCTCAAACAAGAGATCTATGAGCTAGAAATTCTGAATAGGCACATTCAAAAAGAAAATGAAACATTAAGGGAGCAGAATAAGCTGGATAGAGCTATCCATGACAACACTATGCTACACTTGGGATTATGGCACAAGAAGAACAGGAAACTGAAAACGAAAAATAAGAAGCTAAACATGACACTTATTAATCTCAAGTACAAATTTCTTATGAGGGAGCCAAGGATGGCAATGAGTGCAAAGGAAAGCAAGAAGAGGAAGTTAGATGTGTTGGCTGAAGTATCAGAAAAAATGCAATAGGAGGAGGAAGTTCACAATTTTGATTGCATGGGGACATGCAATGGTTTTGCAGTGGGGTTATGTTGAGCCCAAAAACTTCCCTTTCCTTATCAATTCTTCTCATCCATTTTCTTTGTTTTTCCATGAAGAAAATGCATCCCTATCATCAATAACCAGTATACATTGCCTTAAGGGGAACATTTTACTAATTTACATGTTATGCTTTTATGTTTTGTAGTTTGAATCAGTTTTGTCTTTTAGCTACAAAATGTAGATTGTTCTGGAGCTAATCAGTTGTTCCGCAGCTACTTCCATGCTTTAATAGGTTCTAGGTGTCAGAAGGAGGTAATAACTACATGGGCAGCCTGGAAATCTTCATGACATGGATAATGTCCTATTCACCTACTCCAAGTCGACAAGGAAGATGGTACAAGACTCCTGTCAAAGGAAAGGTCAAATGTAGAGACCAAAGGTAAACAAGACTCTGTTTTGTACATGTTTCATAGTGATGGGATCCAAAACAACTTCCTAAACCCACGGAATCCAACAACCATCTGTGCAACCGAATCCAACAGCCATCATCTTAGATTTATGTCTCTAGCAGTCGAGGAAGAGAATTCTGTGTGCCTGTCTGCTACATGTTTTTGGTTGTAGCTTATTTTTCTCCATAAATAGTTGTATAATTTCCTTATAAATACCTATGTAAAGAACTCAGAACCAGTTTTGAAAGTTTGAATTTGTTGATGTATTAAGCTCAGACTACTGTTTTGTAATTTTGAAAAAATCATTCTCTGTTTTTAATATGAAGACCGTGTGTCTTATGGATATCTGAAAGAGTTTCTTGGATATTGATTGAGCACTCATAACCTGATCAGTTGCAGAGGGCCCCTACGCTGACTAAGGTTTCATTTCATTTTGTTTTTGTCTTTTATAGTTAGACTGGTAAATCATAATTTCTTCCATAATGTTCATAACCATTTACTAACCCTGTTTATAATGCAGTCTTTATCATTTTATCACTAATGTAGAATAGCTTCTTTCAGTAGAGAATAGCTTTCTCTTTGCTTAATTTTTTCTAATTTTTATCAGTAGTTAGAATTTGAATTCAGTAGTGTAGAGTAGTTTATTTCATTTGTTGTTTCATTAGTCTTTAAGTTTTCAATTAGACTGATCAATACCATTACAGTTTTTTCCATTTTCTTACTAGTTTATTGACTCATGGTGTAAATGAATGTTTTTGAAGAGCCCTTCTAGTTGATAACTCATCTTAAACTAAGTGGTTGAATACTTCATTCATGCAACGAATCTTTTCCACATTTTTGTATTTATCTTCTCTTAGAATAATGAAGTACAAAATTCCTCAAAATGTCATCACAAGGAGGTTGTTCTCCCAACATTGAGAGGCAGAGTAACTAAGCACTTCCTTTAGTTTTGTTTCCATAGTAGATTAGTTGCGATTTAATTTTCAGTCTTTTATTTAGTTATAGATTAGTTGCAATTTCATTTTCAATCTTGGTATTTCATTTAATTTTGTTTCCATAATAGATAGTTGCAATTTCACTTCCAGTTTTAATATTTCATTTAGTTTTGTTCTTGTAACAGATTAGACAATAGTTGCAATTTCACTTTCAGTTTTTAGTATTTCATTTAGTCTTGTTTTTGTAATTACATACACAGTAGTTGCAATCTTACTTTTTAGTTTGTAGCTCATGATTTGGAAATGATGATATGATGAGAAATAGAAAATCGGTTTTCATTTCTTATTAAACTTTTCTTACAAATCTTACTTAAGCTCCTTTAATTTTCATTTCCTTAGGTTCTTAGCAGTTTTTCCAGAAGTTAGATTTAAGATTTTTGTTAGATTGTAAATCATTAGGGATTAAAGGATCAAAAACCCCCGAAACAACATAAAATTCAAAAACAATGAAGTAAGAAGGGTCATCTAGCACATATAGTGCACTACACTTCATCATTTTACAATACCCGGATTGATAATTTATATAGAGCAATTTAGGACACTAAATTGACCAAACAACTACTGATGAGCACTATTATTGCAGCAAAAATGAGCTACAACTCCTGGAGCTACCAGCTTTACTTTATCAACCTGTGGTTCGTACAAACTTGGAGGTGATAGCGTTGAATACACAAGTAAAAGTGACGGTTCTTCCTTTTGTCACTGTTCAGCAGGAGAGAGACCACTAGGGTTTTCAAGCCAAGCTTCTATGGATTCAGAAGAAGCTTGACTGCTAATGAAAGAAAGAGAAATCTACTCTAGGAGAAAGCTTGTCTATTGCAAATAAGGAAAATGACTGAAATCCTATGCTAAAAACACACCATTTTCTAACTAACCGCTAAGAAACTATGCTTTACAAGAATTCCAAGCCAACATGTATGAAATTCTACTATCTAAAGCATGGAAATTCAAGACATCAAACATCACTAATGTGCATGTAAAGGACTGAAATAAATCTGTTTTGTTCTTTTTATTCTTTTTCTAGAAAATCAAGTGTAAACCCTAATCTCTTTTGGTGATGTGGCAAGTGGCTTAGTGATGGTGGTGGATGGTTGGAAGGTTTGGGAGACCTGGTGCGGCTTCCTAGAATTTTTCCCTCAATTCGGCCTCAAAACAGGCCACTACAGGAAAACCTATAGGATGTACTAGAAACCTACAAGATTCCCTGTATTTCTATAGGATACAACCGAGAGGAAAATGATAGTTACTGGAGGTGATGGAAGGCTTAGGGAAGGTGGTGGATGGGTGGAATGGAGTGTTAAAATGCCTAGGATCACTCAAAACTCAAAACCAAGATTATGAGATGGTTGGATTCCCTCAACATGCTTGGAGTAATTTCTATGTAAAATGATGAGGTCAACGAAGATCTTGGTGAAATAAAGGAATGATTATGAATGGATGAAGTTGGAGGGTGGTTTCTTGCTATGATATCCCTTCATATTTCTAAATAACTTGCTCTGCATCAAACATTTATGATTTCCAAAAATTCATGTCAATAAGAAGAATTCTAATAAGCTAGAAAAGCAAAATTTGATGAACTAGTTGTCTACTTCATGCATGAGGAAAATTGTTGAATAAAATGGAATCATGGATGACATCTACTGTAAGACTAAATATGGAAGAGATGGTAATTAAATCCTACACTTTCAAAAATTTTCAAATGTTATTTCAAGTACAGTAAACTCTAAATCTTATGAGAAAATGGAAATCTATCTTTTTGGGGCTGCATAAGGGTCTTTTCCTCAAATCATGATCCCTAAAGGAAGAGGTGAGGCCAAGACACCTAATGACATCTTTTTTGTTCTCCTTTTATCCCTTCTAACCTACTACTGAAGTAAATAACAAATGGAAGCAAACTAACAAACAACTAATCAAATCCAGAGTACTTGGAATGAAATACTTCTAGAGACAATTTAACCATGAATCTATGAAACTAAGCCAAGCATACAGATACAAGAAGAGGAGTCTTTGTTGCTAGGGTTGGTCCCTAACACAAGAGCTTCAACCCTCTAAGTTGAATCAATGCTGGACCAAGAAAAAGCTCATTTTCATTATCAAAATAGAAAATTACATCAATGTCTTCCACAAGTCTGGAGCTCGAAAATAACTAGTGTTTTTACAAGAAAAATTCAAATTCTAATGAGGCTCTATGCCTCTCTACTTATACAACTAAAGTCCCCCGACTTCCTTAAATATAGGGAGGCTCGGCTCCCAAACTTGAGATGAACTAACTCTTTGTCTATCACTTTCTCAACTGCCTTTTGATCTTCAAGACTTGGCTGATTTCACTCGGAGCTGGTGTGATTAATGGAGGAATATTTGAATGGGGGAGGAGTAAATGAGGAGTATTTACTCCCTACAATCTCTCTCCCTTATCCCATTCGAGTTTCAAACCTTAGTCTTGCCAAAATTCCTTGATTTTCTCTTCCAAACCTACATTCAATGCATATTAGTCCACTAGGCATAATATCTCACTTTAACTCATCCCATTAAGCAAAATACAATCAAAACATGTAAAAAGTTGTGAGAAGAGTTGATTTGACTAAGCTAGGAGGTGAATTAAGGCCCATATAATTACCGAATGATGAGGCCCATCATTACTTGCCTATTGAATGTGTTGCTCATCCTCTGAGAAACTTAACCAATATCCATGTCTTTCATAGCTCTAGTGGCCTCCCTCAAATCCCATGCCTCTGTTGTGGTTTCCTCTTCTTGTTCATAGAATCCCACCTTCTCTTCTACCTCCTCCTACTGTCTTATTTCCTCCTCTTCCTTCCTTTATTCTAACATCCCCAATAGAAGTGGGGGACTAAGTCTCAAGCCAATCCAATTGACTTTTAGCCTTTGGATGGATTGCTTGTACATGGGTGTCATGTTCAGTGCTTCTCTCATCCTTTGAGGAGAGTGGTACTCTTTGATCTTCAAACTGTATGGCAATGTATTCCATCTCCTTATCCAAGCTTATATGCTGTCATCCCCTAATAATCTAAACGTGTCCTCAAAATGTGTAATTGCTTGCTCCTGGGCAGCAAGATACCTAGGTGCAAGTTTAGGATCATTTGCAATTAAATTATGTGTACTGATGAGTGCCACTAGATTGGACTGCTCAGCTCTGATCATAAGAGGTTTTGTTTTTTCTCTTGCCAATATATTCTTCATTTCTGCAGCTCTTACCTCCTCATGGTTCATCCATGATGCCAAATCCATCAACTATAAATCCCTTAGCTTTGCATTAGGGTCCCATACATTCAAGTCTGTCAAGGCCATGTTATGCAAATAAAAATCAAACATCTTGGCCCTATCTTCCAATGTGATTTGATCACAAAGATCAATGAACTCTCTATAATCCTGGAATGGCATAGTGCCTCTTTGTGCTAGGGTCTTGATTTGGAACTACAACCATTGTTCCTTAAGGTATAGTGAATAGGACTTAGCTGGCATCCTGCACTGGATTGCTTCCAAAGAGAGACTGACCATGGATGCCAATTGATTCTCTCTTTCTTGCAACTATCCTTTCAACCATGCATTTTCTTCCCCTAACTGATTTTTCATGATGGCCTCTTTGTCTCTCAAACTAATTAGTTCTCTACCCATCTCTTTGAGCTTCTCCTCCATGTGACCAATGTCCTCCACTCCCTTGGACTTGGCAATCTGCAACCATCTATGAGTTTTGGCTCTCTCTTTCTCAAGCTCTAAGAATAATGGAATGGTAATTTTTTGTGGAATGACCTTGTCCCCCTCAATAAATCTGTAGTACGAATCAAGATTAGGTTGAGCACTAGGTTCCTCTGGCTCTGGGTTCTCTCTCTTTGTTTATGGCTACTTACTTCTTTCCTCATCCAATTTTTGAGTTTCCTGTAGGTTTAGAAGAGTTTCCTATAGGACTGCCTTTGCTTCCTATAGGTCCTGCTATGTATCATGTAGGATGCCTTTTCCTTTGGATGAGGTAAACCTTGTTACAGGCCTTCTCATATAGGTGATAGGAGACCTAGGGGATGTTAGTGTTGAGGATCCTTCTTCTTAAGTCTTTAAAGGAGGATCCATATTCTCCTGCTATTTTGGTGAGTCGTCAACAACAATGGGAACCTTGGTTAGAGTTTGGGGTTTTCCCTGCCTTATCCTTGTGCTTTTCCTTGTTCTGAATTATAAGGGGGTTTTCCTCTATCTTTTTCCTTTTTTATAGGGCTGCTAAGGGTAGTGAGGGAATTTTCTGCCTCTCTCTCAGTGGGTTCTGGAGATATCCTAGGTGACTCCTCCTTGTCTTCTGCCTCCTCTTTTCCATTATCCTTTTCACCTATGTTTTTCGCCTGTTCTTCTCCTTCTAGATCCTCATCTTGTTTATCAGTTTCCTCCTTGACATATTCATATGTTTCTTCATAACCTTATTTCTCTTTCTCCTCTTATTCCTCCTCATCTATCTCATCTTCATCCCTCTCTACTTCTTCTTCATCTGTTTCAGTTTCTTCCTCATCCTTTTCGCTGATAGTGGGACTAATGTCATATGTGAGGGCTTTGATATCCTCCTTTGTCTACATGTCTCTGAAAATTGCCCATTAGATAGGAATCATGAGGTTGTGGAGGGAATCTTCTATGATTATTCTAATTAACCCATGGTGGACTAATTATTGGTGGTTTCCCTCCCACGCATTTATGCTTGTATCTATCAGTGATTGCAAAAGGAAGTATGGTATGCTGAGCCTTTAGTGAGGAGGTGTTTCTACTCCAAAACTCAATTCTTCAAGAAGCATAAAGTCATATCCATAAACCACACTATACCTACCTTCACATGATATGTATTTAATAAGGTGGTAGCTTACCTCATTCCAAGGGTATGGTAGGCTTGTTCTCCTTACTCCATTCTTTTCCTCAATGGGCTCTTCTCCCTCTGAAAATATTTTCCTCTTGGCAGGCTGGTTATCTCCCTTGTTGTCCTTTCTCCAAGGCACTCCTAGGGGAAGTGTGGTAATTCTATTTATGAGTTGAGGGGTGAGATCTATGGAGAGGCCTCTCATCACAACAATGGCATGGGCTCTGGACAGTGGAATGAGGGAGAGAGAAAAATCTCGGGCCACTTCACGATCATACCCCCTTAATTTCTCAAAATACCTCATCCAATTATGCCTCATGAAGATTTCTAACATAGGAGGGTGTTGGTGGATTCTCATAGTGTTAATGGGCTCCCTTCTATTAAACCACCCTATCATTTTGGTTGGTGAATTTTGAGGAGCATAGATGGTTGATACAAATTTTAATGCAGAAGTAAATGGGACTGAAATAATTGTGGAGACAATTCCCTTACACAACTGCAAATTCACTCAAAATAGGAGATTTTTCTGTTAAATTCACTTGGAAAAATGGAAGTAAATATAGAGCCTACCTCCTCATGGTGTTTGTTGTAGCCAACCCCTGTGTATCTTCTTCTGAAACTACTCTCAACCAATCTTGTAGACTGAATTGTTGTATCTTGTAGGATTCCTTTGTGATCCTATAGGATTTCCTGTGTAATCCTGTAGGAAGTCCTATGCAGGAGAAAGATGGAATTATTCTCTTTTGTAGGTTTCCTGGGTACGAGAGTGACTTTGCTAGAGTGAGCCTCGAGGAGATAATGCATAAGTGCATGGGGATCAACGATTATTTCCTCTTATGGTCGAGTTGAATGAGGTGTTGTGATGGCAGCCAAGGTACATTTTCTGTTTTTGGATTGTTGGTCCCCACTACCACCTCATCATTCTCATCTCCTCATAATCGACTCCCACTTCGTGCATCTATAGCCTTAACTGCTTTTGTCCTTCTCCTCTCTTTTTTTTGACTTGATTGTTGCCATGTGTTGGAGGACCAACTATTTTGTCTTTGTCAACTGAATGAAGGTGGCCAAGTTAACTAGACATCTTTCGCTTATAAACCAACTCACTCACAACCTTTACATCGTTTGACTACATAATGAAAATGAGAGAGTGGAGAGAGATACTTACCTGTGGTGCTAATACCTTTTTACAGTTTTTTGAAGACATGAGGTGCTTCCTATGTGTTGGTTGCATGTTATTTTTCCTTCCTTTTCTATTGCCCTCTAATGATTTCCTTGATGTGAAGGTACATGGTGTTGAAGATGATGGTGCTGATGTTGCTTTGGAACTTCTTCTGCCCTTGGATATTCATGCTGGAAGCTTGCTGCTACTCATAATTTTTATTCTGTGGGATAGGTTGCTACAGGATTTCCTACAGGATGTCTTGTAGCTGCTTCTCCCTCAGAATGTTTAATTATTTCCTTTGCTGGGATTTTGAGGATGATGGCATGGATAGAGATGAGGTCTAGGAGTGTGAATAATGAGAAATACACTCAGGTGTTGTTCCCTTTTTCCCTCTCTTTCATTTTCCTCTGTGTTTTCTCTTGAAGAATATGAAATTTTTTGAAAATTGATTTTTTTAATGATGAATACAAGGGTGATCAAGATGGAGAGAGGTATGGTAATGAAATTGTGATGTAGGGATGCTATTTTTTTGACATCGAAGATCATTTGCTTGCCCTAGTGTTACATCCTGTAGGATTCCCAAGCCACTGTAATTCCTACATGATCATCGTGTAGGTTTTTAGGGGATCCTGTAGAAAACACAGTCCCCTTGTAAACTAAAGAAAATGAGAGGAAAAAATGAAATAAATGGTGGAGTGATGAATGATGATGGGTGGAAAGATAAAAATGAGAGTGAAATAGGCCCCTTTTTTATTCTATGTTCTCTGATCGTCCTCCTGCTGACCTGGAAACCTAATTTTTTCATGATTTATATATATATATATATATTAAAACAACTAGTCTGCCTCTAAGAGGTTCTCATCCTAGTTGTTTGCCCTTAACGCCTCAAGAGAGGTTTTCAGCTGAGTCTCCTTATTTTCCTCTTCTTTTTTTTCTCAGTTACTTGATGAGGCAGGAGTTGAAACTTGCTCCACCACCATCACTATTTTATTGATACCATCAATGAACTCTTGTTTTGACAATGGCCTCTTATAAAATTTTAGTCTGTTCCCATTAACAAGTAAAGGAATGGCCTCTGCATCTATGGTTCTGAACTGCATTGAACCATTATCATGACATCTCTCTATAACATAAGGCCCTAACCATATTGTCCTTAACTTGCCCTTAAAGTCTTTATATCTAGAACCATATAACAAATCCTAATCACCTTCTTGAAATTGCTTATCCTTGATGTTCTTATCATGCCAGATCGTCCTATGAAGTTGAGTTACCTCTCTGTGTAGGAGGGCCTGCATTCTGAATTCATCTAAACCATTCAAATGGAGCAATATCTCTTTTTGTACACTGCTGAGATCTAGATCTAGTTGGGTTGTATCCTCAATGTGTTATACTCAAACTCAATGGACAACAGGGCCTTTTTCCCATAGACCAGCTCATAGGGTGTGATTCCAGTGGTGGTCTTCCAGGTGGTATTATAGGCCTAGGTGGCCTCAACTAGTCTATCTGCCCAATATTTCCTATTTTTGCTAACCACTTTGGTCAAGATGCCCTCCAACGTTGTGTTGGTTACCTCCACTTGCCCATTAGATTGTGGGTGATAGGGAGTGGAGGTCTTATGCTTGATGATGTGTTGGTTGAGGAAGTCATCAATCATGTTGGAGGTAGACTGGTTGCCTTGATCAGTGACAAGTTCTCTAGGGTACCCAAATTTGTAAAATATATTCTCCCTGAAGAACTCGGCCACCTTCTCCTCTAATGCTACCTTAATTTCCTTGGTTTCAGCCCACTTAGTCAAATAGTCAGTGCACACAATGATATATTACTTTTGCTTGGAAGGAGGATCAATAAGTCCAATGAATTCCATGCCCCACTTGTCAAATGGCTCAAAATTCACTTGAGGTTGTAGAGGCATTTCATCTCTTGGAGTAGGCTTTCCCATCCTTTGGCACCGATCACACTCACTAGTATATCTTTTCACATCTTGATGAAGAGTGGGCCAATAATACTGAGCTTGTAACACTTTAAATGTTGTCCTCTTTGCTACAAAGTGACCTCCACAAGGCCCCATGATAGGTCAGAAGGATGTTAAAGACTTCCTCCTCCCTGACACATCTTATCAAAATTTGATTTGGGCCAAGTTTGAAGAGGTTGCCCTCAATCCAGGTGAAGGGGGTGCTCTTCCTCACAATCTTTCTTTTCTGTTTGGAGGACAGATTTGGTGGGAACTGTAAAGATACCCAATAGTTTGCTATGTCAGCAAACCATGGAGAGAATTGAAATGGTGAATAAGTGCTCATCTGGTAACTGATCATCAAACATTCCCTCTTCACCTGCAGGAAAAGTTAATCTGGATAAAAAGTCCACAACAACATTTTCCTTGCCAGCTTATCAACAATAGTTAGATCAAACTATTGTAATAAAAGTAACCAACTAATAATCCTGGCATTCACATTAGGTTTATTCATTAAATATTTGATTGCAGCATCAGTATGTACAAATTTTTGATAGCCTATAATATAATGCCTAAATTTGTTCAATGAATGCACAACAGCCAGGAGCTCCTTTTCAGTCACTATGTATTTCAGTTTGGCCTTTGACAGATTCTTATTGATAAAGTAAATAGAATAAGGAAATTTCTCATCTATCTGGCCTAGGGCTGCTCCTATGGCTTTGTGTGAGGCATCAGCATGAATATGAAAAGGAAGGGCCCAATTTGGGCGTCAGAGAATCGGTGCAGTGGTTAACTTGTCCTTCAGGGTGTCCAGGACCTCTTGACAACTTTTTGACCATACAAACTCAGAGTCTCTAGCCAGTAACCCAAATAAAAGAGAAGCCAACTTGATGAAGTCTTTTATAAACCTTTGGTAGTATCCTGCTAACCCTAGGAAACTTCTGACATCTCTCTGCTTTTGTGGAAGTGGGACCCTTTGTATGATAGCTATTTTGTTTGGGTCTACTTGTAGTCCTTGCTGAGATATTGAATGACCTAGCACGGTATCTGTAGTCATCAAGAATTCAAGTTTCTTGGGACTAAGAGACAGGTTCATTTCAATGCATTTGTGCATAACCTTACCTAAGTTGGACAGAGCCTCCTTGAAATCACCTCCATAAGGTGTGAAATCATCCATATAGATTTCTACTACATCATGGACTAAATCAAAAAAGATACTCATGACTTCTCTCCGAAAAGTGGTAGGAGCATTGCATAGGCCAAAAGCAAGGACCCTATAGGTGAAAGTACCCCAAGGACAAGTGAAGGTGGTTTTATCCTGGTCTTCCAGGCTGGTCTGGATTTGATTGTACCCACTGAATCCATCGAGGAAAGAGAAAAACTTTTTCCCTACCAAGCCATCTAGCACTTGGTCGGTGAAAGGTAGAGGGAAATGGTCCTTCTTTGTGGCTTTGTTTAACTCCCTATAGTTGACACAAATCCTCCACTTACCATTTTTATTTGGAACCAATATTTAAGGAGAGATCCACTCACTATCTGAGATAGGGTAAATGAATCCTGCATCTAGCAGTTTTTGTAGTTCTTCTTTGACTGTATATTTAAGAGCTGGATTCATCCTCCTTTGGGGTTGCTAGACTAGCTTGAAACCTTCCTTGATATAAATATGGTGAGTACACACTGAGGGGTGCACTCCCTTCATTTCTTGGTAACTCCAAGCATAGGCATCCAAATGTTCCTTTAGCATGTTGCACAACTTTTCTTCTTGGATAACAGAAAGAGATGGATTGATTTTCAAAGTTCTCTCGAGACCGAATTCTATGGTTTTGACATGGATAGTGTTGGAATCGGCTAAGAATAGATCAATTTGATGGTCTTTTTGGGTTTCCTTTACTACTTCTTCTAAGGACAGTGTACTGGGAGTTGGACTTTGGAGTATGTGTTCGATCAAATCATCTTCATCTTGTTGTCCCCCTCCCATGGTTGTTTCTAAAGTATAGAGTTGGGTTGAATAAAATTCATCTTCCTCCTCCTCTTCTAGCCACAAAAGTAAGTCATGTTCTAGAGATGGTTGAGCAGGAGGGTATACGACTAACTGCTTGGACATATTCTCATTCTTGATGGTCATTTTTTCATCTCTACAACTAATGTAAGAATCGAAAGTGGCTAACCAGGGCCTCTCAAGGATGAGAGGGTAACCTGTAAGCTTAGCCTTAGGTTGAAGAACTAGGAAATATGCAGGGCATTCCCAAGAATCAATGGAGACCATCACATCCCCCACAATCCCCTCAGGGGTCACTGTGGATCACTCTGCAAGTTTCAAAACTGTTGTGGTCTTCCTCAATGAACCTTGGAGGTTGAGCTTGAGCATGGTGTCCTTGGTCATCACATTAATGGTAGCCCCAAGATCGATCAAAGTGCGTGGGATAATATTGTCATTAATGTGCACGTCTACTACAGGGCTTCTAGGGTCCAAATACTTTGAACAGATTACCTACCCCAACATTAAGTTAGGCAGTTGTATAATGACATTAATGGTAGGGGCATCTCTTTTTCACCTCCCTGAATGCTTGAAACACTTCTCCTTAATCAAATTTTTGTAAATAGGTACATCCTTAATAGCTTAGAGAAGTGGAATTTTGACACATGGGATTTTCAATTCTCCCAGAAGTCCAGTCTCTTCTAGGGTAGGCTGGATTGGTTGGGTTAATATCTTAGGAAAGGGTGGTGGATTTACTTTAAGCACGCTTTCCTGTCTTTCTTACTCAACCTCCCTAAGTGGAGGTAGAGGCTCTTTTTCCAAGAGTACTCTCCCATATATCAAGTTGATTTCTTGAATCTCCACACCATAAGTTGGATATGATGTATCTCCACTGTATACTTGTTGTGCCCGTCTATTGTTTGGTTTCAGATTTGGCTGAGCAGGCATCTAGGGTTGTTTAGGTGAATCAGAGTGTAAAATTTGTGGTTGGGCAAGTGGTGAAGGCAATAAAGCTAGAACATTGTTTTATTGGGGCCTCCACCACTAAGGTGGTGCGTTCCACTGAGGTTGTGGTGAAGCATATGGTTGAAATGACTGGTTGTCTAGCTGGGAATGACACTGAGGTGCAAAGGACCAAGGAGGAGGTGTAGACTAGGAAGGATGAGCAAGCGGTCCCCAAGAAGGTATGGATGTGGTCTGGTTGGAGTTGTAATAGCGTGCCCTGCTGGTATGGCCTAGGCCCATGAGATCTCCTTTGGTTTATGTAGCAGAGCTATTCAATGACCCCTTCAGCTCCTTGATATACAACTTTGGGTCTAGGTAAAGAGGGGCACTTGTCTGTGGAGTGGTTTTCTTCATATACTAAGAAAATTTCAATAGAATTCAATCGACATTCGTTCCTAGGGTGCCTCCTCGTGCATCTAAGACAAAAAATGGCCAAGGCTCTCTTTACTTCCTCCTACATTCTCTTAAAGTTCATAGTTTCCATTTGTAGGGAAAGGGTTTGCAACATCTCACTATTGAAATCCTCCAGCATATTTCCAATTTTACCCTTGATGGATGAATTGGAAGAGGATGGACTAACCATAGGTTGACTACCCCTACCCTTTTTCCTGGATATCCTAGAATGGTTTCTAAAGACAATCTTAATATCCTCATAGGGTAACTGTTATATATCCCCTCCTGCTAAAAAATGTAGGGTATCTAGAAGGTCTTCCCTTACTCCTCTAAGAAGGACCAGCTTCAATGACTCAGGGTCAAGTGTGCACCTGGCCCTTTTGTAGCTAAGCTGGAATCTTTCTTCATAATCCTCTAGGGATTCATCATTGCCTAAGGTCATCCTAAAAATTTCCTCTTTAGTGTATTTAGACCTACAGTAGTCCTGATACTTTTTGTTGAAGTCTTGCTACATATGACCCCAAGTTGTAATGATATCTCTAGGTAAACCCATGAACCAACGCAATGTTGCATCCTTGAGAGTGGATGGAAATAGTTTCAACTTATGATCATCATTTGTATAGTCATAGGTTTGGAATATGATAACAAAATCAAATAAGAAATTATATGGGTCTTCTGTGGTTAGGCCATGGAAATGAGGAAGGGAAGAAGGGATTATATTTTTCATCTTAGTATCCCCATTGGTTTCCATGATGGGGAAGGCACCCTCAACTCTTTCTCTATTTCCTTTTTCATTTCTATTTTCAGCCATAGGTTCAGTAGGAATGGGTTCTCCTTCTTCTTCTTCCCCTGTAGGTTCTTCAAATATGTATGGTTTCTCACCTAAGGGTTCCTCTAGTTCACAACCACCGTAGAAGAGGGAAGGATGGTTGTTTGAAGCAGCGGGGGTATTTGGAAAAAAATTCGCTAAGTTATCCCTATTCCTACGAGGCATGAAAAGAAATGTTTTTGTTTGGTTTTGTGTTTTTTCAAACTTTGAAAGTAATTGCAGAATTGAAATTGCAGACTGAATGAAAAATTAACTACTTGATTGAAATCTTACTTGCAGAATGGAAAGAAAAGAAAAGAATGTTGAATGAAAAAGGAAGCAAACTAAATTACTTTTGCAGAAATTAAACTAAGAGAAGAATATTAGAAACAAGAAATAGAAGAAATAAAGCAGTAATCACATAGTACTTAGACAGCTCCCCGACAACGGCACCAAAAGCTGATGACCGCCAGTATTGCAGCAAGAACGCTGCAACTCCTAGAGCTACCAGCTTTACTTTATCAACCTAGGGTTCATACAAACTTGGAGGTGACCGTGCTATATACAGAAGTAAAAGTGATGGTTCTACCTTTTGTCATTGTTCAGCTGGTGAGATACCACTAGGGTTTTCAAGCTAGGCATCTATGGATTCAGAAGGAGCTTGATTGCTGATGAAAGAAAGATAAATATACTCTAGGAGAAATCTTGTCTACTGCAAATAAGGAAAATGACTGAAATCCTATGCTAAAAACACACCATTCTCTAATTAACTGCTGAGAAGCTATGCTTTACAAGAATTCCAAGCCAAAATGTATGAAATGCTACTATCTAAAGCATGGAAATTCAAGACATCAAACATCACTACTATGCATGTAAAGGACTAAAATAAATCTATTTTGTTCTTTTTATTCTTTTTCTAGAAAATCAAGTGTAAACCCTAATCTCTTTTGGTGATGTGGCAGGTGGCTTAGTGATGCTATGCGATGGTTGGGAGATTAAGGATATGGTTGGAAGGTTTGGGAGACCCTTGGGTGACCTAGTGTGGCTTCCTAGAAGTTTTCCCTCAATTTGGCCTCAAAACAGGCCACTACATGAAAACCTACAGGATGTACTAAAAACCTACAAGATACCTGGTATTTCTATACGATACATTCGAGAGAAAAACGATGGTTGCTGGAGGTGCTAGAAGGTTTAGGGAAGGTATTGGATGGGTGGAATGGAGTGATAAAATGCTTAGGATCACTCAGAACGCAAAACCAAGGTTAGAAGATGGTTGGATTCACTCAACATGCTTGGAGGAATTTCTATTTAAAATGATGAGATTGGTGAAGATCTTGGTGAAAGCAAGGAATGATTATGAATAAATGGAATTGGAAGGTGGTTGCTTGATATGATATCCCTTTATATTTATGAATTACCCACTTTGCATCAAACATTTATAATTTCCAAAAGGTCATGTAAACAAGAAGAATTCTAACAAGCTAGAAAAACAACATTTAATGAACTAGCTGTCTATTTCATGCATGAGGAAAATTGTTGAATAAAATGGAATCATGGATGAGATCTATAGTAAGAATGAAGATGGAAGATATGGTAATTAAATCCTACACTTGCAAAAATGATCAAATGCTAGTTCAATTATAGTAAACTCTAAATCTTATGAGAAAATGGAAATCTATCTTTTTGGGGCTGCATAAGGGTCTTTTCCTCAAATCATGGTCCTTGAGGGAAGAGGTGAGGCCAAGACACATACTTATAGCTTTTTGGTGCTCCTTTTATCCCTTCTAACATGCTACTAAAGTAAAGCACAAATGGAAGCAAACTAATAAACAACTAATCAAATCCACAGTATTTGCAGTGAAATACTTCTAGAGACAATTTAACCATGAACCTATGAAACTAAGCCAAGCATACAGATACAAGAAGAGGATCCTTTGCTACTATGGTTGGGATCTAACCCAAGAGCTTCGGCCCTCTAAGTTAACTCAGTGCTGGACCAAGAAAAATCTCATTTTCATTATCAAAATAGAAAATTACATCAATATCTTCCACAAGTCTGGAGCTCAAAAATAACTAGTGTTTTTACAAAAAAAAAAAATAGAATCCTAATGAGGCTCTCGGCCTCTGTACTTATACAACTAGAGTCCCCAATGAATTCCTTAAATATAGGTAGTCTCATCTCCCAAACTAGAGATGAACTAAATCTTTGTCTATCCAAGATGGTGTGATTAATGGTGGAATATTCGAATGGGGAGGAGTAAATTAGGAGTATTTACCTCCTAAAGTCTCTCCCCCTTGTCTCGTTTGATTTTCAAACCTTAGTCTTGCCAAAATTCCTTGATTTTCTCTTCCAAACCTGCATTCAATGCATACTAGTCCACTAGGCATAATATCTCACTTTAACTCATCCCATTAAACAAAATATAATCAAAACATGTAATAAGTTGTGAGAAGAGTTGATTTAACTAAGCTAGTAGGTGAATTAAGGCCCATATAATTACCCAATGATGAGGCTCATCAGCTACCATCACCCAAGATAGTTTATTTTCATTCTACTTGTAAATATTTTTCAACATTTACTATTTATTAATTGAAGTTTAGTATTACTATATCTTTGTGTTCTCTTTTAATTCTATATTTCATTTCATTCCTTCATAAATTTGGATCATTTACAAACAATATCCACATTCCACAAGCATCTTCTTAAAAAAATTGTAGATTTTTTTCGTTTTCCACAAGCCTTATTATACATGAGCACTTTTTGAGGAAGCAAAATATTCTCAAAAGCCATCCTTGTAAGGCTTATCTTCATTTCCTATTAATCTTCTTCACTTTTTTCCTCTTGCAAGTTTAGTCCACGCTTTCATTCACTGCAACTGCCAGCCAGCCAAATCATGGGGGAAATGATGCCAAGTGTTATAAGCCCAAATTACAACATGCAAGAATAGGTTGCATCTCAGTAATAACATGAAGAACACACATATGAGTGAGTCCAAAATGTCCAAAAATGGCTATCTAGCTTATTTTTGCATCCAATTTGGTCAAAAATAGAAGAAGTTATGACCTCTCCTAGTTTTCCCCATATTCGCTCCACAAATCGCACCATTTTCGGCATGATCCTACAATTTCGCTCCAAAAAGTGATAATTGGGAAAAAATTTCACCACGCGACGGTCATAAACAATCAACACTGACAGCTGCATCGCAAATTGCAATCAGCGAGAACAGGCAGGTCTTATGGTTTTTGAATGCGTCGTGGGAGATATGTGATTTGAAAAATGTGGGGCCAATGGGAGCCTTCCACTTGGTGCTTCCCCATTCACTAAAGAGTCCCGCCACATCATCTTCTCCTACCATTTGTCCAAGTCAAACTTGAACTTTGACTTGCTCTAACTTCTTCATATGAGCTCAGATTCGAGTTTCATTCACACTGTTGGAATTAGGATTATGAGCACTTCAATCCAAAGCTAAGTTTATCGGGATTCTGCCACTTTGCGTTTTGGGCCTAATTTTGAGCACCTGATCACTCCTCCCCACTGGAAGCCTTTTGGACCCTAAAAGATTACTTTCAATTATCCAACAGGTGAGGGTACAGTTCGCTCACCTTTCCAACCTCTATCCATTTGGATTTTAAAGGATTTGTACCCTTGAGCCCTACTCGAACATAATCGACACTTCCCCTTTTTGATATACTTGTTCTTTTGTCAAGTAGAGTGTCTTGCTAAACCTCATCAAGGAATTCTAGAGAAAAGTATTCAATAGATGGAACTTGAATATTCTCTCCTTGATATTCAATCAGAGGAGGCTCATACAACCTTAAATTTGTTGGCATTATGATACAGGTGTTGTCCTTGATGGCAACTCACTCAGAGGTATGATATAGGTGGCAACTCAATCAGATGACAGATCATAGTACATCAAGTCAAGAGAGAGGTATACACATGTTAACCTTGATGAAAGTGTGTATACAAGCGGATGAGAAGAACAGAAGAAACATATACTTACACACGCAGGTTCACAGAAGGAAAGGCGCGTACATGTCAAAAAACTAAGTTTTGGTCCGTGGTATTTGGTCCATGGTATTTTGGTATTGGTCCATGGTATTTGGTCTGAAGTGTTGACCCTAGGTATTGGGTCCAAGGTATTGGTTCTACATGGTTTTGGACCATGGTATTGAGATAAGCCTAAACCTATATAAGGAGAAGATCATTAGGCCAAGGGGAAGTGTGCAAGTGATGAATATCCGATGAAGTGTGAGATCTAGTATGCTGGTTATGGGTTTGTGATGCTTTGCTTGATCTGAACCAAGGATGCACCTATGCGGTTGATGATGGATGATGGATCGGGATCATAAGGCTTGGAATGTATTATCATTATGTGCTTTGATCATGGATAGACTAGATCTGAATTATTGATGCATGTTTTATTGTATAAACGTTATGATCTGGATATGCCTAATGTTTGGAATAGCTACAAAGTTCTGAGTAAATATTTGTAGATCTGTACGCAGGTTGGCTTTGGTAAAAGTGCATAGACACGTTGGTTTGGTTCATCATAGTAGCATATACATAGAGAGATATGATATTTGAAGTTGCAGTTGGATCTGGTTGTTGTTGCGAAGTTCTGTGTTCTTGTTACTGTGTTTTGGTGACAGGGTTTCAGTGATTCAGTATTGGGTGATTCAAAGATTGACGATGCAAGTGTAGTTGATGATTGTATTGCAGTGGTGATTGTTTTGTATTTATATATCCAGTTTGAAATTTTATGAAATATGGTCCCTGGAAGAAAAGAGAAGGTAGTAGCCTTCTGTAGGTTGGCACCTACGTACTAGTAAACAGATCGACTAGTATAAGAGCTAGGGGGTTGGAGCTCCCTTCCAGTAGAAACTAGAAAATGAGAGAAGGTAGTAGCCTTCTGCAGGTGGGTGCCTGCATACTGGTATGAGTCTGCACCAGTACAAGATTGTAAACAGGTTTTTCTTATATTAAAGAAAACAACAGCAGGTGGTTTTTGTCCCGCATTGGGTTTCCACCTTATATCATGGTGTTCATGTGTGCTTCTTATGTGTGATGATCTGTTCTATTTTACTGCATGTGTTTACTGTTTATATGGTTAATAATGTTTTGATGCACTCATTAAAGATCAACTAACTGAATCAGAAGTTTATTGGGTATACGCTTGTTGCATTAAGCACAGTTACGTATACACGCGGGTTTCCTTAACTGAAGTAGTGTATATGAATTTGAATATGGAAATGAAAAAGTTATATTGATTTGATAATACTGATTCACCCACACCCCCCCGCTCTCAGTATTATTTCCAACAATTGTTATCAGAGCAGGTCCTTTGGTAGAAGCTTGATTACTTGAAGGAGATCCGTTGAACAATGGGAAAGAAAGCGCGTCAAAAGAAGAAGACAGCTCAAAGGAACAATGACAGCCTGCCTTTGAGTGGAAGCAAGTATTCAGATCCTGAATCACCTCGGATTGAAGATGGACAAGCAAATGAAGCATTAGATAAATTCATAGATCAACAAGATCTACCTAGCAAAAGGGAGAGTGCCCTTAAAGAAGAAATTATCAGCTTAAAAGCTCAACTGGAATGTGCCTTCAGAGTTCATCAAATGCTACAGGAGCTAAATGAAGAACAAGAAAAGGAGATTCTCAAACTAAGGCAACAAATGGAAGAAGGAAGAAAGTCTGAGGAAATTTTAAAGAAGCAATGTCTAGAAAAGGAAGAACAACATCAGGTTGAGGTAAATATCTTGAAAGATAAATTAGAAGAAAAGGATAAACTATTATTATTTCAAGACAACACTAATATTTTGGACGATATTCTTAGTAGTCAAAGGTCGTCTGCTATCAAAACTGGTCTTGGTTTTTATGAATCTGTTGAAGTTGAGGCAAGGAACTCTAATGAGAAATCTGAAATTCTCAACAAGGAGATGAGAAGAAAACCCCATCAATAGCCAAGGAAGTAAATTCCTCAAAGAAGTGATAGACGATTATTTCCTCTAATGAATAATGTTGAATGTTATGTATGTCATAATCTTGGACATGTTGCAGTGAGATGCAGAAGTAGAATGGTTCAAGACCATCACTCAGAAAGATCATCACGTTCCAGATATTTTAAGGGATATTGTTTTGCTTGCAATATGTTTGGTCACAAAGCCATTGACTGCTATAGGAGGAATATGAGACATGTCAGATGTTATGCATGTAACAAGCTTGGACATATAGCAAAGCAATGTAGGAGAAGATTTTGGACACCATACCAAAAGGAGAAAACGTCATCACAGTTGAAGATATGGAAGAAAAAGGAAGTACAGCCAGAAAGATGTGGCATAGCAGAATATACAGACATCATAGACTTAGAGGAAACGGAAAGTGTTGAACATCTGTGTTCTAAATCTCATACGCAGGTTTCATGAAGATAAGTCTCGTATATACACGAGTTAGATGCTACACAGTCGCGTATATGGAGCTCTGAATAAAAACAATAGAACATACTCAAGAAATGGTTCTGTCGTGGTATATGATGGTTGGCACAAGCTCATGGGGAGCATATGCTTCGAATAATGAATTGTTGGCATTATGGTTAAAAGTTCTTGGTGATGATGCTACTGATTGTTGATTGACCAAGAGAACAGATTGTAGGTTAAGATTCTTATAGTGCAGATCATATAGTGTATGATAGTTGCTGATAACTGTCATGGTCTTGTCTAGGTCCTTGGTCTTTGTGAGTTATATGATGTATCTTGTTACCCCACTATGCATGGAATGGATGATGTAATGGTTCTTGTGTTTGAGTCAAAAATGGTGTATCCCCACTTGGTTGGGAGATTGATGGATGTATGAGTCTTTAGGAAGGTCATTGGAAATGTATGCATAGAGTCATGTTATGCTCAGGGGGAGCATGGATGGATTGGTACATTGGCATGTACAAAGGGGGAGCTCAATCAGAAACTTCAACATGTACTCAAGGGGAGCATGGACAACAGAATGTATATCAAAGAAGAGAATCTCTTGGCACACACTTTGCCCTTGATGTCAAAGGGGGAGAGTGACTTGGTGTGGTGGTTGCCATCAAGTACAAAGGGGGAGATTGTTTGCATTATGATATAGGTTTTGTCCTTGATGGCAACTCACTCAGAGGTATGATATAGGTGGCAACTCAATCAGATGACAGATCATATTACATCAGGTCAAGAGAAAGGTATACGCATGTTAACCTTGATGGAAGTGCGTATACAAGCGGATGAGCAGAACAGAAGACGCGTATACGTACACATGCAGGTTCACAGAAGGAAAGGCGCGTACATGTCGGAAAACTAAGTTTTGGTCTGTGGTATTTGGTCCATGATATTTTGGTATTGGTCGATGGTATTTGGTCCAAAGTGTTGACCCCAAGTATTGGGTCCAAGGTATTGGTTCTACATGGTTTTGGACCATGGTATTGAGAGAAGCCTAAACCTATATAAGGAGAAGATCATCAGGCCAAGGGGAAGTGTGCAAGTGATGAATATCCGATGAAGTGTGAGATCTAGTATGCTGGTTATGGGTTTGTGATGCTTTGTTTGATTTGAACCAAGGATGCACCTATGTGGTTGATGATGGATTATGGATTGAGATCATAAGGCTTGGAATGTATTACCATTATGTGGTTTGATCATTGATAGACTAGATCTAAATTATTGACGCATGTTTTATTGTATAAACATTATGATCTAGATATGACTAATGTTTGGAATAGCTGTAAAGTTCTGAGTAAATATTTTCAGATCTGTATGCGGGTTGGCTTTGGTAAAATTGCATATACACATTGGTTTCATTCATCATAGTAGCGTATACATAGAGAGATAAGATATTTGAAGTTGCAGTTGGATCTGGTTGTTGTTCCAGAGTTCTATGTTCTGGTTACTATGTTTTGATGATAGGGTTTCAGTGATTCAGTATTGGGTGATTTAGAGATTGATGATGCAAGTGTAGTTGATGATTGTATTGCAGTGGTGATTGTTTTGTATTTATGGATCCAGTCTGAAAATTTATGAAACGTGGTCCCTGGAAGAAAAGAGAAGGTAGTAGCCTTCTGTAGGCCAGTGCCTATGTACTAGTAAATGGATCGGTTAGTACAAGAGCTAGGGGGTTGGAGCTCCCTTCCAGTAGAAACTGGAAAACGAGAGAAGGTAGTAGCCTTCTGCAGGTGGGTGCCTGCGTACTGGTATGAGTCTGTGCTAGTACAAGATTATAAACAGGTTTTTCTTATATTAAAGAAAACAACAGCGGGTGGTTTTTGTCCTGCATTGGGTTTCCACCTTATATCATGGTGTTCATGTGTGCTTCTTATGTGTGATGATCTGTTTTGTTTTACTGCACCTGTTTACTATTTATATGGTTAATAATGTTCTGATGCACTCATTAAAGATCAACTAACTGAATCAGAAGTTTACTGGATATATGCTTCTTGCATTAAAAACAGTTGCGTATACACACAGGTTTCCTTAACTGAAGTAGTGTATATGATCTAAATATGGAAATGAAAAGTTATATTGATTTGATAATACTGATTCACCCCCCCCAGTATTATTTCCAACAAAATTCTGAACATTAACAACAACATAAATTTGCATATATGAAGGAAACTCTAACCTAAAGGCATTGTTACCAATCTTTTCCGAATTTTTGAATGGACCATATCTAATTGGTTTTAGCTTTTTACCTTCTCCTTGGAGCCTCTCTTTGTTAATGTGAAGCCAAACTTCATCACCTAATTGGAACTTGTGATCTTGATGATGCTTGTTGTGCCTTGCTTTATACTTTCCTTGGCTTTTCTCAAGCTATTCTTGAACCTTTTGTTGTACTAATTGGATTTGTTAAATGAACATTCTTTCTTTTTGTATGTCACTATGAACTTCAATAGAAACATATTTTCCAAAAATAGAATCCAAAGGAGATTTAGGAAATTATCCCAAGCATGCCTCAAATGGAAAAGTTTGAGTTGAAGAGTGCTTGGTTCAGCTGTAAGCATGTTGAATATAGTGCAAATGTTCGTCCCAAAGCTTAGGAATGCTTGCTGCAATACCCGCGAACAAGATGTATCACTGTTCTGTTCACCACTTCTGTTTGACCATTTGTTTGTGGATGAAAGGTTGTATTCTTTTTCAATTTGGTGTCCATGAATCGCCACAAGATTGACCAAAAATTCCCAAGAAAGCGAGAATCTCGATCACTAACAATGGATGTGGGCAATCCAAAATGCACCCAAACATTCTGAAAGAATAACTGAGCATTTTTTTCAGTTGTAACTTTCTTTTTACATGGCATCAAAATACACATTTTGTTGAACCTATCCAAAACTACATACAAATAATCATGACCTCTTTTTTACAATGGAATACCTCCTATAAAATCCATAGAAACACTCTCCCACAGTCGTGAAGGAACCAGAAGTGGTGTGTACAATTTTAACTTCCTATTGCTAGGTGAACTGATTGCACATAATGAACATCCTTTAATAAAACAAGACACACTTTCAAGCATACAATGCCAATAACAATACCTCTATAGATGTTCCATCGTCTTACTTACACCGAAATGACCAATAGTAAGAGAAGTGTGTGTGCCTCTCTTATGATGTTAACTCTTTCTCCCTGTTGAATACAAATCTTTGCTAAATGGTACAACAAGTTATCATGCAAATGATAATCCAATTCCTCTACTTGGTTACATTGACTCAAGCTTGCATAAACATAAAATTCATTATTTAATGCATATTGCTCAGTATAACTTTCATGTAAAACAAAATTATGCTTGAGTGAAGTAGTTTCACTAACAATAGGCCTAGAAAGCATATCATCAAATTTATTGTAGATACCTTTATTATACCTGATTACCAAGTGGAATTGTTGAAGAAAACCCATCGATCATAAGTGCCTCGATTGTTGCAACGTTGATTGTGATTGCAAGTATTGCAATGGTTGATGATTAGTGTGAATGGATGTTTCCTTACCCATAAAGTAGTGTTTCCATTTTTTCACACTTTGTAACAATTCATACAATTCCTTGTCATATATAGGATAATTAATCACTGCACCATTAAAGGTTTCTGAATGAAAATAGATAGGCTTACCATGTTCCATGAGGACTACACCCATGCCGCAGTCGCTTACATCAGTCTAAATCTCAAATGACTGTTTCAAGTATGGAAGTGCAAGTTCTGGATTTGTACTGACCTTTTCCTTACATGCATCAAAGGCCTTTTGATGTTTTCCTCCCCACTGAAAAGCCTTTTTCACACTTGTTAACGCATGCAATGGAGCGGCTATAAATGAAAAAAAAGCAATGAATTTCCTCCAATATTGGGTTGCTCCCAAAAAACTTCTTACCTCAGTAACTGTCTTTGGCCTTCGCCAATTCACAATGACATAAACCTAGGAGGGATGTATTTTCAACTCACATCCTCCAACAACATGACCCAAGTAAACTAAAGAAGTTTTTCCAAACTCGCACTTTGACATCTTAAGGTACAACTGTTATTTTTTCAAGACATCAAGTACTTTTCTTACATGCATGACATGCTCATCACGAGATTTACTAAAAATTAAAATGTCATATAATTATACTATGAAAAAATCATCAATAAATGGCCTCAACACATCATTAATCACATGCATGAATGTAGCAGAAGCATTACATAAACTAAAAGGCATAACTAGTCATTCAAAAAATCCTTGTTTTGTTTTGAATGTTGTCTTCCAAATATCTCCTTCAGCTATTCTAATTTGATGGTAGCATCTTCTTAAGTCCAACTTAGTAAAATACTTTTCATCTTTCAATTGATCAAGTAAATCATCTATTATAGGCAATGGGTAATGGTTCTTTACTGTAATTTTGTTCAATGCACGAAAGTCCACACACATGCACCAGGTTCCATCCTTCTTTGGCACCAAGATAATAGGTGAACCACATGGCAAGGAAGATGGTATGATGATCCCTTTATTCAAAAACTCTTGAATTTTCTTCTTAATTTTCGCGCCTTCCATCACTCACATCCTATACATGCTAATGTTAGGAACAGGGAAACCTTTCCGCAACTATATCTCATGTTGGATTCCTCTCTTTACAGGTAATCCCTTTGGTTCTTGAAACATCTCATCATATTGGTTAACTACATAAACCAATTTAGATTTCAAATTTGAATCACAACCTTTAAAAGCTTCATTATCAACATCATTCTTGGGTTTGATCATTAGAAGCACAAAATTCTTCCTCGAATTCACTAGTCTTTTCATCTGCCCTACATTAACAAGCGAAATATTTATTTTCATGCTATGAGCTCTCACAGTATATTCTACTCCATCTTTGAATAAATGATATTTATTTTCATGTCAATGGAAGATAGATTTTCTGTCATAAAGGTACGGGCTACCCAAAACTATGCCACAGATATCTAACGGCACAACATCAAGCTCCACTTCATCTATGAAATTTTCCGTAATGGTGAATTTTAGTTTACACTTTCTAGTAACCTGCAATTGCGCATTGTCACACACCCATCCAAGTGGATATGGTTTACGATGTGGAATAGTTTCCAAGTTTAAACTTTTGACAATGTTTTTAGAGATAAGATTGACTTGAGAGCCACTATCAAAAAGCATATCAATCTTGTCGTGTTTTGAGATCGCCCTTATGTGAAAAAGTTATATTATCCTATTTTCATTTGGAGTCATTTTGTGAGTTTGAATAACTAGTGCTAGAAATGGATTATTATCCTTTTAACCCTATTAGAGTTAGTATTTGCATATTGCCATCAGTGATCAAAACTCTTCTTTTATATCATATTAGGGTCCTATTCTGAAATTTTTGTCATTCCACCTAGGTCTTCATTCAAAAATTTACTCACTGATGGTAGCCCTATGTCAAAAGCCCTACTCTCTCTCAAAAATCAATATTTTCTTGCCCACCTTCATGTGTCTTACTAAGCATAAATTGGCCATAAAGGCTCATTGCATCATGTTTTGTGTTAGTCAAGTCCACGTGGAATCTACTCATTCAAGGTCCCATTAGGTCATTAGGTTTCATTCTTTCACGGTCCAATAATACTCTATTTCACTGCATAAAGCCAGTAAAAAGTATGAGAGTGCAAAAATGATATCCTTTTGTCATTTAAAGAGGATTGGTAAACATGTTGATATTCTTTCCCAAGTTCTAAATTTTATTCCATGTATCAATTCTATTTCAGATTGTAATTTTATTTTAAAAAATAGAGATGTAATATTTTTTCCAATTTATGTAATTTTATGTTCATTATATGTAATAAGTTACTATTCATGAGCTCTCAACTAAGAAAAATATGTGCCAACTACATCCAAAGAAAAATCAAATGTGAAGAGTGCCAACACTTTATCATCATCCACCTACAAAGAAGAAAGTCAGAAAGGAAATTAGCAACCATTTCAGAAAGGATAAAAGAAACATTGGAAAGTGGGTTTTTAAAGCTAATGATCAATTTCACTCATGTATAAAGGGCTTCCTAGCATCTAACCCAACTGCATTTGCCTCATATCATTTCTTGAGAAAAACCCAAAGCACCATTCCTCATGATTTTGGGCTAAATTAGAAAAAAAGAGGTGGGCATTGCGCATGGGCTCTAGGCATTGTCCACGGGCTTAAGGCGTTGCGCACAGGCTTAAGGCACTACACACGGGCTTAAGGTGTTGCACAGGGGCTAAGGGCACTGCACACCAGTCAATTTTTTCCCACAGGCTCTCAAACTATAAACAAAGGTTCCTAACCTTTATTACATGGTTTCTAAGCCTCCTACCAGGTAAGTAAAACCTTGTTCATTCCTGCTTACACCTCTCAAAGTCATCATTCATGCTATGAAGTTTATTGCTTAACATTAGGAATTCTAAGGCCTTGAAAACCATATATTTTTTCCTACAGCCCTAAAAACTATTCCTAAGACCCTACTACCCTTCCCAAATCACAATAAACTCCATCCCTACCCCTGAGTTGCTAAATCCATATCCCAAGTGCATTCTCCCTTAAACCCTAACTGCTAGGCAACAAAATCCCTAGGCAACCATACTACATACCTGTAATTAAATATAAAATCCTAAATCCTCTACACATTTCACTCCTCTATCACTTCCCTAAGTTCCCTAATCCCTTCCTTGACTCCCTAAATTTTTCCTACCCCATTCCAACTCCTATTTCCTAATCCCTAGGGTTTGAATCAAGAGGAAATAAAACACATAATGGAGGAAGAAAATTGGGATTTTTCAGAGGAATAATACCAAGAAGAAAGAAAAGCACACAAGGGAGGAAGAATATTGAGGTTTGAACCTACCAACACCAGAGAGTTAATGGCCTCACCTATGACAGTCACTTCCTTCAAGCATTTGGTATGTTTTGATTTTTGTGTGATGCTACAAAGAGTCCAAATCCATCCTATTTTGACTAGAGTGTTCATTTCAAATCTTGAAGACAATTAAGTGACCCGTGCAACACCTTAAGCCCATGAGAGAAAGAGATTCTTCCCTTTTACCCACCTTCTTAGTACATATGCTCCCATGATGAAAATCATCATGAAGTACTTCACTTGTGAAGGAAGATTTTCTAGACTTTATTCATACCATATCAGAGTGCTCATGCACTTCACAAGAGTCAGAATGTTGAATATCCTTTATTATTTGTTCAGGAGTATTGAGAAAATGGCATACATATTTCAGGGGAAAAGGTATGAGTAGCAAATGAACAGTATTTTCCATCCCTCTCTGATCAAGATCATTTCCCTTCATCACCTTAACCATCTGAACATTGCATGGGACATTTTCATTGCCAATCATATTTTCACTACTCCAAAACATCCAAATGTTGAAGATATGCCATCTTCATCTCATCCCACTGGTCATCATGATGAAGACATACCCCCTCCATCTCAGCCCACTACATCTATCCCTCCATCATCTCAACCTATTTCACCACCATCATCACCATTTCATGATCATGCAGGGTTATCTGGCAGAGCTAAGGTCACCAAGCCTAAGAGTCCATATTTGAGCAAATTGGCACATACTTATGAGAGAGACCATAGGTAGTTGTTTTCCCCACAAATCATGGGAGGTGCCTTGCCTTCTTCATCAACAAAGCAGGTACACAAAGGTAAAGAAAAGATGACAGAGGTAGGAATCCAGCAGCAACAGGAGGACCACCATGAGACAGAACAAGATTTTGAGCAAGTTGATCTAAGTGAGAAGGATGACTATGAGGACATGAGCATAGCCCTCAAGGGGAAGGATGCCAAGATTAGAGAACTCCAAACTAATCTTGACAGGGCCAGATTTGTCATTAACTTCTACAAGTAGGAGCATAACCAATTGAAGACAAAGCACTTCATTGATGAAGTGAAATTCACAAAAGCACAAAGAGAGGCAGAAAAGTCTAAGGCCTTACTTGATGAAGCATATGGATAATATGATGATGAGCTAGAAGAACAAGTGCCAAGAAAAGTTCTAAGGACCAGAGGCCTAAAAAGAACATTGGAACTAGAAAAACATAAAGAAGCTGAACTAGCAAATAAACTTACCCTAAATGAGAAAATGGCCATAATGATCAATGAAAATAGGGAGCATTGGCTTGAGAGGGTGAAAAACCATCTTTAAAAGCTCCTAGAAAAGACTAAAAGGGAATGACATATAGAGGAATATGGCAAATTACTATTTTCAAGGAAGCCAAATAGCAAGGTCCAAGCTCAAGAAAATGAAGTCAAAGCTTGAAACCCTAAAGGTGAAAGAGGAGAAAGGAAAGTTGTATCTCCTTTCTGAGGCCTCTTTCCATGCCTAGGAAACTTCGTCAACAACTTACACACCAATTTTGACAAAATTTTGGGCAATTTTGACATTTTTGGGTTTTTTGTGCAACATTGGATAGTTTTGGCACAGGTGAACTGCCCTATGCGCAGCGTCCTAGGAATTGTGCATCTTCTTGAGGCCTCCAAATGGAAAACCAAGACTACCATTAGATTCATAAGGCCAAGAAAATACACTTTCGACTATTGTCACACCAAATTTGGACCATTGAATCGGGATAAATGGCCAAAAACACCTCAAAATTCACCTTTCTACCCTCTCTTTTAGCTAGGCGTTGTGCACAAAAGAAGTATTTGGATGAAACCAATGGAATTTCTAGAAAGTAGAAAGGATAATATTTCCAATGTGCTATCCTGAGCTCAATTTGGACATCAGAAGCCCCTTCAAAAATTATCTTGAAGTTGCCGCTATGCACAGGCTTATGGCGCTGCACATAGAGCAATGGCACTGCGCATAGGGAAAAATTCCCTGATTTGTTCATTGTTTTGGTCCAGTTTTGATTTTCACCTTTGGAAATCAATTTTCACTTATGTAATTGATGAAGTAAATGTAATTATCATGTTTTTACTACTACCTAGGGTAAATACATTAGGTAGATAGACTTCATCAAGTCAAATGAATCAGTTTCAATGTAATTAGGGATGAGTCACTTTGACCATCCTAGACTCTAACTATCAGTTCAGATTTTCATGGAACTGCTCCTCCTCTCATGGATTCGACCCCTGTGGTTGGGAGGAGTTTGTTTTCATGTCGATATCTTCCCTTTCATCACTCTTTTTAGAGGTTGGACTCCATTGGATGTTGTATTAGTGATTCATACTTTGACATGGAATATATTGGATGAGTTACACTACTTTGGCGGGATTCCCGTTGTGGAGCGATAAAATGGTGTCTTTTTAACTCCTAATTACCTTCACGTTAATTATCAACCCAGGGACCACTTTTTATTTCAAGACTATACTCAGTCTGAGGCGGCTATTTACTCAAGAGTAATGTTTTGTAGTATTGTGTTTAAAATGGAAAAGTAAATGAAAGCTGGAAACAAAATATAATTGGAACAGCAAGAAACTGAAATGTTCTAAACTAAATCATTCACTCAAACAACCATCAATTGAGGATACAGTAGAAATAACTCATTCCTCTGGATATTGATGCAATTGAAATCAAACCGGAATAGGACAATCAATCTAGGAACGAGGAAGCAATAACCAATGTTCTCTACAGTTGACAGTCCTGCTTTAAAGCAATCAAAAGGAAATCGAAATTGAACTAAAGCTTCCATTGAAAGTAAACTAGGAAAACTCTTTAAAAGCAAACTATTGCAATTAATCAACGAAAATGAACAACAAAGTAAATTGGTAGCAAACTGTAATTAAAGGAATCTGAACAACAAACTCTAATTAATGGAAATCAACAACAAAATACCTTGAAGCCTAAATCATTCATTCGGAAAAATAAGCAATGTATCAGTCAAGGGTTCGACAACAATAGCCCATCCCTTTGGAAACTGATGGAAAGGAAATTAGAGCATGGACCACAGGTCTGGGAGCTAGGCAGTAAATGCCAAGGCTCACTACAGCCACAAATCGTCTCTCACACCAAAATAAAGATAATGCGAATAACAGGAAATGGAACAACAAATTAAATATTAATGTACAACAATCCAAATCAAGCGCACAACACACTTATCATTAAAAGGGATAGTAATCCGAGCTTCGATACAATATTCATGAATCACAGCTATAAAGTAACAGCAAGTGTAACGGAACAACAATCCCGAATAAACAATAGTCACAATTTAAGAATACATCATACAGTTGTACCGATTTAGGAACATATAGCGTGGTTAATCTGTAATCGAATGTCAATGTGTAAGGAACATCAATGTTATATCAATTATCAAAAGGAACAGCAATGTGATACAAAGTTAAAATGATAACATAGCATTCTTGTTGCAGATAACGATAGTATCCAATCAAGTATATCTAATAGCGCTAATATGTAAAACAGTAAAGTGCGTCAGATTACTGAACAGAATAAAAGAAAGAGATCAAACCACATATGAAGCATAAAGATATAATACAGTAGCAGCGTACTCCACCAGAGGCTGGGCCCTTAGCCGCCAGGGGATGTTGCTGGGTTACTTCAAGATCAAAGATGAAATGGCAACTAGATTTATATTAAAATATCAAAGCAGAGTTACAGTGGATTACAACAAGAAATATCTCAATCTCTCATCCATTATCCATTCTCTCTGCCATCCTCAATTCTGAATCTCTAATTCATTCTCAATTCCATCATTCGAATCCCCAAATCATCCCCATCTCTTATCTCTATTTTCATTTAAATAAAGAGAGATCAGAGAGAAGTTACAATAAAGATAAGTACAACATAATTTCTATTACAAAATTGATTTGTTTCCAACCAATTTATCAACAAGAAGATATATTTCCATCCATCTTTCAACAAGAGCAAGACGAATTTGGCTTTGCAGTTGAGATTTGGAGGACGGCCGCAACAACAAATCTGAGAACATTGTGCTCAAATAACCCTGCGTTTCTCTCAGTACAAGCAGAATCTGGGTAATTCGTTCTATAACTAAGTTAATTGGGTCCATTCTGGACAAAACCCATGTTCCAGATTTTCCATATTCTGCTTCATTTGCTCAAAATATCAACCGTAAAACGGTCACTTCTTATTCCAGCGCATTTTTGAGTTGGCACTTTTAATGATCAAATCTTCAATCTGGAAATTATCTTGGAGGCTAAAAATGGTGAATAATGTTACAACTGATTTATTAAAACTATCATTGATAAAATCATGCATAATCATCAATTTATTAGAAATAAAGGAGAATAAATAATATTCATTCATAGAAGCATAAATCATCATAAAATGGATTTATATAATAAATTATAATAAATGACATGATGAAGAATAGTAGAAATGGGTGGAATAAGTGTTCAAAAGTGATAATAATAATGGCATATTAACGGCCCAACATACCCCCACACTCAATATGTTGCATGTCCTCATGCAATGAAAACTGAATATATTGCATGTCTTCATGCAACCCAAAGACAAAAACCCATGTGTTAACCAAGCAATAAAAAAATATGTTCATCTCAGCTCATGAAATGGATAGAAAAAATGAATTCTTTCTTAATTAATGAATATTCACTTTTAGTAATCTTGATGAAGGCATAACAATTTTTACATTGACATTCAACTATATGTATATATGAAGTTGCAACAAAATATGATATAAGTAACATCAAACTTCATTAACCATTTTCTCAAAAACTACAAACCAGCTTTTATTGAATTTTGGCAAGTAAATTTATAATATATGAATTCCTTTATGATCCAAAAAAATTGGACTATTTTGATGCACGGATCATGAGATATAAACAAAATGGTTGTAGGTAAGAGTGCATGATTTCCGAAATTTTATGAACCAATTTATCTTGAAATTATCTAGGTATGTGTATTTTAATAGTATGTCTGTGTTTCCTAGAGATCACAAGAATTGAGTTCATAGTTTTAAAAATATTATGGAAATCAATTTCTACACTGAAATTGTATGCCTTAAATGAGAAAGAAAATAGAAAACATCCATCATGCATAGCAATTCTTCCGCTTCTCTGAAAAATTAGCATGCCCTCATGCGATGCTAGAAAACAAATAGGGGTGGTTGCTACCAACTATTGAATTCTATGCTTGGTGTAAAACAACATGGAAGAAGGGAGGTGTTGAGAAGGAATAAGAATAGCAATGGATGATAAAGAATATGAATAACATGGTTATAAGAAAGAAATGAATGAAAGCAACACTCCCCCAAACTGAAAGATGATATGTCGTTGAAAAATGGGAAGTGGTACAGATGTGGAGTGAAGGATGATAAATAATGCTCAAAATGGATTTTTATGAAATTCTCCTAAATTCGTAATAAATCAGAAAATTATGCGATTTTACCTCAAGTTTTACCTCCAAAAATGTGGAATGACATATATGGACTGGCATTTGTTGAAGCTGATGTAGGCAGAGTTGGTGCTGAAAGTGATACAAAAGGTGGAATCCAGGTAAGCACATCATGTATGAAGAATTGTTCACGTGCGCGAGCCTCTTCTGTTAAGTGCAATAGTTTGGTCATGCTATGAATAGAATTCTGCCCATACTTGTTGTTTTCCTGCAAACAAAGCACTATTTGGCATACAATGTTCTTGAATCCATAGTATTAGTTTTGAATAGCAACAGATAAGATGCATGCAAAAATTTCAATCAGAAAAACGTTTGTATACATGCAATACTGATATTTTGTCAAATCAACAAATTATTGCAGAGTGCAGTAATCATGTCACATGCAATCCCATAATGCATACATTCCCCTCTCCAATTGAAAAAGGGATTTCATGACCATAAGGCCTATGAAAGGTGTTATGCTGATGGCAAGGCAAGGGAATGAACAATACAGCAATAGAGTACACATATCAATGATAGGACGACGAGAGTTATGGTTATAATGAGAGCAGAGTGTGTAAAGATAGTTATGAATAAGAGATAGGACACTTTGAATTGATGATAAGTGATGAAAAAGAGAAAAAGGATAACAATATGTCAAAAAGATGCTTTAATGATCGTATGCTAGCTGAAAATGATGTGATTGATCATAAAAAAATTTCTCATGCATAAAGGTTCAAAACAGGGAAAAAGTTAAGGAAATAACTTCTCTGATAAAAAGAAAAAAATAAGAAAAGGGTATTATAATAATAATTGATGCTAAGATATAACTTCATTACCATAAGCAGAGCCGCTGCTGCCAGTAGGCGTCCATAGCCTCGGCAGGGTTTTTTTTAACCCATATGAGCTAGGATCCTCTATTTATAAATGGAGAGTTACAATGTTCTACAGAAGAGATCAGTGTGCTGACGTGGTAACTAGATAATCACACTGCCATTCACTGGGATGTAGCAAAAGTGATCAGGCCAGCTCGTGATGAGACCTCTTGTTCCAAGGATAATTTGGCTATCCAATGGATTATAACCCTGGTGTGGTGGCCATAATGGGAATGTCACTTTATTACAACCTTATGAACATGGTAGGATGACTCGTAATGAGACCCCCTATCCTCCATCTGCGAACAAAATTTTGTTGTTATTACATATTTTTATGATAAAAAGAGGGAGGCTCAATACTCCTTAAGAGCAGGGATGATGGAAGAAGTTGAACATGTCAATAGAAAAAAAATATATCCATAATCTCATTTATTATAGACAGAGAAGATTATAACTAGGGAGGATGGAACCAGGATGGTATTAAGATGATCAATTAGTATCATGTACAACAGAAAACAATGTAGTAAAGTAATATATAAATAATTGTGTCCCTTTTGAAAAGTATCTATCATCAAGGAGTTGTCATGTTAAAGATCATAACGTGAATGATATTAACTCGCTTCAAAAGAATCCATAATTCTTGTCCTCATAAAAGTAGTGTACTTCATGCCATAAAATGGAATCAGTAAAATGTGGTTGAGATGAATTAGGAATAATCCCACAAGAGGAAGGAAGGGTTGCTCTCGAAAATATTCCTAAAATGTTTTTTTTTTAAGGAACAACAAAAACACTAAAAAAAAAGTGGTGTTCTGTGTAGGGAACAACAAAAAAAATGCATGTGAAAAAGTGTTTTTCCTTAAGAGGAACAAAAAAAAATGTGAAAATGTTGTTCCTTTGAAAAAGAACAACGAAAATGTGAAAGTGTTGTTCCTTCGGGAAGGAAGAGCAAAAATGTGAAAGTGCAGAAGTGTTGTTCTATTCGGAAAGGAACAACAAAAAGTAAAAGTGCAGAAGTGCTGTTCCATTCGGAAAGGAACAACAAAATGTGAAAGTGTAGAAGTGTTGTTCCATTCGGAAAGGAACAACAAAAATTGAAAGTGCAGAAGTGCTGTTCCATTCAGAAAGGAACAACAAAATGTGAAAGTGTAGAAGTGTTGTTCCATTCGGAAAATAATAACAAAAAGTGGAAGTGCAGAAGTGTTGTTCCATTCGGAAAGGAACAGCAAAACGTGAAAGTGCAGAAGTGTTGTTCCATTCGGAAAGGAACAGCAAAAAGTGAAAGTGCAGAAGTGTTGTTCCATTTGGAAAGGAACAACAAAACATGAAAGTGCAGAAGTGTTGTTCCATTCGGAAAGGAACAACAAAAAGTGAAAGTGCAGAAGTGTTGTTCCATTCGGAAAGGAACAGTAAAACGTGAAAGTGCAGAAGTGTTGTTCCATTCGGAAAGGAACATCAAAAAGGAACAACAAAATTAGTCATGGAAAAGGAACGGCAAAATAAACCGTGAAAAAGGAACAGCAAAATGAATTGCTGACCAAAAAGATGTTGTACCTTTGGAAAAGGAACAATAAATCGAAATTGTTGTCCCTTTGAAAAAGGAACAGCAGAAACGACAAAAGTGCATGCAAACGTTGTCCCTTCAGAAAAGGAACAGCAAAATGCACAAGCATGAAAAGAAAGCACGCAAAGAATGAATTAGCTTTTCACTGTATTGATGCTGAGGATGGGTCACAGTTTGAATGAAGCAACACCTGAAACACAAAATATAAGAAATATCAGAAAATAAACAACGTTTTATTTAAAAACAATATGTAAATAACTAAATTAAGTTACAACAGCTATGATGTTATGTCAAAAAAATGATCTCTTTGAAAAATGTTTTGGTAGCAGTGATAAGACATGAATCTTCAAATTGAAATCAATTCTTCATTTGTTCTATTATGAATCCATTGGGTAATGAGTTGGATGAAATTCCTTTGTTTCATTTAAAATTTCTTTGAAAAATCACTCATCCATAAATTGACCTACTTTATTTTCCGAGGACCTGCAAAAAACGAGTGTCTACCTGCAATAAAACATTAAATCATGGAGAAAGAGAGGTGATCGGGCTCCCCTAATCCAAGAATTATGCAAAAAACAACAAGCAGTTATCCTGTATAACAAATCCATTTAGAAAATAACAAAGTAAAATTTATCTGTCACTTGCGGGAGAGCAGTGGCAAATCATGCTAACCTGCAGTGTTTTAATCACAACTTCTTTGTTTTTCGTCGAAATTGAGTGATTCAAAAGTAAAATGAGAGCTAATTCAAAGGGTTATCTTCAGTAGCAACGGGTTTTAAAAATTCAATGCTATGATATGTCAAATTTGTTTAAAACAACCTGCATAATAGAGTCATTTTCGATTACCCAATCTAGACCAACGATTGATGTTTCAAGCATAGATTCTTCGTTTGATGTAAGATTCAAATGATTAAAATTGGAAATGAAAGTAGATTCATTTATTTATCTCCAATAGAAACAAGTTTTGAAGGAAAGAAGAATTGATAGGTCAAATACTGTAAGGAACAGCCAGAAAGACATAGTTTTAAGGGTGTTGATTTACGATAGACAGTCAATATTGTGATCATAACTTCCCCATACGATATCAAAAATGAGTGATTCCAATTGCATTGTAAACTAGATTCATAGGGGAATCTACCATAGTAACAAGTTTTAAAAATTCAAACATTTATGCCTCCAAAAACTGACTGTCCCAACTCTGTTCCTGAGCTGCCCACTAGACACCTTGTCAATGTTTTGTTTCTAACTTTTTCGTTTCAAATCCAAATTGAGTGGTTCAAATTGGGTTAGAAAGTAGACATCAAGGGCCACTTAGGGTAGAAACAGGTTTTTACAATATTCACTTTTGGTCCCTCAAAACATGACTGTCCCGACTGTTTTTCCAGAAATCTCATCAAGCCCGAAAGCCAAAAAAATGATATTCAACCATTTTTTCATATTGATGATAAAAATGAATATACGTGTTTGTAGAACTATTATTTCCATTATAAGTCATATACATACACAAATAAATTAAAAAATTAAGACCGATGTTGATTTCCATAGCATGTTGCAACAAAAAACAACTAGCTTTACAAAAATAAAAATAAAAAAGATGTGTTTGTTTTATTTATTTATTTATTTTATTTTCTCCACTATCCTACTCTTCTTTGAGAACCGAATATGTTTATGTATAAGAGTATTTCCAGTGGAACCATTTTATAATTAAGGCTTTACGTATGCACATACCCAAATTTGAAAAATGAATGTTGATAAAAATTAGGGTATGAGAAGCCAACTTCCCTTGAAAAGATGGTATCAAAAATTGTTGAAGTATGGAGTGATGATGCAAACACGTGATGGAGTGAAACCAATCTTCAATATATCTATTACTTTCTTGATTTCCCATCATACCATGAAGTTCTTGAGCTTTTAAAATGGTTTGTTGGTGCAACCTACAAGAAACCTCATTTTCTTCCATAGCTTCTACAATTTTTGAATTTGAAACATTCTGAATCATATTGTAAGTTTTCTCTAATGGCACATGTGAGATAGAATGGGTGGGAAGGTTGGGTAAATTTGGCAGTCCAACACTGTAAGCATGTTGTACTGGTTTATTGTGGTGAGAGTGTGGAATTAGTTGAGTAGGAAATTGAAAAGTAGAAATGTTGGGCAGTTTCTTACCATAACATAAGATGTTCTTCATGTGTTCCTTCGAAGCTCCTTCTTCCAATGTTCCTGTCAAATAGTTAGTGAAATGGGTGGTGATTACATCACCACTTGAGTGAAATTATGTGATTTATTTTTCAAAATTTCTATTTTTTTCCTAGTCATTCACACAAAAATTCAAACTTCTATTTCTACCCAAGAAAAATTAACAAATCTGCCAGAAAGCGGGTGGGGGAGCAGGGCTGTTACATGCTTCGTTCGCATGTTCTTACCTTCCATTTTTAATACCCAATTCTCTCCTAGCAGGCACTCATCAAATTCACACTACTCTTTAGAAATGGCTACACTCTTCCCCGGCAACGGCGCCAAAATGTGGAGCAATAAAAAGGTGTCTTTTCAACTCCTAACTACCTTCACATTAATTATCAACCCAGGGACGACTTTTTGTTTCAAGAGTGTACTCAGTCTGAGGTGGTTATTTACTCAAGAGTAATGTTTTGTAGTAGAGTTCTTAAAATGCAAAAGTAAATGAAAGTTGGAAACAAAATCTAATTGGAACAGCAAGAAACTAAAATGTTCTAAACTAAATCATTCACTCAAACCACCACCAATCGAGGATACAGTAGCAATAACTCATTCCTCTGGATATTGATGCAATTGAAATCAAACCGGAACAAGATAATCAATCTGGGAATGAGGAAGCAATAACCAATGTTCTCTACAGTTGACAGTCCTGCTTTAAAGCAATCAAAAGGAAATCGAAATTGAACTAAAGCTTCCATTGAAAGTAAACTAGGAAAACTCTTTAAAAGCAAACTATTGCAATTAATCAACAAAAATGAACAACAAAGTAAATGGGTAGCAAACTGTAAATTAAAGGAATCTGAACAACAAACTCTAATTAATGGAAATCAACAACAAAATACCTTGAAGCCTAAATCATTCATTCGGAAAAATAAGCAATGTATCAGTCAAGGGTTCGATAGCAATAGCCCATCCCTTTGGAAACTGATGGAAAGGAAATTAGAGCATGGACCACGGGTCTGGGAGCTAGGCAGTAAATGCCAAGGCTCACTACAACCACAAATCGTCTCTCACACCAAAATAAAGATAATGCGAATAACAGGAAATGGAACAACAGATTATATATGAATGTACAACAATCCAAATCAAGCACGCAACACACTTATCATTAAAAGGGACAGTAATCCGAGCTTCGATACAATATGCATGAATCACAACTATAAAGTAACAGCAAGTGTAACGGAACAGCAACCCTGAATAAACAACAGTCACAATTTAATAATACATCATACAGTTGTACCGATTTAGGAACATACAACGTGGTTAATCTGTAATCGAATGTCAATCTGTAAGGAACAACAATGTTATATCAATTATCAAAAGGAACAACAATGTGATACAAAGTTAAAATGATAACATAGCATTCCTGTTGCAGATAACGATAGTATCCAATCAAGTATATCTAATAGCGCTGTTATGTAAAACAGTAAAGTGCGTCAGATTACTGAACAGAGTAAAATAAAGATATCAAACCACACATGAAGCATAAAGATATAATACAACAGCAGCATACTCCACCAGAGGCTAGGCCCTTAGCCACCAGCGGATGCTGCTGGGTTACTTCAGGATCAAAGATGGAATGGCAACTAGATTTATATTAAAATATCAAAGCAGAGTTACAGTGGATTACAACAAAAAATCTCTCAATCTCTTAGCCATTATCCATTCTCTCTGACATCCTCAATTCTGAATCTCTAATTCATCCTCAATTCCATCATTCGAATCCCCAAATCATCCCCATCTCTGATCTCTGTTTTCATTTAAATAGAGAGAGATCAGAGAGAACTTACAATAAAGATAATTACAACATAATTTCTATTACAAAATTGGTTTGTTTCCAACCAATTGATCAAAAAGAAGATATATTTCCATCCATCTTTCAACAGGAGCAAGACGAATTTAGCTTTGCAGCTGAGATTTGGAGGACGGCCGCAACAACAAATATGAGAAAATTGTGCTCAAAGGACCCTACGTTTCTCTCAATACAAGCTGAATTTGGGCAAGCAATTTCTTGAAAAAGTTAACTGGATCCATTCTGGACAAAACCCATGTTCCGGATTTTCCATATTCTGCTTCATTTGCTCAGAATCTGAACCGCAAAACTGTCACTTCTTATTCCAGCACATTTCTGAGTTAGCACTTTTAATGATCAAATCTTCAATCTGGAAGTTATCTTGGAGGCTAAAAATGGTGAATAATGTTACAACTGATTTATTAAAACTATCATTGATAAAATCATGTATAATCATCAATTTATTAGAAATAAAGGAGAATAAATAATATTCATTCATAGAAGCATAAATCATCATAAAATGGATTTATATAATAAATTATAATAAATGACATGATGAAGAATAGTAGAAATGGGTGGAATAAGTGTTCAAAAGTGATAATAATAATGGCATATTGATGGCCCAACACCTGTGGCTTGGTATTTTGACATTTTTTCTTCTTCAATTACATGTATATGAATGTTTTGTATTTTCCATGATCCATTTCACTTCTAAATATGTTGTATTTTCAAGGGTGATAAGAAGAATTCATCTTCTATGCTCTGTTTTGGGAAAATCATCATAATTTGTTTCATTTATTCAGTTTAAAAAGTATTCATGATTTCCATGTTCTTTTTATCACCTCATCATTCCAAACCATTCCATCAAGATACTACGAAGTGTTAAAGTAGCTACCTACCTTTCCCCATCATATGTCTACAATTATGATTTTCTTTTTCCCTAACCTAGTTCACTCTCTGACCTAATTCACTCATCCAGTGACTACCCCAATCAAATCAAATCTAAACCTTGAGATATTATATCTAGCCTAAAACCCTAATCCACCCATCCCTCTTGGCTGAGATCCTTTGGAGAGATCCCTCTCCAGCTTTGTAGGGCTAGATACCAAGTCAAAAGATTGGTCTATGGTTACCTCAGCTAGACTCTTCCTCAACCTTGGATATCTGGAAGAGTGATAACAAACCCCATGGCTGTGATTTTGGTTTCATCACCCGAATTGGATCCCAAATCATGTTGAGTGGTTGCATTTGTATTTTGTTTTCCCTTGTTGTTGTTTCTCTTTAGTCTCATTTTGGGATGAAGCTTCCAACAATGATCTTCATCGTGACCCTCTCTAGAACAATGTTTGCATGTAAATTTTTCTCCTTCTTTTTTCATAGATGCATTTTTCTTTGCCTTCCATTTGAAATCATTTTCCTTTACTCTTAAATGGATTTTTGCTACCTTCTTTTGGGGTGTTTTTCCCTCTTGCCTCAAGATGAGTGGTTTGCACACACACATCATCTATATTATTAGGATTAAACATTAAGATAGTATGCCTAAGGTAACTATGTAAACCTCTATGTACTTCAACAATGTGTCCTATGATTACAAATCTACACCTAACATCAAAAACATTTTTCAGAATTCTTGGGTTTAATCTTGCACATTTTGACCTTTAAGCTATCTAAAGTTTTGCCAATTCATGATGGATTTCTTCATATAAGATAGAGGGTAGAATTTTCTTTGATTGCAACAATGAATTCATTCAAAGAAATTGAGATCTTATCATGTTTTTTAATCTCCTCTTGGGTCTTTGATTCCCACCATATTAGTATTGCACCCTCCATTCTCAAGGAAGCTAACTGAATCTTAATGTCATCCTCTTAAAGGTTTTGAATCCTACAAGAGACCTCCAACTTATGAATCCAATTATCAAGCTTCTCTGCATTCACTTCACCATTATACAAGGGAAGCTCAAATTTCACATCAAGTTTAAAGAAAAGTGATTTACCATTTCCTTTTGAAGTATGATGATGAGTATGAGTAAGGGTTGTGTTAGTGGAAGAGGGTGAATATGCTTGTGAAGAAGAATATGAAGAATATGGTGGAGAGGATGGAGGTTTGTCTCCATTTCCATTACCTCCTTTTCCAATACCTCCTCCTGAAGATCCTTCTCCTTTGGGAGGTCTGAAACTTTCCCCTTTCAACCTGGTATACCTCTCTTCATAGATGACTTTTACCATCTTTGTCATATCAAAGAAAGCATTTCTGAAGGTCTTCTCATCTTCTGTCATGTTTGCAGGTTCTCCTTCATGAGACATGATCTCTGGAGTTTCAACTGCAACTTGAGGCTGAACTAGTGTTGGAGATTGTGGCAACCTTGATCTCCTTCCCCTTGACCCAACTTTAGGGCTTCCAACCAACTTCCCTTCTCCTCTTTTCAGTTTTAACCTTGTAAGCATGACATAAACTTGCAAAATATTAAATCCTTCTTTCACAAACACAACCTAGAGCTCCAATACCAAAATGATTTGATTTAGAATATTAGATTATTGTGCTAGGATCCTCCACAGATTAGAAACAAAATTATTTCACGATTTTGGCTCAAATGGGTTTTAACTTCAGCTTCTGAAGCTTTTTAGAAACAAAATGTATAGCAAAAATTCCACGATGACTTGTTTGAAGCAGCGAAACCCTAGAATCCAAAGCTCTCATACCAATTGTTATGCAACAAGCTCACAAAAATAGAAGAAAGAGATAGATCAACGACTTAAAAAGTAGTCTCTTCGAGGGGGAAACATCCTTTACATTACATCAAATGAACATGTTAATATAGGTTGTCATTGATGTCAATATAGCAGTGTTTGTGATTACAAATTCTTTGATACATGATTGCCCATTGCTGCCCATTGGTCATAATTCTCATAGTGATGAAAGTTTGATATATGATGATATGATGAGATGGAGGACCCAAGTGGATTGAACAACAGGAGGTCAATTGAGCAGCAATTCAACAACAAATGACGCGAGGTCAATTGAACAGAAATTCAACAGCATGAGGTCAATTCAACAACAATTGAACAACAAATGACGCAGGAGGTCAATTGAACAACAATTGAACAACAAATGATGCAATAGATCCAGTAAAGTAACAGGAGCAAGAAGCCAAAGAATAAGAGTAAGAGTTCATCAGAAGCCATCAAGGAAGCAAGTTATCACATATGCCCAAGGGTAAGTGTTATCAGAAGAACGAAGAGCAACAACGATATCAGAGGAGAAAAGAAGAAAACATTGGAGGAGCCATATCAGAAGTATCACATGTAATATATGCTGAAGAAGAACCGATATGAAGAAAATAGTGGACGAGCATAAACAGAGTTATCAGAGGTCATAGGAGATAAGCCATAGGAGAAATAGCTATCGGAAGAGCGGAAGAGTGAAGAGTGATCATAGGAGCAACAACTATCGAAAGAGCGAAGGCTAGGAGTGTACGGATGTTTGATCGTGGCTGAAGGACCACGCTGATCCAGGTAGATATTGGTGGCCACCTACCAAGTCCACCTGGACCCCCACCATTGTCTTTCTTAGCATTTTCAGTTTCCTTAATTGTAGCATAGTTTACTATTTTTAGCAGTTTTTCGGGTCCTCAACTTCCGGAGCCGTTTTGAGGCCCTAAACGACGTTTTTTTGGGAATCTGGCGCAACATGGGTCCATGGACCGATGTTGCCTCCCAAAGTGGTAGTACTCGGATAGATCTTTCTAACGAGCTATTGTATGCGTCAAACGGAGATCATATGCCAAAGTTATGACCCCGGGAAGTTGATGTACCAATTTACCCCCAAACGGGGCCCACAGTTTGGCGTTTCATCTCCTAGGGTTAGGTTTTGGAATGTTAAGGGCTTTCCATTATTTCTCAACAATAAATAGGCCTTCGAGCCTCATTGTAACACAGTTCAGAGGCATGTATCCATCACATATCTTCTCAGAGATAAGCTACCATCGCCCTAGCTGGTTTATTTCCATTTCTGGTTGTAAGCATATTTCAGTATTTTCCATTAATGAAATGAAGTATTATTTCCGCTGCATCTTTGTGTATATGGTTATCTCTGTAATTTGTTGCGTTCCTGTTTAAATCCGGATCAGTGGTATCAGAGCAGTCTGCTTTTCCTCTGTTTTTCTTTGCATGTCCCCAACAAGGTCGGGATATAAGGAGTTAGGGCTTGAACTGGTTGAACCTTTGCAAGACCAGCCTCGCAAATCCCGACGGCCTCCCATGGCGGACGAGAAGAAAGACGAGGGGGCAGGAGATCCCATCAAAATCTTGCTTGAAGAAGCCCTCGAGCGACAATGGAACGCGATGATGGACAGCTTTGCCCAGATCCTTCAGCGGCTACCTAGAAGCAACACATCGGCTTCCAGCAGCTACTCTGGAAACGCCACACCCTTTAAGGTACAAGTTAATTTTGAAATCCCCATATTCGAGGGTCAGATAGACACAGATGTCGTAGATCAATGGTTAAATCTGCTAGAGGGTTATTTTTATGTTCATGAATTTTCGAGTCGGGAAAAGATTGTTTTTGCTCTTCTCAAAGCAACCCCCCACGTCAAGGACTGGTGGGAAACCTACTGCGAGCAGAAGGATGAAAGTACTGGCTCACTATTTTCAGCTGCACCCACCTGGGATTCATTCCGGGATGCCATCAAGGAGCAGTACTACCCTGTCGGAAGCTACGAGGATGAATACATAAAGTGGACCACGCTGCGGCAGGGAAGGGACCAAGACGTGCCGGAGTTCACCAATCTTTTCCATACCCTTCGCACAAAGTTGGGTATCAAGGATTCAGAGCAACATTTGATACTCAAATACCGTGGCTGCCTACACAAGTACATCCAGGAAGAAATACAATTCCTAAACATCCCCTCGCTCGGCGCAGCATACCGATATGTCGTCAAGGTCGAACAGAAGTTTAAACAAAAGAAGCGAGACTTTGGGTCTGCGAATCCAAAGCAGGGGAAAGGTGCCCCTAAACCACAAAACAAAGGACAAAGCCAAGGTGGGACATCCCAAGACAACCAGCCGAAGCTACAAGCAAAGAACAGTGCCGTGAAGCCGAGAAAGGACACTGGAAAATGGTGTGAGTTCCATAAGAGCTCCACTCACAACACAAGTGAGTGTCGGGCCAAGCAGTCACTGGTGGCTGAGCTAAAGGTTTTAGAATCAGATGCATGTTCCGACTCTGAGTCAGAACCCGATAAGGGGTATGAAAAAGGGAAGCATATCATTGATGCAGATCCCAGCGCCACTGTTGCTACCGCAAAGATCCAGAAAAATGAACCCGAAGATCCAGAGGAGGAGGAGCGTCTCTTCCACTCCCAGATGTGGGTAAAGGGCTCCCCGATACAGTTCATTGTTGATAGCGGGAGTCAAAAGAACCTCATTTTGGCAGAGGTCGTGAAGCGGTTGGGCTTACTGACCATAGCACATCCACAACCATACACCATTGGGTGGCTTCACCAAGGACGAGATCTTCACGTGAGCCAGCAGTGTCGCCTTCCATACAACATCAAGCCCTTCACGGATGAGGTATTGTGTGACATTGCTCCCCTTGAAGTTTGTGATGTATTACTAGGACAACCATACTTGTGGAAGTGACATGTTGTGTATGAATCAAGGCCTCGTGGAGTTATTGTTACATTGGGAAATAAGTTGTTCAGGATACCAGAGGTAGCACCACCTGCCGCCATCTCTTTGATTACTGCAAAACAATGCAGTAAGATCATTTCCAAAACCAGGAAATTTGTTTTCTTGATGATACGCCCTCAAGGAAAGAAGAAGACAGTGGCCGCGGCCTCCAAACGGGGTCCCTCTGCACGACAACTACAGATGGACAAGGTTGTGGAGGAGTACGAGGACATCTTCACCTCCCCGGCAGGGGTTCCTCTGCACTGTCAAGTCAAGCACTCCATCGATCTGACCCCAGGTGCGCCGCTACCCAATGGACCAATTTATCGGCACTCCGTTCTAGAGAAAAATGAAATCAAGAGGCAGATTCAGGAGCTCCTGCAGAAAGGTCACATCCGTCCGAGTTCATCGCCCTGTGGGAGCCCGATCGTGTTGGTACAGAAGAAGGATGGGACGTGGAGACTTTGTATTGACTATCGGGCGCTGAACAAGATCACTGTCCGTAATAGGTACCTGATCCCGCGGATTGATGACCTCCTAGACCAACTAAAGGGGGCGAAATATTTCAGCAAGATCGATCTGAAGTCAGGATATCACCAGGTACCAATCGAACCCTCCGATGTGTGGAAGACTGCCTTCAAATCCAAGGAGGGCCTCTTCGAATGGTTGGTCATGCCTTTCGGATTGACGAATGCTCCTACAATATTTATGGGGCTAATGGATGACATCTTGCGGCCATTCACCAACTCCTTTGTAGTAGTATACTTGGATGACATTCTGATCTTCAGCCAGAGTTGGGAAGAACACCTCCACCACATCCGACAGGTTCTCCAAACACTGCGGCAACAGAAGCTATGTGCCAATTTGGAGAAATGCACTTTTGGCATGACCCAGGTTCAGTATATGGGATACATCATTGATGAACAGGGGGTGCATTTCGATCCAGCCAAGATCCAAGTCATTTGGGATTGGCCCTCTCCAACCACTCTAACAGAGCTCCGCAGCTTTCTAGGTCTTGCCAACTTCTACCGCAGGTTTGTGTTGGGGTTTTCTCATATTTCTTGGCCCTTGAGTCAAGGCATCAAGGGCGGGGCGAAAGCAAAACTCTTTTGGTCTGAATCTCAACAGAAGGCATTCAGGGAGTTGAAGGATCGCCTCTGCACGGCACCAGTGCTCGCGTTACCAGATTTACAACAACCATTTGAGGTCGAGACAAGTGCCTCTGACTATGCTATTGGGGCAGTCCTTACTCAACATGGACATCCAATGGCATATCACAGTGAAACACTTTCAGACATAGTCTGGAAGTACCCCACTTATGATAAAGAGATGTATTCCATTGTACAGGCCTGCCGACAATGGAAGCATTACATTTTGGGGAAGGAAACGGTCATCCATACAGACCACCGACCTCTGCAGTTCATACAGACCCAAGGGAAATTGCAGAATGATCGCCATCAGAAGTGGTCTACATACCTGCAACAGTTTCACTTGAATATCAAGTATAAAAAGGGCAGCACCAATAATGTTGCAGATTGCCTCAGTCGGCCACCGATCATGGCGCTAACCACCGTGCTCAACTCTTGTGGGCACGAGACTTCTGATTGGCCACTTCTCTACAAAAGCGACCCAAAATTCAGCCACACATACCAGACACTCTTGGAGGGTCGGTATGTTGCAGATTTTCACCTCCAGGACGCCCTATTATGCCACCTCGGTCACCTTTGTGTTCCTTCAAGCGAGCGTGCCAAGATGATTTGGGAAGCACACTACAGTCGGGCTGCTGGGCATTTCGGGGTCGAGAAAACAGTGGCAGTACTGCAAAATTATTTCTATTGGCCGAATCTTCGACAGGATGTTGGGAAGTACATCCGATCATGTACTGCCTGTGCCATTGCCAAACCGACCATTAAGAAGCACGGCCTCTATACCCCGTTGCCTACCCCTAGTCGACCTTGGGAATCCATCTCCATGGATTACATGTCAGGCCTTCCTTCCACTAAGCATGGAAATGACTATGTTTTTGTGGTCGTCGATAGGTTCTCGAAGATGGCCATTATGATGGCTTGCAAGAAGAATATCACAGCAGAAGCCACTGCTAAACTCTTCTTTGAATTAGTGCAGGTGCACTTTGGGATCCCACAGTCTATCATCTCAGATCGGGACAGTCGGTTTCTCAGCACATTTTGGTCCAGTCTCTGGTCAATGCTGGACACCAAACTCACGAAGTCCACAGCCTTCCATCCTCAAACTGATGGCCAGACAGAGGTTGTCAACAGGATGATTGTGCACATTCTACGCATGTATAACTCAAAGCATCCACACACATGGGACGAGAGCCTCCCCTATGTTCAGAACAGCTACAACCGAGCTCTTCACAGCTCCACTGGCCATAACCCTTTTTAGGTGGGTTTGGGATTCCAGCCACTATGCCCCATTGATGTGGCCATGCCCCTTGCAAGCTACTCACATGAATTCAGCTCATGTCCAGTCCGAAACAGATAAGGCCACCAGCTTCATTGAGCGCATCCAACATATTCGCCAGCAGGTCCATGACATTCTTGAGAAATCAAATGCCAAGTACAAGCAGCGACATGATCAACACCGGGTGCCACACAAGTTTCAGGTGGGCGACAAAGTCTGGTTGCATTTGCAAAAGGAACACCTTACTGGAACCTATCGGAAATTGAGACCACTCCGATATGGTCCTTACACCATTACTAAGGCTATGGGAGACAATGCATTTGAGCTCAGCATTCCCCCATTCCTTGGCCTGCACCCAGTGTTCAATGTGGACGGCCTTCGGCCATACTTTCCACCATTGCTAGACACATCCGACATTGCAGAACAGCTCAAACCCACAGAATTAAATCCAGATTGCATGGAACAAGCTGCAACTGATCGGATCATGGACACACAGATCAAGAACACTCGCCAACAGAATATCGAACTGTATCGAGTTGTCAAAGCACGCTAACTCCTTCAGCAGGGCAAGTGGCTCACCAGGGAACAAGTTCAGCAGAGGTTTCCTCATCTCATGGAGGAGCTCAACGCAATGGGGACCATTGCTTCCTAAGGGGGGAGGAATGATCCAGGTGGATATTGGTGGCCACCTGCCAAGTCCACCTGGACCCCCACCATTGTCTTTCTCAGCATTTTCAGTTTCCTTAATTGTAGCACAATTTACTATTTTTAGCAGTTTTTCGGGTCATGAACCTCCAGAGCCGTTTTGAGGCCCTAAACGACGTTTTTTTGGGAATCTAGGGCAACATGGGTCCATGGACCGATGTTGCCTCCCAAAGTGGTAGTACTCGGATAGATCTTTCTAACGAGCTATTGTACGCGTCAAACGGAGATCATATGCCAAAGTTACGACCTCGGGAAGTTGATGTACCAATTTACCCCCAAACGGGACCCACAGTTTGGCATTTCATCTCCTAGGGTTAGGTTTTGGAATGTTAAGGGTTTTCCATTGTTTCTCAACAATAAATAGGCCTTCGAGTCTCATTGTAACATAGTTCAGAGGCATGTAGCCATCACATCTCTTCTCAGAGATAAGCTACCATCGCCCTAGCTGGTTTATTTCCATTTCTAGTTGTAAGCATATTTCAGTATTTTCCATTAATGAAATGAAGTATTATTTCCGCTGCATCTTTGTGTATATGGTTATCTCTGTAATTTGTTGCGTTCCTGTTTAAATCCGGATCACACGCTAAATCCTAGTCGTCGATCTCATTTTCAAACACTTACGTCACAGTCAACGGCGAGGGCTAGACTTGTTTTTAAACCATGTACTAGTTGAAGACCCGCAGGCCGTAGATTTGATGACCTCATATCCCCAATGGATATCGAGTCATAAAGTGATCAGACGTTAATCTCAAAACGGACTCAAACTTTTATAGATCAAGGATGTATAATCCTTATCGGCTCCGTCAGGGCAGTTAAGCGTCGTGAATATTCCCCGACCGATATCATTGTGAACCATTGGATGCAGCATGCCTTGATTAAATGATGTACTATCGGCTATTGGGTTTGTTGATCGGGTGGATCAACAACCATCAGATTAATGATGAGATCAACGGTGGAGAATTAATCCAATAAGACTTGGGACTGAGTGGACCCGAGAAGTTTATGGACACAAGTTTATTTTATTTGGGGTCCGGTTGTGTGCATTCATGTGGGACTAGCGTTCATTTGCAGGATTAAAGGAATAACTCCATTTTTTCATGAAGTTGCGATTGCAATTAAAGGTGATGACGTGGCATGTGGGACCTCCATATGGGTAATGTATCTCAGGCATCTATCATAGAGAAGAGGTAATAGTTCACAAATCGTGAACTTGAAGGAACAGAGGAATCCGGAAGGTCAAGCGAACGAAAGAAGAAGTCGAAAGGTCAGGAAGCGAAAGGTCTGGCAGACGATGAAGATACAAAAGAAGCCGAAGATCAAGTCAGAGAGATGTAAGCAGAAGGATAGAAGTAATCTGTAGGTCCAGCAGGACAGAAGGAAGCCGAAGGTCCAGCAGGGCAGAAGGAAGGCGAAGGTGCAGCAAGACAGAAGGAAGCCAAAGGTCCAACAGGACAGGAGGAAACCGAAGGTCTAGCAGGATAGGAGGAAGCCGAAGGACGAGGAAATTCTATTGATTGGGTTAATCTTTGAAAGGCTCAGACCTGTGATTAATAAATCAAGTACATAACACAACTTGAAGAAAAATTTTGTGAAGGGGAAAAATAAAGCTTCATCCGACATCATTTGATGGGAGCAGTAGCCAGCACCGACATTAAAGCATTTGTGAGTCTGTTTCTAGGAAGTAAGAGATCGCGATAACAAGAATATTGAGAAGCACTCATGCTTGAAATAGTTACCACAATAGTAAAGAACAGAGTCTTGAAAATAGAGAATTCTTTTTGCGCATACGTTGAGGCTTAGCACAAATATCTTGTTGGAAAGCTTCAACAAATCTTGGAAACATTATTGGAGATCATCATTCCTATTTGAAATCATCAGGAGGTAACTTTTCAAACTCTGTTAGGGAAATATGAAGAGTTGTGAAGACTCCTTCATATGAAGACAGGCTATCATTGATGTAGCAATGAAGGTGTAGATAGACAGAATTCAGTGAAGAAGTTGTTGGGAGCATAGAATTACTATCAAACATATCTAGAAAAAACATAGCAGTGGGTTGGAGCCCACAGGGTTGGTGTCGTGAAGGTTGGAGCCTCAAACAAACAAGGTTGGTGCCTTGACAATATAAGGTTGGAGCCCTTGGGGTTGGTGCCTCAGAATTGGAAAGATTGGTGTCCTTGGAGTTGGCGCTCCTAAACACAAGGTCGGTGCCTTTAGAAGACAAGGTTGGTACCCTAGATGTTGGAGCCTCACAAATGACCAAGTTGGTGCCTGGAAACATATTGAACACAACAATAACAATAGTGGGCTTCTATTGGGGCACAATAATAACAATATGGGGACAACATGGGCACAACAATAACAGTAAGGGTTAGAATGACAATAATAATAAGGGAATACACTAGTATTATAGGGACCTAACAAATCCCATATCTTTATTAGGATCTTCATTCCGACAAAGCCTTGTATTTAATGGTGTTTCGATATCTTGAATATACGAAGTAAAAAAGGGAGAGGAGAAAAATTCAAAATGCACATGTTAACTTCAGTTATACTTCAAATCGCTTAAACAAGGAACAACCTCTCTTGTTCTCAGTAAGTAACGATGCCTCTTCCACCCGTACTACAAATATTCAATAAATGCTTCAAGCATACCTTTAAGGAAATAAAATAAAGGTTAGAGAAGAGAAAGGCTTCCTCCACAATGAGGTGATGCAAACAACTTCATCGTGGTATTAAACCCAGGTGGGCACCAACCCTCTGGGCTCCAACCCACTGCTATATTTTATCTATATATGTTTGATAGTAATTCTCTGCTCCCAACATCTTCTTCATTGAATTCTGTCTATCTACACCTTCATTGCTACATCAATGACAGCCTGTCTTCATATGAAGGAGTCTTCACAACTCTTCATATTTCCCTAACAAAGTCTACAAAGTTACCTCATGATGATTCCAAATAGGCATGATGATCTCCAATAATGTTTCCAAGATTTTTTGAAGCTTTCCAAAAAGATATTTGTGCTAAGCCTCAACGTATGCACAAAAGGAATTCTCTATTTTCAAGCCTCTGTTCTTTACTTTTGTGGTAACTGTTTCAAGCATGATTGATTCTCACTATTCTTGCTATCACGATCTCTTACTTCCTAGAACTAGACTCACAAATGCTTTAATGTCGATGCTGGCTATTGCTCCCTTGAAACAATGTCAGATGAAGTTTTATTTTTCCCCTTCAAAGAATTGTTCTTCAGGTTGCGTTATGTACTTGATTTATTAATCACAGGTCTGAGCCTTTCAAAGATTAACCCAATCAACAGAATTGCCTCCTTCTTTGGCTTCCTCCTATCCTACTGGACCTTCGGTTTCCTCCTGTCCTGCTGGACCTTTGGCTTCCTTCTGTCTTTCTCGACCTTCGCCTTCCTTCTGCCCTGCTGGACCCTCAGCTTCCTTCTGTCCTGCTGGACCTACAGATTACTTCTGTCCTTCTTCTTACATCTCTCTCACTCGATCTTCGGCTTCTTTTGTATCTTCATCGTCTGCCAGACCTTTGGCTTCTTGACCTTTCGACTTCTTCTTTCATTCGCTTGACCTTCCGGATTCCTCCGTTCCTTCAAGTTCATGAGTTGTGAACTATTACCTCTTCTCTATGATAGATTCCCGAGATACATTACCCATACGGAGGTCCCACATGCCACGTCATCACCTTTAATTGCGATCGCAACTTCATGAAAAAACAGAGTTATTCGTTTAATCCTGCAAACGAACGTTGGTCCCATGTGAACGCACACGACCAGACCCCAAATAAAATAAACTTGTGTCCATAAAATTCTCAGGTCCACTCAGTCCCAAGTATTATTGGATTAATTCTCCACCGTTGATCTCATCATTAATCTGATGGTTGTTGATCCACCTGATCAACAAACCCAAGCCGATACTACATCATTTGATCAAGGCACGCTGGATCCAATGGTTCACAATGATATCGGTCGGGGAACATTCACGACACTTAACTGCCCTTACGGAGCCGATAAGGATTATAAATCCTTGATCTATAAAAGTTCGAGTCAGTTTTGAGATTAACGTCCGATCACTTTATGACCCGATATCCATTGGGTATATGAGGTTATCAAATCTATGGCCTGCAGGTCTTCAACAAGTACATGGTTTAAAAACAGGTCTAACCCTCGCCGTTAACTGTGACGTAAGTGTTTGAAAATGAGATCGACGACTAGGATTTAGCATGGGCCTTTAGCCACGATCAAACAACCGTACACTCCTAACCTTCGCTCTTTCAATAGTTGTTGCTCCTTTGATCACTCTTCACTCTTCCACTCTTCCGATAGCTATTGCTCCTATGGCTTATCTCCTGTGACCTACGATAACTTTGTTTATGCTCCTCCACTCTTTTCTTCATATCAGTTCTTCTTGGGCAAATATTACATGTGATACTTCCGATATGGCTCCTCCGATGTTTTCTTCTTTTTGCCTCTGATATCGTTGTTGCTCTTCGTTCTTTTGATAACACTTACCATTGGGCATATGTGATAACTTGATTCCTTTATGGCTTCTCATGAACTCTTCCTCTTATTCTTTGGCTTCTTGCTCCTATTGCTTTACTAGATCTACTACGTCATTTGTTGTTCAATTGTTGTTCAATTGACCTCCTACGTCATTTGTTGTTCAATACTTGTTCAATTAACCTCCTGCTATTGAATTTCTATTCAATTGGCCTCGCGTCATTTGTTCTTCAATTGCTGTTCAATTAACCTCCTGTTGTTCAATCCACTTGGGTCCTCCATCTCATCATATCATCATATATCAAACTTTCATCACTATGATAATTATGACCAATGGGCATCAATGCGCAATCATGTATCAAAGAATTTGTAATCACAAACACTGCTATATTGGCATCAATGATAACCTAGATTAACATGTTCATTTTATGTAATGTAAAGGATGTTTCCCCCTTGAAGTGACTACTTTTCAAGCCATTGATCTATCTCTTTCTTCCATTTTTGTGAGCTTGTTGCATAAAAATTGGTATGAGAGCTTTGGATTCTAGGGTTTCGCTGCTTCAAACAGGTCATCATGGAATTTTTGCTATAAATTTTGTTTATAAAAAGCTTCAGAAGCTGAAATTAAAACCCATTTGAGCCAAAATCGTGACAAACCTCATGACTGAATTTCAGATCTTGTCTCGCTATAGTTTCAAAGATATGAACTGAGGAAGTTAGTCTATTTAGAGGCTCCTAAATTCGATCTCAAACACGTCAGCATGGGAAAATCGTCATAACTTTCTCTTTGACCATCAGATTCCAATTTTGTAAGAAGTGACAGAAAGAGGACAGACTATAGTTTGTTGGGTATAATTTTCGGAGACGAAGGTAGAAATCATCACATGTGGCACGTCATACAAGTTTGCTCTATTGAGGTAGTCTATTATTCATTTTTTCTATATCAAGATACATTGTCCATTCATTTTTCAAATTATTGGCATGAACCATCCCTTCCTTTTGCTAGTTAATTAATAATTTTCAAGAGGCTTCTGCATTGTTGGTTGATATTTTTGCATATTCCAGTGCTTCCATGGTAACATGACTCTATGGATATGGAAGCAATATTTATTCTTGACTGTATTATTCGGCCATGATAATGGGAAAAAATTCCAGAAATAATAGTGTCTTACTTAGGGGAGTAAATTTAAATTTAGGTTATGGTGCCAAATTGTGTCGAAAAACATCCTTGTAAAAAGGTGCCCTCTATATATTTAGTTTCCCAAATATAGAATTATTTCATAAAATTCTTATTTGGTATTCTTTATTCATTCATGAATTACCTAATTATTTGGAACAATTGTTTCTAAAGAAATTGTGTTAAGGAAATCTATGTAAATATTATTCATGTAGATTTGTACAACTGATTCCACCATATTTGAAGCTATGGAATTGTAATGAATGTGAAAGGACTACACGTTAGCCTTTATATATCTCCATGTGGTTCATTGTTTTAGACGTTAGCCATTATATATCTCCATGTGGTTCATTGTTTTGATATTTGTATGCGATTTTGTTTTAAAGTTGTTCTTTTCAAGAGGGGTATATGCGTTGAAGATATTTCCACCAATGTGATGTTGCATTTTGGTCCACAGTCTATAAGGTATTTATCCTTTAATTCTCATTTTATTGGTGAAAAACTGGTTTTTCATAAAAGATTTGTTTCTTACAACGGTCCTATGCAAAATTTTCTTCATGGTTTCTCCACCATTTTACGATTTTCAATCCAAAACTCATGCAAATTCCTTTTAACTCTTGTACCAAAATCAAATTGCATGCAAAAACCACTGCATGCAAACTATTTTCCTTTTCCGGTAAGGCATGTTTTGAGGAAAAATTAAGCCTTAAAGAGGAAAGAAATTTCAGTAGATAGAGGCAAGACGTAGATCATATCCAGGCAAAGGAGAGGAGGAAGTGTATACGACAAGGAGCCCAAGTTAACTTCAGGCCCCTAGTCACTTAGCTAAGTAATTATTTGGAACAATGGTTTATGAAGAAACTCTGCTAAGGATATCTATTAAGGTAGATTTGTACAACTCATTCCAACATATTTTAAGCTCTATAATTGTAAAGAATGTGAAAGGACTAGATGTTAGACTATATATATCTCCACACAATTCATTGTTTTGATATTTGTATGAGATTTTGTTTTAAATTTGTTCTTTTCAGGAGGGGGTATATGCTTTAAAGATATTTCTACCCACTGTGATGCTGCATTTTTATCCACCTTCTATAAGGTAGTTATCCTTTGAAGTTGAAATCCCATCATATTTCCACTAAAAAAATGACAATAAAAGCAACACAAATGCACACAATGAGTGTCATTTCCTTCACTTCTTTCTCTAAGATCAAATTGTGCTTCTCTCTTTTCTCTACATCCAAATTATATGATTCTCTATGTCTCTTTCTTTCTTCACACCTCGAGGTAATGCCAAGAGCCTATAATTCTACCTAGAATGGATTTATCTATCTCATATATGGATGGGTGTGTAAAGCTACCATCAATGTGAATAAAATAAGTTCTTCTCAAGTGGTGGCATTCACTTTGGAGACATCCTTGCATGATTCCCAAAAAGATATCCCATAAGAGCTCCTCCCTACCTAATAACATTTCACTCCACCCTGAAAAAGGTTGGTTAGTTTTCTCATGCAGATTAAGTCTTGGATTGAGGCTCATCACTATGAAACTCATGGAATTTAGGTGGTACAGGCCTTAACAAAATGAAATCTATTTTAATTTAACGAGAAATGTGAAACAAGCCATAATCATTGGGGGCTTTAGAGTGTGCGATTCTATGAAAAATTATCAAGTATGGTTTTAATCATAAACTAGAATCAAGTTACGTGAAATTGAATGTCCTTACTAAGGTTTTCTATTGCCTTTAGGAAATTTGACTTAATATAGGTTGTGCACTCCTTTGTTTTTGGGTATGATAGGTAGTCATAGTCCACCATGATGATGTTTGTCTTTTGATTTGGAAACAATGCTTAGTGCTAAGGTTCTGGGATGAACTCTGGGTGGTAAACCACAACTTTCATCAAGGCAAGTTACAAGAGGGATTACTTGGCACCAAGTGAGATGAGTTTTCTCCTCAATTTTATTTATTTTTACATATTTTTTTGAGACTAAGGAAAATGCGACAAAAAATATGTAAAATCTTAGATTACTGTCATATGGTATTTTTAAAGGCTTGTGAAATTCTATTCTCTAGCAATAAAAACAATATGTGAAAGGAATAAGAATTAAAAAAATACACAGAAATATGTAGCTTTAGATATCTTGTTTAAGTGATAAAATCTGCAAGGAATAGTTGTATAATTCCTTGTGCTCTATTCTAGCTATATTTTTCTTGTTTATGGATTAACATGTTATATTTATTATTTTCATCAATTCTATTAGTTTCTCTTTTGGCTAGATAATTTAGGGCCTTCCTATCTGAAGTTTTCCAATGAAAGTTAGAGCTGAAGGAAAATGTGAAAATGAGCCTCCCCAAATAGTGGAGATGAAAATGTTTTATTACTTTGTGAATAGAAAACAAACTCCTTTAGTTTATTCAGGTGATGTTTTGTGCTTCGATATATGTAGGAAAAAACAACCCAATTATCTTTTAGTAGAGGTGAGTATGCTACTATTCTATGTATTATGCAATGGTAGTTTAAAAAAACACAATTACACTAAAATATTTAGGTGCCAATATATGCCTAGTGAAGGCTTCAAATTGTCAAATTTCTAGGTTCCCATATATACCATTTCCATGGAAAAAGGTAATTAAATTATATGGTTGACCTTTATAGAAGGAGTGGATAAAAAAACACCAAGTCAGTAGCCATTCTACATTGGAATAGTTGCTTTAAAAGGACACAGGAATGAGATTTAATCCAATTATCTATGCAAGCATTACAAACCAATTTTTATCTAGTCTCTCTAGGTGCTAAAGCATGTTGAATAACTACATCAAAGCTAATCCAGAATTGAACCTTTCCTAACCATGAAGAACTTGTTGCTTCCCAATATAGAATCCAACCCCTTTAAACATTAAATTGACAAAGATATAATGTAATTTATTAAACTTATACATGAATGTCATAAGACCATTTAATATAACCTCAATAAATGAAATGACACATAAAAAATAAAGATAAATCATCACTTTTTTTATTAAAATAGATATTACAACATATAATAATATTGAACTAGTAATCAATCACAAGGATTTGGGTGCCCTAAACCAAGATCCTTATTATGTTCGAACAAAGATATACATGAATAATATGATAGAGAAAATAAAAATTAATCTTCCAGGGAAAAGAAATACTTAGACATGGAGATGTGCTTTAATCCACTTATCTATACAAAGGCCACAAGACAAGTCCACATGTTGGATAGATACATCAAAAGTAACAGTTCATGAAAATTGAACCTTGCATTACAATTTAAACTCCAAGTTAAACTCTTTGCTTCCAGCTATGAATTTCCACTGAAAACAAAGATTAACCCTAGGTAAAATCACACATTAAATATAAATATAAATTGTCACATTTTATTAAAATAAATAATCATCAAATATTAATAAGAGACAATAATATTGACTGTATAATCAATCTAAAGGATTTGGTTGCCACAAATGCCCAGATCCTTATTTTTGCTGGAACCAACAAAGATATGGAAAAATATGAGACAAATTAATCCGAGTCCAACAGCCCTCTTGCACCACTTAATAATAAGTTGCAGTTGATTCTAATAATAATTGCTTCTTCATGTGCACCCTCCTCGTGCATTAATTTGACTATCATCGGGATGCAACAGTAGGACCACACCATTCCTTAGTTTCTCCTCACTTGCAAACCATTGTTTGTTGGCATTAATAGAATTCCAATCAAAGTGACGTAAAAGAATAGCTGCCTCGGCTTCAGAGATAACCAACAAAGTGGAAACACGTTTGGTAGCATTATGTTGACGCTCACGGATGTCGTTCAGACTTAAAACCATATATTTCATACGTATTTTATTGTCATCATGATGGCTTCATGCTATTTCCACCATGCTTTCATATCTAAATTCTTCATATTCATCAACCCCTTCATTTTCCCTTTCATCGCTTTTGTTGTCATATATCTCGTTATCATCGTACAACTCCATATTGGTGGAGATCGAGTAGATCAGAGTCTAAGAATTTTTATTTTCGCAGCCTCGTGGAATCGACAGAAACAAAACGCTCTGTCTGCTTCATGTTTTTGTACAAATTCAATCTTTGCTTAGCTGATATTTATAGTGATGTCCCTTAGCGTATATACCAAAAAATATTGAAGAGCTGACTTTGGTCATTATCTGCCTGCTTTTAAATGTAATTTAAAATAATGCTATTCTGTTGTCATTATTACTTTCTCTTAGAAGAAGCATTCTGTTTATTACCGATGGTATATGAGTTTCACACAAGACCATTGTTATTATTGAATTGAGGCTTATCTGATCCAGAATAAGCATACGATAGAGGTTTATGTGTAAATGACATCATCAATCATTTGTCAACCCCTATAATTTGTCCACAAATGGTTGATGATGTGATTTACGGAAACCCCTATGATATACCATTCTCACTATTTTCATTTCCATAAAAATAAAATAAAAAAATTAGCAATTTTTTTTGCTTTATGTGGAATTAATATGTAGTTTCTTTTGCTTTAAGTGGAATTAATTTCTTAGGTTTATCTTTATTTATTATTTTTTCAAGTGTTTCTTTATTTCCTCGATAACTTTTTTACCATGAAGTTATTGATTCTTAAATTTAAAAGATGGTTTGTTTTATATTTTAATCAAAAATTTATTTTGTATATTTATATATATTGTGTACAATAATTTACATTTCAAATATAAAGTGTACAAAAAAGATATTAAACCTTGATTCTTAAATTTAGAAAATGGTTTTTTTTATATTTAAATAAAATATTAATTTTTGTACATTTATTTATATTTCTTATAATAATTTACACTTCAAATAGAAATTATAGATTAAAGATATTAAGCATAGTCTATAAATAATAGTGTTTTGCATTTTATCACGCTCATAATATCATTATTTAGAAAAATATAGGTGACACCATGCCATGAACAACAATTTTATGGCTACCCTCTCACCCAACATAGAAAATAGCTATGGTAGCCATGGTTAGGATAGCAAATATATTTATCCCAAAAAATAAAGTCAAGATATTAATTTTAAATGAAAAGTATAAAATTAATAGATAAGAAACAATAGAAAGTAATAACTTTCTAGTTGAAATATCAACATAAAGTGTCATGTTTCCATACAGTCATTATCTTCACTTTTTCAACACATAGAGATTGATGAGATCCATAGCAACTTCTTTTATTTGTAGCTTATGTTGGGGGATACAGGCTTGCCTTGCCTTGTGTATTTTTTGAGGTATTTGTGGAAGGGAGTTGTTACACAAAAATATCGTCACCATGATCATTTGCAGTTAGTATGGGTCTATCATCACTTGTACTGTCCCCCTAAGCAAGTCTCAGAACTCAGCTCTTCAAGTCAAGCTTTGAAAATGAGAGAAAGACATTGAAAATAAGCAAAGCTCTGGTTCCGCACTTTCTCTCACTATTGCCTGCGGTCCCACACCTCCTATTTATAAAAAATGCGGACCTGCCCACTCTATCCCTAAAGGTTTGGGTGCGGACCCCTGTGAAAGTAAAAAAGGCACAAGTTTATTCTAAAAAACTCACTTTGGGTTAATTATAGATGATTCTAGAAGGAATTTTGACGTGGATTGACCACTCTTAGGTGGTTCATGCATCCCAAAAGAGAAGGAGCTAATCCCTTGATGAGAGGAGCTATCCCTTTGAAGGAGGGCTTTATCCCTTTGAAGGAGAACCTAGTAACTTCCCTCCATTGCACTATAAATTCAGGCATTGGGCTGGTTACTAGGGAGGTTAGAAGCTGAACATTTTTGAGGGTAAATGTTGGTGAAATTAAGACTTCCTAGTTGAGTTTGAGAGGAGAGATCACATACCTTTTTGGCTTCATTGGGAAGAGAGTGAAACTTGTCAAAGTAGAGGAGACTTCTTGCTAGACCCTGGGAAGAGCTTGTACAACGTCAAGGCACAGGTTGTAAAGTTCTTCTTTGATTTGAATTAATACAATCAAATTCATTCTTCTCAACAAATTGTCTCATGTCATTTGTTTCATGAATTCCTTGACTTTCATGTTAAATATGTTTTATGATATTGGCTTTTCAGGTGCTATTTAATTTGTTTTCTTGTTTGTGTTTACATATTCGCGACAAGGGAGCTCATTTGGATCGAAGGAGCGAGGTTTCCACAAACTTGCGTTGGACCCAAGGTAGGCCTAAAAACACTTGTTTGCCTTTGTTTATAAATACATATTTAGAGAAAGATAGTTTGTGATTGGTTTGCTTGTCATTAGGTCTTCTTTAGATTCTAGGAAGGTCTATCTTGTCCGCAAGATCGACTCATTGTGTGTCACAAAATGGCGACCATACTGGGGACTTGAGATTTTCCTTGTTTTTACTTTGACTTGAGAAACTGTGTTTTTGTTTCTGTTTTTGGCTTGTTGTGTGTGGAATTGGGTAGAAATTGTAGATCCAAGGTTATTTTTGGTTTTTCATAACCTTCGGAGAGAACCACACCCTAGTCTTTTGACACAGTGCGTACTTATCCCCACTTTTGCTTTTAACACAGAGCGGTACCGCACCTGTGTTAACTGTGGACCTGCGGACCATGTCAAAATTTTGAAAAACTTAAGATTTCCTTTGTTAGTCAGCTTAGTTTTTGTTTAGAAGTTATTATCCAGTGCCCAGACCAGCATATAACCTATCAGAAGCTTTCCTTAGGTTGATTTCATTGGTGTTAGGGTTTTAGATGAAATTCCTAGGAGTTTTGCTTGTTGGGTTTGTTTTTCATTTTGGTCTTGTAGTAGCTTTGAGCTTAGAAGCTGTAGGGACCTCAGATCACCTTGGTTTCTGCTAGCCTTCTTATGAGTCTGACCATTTATGAAATCTACCCTTGTTGAGGAATCCGCTTTGTGTTTTCTCTTTACAAAACTTCGAAAATCTTGTGTTTAAAAGTTTGGATTTTCATTTTTAAAAAGAAAACAAAATTGGTTTTTTTTTACTGATTTGTGATTCTGCATAAATTGGTCCTTAGTTTACATCTAGCTAAGTAAAACATCCTTAAAAAGACATATTGTAAGTTTTGACTTCAAATAAGTTTTTATAATTTATAAATCTCAAAATTAGTCGTTTGCATAGTTTTGAGTGTTTTATAAAAAATAAAAAATCTCTTTTGGAAAAAGTTTGTTTTTGTAGTGGTTGAGTGCTTTGAAAAGAAAAGGGAATTTTTTGTGAAAATAACTAGTTGTCTCGTTTTGAGTGCATTGGAAAGGACAAAAGCTCTTCTTTCAATTTGTTTGTTAAGAAAGATTTGTGTTTACAAGTATTTGCATTCTCAAATGCTTTCCTAGCTAGAAGTTCATTGAAGGCAAAAGATTGTTTAATCATCTTAAGTGCATTTTTAGTGATTTTGAGTCGAGTCTTCATACCACGAGTTTCATCTCCGCACCTCTTGACTTAAACAAAAACCAATAAAAATAACACTTAAATTAAAATTCATCTAGTAATATTTTTATTTCTAGGGCTCTGATACACCAACTTAGCTTAGGCTAGTGTCTTGGAGTAGGAGAGTAATTAACTCTCCAAGACAGTAAAAACAAACAAGTAGCTGTATCTAGTGGTAGGGAAGAAATCCAATTGTTGCATTTATGCTCTGGGAAAGCTCCTCTTAAAGGAGAAGCACGAGATCATGTCCGAACCAGTGTGGGAATAAATCCTTCCTCATTGGGAACGACGCCAGATATTCACGTATTAAAAACAGTAAACCTCAGATTAACCATTGTCGAGGAGCCTAGGGTCACTTGTTGGTAAACCTTAGATTATGTCAAGGAGCCTTCAAGGGGATTGAGCTTGATACTCTGCCCTTGCGTGCGTATCAGATCGTACACTGTTCCCCCACGTATATTTGTTTCGATTGGTAACCTTAGTGACCATATTCTTTAGGATTCTTCCTAAGGTGATAGTGGTGCGAAGATCCCATTATACCTGGAGCAGACGTCGGCTAGACTCACTTGGATTTTCTGGGAGGTTCTCTTCACTCGAGACGATTAAGTGGAGGAACTTGTGCCAGTCTATTTATTAAGCAGGTTGTCGGGGTAACTGTTCCAACCGCCATTTCTGTATTGAACTCTGCGACGTTGGATTTCATCACCAACTAGTGTTTTCAGTACGAAAAGTTACTGTTTGTGTGTGTTTGATCTCCTAGATTCTTTAGACATGTGATTCAAATTTGTTTGGTTCTTTAGAGGCTTTAGGTGGTTTTCATTGAGATTTTACTTTGTTTGCGTGTGAAGAAGTTAAAATTTTTTAACCGCGGTTGAATTACCGAGGAAGTCCATAGACTTTGGGGCCAACCTCCTGAGTTTTCACCGAGCCAGCCTAAAGGGTTGAAAGTCCTCGTAACTCCTAGAGACAGTAGAGTTGGGTCACCTGAAGAAGGAGAGTCTTCTTTGGTGGTGCATCCTGATTTTCAAGCTTAAGTAGCAGATTATAATCCACAGTCAGTGTCTGTTTCTGAAGTTAATGGTAGCTTTTCATCTACTAGTGATATAGGTGAGGAACCTAAAATATCCGAACCTGAAAGTGAATTTGCTGCTACTCCGACATCGGGGCTTGCTTCTACAGCTTCTAGTGGTCCTGGTTCACCTAAGGTAAGAATAATTACCCAAAATCTTCCTTCGGGACTTATAGCTATCGAAGAACTTGCTACTCTGGAAGAAGAAGTAGGCATCCCTATCCCTGAAAATCAACCTGTTATTGAGCTAAGGGAGTGTGAATCAATTTTTTACAATCTACCTAGGAGCAATGCTTGGTACCTTTCTTTGACTAATTTCTTAGAAAACCCAGGGTTAAGTTTTTCACCACCTCGTGTTCCTTATCACCCAACACCTAGAGGTTATTATCCTTCGTTAAATATGTCAAGACAGTCGTCCATGTTTACTCAATCGCTCGAATCCTTTTTGTACGGTGGTCCTTCTGTCCCCTCTAGGTATCAGTCACTTTCTGGTACTTTTTCTCGAGCATCTCCTCAACCCATTGAAGAAGGGTTATTAACTGGAAGAAATGGTACTAAGCCGTTGAGCGTAGAAGATATTCTCATGATGTCAGGTTCTATTCCCGATCCTTGACCTCAAGGTGGTTAGTTACCACCTGGGGGGCAGCCTCTAAATCCTCAATTATCGCTTGGGGGGCAACCTCAAGGTACCTAATTTGCACCTGGGGGGCAACCTAAGGGACAGTACATACCTACGGGACAATATGTTCCACAAGGTCAACCCAAAATCAATATGTACCCCAAGGTCAACCCCGGTATCAATTTATACCTCAAGGCCAACCCCAATATCAGTACGTGCCTCAAGGGTATCAACCCCAAGGTCAGTACTTGAACCAAGGTTTCCAACCACCCTCCGGTCAATCATATGTTCAAGGAACGGGAAATGTACCTTTGAATTATCAATCCTACCCTCAACTCGATTATGGTCCTCAACCTGTTATGGGTCCGTACCCCAGAATGAATTTAGTGTGGGATCCATCGCAAACTCAACAGGTGTTGCAGCCAAATGTACAGTTGTCATCTCAAACTGGACAACCCTTAGTTTCTGGTACACCCCAGCAACCCGTCCAGTCTACTATTCAAACTTCTGTACCTTTGGTAGTTTCTCAGCCTGGGCCCAGTACGTCTCGTACTCCGCCTTAAACGACTGCTGCAACTGCCGCAACATCTGTTCAATCTACCCCACCTACTTCTGGAGTATCGACAGCTTTGGTTTCTACTGTTCCTATATATACTCCTCAGACATCTTTACCTCCGTCTGGATCCACCATTCAAACTTCGGTTCAGATGCATGTAGGACAACCTGGTTTAAGTACAGTTGTCACAAGTCAACCACAATTTACTTATCAACTGTACCAAGGACAGTACCAATTCGGTCCTGTTGTGCAGCAGCCAGTCTATCAGTATCAACCGTACCCTGGGTACACATATCAACAACCTCAACAACCCCAGTATGGTCTGGTTAATCCTGGTTTTCCGGGAGGATACAATATCCCAAATGCAATTTCTATTCCTAGTTATCCTGGATATCCTCCTCCTGGGGCTGGTCTCATGACCCAGAGTTTTAGGGACCCTAATCGTCAGTTACCGTTTATCGCAACTTTGAACATGCCTGACTTGTCGCGCTTAACGAACGATCCCATTAATTATCTTCCGTTCTGGCCGCCAATGCGAATAAGTTTCCTAGTGATATTCCTAAGTTCAAAGGCAAATCAGGAGAGGACCCGTCGAACCATGTGATGACTTATCACCTCTGGTGTGCGTCTAACTCCATTTCATATGATTCAATCCGTCTAAGGCTTTTCCAGTGCACTCTAATTGTTCTTGCGGCCAAGTGGTATATTGAGTTACTGCAAGGCACTTTTTATAGTTTTAGTCAGTTAGCTACCTCGTTTTTAACTCATTTTCAGTTGCCGGTCAGATACGACAATGGCACGGAATTACTAACTTCGTTAAAGCAATCGACGTCCACTTACATTTCAGATCACATTCATGAATGGAGATGTCGACAGCGTTTAGTGAAGGTTTTTATTCCGGATCAGATCTTGGCTGAATGGTTTGTAAAGTCTTTGTTTCCAAAGATCACTGAAGATGTAGCTAAGGCCGGAGTTGTTACTGAGGAGCAAGTAATTGCTCAAGCACAATACCTTGACTTAGTTTATACATAGTCAGGTACGTTACACGAGAAAATCCCCAATCTTCCCAAGCAAAATCAAATCGCTGCATCTCCTTCGGGATCTCATGCTGCTGATGGTATGATTGGTACGGTTAACACTAAGAGTAAGAATAAGTCTTCCAAGAATTCTTCTCCTACCATAACCTTGCCTGATTCCCCGACAGGAGATTCATCCCAAGAGATTTCCACCGATATTCACGTTGTAGAGTCATCTATAGCCAAATCAAAATCTGGTGGGAAGAAGAAAGGGAAGAAGAAGAATAAAACGGACAAAAATTCAAAGGAGAAACTTGAAAAATCGGAATCTAATGATGAAAATCGCAAACCTCGTTATCCTTGTCTCATTTGTGACGAAGAACATTTTACAAGAGACTGCCCTCATCGTGCAGAGGTTGTGAAGATTGTCAAAGGTTCCCAAACGCCTGCTGTTTTGAAGGATCCTTTTCCAAGTCAAGGCAGTAAGATGATAGGTTCTTCCTCGAGTGCCAATGAAGAACCCATACTGATGATGTCCCATGTTATGATTGTGACTCAATCGCATGATTATGGTAGTAAAAGTCCTGTTGATGGTAAAGAAGCAGAATCTTCTCATTCTAATCCATCAACCTCAGCTCCCGGTTCCGATACACTACAGATCGAGAAACCTAATCCAGACTTGGTAATCAAACCGCCCACCAAGGGTATACTTCGAAAGTCAGCTTTCAATCCACATGCGAGAGCGGCTCAGAATTATAACATTGTTGAGGATTTAGCTGTTTCACCCTCAGCAATGTCGGCTTTGGAAGTGCTGCAATCATGTCCAGCACAATGTAAATTACTTTTGTCGGTTATAGGAGCTGTTGACATTCAGGACTCGAACTTGATAATTTTCGATCTAGAAAATAGTACACCGCGCCTACCTCATCAAATGGCTTTCCAAATTCCAGTGATAGTAAAAAAAAGGCCTATTCATCGGACTGTGATTGATGAGGGAGCCTCAACGTGTATTATGTCGATACAGTGTTGGAGATCACTTGGTTCTCCTTCGCTAAATCAATCCCCAACGATTCTAAAGGCCTTTAATGGCCATGGGTTTCATCCTTTTGGCATTCTACAGGATTTTCCTATAGGGGTTGAAGGAAAAAACCGTTAATCTAGATGTGGAGGTGGTTGATGCCCCTCTAGATTACAACCTTCTCTTGGGTCAAAGTTGGTCTTACGCTATGACAGCTGTCGTTTCATCCGTCTTTCAGGTTATAAAGTTTCCTCATAATGGAAAGATCATAACAATAGACTAGCTGGCTTACTTTTCATCCAACCCAGCCTCTTCTGAATGTATTCAGCATGTCGGTAAAACGACTATCACGTATAAGGATGTTGGAGTAGGACTAGTTAAAGATGCCAGTTTACTGGGAACTTTTCCTTTTCCTTCGATCAACGCATCGTCTTCATTTGCAGCCATTCATATGATTACATCAGACACCATTATTTATGATGATCCTTGGATCGTTCCTTCTGAATCTGAGATAGACTCATTTGGTGATGTCATGCCTTTGAGTCCATATGAAATTGCGTATGAGGTTGTGCAATCGTTTATCGACCCATCTTCAACTGAAATTGACTTAATGAATGTGGTCCGTGAAGAATCACTTTTCACATCAAGCTCGGATTCAATCACGTTTTCAGAACTTGTTCACTCTGATGAGCAAATTCGTGAAATCCTATGTGTAGATGATTTACCGTGGGAAGATCTCCATCACAGATCTTCGTTTTTACCCGAGAATGATCATTTTGAAAATGATTTTTCATCAATTTTTACGACTGAATATGTCAAGGAACCTCATAATCCAATGAAACATCCTGATTCAGAGTTAAATTTGGGGAACATCTCTCAAACTATTCCTATTGACATTTCGGTTAAGTCTGGAATTGTTGAGAACATTCATATAGGTGCCTCATGTATAGAAAATGAAATTCAAATATATAAGGCCCTATTTCAAGAATTCCTCGACATGATTGCCTGGTCTTATGAGGAAATGCCAGGAATTGATCCCAGGAGTGTTGTTCATGAAATAAAGACTTACCTGGATGCTAAACCAGTCCGACAACGTTTGCATCAAATTCACCCACGAAAATTTGCTGCTATTAAAGCAGAAGTTGAAAAATTACTCAAAGCAGGTTTCATTTATCCGATCCCGTTAACAGATTGGGTATCGAATATTGTTCCAGTTAACAAAAAGCAAGGAACAATAAGAATATGCATCAATTATAGGGACATTAATTGAGCCTGTCCAAAGGACAATTACCCAACCCCCTATATCGATCAAATCATTGATGATTGTGCCAGCAGCGAAATATTCTCCTTCATGGATGGTTTTTCCGGATACAATCAAATCAATATTCTACCTGCCGATCAACCAAAAACGGCTTTCATTTGTCCATGGGGGACATTTGCTTATTGCAAATTACCTTTTTGGCTCAAGAATGTCGACGCAACTTTTCAAAGGGCCATGTCTTATGCGTTTCATGACATCAAGCACATTGTGCAACCCTATCTCGATGATTTTCCTGCTCATTCATTACATCGAGCTGATCACCTAATCCATTTACGAGCAATCTTTATGAGGTGTAGGCATTATCGGATTCGGTTGAATCCACACAAATGTGTTTTCTGTATAGAAACGGGTTGCTTGCTAGGGTTTGTTGTTTCGAAAGCCAACATTCGCGTCGATCCCTTGAAGGTTGAAGCTATTGTCAAATTGCCTCCTCCTTCGAGTCTTCGCCAACTCCAAAGTTTGCAAGGGAAAGCAAACTTTTTACAACGATTCATTCCTAACTACGCCGAGGTTACAAAGGGTTTTACCTGGTTGTTGAAACAGAATACTCCATTCCATTGGGATGAGATAGCTCAGAAGTCTTTTGATGCATTAAAACATGCGTTGACCCATGCACCATTATTGCATCCTCCCAACTACAACCAAGATTACTTCTTGTATCTCGCCCCCTCTCATTCCACCATTGGAATGGTCTTAGTTCAGGAAGATAAATTCAGTACTGAACATGTGACATATTACCTTAGGCGAACTTTAAATCCAACTGAGCTAAAATACTCACATGTGGAGAAATTGGCATTGGCAGCTGTTCAAGCTGTCCAACATTTTCGTCACTACATTTTACTACGTAAAACTATAGTAGTTTTTGATTGCAACCCTATGATCTACATTTTGACCAAGCAATTGCTAGGGGGCAAGTATTCTAAATGGATTGTTATCCTGTAGGAGTTCAACTTGGAATTTGAAAAATCTAAGTCTAAGAAATCTTTAGTTTTTGCGGAGTTAATGTGTGACTTCCCGCATGCTGACACAGAAACTGTGGCGGAAGAGCCCATTGCGGAAGAATCCTTGTTTCTAATCAGCACTTTAGATCCATGGTATGGGTATATCATCGTTTATCTCCATACCCAATCCTTTCAGCCAGAAATTTCAAGATCAGAACATCGGAAAATACGATTCCAGTCCCAACAATTCAAGATTATTGGAGATACTCTTTATCGTCGTGGGGCGGACTCTGTTTTTCGACGTTGTTTAACTCACGAGGAACCTGAAAGGGTTCTAAATGACTATCACTCTAGAGCGCGTGGCGGTCATATGTCTGGGTATGCGACAGCCTAAAAAATATTGGGCGTTGGCTACTTCTGGCCGTCTTTGTTTAAAGATTGTATTACTGCGGTCCAAAAATTCCACAACTGCCAAATTTTTGATCGAAAGATGTGTGCTCCACCTGCTCCTCTCCACACTATAATTTCCATTGGTCCTTTTGCCAAATGGGGTATCGATTTTATTACATGTAACCCTCACTCGGACGGGGGGCATGAGTATATCATCCTTGCGGTAGATTATTTTACCAAGTGGGTCGAGGCAATGCCTACATTTGAGGTCGATGGCAAGACAGCTGCAATTTTCGTGTTAAATCATATAATTGCTAGTTTTGGTGTCCCACAAGTGATTATCACTGATCATGGGTGTCATTTTCAAAACGTTATGATGACCAAACTTACAGGCCAGCTTGGTTTGCGTCACGATAGTTCAACTCCTTATTATCCACAAGCTAATGGTCTGGTTGAATCCATCAACAAAGTTTTAGCCATCATGATCTGATGAATCATTGGGATTCATCGGTCGAATTGGCATAACATGCTATTTTCAGCGCTTTGGTCATATCGAACCTCAGTAAAAACATCGACAGGGTTCACTCATTTCCAACTAGTTTATGGTCTACAAGCTGTGTTACCCATTGAATGCGAAATCCCGTCATTGCAAATGGCCATCGAGTTACTTCCAGCCACTTCCGAAGAGGAAAGAAGTTTTTTATACTTGGCCCAAAGATGAGAATCGACGTGATGCTGCATTGGCGATCGAGACTCACGCAAAACGTATGAAAGCTCAGTATGATCGAAATGTGACCCCTCGAAATTTTTCGGAAGGAGATCTAGTCTTAGTTTACGATCAAGCTAATGATAAATTAGGCGCTGGAAAATTCGTTCCTATGTGGCCTGGTCCCTATGTTGTCAAGCAAAAGATAGCAAAAGGGGCCTATGAATTAGTAGACTTTGACGGGGACTCTTTAGGTAAACCCAGAAATGGTCTTTACCTGAAGAATTATTATGCTTAAGGATGGGTACGGAGATTTTTATTTAGGATAGTTTTTCTTTCTAGCTAGTGTGTTTTAGTTTAAAAACATGTGCTTAGCTTAGAGAGTGTTTTTCGTCATTATTCCTGCTTATCTTGGTTTTACTCTTGATATTGCAGATGTCGATGCCTCTCCAAACATACATTGGTTTCGCTGATGGTGCTTGTCGTAATACACGGAACATTTCTTCCGTAGATTGGGTTATCTATTCGCCCTCTGACGAGTTGGTATCTATGCATGGGGTAAGCCTCGGTCAAACAACGAACAACATTGTCGAGTATAGTGCAGTGATTGAGTTATTATCTGAATCTATTTCATTTGGGATTCGGAGTTTGATAGTGAGGTTAGATTCTGAACTCGTTGTATTACAGCTTAATAGAGTGTATGCCATTAGAAATCCAGTCTTATTGAGATTAGTTTTGAGAGTGCGTCTCTTGGAATGTGAATTTGATTATATTGAGTATCAGCATATTCCAAGATCTTTAAATACATTAGCAGATGCAATTGCTTCTCGAATTTTAAGCAGACATTTGCAATAATCATACATGTAAATTTAAAACCATTCCATAACATGATTTATAAGAAAAGCCGGTAATAGTGATATATATATATATATATATATAGGAGTGTGTCAAAAAATACATCGTCCTCGATCATAGGTTGAAAAACACCTTATGATCGGCAAAAATGATAAGTACAAAAAACAAAATGTCATATGTGCCCACAATAGGCGATCATCCTATCAATGGTGATGATCTCGATAAGAAACCACTGCACGAGCCACTGTGGAGTACTAAAAAGGTATGTTTTTGATGATCATTTCAATGGCTTTTCAGTGGAACTTGTGAACCTTTTTGCATCATCAACGTGGAAAACAATAAAGAATTTTAACAAAATATGTGGGATTAGTATGCAAGACTTAACCGCTGATAGTTTTCATTCTCCTGTGCAGGAAGGGGTAAAAATGAGGAGCTGTTGTTCCAAAGAAAAAGACAAGAACAGGGAAATTGTTGTCCCTCTGACGAAGGACCGAGTGCAAACGAGGCTAAGCAGGTTGAAGAAAACCGGTCCGGAAAAGGAGGAGAAGACACCAGCTCGGCGGAGGAGAAAAGAAGTGATTAAGGATTAATAGTTTGGCGAATCCCTCACGATCTTTGATCCTGAGGGATCGCTGCTTTATTTATCTTATTACTTATACATCTCCGCCGTCACCCTTAAATAAAGGGACGACACTGTTAGCTTTGGGGGATTATGCTTTTATGTAACTTTCTGTTAAAGATCGAACTTTGATCATCGAGTCTCGTTGAAACTGGTTCATTGTACTTTTGTTTTATGCATTAATATAAACTTGGTGATTATCTTATCTCTGCATCTGGATTAACTTAAAGCGGTGTACCCTTGGAGGCTAAGGGCCCAGCCCCAAAGGACACTTGCTTCTTTATCACTACGATTTGATTTCTGAGTGGTTTGCTTATCGTCATTATTTGGTAATCTGATATGCTTTATAAGTTTACGTCATATGCTCTGTTAAGATTCATTCATTAAGATTTTTACAGACAAGAACTGTTGTATTGACTCTGCATTATATTACTAATCCTTTCAGAGTTGATTGAATATTATTAGTCTTGACTGAACATTGTTACTATTTTGTTACAGAGTTCTTATGCTGTATATTCGTGTTATGGAATTTATCTGAAAATTGTGTTCTTTATGATTCAGGAGTAATGTTGTTCCATTTTGAAAACACAGTTGTATTCCTGTTGATGAAGATTGACGCTAGATCAGATTACTCTTCAAGCGTGTTGTGTGTGTGTATGATTTCCAAACGTTGTTCCATAACTTATTGGTAATTAATGTTGTTCCATTAGTGTGTGCTGCTTGATTTGCCTGGAGAATGAAAGATTGTTGTTTGATTACAACGAGTGCATTTGAGTTAGTAGAATAAAGCTTGATTACTGCTTGCGAGACTGAGTTGTTCGATTGCTTTTCCATTTTAGCATTGCTGTTCCATTCCAGATTTGCTATTCAATTTCTTATTTGTTGTTCCATTTTCCTACCTGTCGTTTCATTAACTCGCATTTGTTGTTTTGGTGTGAGAGACGATCTGTGGCTGTAGTGAGCCTTGGAATTTACTGTCTAGCTCCCAGACCCGTGGTCCATGCTCTAATTTCCTTTCCATCAGTTTCCAAAGGGATGGGCTATCGCTGCCGAACCCTTGACTGATAAGTTGCCTAGCTTTAGAGTGTGTGATTTATTCATTTGAAGTCACTTAGTTATAGACAAGCATCCGTTTACTCTTGTATTTTTGTTGAACACTGTACTACTAGCATTACTCTGGCAAATGATAGCCTCAGACTGAGTCACTCTTTGAAATAACAAAACGCTCCCGGATTGACATATTAATGTGAGGTAATTAGAGGTGAAAGAGACCCTTTTTATAGCTCTACATTGCGGTGTCGTTGCCAGGGAAAGAGTGTAGCCATTTGTATTTTTCAGAGTAGTGTACGAACCTACTAGGGAAGAGTTGGATCTTAAAAATGGAAGGTAAGAACCTGCATGCGGAGCATGTAAAAGCCCTGATCCACTGTCCTCTTTCCTAACAGATTTGCTGTTGCTTTGTTTGAATAGAGTTTAGTAGTTCATTTGAGTGCATGATTAAGCAGAAAAAACCAGAAAAGAATATTAAGCTTCCATCCAAACCCGAGAAAGCTAAGGGGCCGGTGACCCTTGGCCGAATGACCTTCATAGACGAAATCCATAAGAAAACAGAATCTCAGCCATTAGTAGGCCCCAGGAAAATCATTTCTAAACAGCCTACTAGTTCCCTTCAGGCCACAGGATCACCATTTGTAGCCTTTGCTGAGGTGCATAGTCAAACTGAAGAGCAGGACTTTCAAGAAATTGAAAATTCTACTCCATAACTATTGCAGGAAGGGAATTTCAGCAACTTTTGTGAAGGAGAAGGAGAAACAGGGGAAATCGAGGAACGAAAATCTCCCATTGGAACATATCAGCCATTAAACAGCCCAGATAAGGGGAGTGCTGCGAAAATCATTGTTGAAGGAATCCAATCTCCTCAGACATCAGGCATTCGCCTTATCCCAGATAAAGGAAGTGCTATTAAAACCATCCTTGCCAAAACAATTCCCTCTCAACCTAGGAATACCCTCCTAGATATCCTAGAAGGTTATTGGCATATATTCGATCCTATGGCTCAGAACCAGCCAAAAACTCAAACCTCTACATTACAATATCCTATAGTAGATTCTGCAGAAAATGCGCCCATGAAAGCTATCCCTCTTCAACATATCCCTACATTTCACGGTCTCACATCAGAAGATCCGGATGCATTTTTATTCGAATTCGATGTCTTGTGCAAAGGATATGATTACACCACCAATCCCCAAAAATTGAAATTATTCCCCTCTACATTAAAGGGTGCTGCTTTAAGATGGTTTATGGGGCTAGGTGGTGGGGTCATCAACAATTGGGATCAAATGAAAGAATCTTTCTTAAAAAAATATCAGGACTATTGTAGGTCTAGAAAATTAAAGGATGAAATATGTCAAATGACAGCCAAACCAAATGAAACATTAGAGGAGTATGTGGAACGTTTTCAGTACAATTTACAAAGATCTCCTTATGCATTACTACCGTTACCTGATAATGTGTTAAAAACTGCATTGATAAGGGGCATGAAGGAATAGTGGATTGAAACATTAAACATCATGGGAGAAGGGGACATTTATCAAGAGAATTTTGTTGACATCATTGATTTATGTATCAGGAGTTCAAGAGGCAGCACAAGAGTAAAACCGGCAGAATATGTTCGGTTTGCAAGAGACAACAAAATATCAACAGAAGGAGTAACACGTGTAGAGATTGGCAATTTATTAGAAAATTTTAAAATTGATATTCTAGGGACACTAACTACACAACTTGATATTATCCAGGCCAAACAGAAGCAGATGGAGGCAGAACAAAATTTGGCAATCTTCTGTCCTCGATGTAGGAAAAAGCATAGTCACAAGGAGTGTCCACTGGATACAGTCCAAACATGTGCCATCTGTACAAAAGATCATATTAAGGAAAGATGCCCCTCACTTCCTAGATGAAAAGCAGTATATAAGGAAGCGGAGGAAGAACCAGAATCTGTGTACTTGATCAACCAGCGCCACCAGTGGCAGCCGAGAAAATCTGGTATGTTTCTAGACCCAACTTCTTCTTTTCAGCCTCCAAATATAATTATCAACAATATAGTATGTGGCAAAGTCAGTCCCAACCCCCATTTTCAAACTGGTCACCACCGTCGTTTCCTTCTCCAAACCCATGGCTGAATCAGGCAAGCTAATCTGGTTGGCTGAATTTCCCTTACACTCCACCATATTGGCAAAATAGCCCATATCCTCCACAATGGACTCCCCCTACTTCACAAAGTTCAACCTGGTAGACAAACTGGCAAAGACCGATGCACCAGCGAGTAGGAACTATTCCGCTCCCTCAACCTACTCTGCCAGCTTTACAACAAAATCCCTAGTCTAATCTGAGACCGCAACTCCCAGCCCAACCCAACCCCAATCCAAATAACAGACTGGTCCAATCTCTTCAAATCATAGAATCACCAGAAATAGGACCCGACCTAAGGGAGTGTAATGATCTTCAGTTACGATCTGGACGTATTATTGAAACTGAGGGAAATAAAATAATTCATATTGAAGATCAGTTATCAAGAGAACATCAGTTGCAACAAGAGGATGTAAATAAGCAGTAGACTCATAATCAAGCAACCACATCCTCTCCTCCATTCCCAGAACGATTAGTCATACCTTGACCTTTACAGTATCCTGACTTTGACATTCTGGGAGAATTACAAAATCTGTACATAAAAATCCTATTCCTCCAAGCCATTCAAGACATTCCTATATATGCAAAAACTATCAAAGAATTGTGCATAAAGAAACCAAGGAGGAATATAAAAACTAATCCAAGAGTCCAAGTAGTCGGTACTTTATCTGATTTACTATCCGAGAAAGAAACACCCATTAAATATGAAGACCCAGGAAATCCAATTGTAACTATTCAAATTTATGGTCAGACCCTGTCTAATGCCTTAGTTGATCTAGGAGCTGCAATCAATATTTTAACAACCACTACCTGTCAAAAGCTCGGCATTACATCTGTAGAACCCACCTCTACTTTGTTAGAATTGGCTGACCGATTTGTAGTTAGACCAGAGGGTACTCTAGATGATGTCATGGTCTCTGTAGATTCCTAGGAATATCCAACCGATTTCCTGATAATTAATCCAAAAACCTGACTTGATAGACACCCGCTAATCCTAGGTAGACCTTTGCTTACCACCGCCGATGCTTACATTGGTTGCCGGCAAGGAAATATGACCATAACCAAATGACCTAATATCAAGAATTTAGTTCTATACCCTCCAGCGCAGCCAAGTGTCACAATAATTAAAACTAACAAGCACCTTGTATCATACCTTACTGATAACATTAGATCTCCATTGACTATACAAGAGGCACTTGATTTTAAAGATCAAACAAAAGATGATGTCATTAACAACTTCATTAGTCAAACTGAATCCGGATCCTGCACACAGTGTCACATGATAGAAGCAGCATTTGATAATGAATTAGAAGAAGATCCTCTGAAAGATACACATGATCAAACAATACCTGTTACTTCTGTTGCAAATAGTAAAATTGTGGAAATTGAACCGGGAAAACTTTAAATATCAATGCCAACCTCACACCTGGACAAGAAACGAAGCTCATCCATCTGTTAAGAAAATATCAAGAAGCATTTGCATGGGATTACCGTGATATGAAAGGAATCGATCCACAATTGTGTACACACCACATTTATATAGAAAAGGATGCTAGACCTGTTCATCAACCGCAAAGAAGACTTAATCCTCATCTAAAGGATGTGGTAAAAGCTGAAATTCAGAAACCTTTAGATGTCAATTTTATCTATCCTATTTCTGATAGTAAATGGGTCTCTCCGCTTGTGGTGGTACCAAAAAAGAATGGGAAATGGAGAATTTGTGTGGATTATAGGGAACTCAATAAAGCAACACAAAAAGATGACTTTACTCTCCCGTTCATAGACCGCGTGCTAGATACTTTGGCAGGAAAGAAATTCTTTTCTTTCCTGGATGGCTTCAGTGGATACAATCAGATTCAGATTGCCCTTGAAGACCAGGACAAAACTACTTTTACTTGTCCGTGGGGAACATTTGCCTATCGAGATCTACCTTTTGGCCTATGTAATGCTCCTGCCACATTCCAAAGGGCTATCCTTAGCATTTTGCAGATTTAACAAATGATGGAATTGAAGTATATATGGATGACTTTAAACCATATGGAGACGATTTTGATCCAGCACTAGACACCCTAGAAAAATTCCTACAATGCTGCATAGCTACCAGACTTTGCTTAAGCCACGAAAAATGTTATATGATGATGACTGAAGGACTTATTCTAGGACAATATGTTTCAGCAGCTGGCATTCAGGTAGACCCGGCCAAAATCCAAAATTTTGCTTATTCCCACTCCTACTACTCAAACAGAGGTACGTAGCTTTCTTGGATTTTCTGGCTATTATAGACGATTTATAGAACATTATTCACACATTGCTGCACCTTTATATGCACTAACTGGTAACGTTGATTTTCTTTGGATAAAAAAATGTGAGCATGCTTTCAAGGATTTAAAGAAGCTCGTATCCACAGCCCTAGTCCTTCGAGGACGAAACTGGGATTTTCCATTTCAGATATCATCTGATGCCTTAGATACAACCATTGGCGCAGTCCTTGGGCAGGAAGAGGATAAAAAACCATACGCTATCTATTACATCAGCAAAAATTTATCCCATGCTGAATTAAATTACACTGTTACTGAAAAGGAATTCCTAGCTGTAATACATGCTCTCAATAAATTTAGACATTATATTACAGGCTATCCTGTTATTTTGTATACAGATCATTCTGCCATAAAATATTTAGCAAATAAGCCTGTCACAAATGCCAGAATAACTAGATGGTTGATTTTATTGCAGGAATTCGATATCACAATCAAGAATTGGCCTGGCAAAGAAAACCCTGTAGCCGATTTTCTCTCAAGAATGCCAAATCCAATTGATGCAGTAGCAGTTGAAGATCAATTTCCGGACGAACATCTGTTTGTTGTTGCCGCTCAAACACCCTGGTATGCTTATGTTTCCAATTACCTTGCAGTAGGTAAACTACCAAAACACCTAACCCTAATCAGCGCAAACGGATTGTTCAAAAGAGTACTCAATTCTCCTAGATTGGGGGCTATTTGTTTCACAAAGGGGCAGACATGCATATCAGGAGATGTGTTCAAGAAGACAAAATCTTTGACATCCTAAAAGCCTTTCATGATGGACCATGTGGGGGACACTTTGCTGAGCGTAGAGCTGGACATAAAGTATTACAGACAGGATATTATTGGCCCACGATTTTCAGAGATGCAAAGAAATATGTCCAAGCCTGTGACAGCTGCCAGTGAGCAGGACGTCCTGGTCAAGCTGACGAGATGCCTCTGAAACCACAGTTAGTCATCGAACCATTTGAGCGATGGGATCTTGATTTCGTTGGACCCATCAACCCCTCATCAAATCAGAAAACATATATCTTGGTGGCAACAGAATATGTCACCAAATGGGTTGAAGAAGAAGCATTGCCAAGAGCCACAGAGGACTCTGTCATACAGTTCCTGTTCCATTTATTTGTACGTTATGGCCTTCCAAGGGAAATAATTACAGACGGAGGACCACAATTTTCTGGGAATAGATTAGCTGCAACACTTAATAATTATCATGTCCAGCATAAAATCACTACTCCATATCACCCACGGGTGAATGGACAAGTAGAAAGCAACAATAAGGTAATAGAATCAATCCTAACAAAAACCATTGTGTCACATAGGCGTGATTGGGCTGCCCAACTACTTGAAGCACTCTGGGCCTATAGAACAACATGGAGAAGCACCACTGGTTACTCACCTTATCAATTAGTCTTTGGAAAAAAACCCATTTTTCCTATAGAATTTGAAATCCAAACATTACGAATAGCACAGGAAGCTGGCTTAGATCTAAGCGAGGCACAGATTAATCGACTACAACAGATCAATGAATTGGATGAAATTAGGCTCTCTGAACTACAAAATACATCATTGATTCAACAACAGCGAGTTAAATGGCATGATGCACTCATCAAAGACAAAGTCTTCCATGAGGGAGATTGGGCTCTGTTGTACGACTCTCGTTTTCAGGATTTCTGTGGGAAACTCCAGACTCGTTGGTTGGGACCATACGAAATCTAGAAGGTACATGACAATGGGACACTTACTCTAATCACCATTGACGGTTCTGGATATATATTCAAAGCAAATGGCCACCGAGTTCGTCTCTATCGTAAACTACTCACTCGGGAATCCTTCTGCCAGCAGCTACGTCGGGACACTGATATGGAGATTTTAGGAGAGGAAGAGAAGTCTTCCTCACCTATAATTCATTAAGGAATTCATTTCTTTTTACAATTTGTACATAAGTTCTTTTCTTTAAGTCGTTCTTGTACATATGCTTGAACTAAATGTTTTCTTGTCATTTTTTGATGCTCCTTTTCTTCCTCAAGATTGCGATTTTTGTCGTTCCGTTTCTAAAAGAATGGAATTTGTGTGTTTTGCTGTTCCTTTTTAAAAGGAACAACATTCTTGATTTTTCTATTGTTCCCTTTCAAAAGGAACAACATTCTTAATTTTTCTGCTGTTTCTTTTTAAAAGGAACAACATTCTTGATTTTTCTGTTGTTCCTTTTTCAAAGGAACGACATTTTCTTGTTTTTCTGTTCCCTTTCTAAAAGGAACAACATTTTGATTTTTGTTGTTCCTTTTTCAAAAGGAATGACACTGCGGTGTGTTTGTTGTCCCTTTTCCAAAGGCGCAACATATTTTTGATTTTTGTTGTTCCTTTTTCAAAGGAACAACACTTTTGCGTCTTTTGCTATTCCTTTTTCAAAGGAACAACATTTTTCATGGTTGCTGTTCCTTTTTCAAAAGGAACATCATTTCTAATGTTTTGTTGTCCTTTTTTTTTTCAAGAAAGATAGCATTTTTTTTATTTTTAGTTATTCCTTTTTCAAAGGAACGACATTGGTGTGTTCTACTGTTCCTTTTTCAAAAGGAACGACATTTGCACTTTTGAGACCTATGCTCCTTTTTTGTTCCTCTTTCCACAAGGAACACTTCCAACATACTTTTTCTCTCCTTGTGAAACAACTTGTCCCTTTTGCTAATCTAAATTGAGGATGCTTCTTGCTCCTATTCTTTCAAAGTCTTTTAGATACAACTATGCACTTATGCAATGAACATAAAATCACAACATACTGAAATCAACAAATTATAAATCGTTATCTTTATAAGGCTCTGTATTGGTAAGAGGACATAAGGAAGGACATACTGATTCATCATCTTTTGTTATCATTGTCTTACTAATTTTGCCTTGATTGGTTATCTTTATCATGACATTCCCTTTAATCCTCTTTGATTATTGTTTAGGAATAAGAGCAAAGGGTTTATATCTTCCTATTGAGATGATAAGACTTCTTCCACCATTCCTACCCTTAAGGAGTGTTGAACCACCCTTTATGTATAATTAAGTAAAAGTGCTTTATGAAAAAGAAGAAAGTAAAAATATGAATTATAAGTTGTCAAATGCGGGATAGGGGGTCTCATCAAGAGCCAGCCTACCATGATCATGAGGATGGAAGTGTAGTGGCATTCCCACTATGGCCACCACACCAGGGATATGGTCCAATAGGTATATCAAATAAACAAACCTTGGAACAGGAGGTCTCATCACGAGCCGGCCTGCCCACTCTTCGCTCCCTCCTCGTGAATGGCATTATGGCTAACTGGTTACCAAGCCAGTATAAGGGCCTACACTTTGACATTACATTCCTTAAAATGCACATAAAGGATCATGGTTCCAGGGGTGAAATAGAAACCTCTGCCAAGGTTATGGACACCTGTCGGCAGCAGAGCACTGTTAATGGTATTGAAGTCACATTGATTACACCAATAGGTCAGATACTAATACTCTTTTGTTTCTTATATCCTAGGCACTAATCATACATTATTTCCTGACTTATATATCGCATGAACATTTATTACCACCAATCATGGCAAAGGAGGTGACAATGACCACTTGAGATTTGGCAAGTACGACAGACATCCTATCCCCCAGCCTTGCATCATATCACAGCAGCCTCTTACGTAATACGCGATCCAACTTTATGCCTCGATTTCAGTAATTCGTTGTTTTCTAAACATGGCATATTTTCATACGCTGTTCCTTTATGACTTGGTTGCAGATCGGGTGCTACTCCTTTCTTTGACGGCTGGGACAGCCTATCACATTGTGGGGGGGAGGTTAACCTCATTATTCCCCAGGTTATGTGTCAGCTCACTATTCGGGAAAGATAGTGTACTAGGGAATGGCACAGCTTAACGGCATGATATTTCTATTTTTTTTACACAAGTTGCTGTTCATAAGCCATTTTTGTTGCATACTCTATGTTTTTTCGAAATCTTGTGATCATTACCCTCTCTGTGTTTCAAACAGCAAGCAGTTGCTGTTCCATTGAGAATCCATTGTGAAACCATGGGAGGAAGGGCAATTCGAAGGGAACCTCAGGAGTTGACAGTCTCCGCTACTGCCTGGGAGATCTTAGAAAGAGCAGGTTGGATGACTTATCTCAGCCACTTGCAGGAGTCTAATGAAACAGTGGCGATTGAATTCCTGCAGAATCTGCAGGAGGATCACTCCATAGTAAGGGGGAAGCAGATAGCGGTCACCGATGATATAATCGTAGAAGTCTCGGGACTACCAGCCACCGGACCTGTATGGACACTAAAGAAGGAAAGATTACAGAAGATCATGGAAATTTTCCAGGACGAAGGCCAGAGCTTGACGATTAAAGGGAAGGGAGTTTTGCCAGCAACGCTAGGAGAACCCTTGGCAGAATTAGCGAGAACCGTGCAAAGCTACATCACCTGCGAGGAGAGAAAAGACGTGGTAAGACCACGACATCTCAAACTCTTAGCTGTTCTAAAGTAGAAATGCTCTATAAATCTACCTGCACTTTTGAATTCATTACTTCATGACGTTGCAGGAAGCCTAAAAAAGGCACAGCATGTAGAGTCAGTTGTCAGCCACCACAGGTTAATTCGATTAATAGTTAGACATAGCCTCACCCAGCAGCAAAGCGGCTGGGAAGAGCTAATTGCAATAATTGAGGGGAGGGCGACAACACCATCCCCAAAACGTAAACATACTACAAGCACATCATAACCTCCAGAAAAAAGTAGAGAATTAGTAAAACAAAAACATGTTGCTAGCACATCTGAACGACCAGAAACACGCCAAGAATCGGCAAAGCGTAAGCATGACACCAGTACACTGGAACAACGAGAGAAACGTAGAAAATTAGTCCAGTTAGCTCGAATACAAGGAAGGCTGGAAAAGCTCTAGGAAAGCACCAGCCATCCAGTGGAAATTGAGGACGAGCAATCCTCACGGCTAGAAGAAGAAGTAGAGCAAGCTGAAGGAGAAAAGAAAAGAGAGGCCGAGGAGGCCGAGCAATCTGGAGAAGAAAATGAGGAAGAAGCTGAGCATTCCAAAACAGAAGCTGAGCATTCTAAGACAGAAGCTGAACAATCCAAGCAGGAGGAGGAAATGGGACAGTAGGAAGGGAGCCCACCACAGGACCCAGTGGGAGAAGATGAATTGGACGCAGTCTTGGCCAATATGGGTGAGTATGGCCAACCTTCCACTCCATCAGACCTCCATGGAAAACCCTAGGAAGAAAATGCATCTGAAAAACCACATGCAGAAGAGGCAGAAGAAGGAAATCTACCTGTTCATGATGAGGAGGAGATAAGAGACACTGGACGGGAACAATCTGTTCCTAAGGCACCAGAGGAAATTCCAGAGGAAGTAGGAATAAAAAAAGAAGTTGCCCAAGAAGTGACGGAACCAGTTACGGTTCCTACCCCAGAACAGCCAGAACAGAACAACGAAGAAGCACACCAGGAGAAAGATCCAGGGACTAGTCACGGCCCAAAACGCAGCAGACAGCCTGCTGTTCCTTCTAATAAAATGCTGGAAATTAGGGAATTACGAAAGGAAAAACGGAGATTACTGAGCATAATAGCCCAGCTCCACCAGCAGATTAGGATCCTGAAAGCGAGGCAGAGGGTAACGAAGACCGCAGGGAAGAAAAAGATGACCACTGCAGTAAAAATCCGCAAGATAAAAAGGCGGAGGACCAAAAATTGCCCTGTTGTTCAAAACCCTGCTGAAGATCCAGCTGTTGTTCCAAATGATGCTGAGGAACAGACTACTGTTCCATTTGAAAAGGAACAGCAGCAAGCTGATATTCGTGTTAAAAAAGAAATGGACAACAAGAAAATTCAGACGGAGGCACCACCCTCAGGGGTGATAAGGGACCTGAACTCGAAACAACGCAATAAGAAAGTTTAGGTAAAACTCTCGGCCTCCACTGCTGCATGGAGAAGAGATCCAAAGATAGTGACCTTGCGCAAGGGATTGAAACAGGCTCAGCAAGAAGCAGAAAGGCTTAGAGAGCAAACGGTCCCTCGCGAGAAGTATGAAGAACTACAATAGCAACTAAGGAACGTCAATCAATACGAAAGCCAGGCCTTTGAAGGGTGGCGAAAGGAACAAGAGAAAGTTGCAAAGATAACTCGTAGGCTAGATACTGTTATCAAGCAGATGGATACCTTGTGTTCTTTATACAATGATGTTTTAGCATGTAGGGACCCTGCCAAAAACTATGCTTTGTTTTTACCGGAACGATACTTACAATTAAAAATAAAAGTTGTTAAAGCAGGCGCCCCTATACAAATTAACATTGTCAATGAATTTATAGACTGCTGTAAACATTTATGGGGTGAAGGTCCACAGATTGTTGTGTGAATTCTATTTTCATAACCTCGTGCTAGATCAGGAGACTGAATTTAACCCTGGCCCTTTTGTTGGAGACATCCAATTGCAAGCATTCATCTCATTCGGGGTTAATCAGATTAAATGGATCAAAGCCTATAATACTTTCCAGAGGCAGGAAAATGGCCTAGACTTGTGGGTAAGGGTTGATCCTAGGGACCCAGTACAGTTGTGGAAAGCACATAGAAACCTCATGAGAACTTTGGGTGCCATTGAAACATTAGGACCCATGCACGAGGCACTCATTGGACAAAGTTTAGAATATTTTCTTTCTATCAAAGACCTCGCCATTGATGCAGCCAAATTTTGGTACCGAATCTCTAATCCAAACATCCACCTCAGGGAGCCATTTAAGTATGAGAATTTTCAATTAGCTACCAACCGTTTGAACCTCTATGGCGAAATAATTTTAAGGGCAAGGCCATCCTGGTTAGGATATAGATTCCGCAGTCCAATTATTTGGCACCCTGCACCCGGATATCAAGCCCTATATGAGATGCCTGAGGGTCAAACAGGCCAGTTCTTTGACTACCTAGTCACTCACCATGGCTGTAGGTCTCCGCATGAGATTCCTTCTCCAACCTATTCTCTCACTGCTTTGCATGTCAACTACAACATTTTCATGAGGGCATGAAACAAGGTAAGCATGGGGGTGTGTTGAGTACTAAAAAGGTATGTTTTTGATGATCATTTCAATGGCTTTTCAGTGGAACTTGTGAACCTTTTTGCATCATGAATGTGGAAAACAATAAATAATTGTAAAAAAATATGTGGGATTAGTATGCAAGACTTAACCGCTGATAGTTGTCATTCTCCTGTGCAGGAAGGGGTAAAAACGAGGAGCTGCTATTCCAAATAAAAAGACAAGAACAGGGTAACTGTTGTCCCTTTGACGAAGGACCGAGTGCAAACGAGGCTAAGCAGGTTGAAGCAAACTGGTCCGGAAAAGGAGGAGAAGACACCAGCTCGGTAGAGGAGAAAAGAAGTGATTAAGGATTAACAATTTGGCGAATCCCTTAGGATCTTTGATCCTGAGGGATCGTTGCTTTATTTATCTTATTACTTAGACATCTCCGTCGTCACCCTTATATAAAGGGACAACACTGTTAGCTTTGGGGGATTATGCTTTTATGTAACTTTCTGTTAAAGATCGAACTTTGATCATCGAGTCTTGTTGAAACTGGTTCATTGTACTTTTGTTTTATGCATTAATATAAACTTGGTGATTATCTTTTCTCTGCGTCTGGATTAACTTAAAGCGGTGTACCCTTGGAGGCTAAGGACCCGACCCCGGAGGACACTTTCTTTTGTATCACTACGATTTGATTTCTGAGTGGTTTGCTTATCGTCATTATTTGGTAATCTGATATGCTTTATAAGTTTACATCATATGCTCTGTTAAGATTCATTCATTAAGATTTTTACAGACAAGAACTATTGTATTGACTCTGCATTATATCACTAATCCTTTCAGAGTTGATTGAATATTATTAGTCTTGACTGAACATTGTTACTATTTTGTTACAGAGCTCTTATGTTGTATATTCATGTTATGGAATTTATCTGAAAATTGTGTTCTTTACGATTCAGGAGTAATGCTGTTCCATTTTGAAATGCAGTTGTATTCCTGTTGATGAAGATTGATGCTAGATCAGATTACTCTTCAAGTGTGTTGTGTTTGTGTATGATTTCCAAACGTTGTTCCATAACTTATTGGTAATTAATGATGTTCCATTAGTGCGTCCTGCTTGATTTGCCTGGAGAATGAAAGATTGTTATTTGATTACAACGAGTGCATTTGAGTTAGTAGAATAAAGCTTGATTACTTCTCGCGAAACTTAGTTATTCGATTGGTGTTCCATTTTAGCATTGTTGTTCCATTCCAGATTTGCTGTTTGATTTCTTATTTGTTGTTCCATTTTCCTACCTGCCGTTTCATTTACTCGCATTTGTTGTTTTGGTGTGAGAGACGATCTGTGGCTGTAGTGAGCCTTGGCATTTACTGTCTAGCTCCCAGACCCATGGTCCATGCTCTAATTTCCTTTCCATTAGTTTCGAAAGGGATGGGCTATCGCTGCCGAACCCTTGACTGATAAGTTGCCTAGATTTAGAGTGTGTGATTTATTCATTTGAAGTCACTTAGTTATAGACAAGCATCCATTTACTCTTGTATTTTTGTTGAACGCTGTACTACTAGCATTACTCTGACAAATGATAGCCTCAGACTGAGTCACTATTTTAAATAACAAAACGCTCCCGAATTGACATATTATTGTGAGGTAATTAGAGGTGAAAGAGATCCTTTTTATAGCTCTACATCCACCTTGCAAAGGAACCTCCTAAAAGGTCCTGGGAGCCCAATCACATAGCGCTGAAGTCGACGAGGAATGTCATCTATGGTGGTCTCTGGAATCTCCTGTCAAGCGCTCTAGATGACTCTCCAACTCGGCCAAAACCTCTGCTGATTCATCCTGTGGGGTTGGCGTGGCTGCAACTGGTTGTTTCCTCTCGTAAGGCCGAAGAGCGGCTGGTCGCTGTGGACCCACATCTACATTTGAAACTTTTACTATCAGTTTTGGGACGATGGAAAAATAATAAAAAAATTTAAATAAGAAAAATGTTGAAAATGATTTTACCTGAGTAATCCCATTGCTCTCCTGGTGGAAGAGCCATGTCTGGGTCACCACAAATATCCACCCCAGCGTAAGGGAAGTCCTGAATAGAAAAAACCTGGTTTTCCAACCATTGGAAATACTCAGGTTTGAATAGAACAACCGCTGTCCCCTCGTCCGGATGACGGGCCATAACTGCGACCCATCGCATCCGTTTGGGCTCTCGGGGAAGCCCAGCTCCAACAATAAGGTGTTGCGAGATCAACATGGGAACCTTCTCCAGACCAAAACTCACAACCAAAGCCCCATAACCAAAGGTCTTTAGTTGTCTGTTCTTGGCTGTAGTTAGTTGGCCTTTCACATTGGCCAACATAGCATCGCACCAATATAAGATGATGCCTTGAAAGCAGTCAACTGCCATCTGCATCTGGGATTCGGTGGCAATATGTAATGCGGCACTCCCACAAAGTTTGGTGACAGTAAACGCGATCACCATGAGTTCTGGAAGGGATAATGGTTTTTATGTCTATCCCTTTGTCTCTAGCTTGGCTGTTGCAAAACTCTAGCCAGATGCTATTGACAGACTGGCCACCTGGCCTAGTCCCGAATAGAGTCAAGTCTTTGCCTCTCTTAGGAAAACCGGTCAAGAAATATATGTCTACCGACTCGATTTCGAGCTGGTGGCCACCAATGAAGAAGCATTGGTCCTGTATGCTCCATCTGTCAACTAGCCACTGTAAGAAATCCACCTCGGCCCTCATGCCAGGTATGGCCCAGAATTTGTACAAGTCGCATGCCTTCAATGCATTGATTGAAGGTTGGTGATTCAACACGGCTAGATCCACATCCTCATGCTCTCGTTCACACATATCTAGCATGATGCGCTCTCTGCATCCAATAAAAAGACAAATTAGAATGCTATAAATTAATTTGTTTGGGTCAAATTTTAGAATTTTTGGGTTAAAAACCCTTGTTGCGAGGACTACACCCTCTATATTAGAGACAGTGCATGGGTCCGCACCTTCCCTACATGGAAGGTGTGGACCCCTGAATTTTTCCCCATTGAGAAAAAGTCGGGGTCCACGGGCTACCAGTGTTACACCTGCGGGCCCCCGCGCATGGGTTTAAGCCTAAAAACCCTCCAAAAAATGAAATAAAAACCTAAAACAAAAAATGAAATGGTTAAAAATGAAGAGTGGGATGATGTGGATTACTTGGAGAAGACGGCGTTCGATTCCGACGGATGGATTTCTGCAATCTTCACGGGAAGTTTTCTAAACAAAAGCACTATTTTCTCACCCAAAACTCAAATGGTAAAAATGAATTGACGAAAGCCCTTTTTATAAGTTTTTGGAGTAAATAAATTGCAAGTTTGTTTATGTTTCACTTTGGAAAGGTATTTTTGCAACATTTTTATCTATTTCAAACAGGTATGAGTAATGTTTACATTTTTTTTCAGGATAACGGATTATTTAGGCGAAATCTATCATTTTCGACGAAAAAACATTTAGAGTCACCTTTAAGCTCTTTTCTGACTCCTAAAACATGAAAAGGTTGTCGAGCTTTTCTTTTAAACTCGTTAAAACAGAACTAAAAGACGGTCCACTTACAGCTCTTTTCCGACCGTAAAAACATGAAAAGATTGTCGGATTTTTGTCGTTTCAAATTCTATATTGGTTATAAAATGACGTGTCGTTGATCGCTTTTTTTTACTTTTTCAGATCAGGGGCACTAATTACGAAAAGTACTCCTTGGTCGTAAAGATCAAGCAGTTCTCTCAAGTATTATTTTATACTTTTTCGAGCTTGGGAGACACAAATTTACGAAAAAGGTCAACCCTGGAGTCTTCTTAAGTTTTTTCAGACTCTCTAAAATTGAAAAACGCCGAGTTTCTCCTATATTGGACTCGTTAAAATTTCACAGTAAACGACCTGTTCAATTACAAACAGGAACGAACCACTCCTTCTTAGGGTTCGAATTTAAACTAAGTTGGACTCATCCGAAGGATGAGCTTATAATCAAGAAAATGTTATCCTCCTCAAGCTTGTCAAAAATAAAGAGGTACTTGCCAGAAATGGTGGGGCAAAAGAGATAAAAATGAGCTTGTTTGTCATACTTTGTAACCACTCTTGAACACGACACTTTTATTCACCTGGGTTGGGAAATCCTTTGCCTAACAGTTGATCAAACCACATTGAAAGTCTTTATCCAGTTTCTGGGTATTAACTTTGGGTCAATTGTCACCAATCCATCTATCGTGTCGTTAAGTGTTCAAGTGGTCACTGCCAATAAGCCATTCATCTGCAAAATATCTGTCATCCATCTTGACCATACCTGAGTCAGTCCTTGCAACTAAATTTCTTCAACTTGATCTACGATTTCGTGTTGTGAGCTTGCTTGCGACGGATCACTTTCTATCGACTTTAGCTCATTATCTAGAAATATGATCTAGAAATCGTCAGTACCTTGGGATCTGCATGCCTTAATGGCAGGTTTCTCGCCTTTGAAGACAGGTTACATCATTGACTTTTGATCAAAGGATTCCGTGACGTGTTTGACATCAACACATTTATTCACATCTCATGGATTGTACTGGGTACTTTGAGAGCCATTGACATCACTGGTGGTTTCTCTCACACTTGTTAACATTTTACATCATTGACTAGTAATCAAGTGGTTTCTACCATGTTCGACTTCAACGCATTCATTCGCATGGATAGAATTGTGCTATTTTAGGAAAAAGAAATGAAGACCCTGGATCTAGTTTCCACAATCTAGGCTGCGAGGAATTTTGTATTCATTATATAATGGACTATTCATAAACAGATGGCTGCGTCCATACTGCGTCCACATGAGTCTATACTTGTGATGTCTTACAATATCATTCCTGTATCAGAGCAGTAGTTAGTTTTCTAAGTCAGTTTTGATCTGAATATGGGAATGCCTACCTCAGCGATGATATGATCTAATATATATATCTTGCATTGAATGTTTTTACAGGTTCCAACCGGGCTCTCCACAAGATGATCCTCGAAATGATAAAGTACTTCACTCTTCCTAAATGATATATGAAATCCTCATCTACTACAGACTTTGCACTTTAGGGGGCAATCTATTACAAAAAAATATCGTCACCATGATTATTTGCAATTAGTATGGGTCTATCATCACTTGTACTGTCCTCCTAAGCAAGTCTCAGACCTCAGCTCTTCAAGTCAAGCTTTGAAAATGAGAGAAAGACATTGAAAATCAACACAGCTTTGGTTCCACACTTTCTATCACTATTGCCTACGGTCCCGCACCTCCTGTTTACAAAAACTGCGGACCTGCCCACTCTGTCCCTAAAGGTGTGGGTGCGGACCCCTGTGAAAGTCAAAAAGGCGCAAGTTTATTCTAAAAAACTCACTTTGGGTTAATTCTAGATGATTCTAGAAGGAATTTTGACGTGGATTGGCCGCTCTTAGGTGATTAATGCATCCCAAAAGAGAAGGAGCTAATCCCTTGATGGGAGGAGCTATCCCTTTGAATGAGGGCTTTATCCCTTTGAAGGAGGACCTAGAAACTTTCCTCCATTGCACTATAAATTCAGGCATTGGGCCAGTTGCTAGGGAGGTTAAAAGCTGAACATTTTTTAGGGTAAATGCTGGTGAAATTAACAATTCCTAGTTGAGCTTGAGAGGAGAGATCACATACCTTTTTGGCTTCATTGGGAAGAGAGTGAAACTTGTCAAAGTAGAGGAGACTTCTTGCTGGACCCTGGGAAGAGCTTGTACAGCGTCAAGGCACAGGTTGTAAAGTTCTTTTTTGATTTGAATTAATACAATCAGATTCATTTTTCTCAACAAATTGTCTCATGTCATTTGTTTCATGAATTCCTTGATTTTCATGTTAAATATGTTTTATGATATTGGCTTTTCAGGTGCTATTTAATTTCTTTCCTTGTTTGTGTTTGCAGATTTGCGATAAGGGAGCTCATTTGGATCGAAGGAGCAAGGCTTCCACAAACTTGCATTGGACCCAAGGTAGGCCTAAAAACACTTGTTTGCCTTTGTTTATAAATGCATATTTAGAGAAAGATAGTTTGTGATTGGTTTGCTTGTCATTAGGTCTTCTATAGATTCTAGGAAGGTCTATCTTGTCCGCAAGATCGACTCATTCCGTGTGATAGGAGTGGTGTTGTGGCACTACGCACTTTCTCTACTCATAAAATTTCAAAAGGGATATGACATTATTCCTACCTTTGCAACTATCAATTTGTACTTTTATCCCATTTAGGAAGTAGCCTCCAACCCTTCTAGCTTTAGTCTAGGAAAACCTATTTTCTCCTCCTCAAAAATTAGCTAACCAAGATCATTCAATATGATGGTATGAACAAATAGTAACAAATAGTCACAAAAATGGGTAGTCATAGATAGTCATGAAATCATATCTACCTTACATCACATGTATCATTCATTGTTAAAAGATAACCGATTACCAATAAGTAGACTCTGCAAGGGAATTCCTATTTTTTATGCCATATAAGATTTCCCAAGTCAAAGCATATCAACACGATTAAATGGCATTAGAATATTAGGTGTTCCTAGAAGTTTTGCATGTTTTGATTCCCATGCTCGTGCTGCTTCCACTTTCCATCTCCTTAATTTTATAGATTCTCGTTCTCACACTGCTTTTACTTGCCATCTCCTCAATTTCATAGATAATCTGACCATCAAATAAAGAATAACATTCGAGAAAGGAGCAGAAGCAAAGTTAACCAAATCTGAAAACCAAAGGGAAAGCACATAAGGCAAGCATAAATGATCACCAAGGTGGAAGACAGAGCAATTAGGAAATTTTGTAGCAAATGGTTTAGGGAATTGTGGCAACACTCATTAACAATACCAAGTGTTTCTATTAGACTAAAAAATTAATGTTAAGCAAGTAATTGTAGAGGATGCTAGCAATTCTTCATTATGAAAGCAATTTCCTCACAAATATGCTTTTTAGTCCTAATTTTTGCGCATCTCCGACTAAGAAAGAGGCCAAATAATATTTTAAAATTGTTCATTGCTACCAAAAAACATTCCCAAGATTTAACACACTCGAGGAGAAATATATTATAACATTTTCCTTCAAGGTTTAGGTTTGATTTTTAATTCCCGTGTCGTGATTAATACTATGCATTGTATTGATTACTATAGGTCCTACTACCTTATAGAAGGGACAAATAATACCAGTTAAGATTGTTCATTACACTGTAACCATGAATGAATACCCTATAGAAGATGGTGATATATTTATTGAACTATGAATGAGCTTGAATTATAGTACCCTTACAACTATATAGGCTAAACCATAGACTGTATAGGTTGAACCCAAGAGTAAAAAAAAATTTCAAGAAGGAGATAGATGAAATGGTGGATGCAGGAATCATCTTTCCAGCAAACGAAGCAGAATGGATCAGGGGAATATTCATCCAGAACAAAAGGGCCGCTATGGAAATAAGGGTCTGTGTATTGTACACCAAGCTTAACAATGCTTATGTCCATGAACCATTCCCCATGCCTTTCAATGATGAGGTCTTTTATAATGTTGCGGGGAATGAAACCTAATCCTTCACAGATGGGTTCTCAGGGTACCATTAGGTTCGAATAACAGAGGACGACAAGTGGAAAACAATGTTCACCAAAGAATGGGGCTCGTATGCATACCACATCATGCCTTTTGGCCTAAAGAATGCACCTTTTGTGTTCTCCCGAATTATTATCACCATTTGCAGAGACTACATTCACTGGTTCTTGGAGGTATACATGGATGGTTGGATAGTTTACAATCTATTGAAAAAACATTCTAGCTTACTTAGAGTAATGTTCGATCGGTGCAAACAACTACAAATCTCCCTAAACATGAAGTGTATCTTTGTAGTTCTGTTTGGCACGTTGTTGGGACACATCATTTGCAAAGAAAACGTTTGTGTGTACCTTGCAAATACCATGTTTTTGTTGACCAATTCTGCTTCCCATATACACAATTTTCGCAGAAATCAAAATCCAGAGCGTTAGACATATGTTCTACCATACCTTTACCATTAATTATTTGAAGGTTCTTCTCTCCAATATTTCCAAGCCTCTGATGCCATAGCATGGTATTTTCTCCAGAGACCACTAGATTTTTTGCTCCAGTTTCAGGAACCACAGAACTATTGCACCCATTGATAACAGTGGTACCTTGAATCTTGTACAAAGTTCTAGTCTAAACTCCCTGCATCAATACCAGTGGTCCTCGAAGCATCTTGTAGGTATATTTCTCGAACACTCTTTTTAGACCTACAACATCCATCTTGCTTACATAAATTAGATTTCTGACCAAATACGAATATGTAGAGCACTTGAAAGTGTTCTAATCCTTCTATCTTGCAACTTCAACTTGACTTTTCTGCGACCACAGATTCTTGCATTCCTGTCATCCCCTAAGAAGACATCATCACCATCATATTTCTCATACTCGCATAACCACTCTCTACGGGAATTGAAGTGAAAGGATACACCTGGGTCAATGAACCATGACTCATGATCTACATGTGTACTTGAAGAAGAATCCAAGTACACATCCCCACCTTCATCTAAGGTGGTTTTCTCGCATTTGCAAAAGGAGCATCATCAGATCCCTTTCCTTTCTCAGGTACTTTAGATTTACAGTCCCTTTTGAAGTGCCCTTCCTTTCAGCATTTCCAGCACACCTTTATAGGTTTTCCTGGAGATTTAGATCTCCTTCTAGATTAAAATCTCCCACTCGACGACTTATTTATGTTTATGTTTTTGGACCGTCATCGTACGTACAAGGCATCACCATTCTGGCCCTCCATATTTTTCCGTCTCATCTCCTCTGACAACAAGGATGAGACTATTTCATCAAATCGCAACGCAGTTGCATTGATACATATTGTAACAACCAAACTACCCACGAATCTGGTAGTGAACACAACAAACGGATGCACCTATCTTCATTTGAAATTTTAAAATCAACAGATAGTAACTGGCCTACCACAATATTAAAGGCATTCATATGCTTTGTCAACGAGTCTCCATGGTTATACAACATTTTTATAGGAACAGTTTATTCACCAGAGACTTAGATTGGTAGAATGTCCCTAACTTGTCCCACAAATCCTTCACTGAAGCTTCCCCTGATAAATTCAATAATACCGAATCCAACACACACAATTGTATTGTGCTCTTTGTTTCCGATCCAACTTCGCCAAGTCTTCAACTGACATTATTGTTGGTTTAGTACCTGGATGTACCGCAATCACTGATGTTTATCCACTAGTAGATCCTCCATCTTGAGTTTCCACAACTCAAAACTTTAACCATTAAATTTTTCGGTCTCTATCTTTACATTTCTCACCATCTTCTTTCACCATAAGAATTGATTGTGCAGATCTCCTACTGAATAGGGTCTGCCACATGCACGAGAAGTAAACCTCTCAACAAGAAAAGGTGTCCCCGATTGAACTGTATGAAGCCTCATTTCCAATAAATTTGGTCATTGTTCCAGAGCTAATCATTATCCCTCCCGCTCCTCGGTTTCTTGAAACCACATAGCTTGCAACTTCCCCCCAAGGGCACTCAGAAAAATCTATTGCTAGCAACCAACCCTTGCAAAGCAACATCTCAGACACATCAACAATGCAACCGGAGAACATTTAGCACTAGTTGTTCGAATTTATCCAACGTGCACCTCATAGGGCTGAACAGATCCATAATGACCTGGTCACCTAGCACGAGCACCAGAAGCACTATCGGCTTGCACATTGGTCGGCTAATGCGATCGTATTTAGACAACATAAATGGAACTTGTGGTCACCAACAAGGAGCTGAAGAAGAGTTTACATACGGTAAGACTAGTGTTGCCCAATCCAGCCACAAGCTACATCACAGAGATCGAGCTGAAACTCCACACGGCCGCTGCGCTAAAAGCTTGGCGTTGCCTTGGCGGATGGTTATGTGCTAAGGGAGCAAGTCAACAATTGGTCAGGTAGCTTGGCCATGAAAAACTAGCAACTATATCCACTCCGCCAACAACTCCACCAACGCATCACTGATAACAAGACCTGTAGGGACAAAGGCCAGGTAAAGAAAATCAATGACGAGATCAACTCCCTCCAGGCTAGGGTACAACAAATTGAGGAGGAATCGGACAAGACAAAAAAGAAAATTCTTGATATTAGACCACCAGTCGATAAGCATTTGATTACTCTGCGGGAGGTATGGAGGTATGTGACGAGGTCGAAGAATAGTGGAGTACCATGCAGAACACCCACCCTGATCAACTGAACTAATCAACGGAACTGCATATCAACGCTTGAATTTCTCCAAAAGGCAGAAACCCTCACACGCATCTAGGAGATGACATTGGAAGATTATAACCGCTTCCGCGAGGAAAGATTGTCGCAGTACCTGAGGTGGCACCTTCATTTGGAAAAGAAGGAAAAAGTGTAGCAAAATTTGTCCCGCATGACTCAAGACCAACACAACCAGAGGTAGAATCAGCGGCACCGAAAGAAGAAGAACGAGCACATCAACAAGAAATAACATCACGCGAGGAACAAAAAACAGAGCTGACAACACTTGAGATAGATGGTCCGAGCCTCTTGGGGAGTTCATTTTGAATTTTGGAGTTTGGAGGGAAGAAATGTCATGATAGGTGGCGGGGATAATGGTTCAAGTTGTGGAGCTGATAACCAAAGGAAAGGGACAGGAACAAAGAGTGAATGGGCAATTGGGGTAAGGTGGTGGAAGAATACAAAAGAAACCAAGCAAGGGAAATAGAAGCCGTCTAAGCATGCAGTCAACCAAGCGGAATTGGCAGTGGGAATGTAGATCAAAGGACAAAGGGAAAAAGATAGCACAAGGAAGAGGTCGGCAATGAAGAGGGTGAGAAAGTGTAGGACTATCCTCTTATTTTCTTATTTCCATTCTAGTGAGTTGCATTCTATGAAACTATAAGTTGGAGATTTCCAAGAAACTATAAGTTGCTATATGTGTCAAGAAAAATTCTATTGAAATACAAGATACTTGAATGAGATTTAATCCAATTATCTATGCAAGCATCACAAACCAATTTTTATCTAGTCTCTCTAGGTGCTAAAACATGTTGAATAACTACATCAAAGCTAAGCTAGAATTGAACCTTGCCTAACTATGAATAACTTGTTGCTTCCCACTATAGAATACAACCCTTTTAAACATTAAATTGAAAAATATATAATGTAATTTATTAAACTTATAAGTGCATGTCCTAAAACCATTTAATATAACTTCCATAAATGAAATCACACATAAAATATAAATATAAATCTCCACTTCTTATTAAAATAAATATTACAAACATATAATAATATTGAACTAATAATCCATCACAAGGATTTAGGTGCCATAAACCATGAACTAATAATCAATCACAAGGATTTAAGTGCCATAAATCAAGATCCTTATTATGTCCAAACAAAGATATACATGGGTAATATGATAGAGAAAATAAAATTACTCTTCGAGATTACTTGCACCAAAAGAAATTGCTTAAACATGGAGATATACTTTAATCCACTTATCTCTACACAAGTTACACTTAACAAAACAAGTCCACATATAAAGAATAGATACATCACAAGTAAATATTTGCTTCCCGTTATGAGATCCCACTAAAAACAAAGATGAATTTTATTAAAATAAATAATCATGAAATATTAATAACAGACAATAATATTGACTGGATAATCAATCAAAAGGATTGGGTTGCCACAAACGTCCAAGATCGTTAATAGGCTGGAACCAACAAAGATACGGCAAAATGTGAGAAAAAATCATCCAAGTCCAACGGCCCACTTGCACTGCTTAATAATAATAAGTGACTGCTGGTTCTAGTAATAATTGCTTCTTCATGCGCACCCTGCTGGTGCATTAATCCGACTAACTTGGGAGAGATTGTTTTCAAAAGCCTGAATTAGGTTTTCAAAATATTGGCCCGTTGATTTTGTGAGCTTTTCAAGCCTGATACAGAAGTCATCAAAATCGCGCAACGCCTTTTTCCCAGTCGAAGTATCAGTGTGAGCTTTAAGGGCAATTTCTATATGGTCTTGCAACTCTTGTTCAACGGAATGATGAAGTCGTTCTAAACTACTCTCAGCTTCACCTTGCAGGAATTCGAAAAGATTTTGTTTTTTGCGAACAATATCAGCTTCCTGATCATATTTTGGGGTTAAATAATAGCCATATGCATATGTCCATTTAAGCATGTGCCTGCATTCTGCTATCTGCAACCATGCATCTACAACACATTTGAACTTTTTTAAACCAGATCGACTCATTCTTGTCTGTTTACACTCATTCAATCTTTTAATCTCTACCTCTCGCACAACCTGCAGATCAGATAACGCCTTTTCCTCTGACTTTTCATTTGCCTTCCACCTTTCCATATAAAATACCAACCTATCCGAAGAAGATGTTTTAGCTACAAACCTTTTCCAAGAATCGACGGAGGCCGAATTCCTGGATTGGTTCCCTGCATCAATTCTTCCTGATGTTGTTGCAACCTGATCAGGACTATATTGATTGCAAGAATTATGTTTAAACCAATCACCAAGGCATAACCAACAAAATTGAAATTCACACGGGGACACACATGTCATGTGCATACACCCTTGATTTTTCTCTATTGGTCAATCACACTTTGGACACGGCTTGGAATTACAAAATATCCAGCACGCATTGAGTGAATCACCATTATTAATTCGATCAATCCATTTTTTGACTGTGTCGCAGCCTATTGGACGATGAGACTCTAAACAATTCCAGCAAAATTTATGTGAACAATTGCAGACAACCTCCTCATGAATTACATTAGAATTAGCAGAGTCAACCTCCACACAGTACGCATAGTCTGGCGCTGGACACCATTTAACCATACTGTTTTGTTCAACATATGACCTCACAAGATAGGTTCTATATTTGTTCATATCTTCCTCAGATAACCCCAGAGAAAAAACCATGTCTTCACTCACAATGGCACGGCATCGTGGACCTTGATGTGGACATCGTAGATTGAGGCATCCTGCGCCATCATGATTTATTGATGTGTGAATAAAAGTTTGCCAAAAATCTTGGCAAAATAAATGGTCGCAGTACTTGAGTGACTTCATGTCTCTGATCTTGAAATCATAGAAACATATCGGACAGTTAGTTACCATGAATTATTTGAAGGCCCTTCTGTCCAATATTTCCAAGCCTTTGATGCCATAGGATGGTATTTTCTATAGAGACCACTAGATTTTCTGCTCTAGTTTCAGGAACCACAGAACTATTGCACCCATTAATAAGAGTGCTACCTTGAATCTTGTACAGAGTTCCAGTCCGAACTCCCCGCATCAATACTAGTGCTCCCTGAAGCATCTTGTCTATTTCTCGTACACTCTTTTTAGACCTACAACATCCATCTTGCTTACATAAATTAGATTTCTGACTAATGCACGAATATGCAGAGCACCCAGAAGTGTTCTAATCCTTCTACCTTGCAACTTCAACTTGACTTTTTTGTGACCAAGGATTCTTGCCTTCCTGTCATCCCCTAAGAAGATATCAATACCATCATATTTCTCATACTCGCATAACCACTCTCTACGGGGATTGAAGTGAAAGGATGCACCTAGGTCAATGAACCACGATTCATGATCTACATGTGTACTTGAAAAAGAATCCAAGTACACATCCCCACCTTCATCTGAGGTGGTTTTTTCGCATCTGCAGAAGGAGCATCATCAGATCCCTTTCCTTTCTAAGGTACTTTAGATTTATAGTCCCTTTTGAATTGCCCTTCCTTTCCGCATTTCCAGCACACCTTTACAGGTTTTCCTGGAGATTTAGATCTCCTTCTAGATTTAAATCTCCCACTCGACGGCTTATTTTTTTTTTAATGTTTTGGGACCGTCCTCGTACATACAAGGCATCACCATTCTGGCCCTCCATATTTTTCCATCTCATCTCCTCTGACAACAAGGATGAGACTATTTCATCAAATCGCAACGCAGTTGCATTGATACATATTGCGACAACCAAAGTGCCCACGAATCTGGTAGAGAACACAACAAACGGATGCACCTATCCTCATCTGAAATTTTAATATCAACAGATAGTAACTGGCCTACCACAATATTAAAGGCATTCATATGCTTTGTCAGCGAGTCTCCATCTTTCATCCTCCGGTTATACAACATTTTTTGTAGGAACAATTTATTCACTAGAGACTTAGATTGGTACGATGTCCCTAACTTGTCCCACAAAGCCTTTGCTCAAGCTTCCCTTGATAAATTCAGCAATACTGAATCCAAGACACACAATTTTATTTTTCTCTTTGATTTCCGATCCAACTTCGCCAAGTCTTCAACTGACATTGTTGTTGGTTTAGTACCCGGATTTACCACAATCACTGATCTTTATCCACTAGTAGATCCTCCATCTTGAGTTTCCACAACTAAAAACTTTAACCATTAAATTTCTCGGTCTCTATCTTTACATTGCTCACCATCTTCTTTCACCATAAGAATTGATCGTGGAGATCTCCTACTGAATAGGGTCTACCACATGCACGAGAATAAAACCCCTCAACAAGAAAAGGTGTCCCCGATTGAATTGTTTGAAGCCTCATTTCCAATAATTTTGGTCGTTGTTCGAGAGCTAATCATTATGCCTCCCGCTCCTCGGTTTCTTGAAACCACGCACCCTGCAACTTCCCCCCAAGGCCACTCAGAAAAATCTATTTCTAGCGACCAACCCTTGCAAAGCAACATCTCAGACACATCAACAATGCAACCCGAGAACCTTTAGCACTAGTCATTTTCAGAGTTGTTCGAATTTATCCAACATGCAACTCATAGGGCTGAACAGATCCATAATGGCTTGGTCACCGAGCACGAGCACCAGAAGCACTAGCTTGTGACTATCACGACAAAGTGAGATCGACTCTGACATACCAATCAAAAACTGTAATCACAGGTTGATCATGTGACATGAAAGCTATAAGCACTATAGCCAAATGTGGCTGATTTAGTTATTGAAGCACCTGAGGAATTTTCGGCTTGCACATTGGCCCGCTGATGCGATCATATTTAGACAACATAAATGGTCGCATCATATTTAGACAACATAAATGGAACTTGTGGTCACCAACAAGGAGCTGAAGAAGAGTTTACATACAGTAAGACTAGCGCTGCCCAATCCAGCCAAAAGCTACATCGCAGAGATCTAGCAGAAACTCCACACAGCCGCTGTGCTAAAAGCTTCACTAATTGTTGCCTTGGCAGATGGTTATGTTCTAAGGGAGCAAGTCAACGATTTGTCAAGTAGCTTGGCCATGGAAAACTAACAACTGTATCCACTCCGCCAACAACTCCACCAACGCATCACTGACAACAAGACCTGTAGGGACAAAGGCCAGGTAAAGAAAATCGATGACGAGATCAACTCCCTCGAGCCTAGGGTACAACAAATTGAGGAGGAATCAGACAAGACAAAAAAGAAAATTCTTGATATTAGGCCACCAGTCGATAAGCATTTGATTACTCTGTGGGAGGTATGTGATGAGGTCGAAGAATAGTGGAGCACCCTGCAGAACACCCACCCCGATCAACTGAACTGCATATCAACGCCTTAATTTCTCCAAAAGGTGGAAACCCTCACACGCATCTAGGAGATGACATTGGAAGATTATAACCGCTTCCGCGAGGAAACAATTGTTGCATTACTTGAGTTGGCGCCTTCATTTGGAAAAAAAGGCAAAAGTGTAGCAAAAGTTGTCCCACATGACTCAAGACCAACACAACCAGAGGTAGAACCGAAAGAAGAAGAACCAACACATCAACAAGAAATAACAGCAAAGTCTCCGCCACAAAAACAGAGCTAACAACACTTGAGATAGCTGGTCGTGGCCTCTTGGGGCCTTCATTTTGAATTTTGGAGTCTGGAGGGAAGAAATGTCAAGAATAGGTGGCTGGGATAATGGTTCAGGTTGCGGAGCTGATAACCAAAGGAAAGGGACGGGAACTAGGAGTGAATGGGCAATTGCGGCAAGGTGGTGGAAGAATACAAAAGAAACCGAGCAAGGGAAATAGAAGCCATCTGAGCGTGGAGTCAACCAAGCAGAATTGGCAGTGGGAATGTAGAGCAAAGGACAAAGGGAAAAGTATAGCACAAGGAAGAGGTCGGCAATGAAGAGGGTGAGAAAGGGTAGGACTATCCTCTTATTTGCTTCTTTCCATTCTCGTGAGTTGCATTCTATGAAACTATAAGTTGGAGATTTCCAAGAAACTATAAGTTGCTATACGTGTCAAGAAAAATTCTATTGAAATACAAGACACTGGAATGAGATTTAATCCAATTATCTATGCAAGCATCACAAACCAATTTTTATGTGGTCCCTCTAGGTGCTAAAACATGTTGAATAACTGCATCAAAGCTAAGCCAGAATTGAACCTTGCCCAACAAAGGGAAAAATATAGCACAAGGAAGATGTCGGCAATGAAGAGGGTGAGAAATGGTAGGACTATCCTCTTATTTGCTTATTTCCATTCTGGTGAGTTGCATTCTATGAAACTATAAGTTGGAGATTTCCAAGAAACTATAAGTTGCTATATGTGTCAAGAAAAATTCTATTTAAATACAAGACACTAGAATGAGATTTATCCAATTATCTATGCAAGCATCACAAACCAATTTTTATGTGGTCTCTCGAGGTGCTAAAACATGTTGAATAACTACATCAAAGCTAAGCCAGAATTGAACCTTCGCTAACTATGAAAGACGTGTTGCTTCCCACTATAGAATCCAACCCCTTTAAACATTAAATTGAAAAAGATATAATGTAATTTATTAAACTTATACGTGCATGTCCTAAGACCATTTAATATAACGTCCACAAATGAAATCACACATAAAATATAAATATAAATCACCACTTCTTATTAAAATAAATATTACAAACATATAATAATATTGAACTAGTAATCAATCACAAGGATTTGGGTGCCATAAACCAAGATCCTTATTATGTCCAAACAAAGATATACCTCAGTAATATGATAGAGAAAATAAAAATTAATCTTGGGTTACTTGTACCTACAAAAAATTGCTTTAACATCGAGATATACTTTAATCCACTTATCTATACAAAAGTTACACTTAACAAAACAAGTCCACACATAAAAGAATCGATACATCACAAGTAAATCTTTGCTTCCCGTTATGAGATTCCACTAAAAACAAAGATGACATTTTATTAAAATAAATAATCATGAAATATTAATAACAGACAATAATATTGACTGGATAATCAATCAAAAGGATTCGGTTGCCACGAACGTTCAAGATCGTTAATAGGCTGGAACCAATAAAGATACGATAAAATGTGAGAAAAATTCATAAGTCCAGCGGCCCACTTGCACCGCTTAATATTAAGTGACTGCTGGTTCTAGTAATAATTGCTTCTTCGTGCGCACCCTGCTGGTGCATTAATCCGACTAACTTCGGAGAGATTGTTTTCAAAAGCCTGAATTAGGTTTTCAAAATATTGGCCCGTCGATTTTCTGAGCTTTTCAAGCCTGATACAGAAGTCATCAAAATCGCGCAACGCCTTTTTCCTCCGACTTTTCATTTGCCTTCCATCTTTCCATATAAAATACCAACCTATCCGAAGAAGATGTTTTAGCTGCAAACCTTTTCCAAGAATCGACGGAGGCCGAATTCCTGGATTGATTCCCTGCATCAATTCTTCCTGATGTTGTTGCAACCTGATCAGGACTATATTGATTGCAAGAATTATGTTTAAACCAATCACCAAGGCATAACCAACAGAATTGAAATTCACACGGGGACGTACATGTCATGTGCATACACCCTTGATTTTTCTCTATTGGTCCATCACACTTTGGACACGGCTTGGAATTACAAAATATCCAGCACGCATTGAGTGAATCACCATTATTAATTTGATCAATCCATTTTTTGACTGTGTCGCAGCCTATTGGACGATGAGACTCCTCTAAACAATTCCAGCAAAATTTATGTGAACAATTGCAGACAACCTCCTCATGAATTACATTAGAATTAGCAGAGTCAACCTCCACACAGTACGCACAGTCTGGCGCTGGACACCATTTAACCATACTGTTTTGTTCAACATATGACCTCACAAGATAGGTTCTATATTTGTTCGTATCTTCCTCAGATAACCCCAGAGAAAAAACCATGTCTTCACTCACAATGGCACGGCATGGTGGACCTTGATGTGGACATCGTAGATTGAGGCATCCTGCACCATCATGATTTATTGATGTGTGAATAAAAGTTCGCCAACAATCTTGGCAAAATAAATGGTCGCAGTACTTGAGTGACTTCATCTCTTTGATCTTGAAATCATAGAAACATATCGGACGGTTAGCTAACTCCTCCATTTTTTCTTCTTTGGCCTCATGTTTATCGTCCGGCTGCAACAATAGGCCCACAGCATTTCTCACTTTTTCCTCATCTGCAAACCATTGATCATTGGCTTTAATAGAATTCCAATCGAAGTGACGCAAGAGAATAGCTGCCTCGGCTTCCGAGACAGCCAGCACAGTGGAAACACTTTTGGTAGCATTGTGCTGACGCTCACCAATGTCGTTCAGACTTAAAACCGTATATTTCATACGTCCTTTATTGTCATCATGACGACTGCGTGCTATTTCCACCATGCTTTCATATCTCAATTCTTCATCTTCGTTTTCGCTTTCGTTGCTTTCCCTTTCATCGCTTTAGCTGTCATATATCTCATTATCGGACATTTCATCGTAGAAAGCCATATTGGTCGAGTTCGAGTAGATCAGAGTCTGAGACTTTTTTTCCAGGCCTTGTGGAATCCACAGAAACAAAACTCTCTGACCGTGTTCAAACAAGTTAAAGTTAAACCGCAATGTTGTCAAGAAACTCTGTCTCCTTACCTTTTTGTACTAAATCAATCTTTGCTCAGCCGATATTTATACTCATGTCACTTGGCGCAGATACCAAAAACCATTCATGAGCCGACATTAGTGATTATCGGAAATTCCTATTTCCACCACTATAGGAAAGTTAATGCACCCGAATAGTGGCTGCCTTGTTGCTAACATGCCAAAGTCAACTTTGGCAGAAATATAAATGCAAGGCAGCCACTATTCCCCTTGCCAGGGTGCATTAACTTTCCTATAGTGGTGGAAATAGGAATTTCCGTGATTATCTGGTTACATTTAAAATAATGATTACAACCCAAAGTAAAGCGGTTTCCCCGCCATCTATTTCTCCCACGAGGAGAAGCATTCTGTTGTCATTATTACTCTTTTCCGGAGAAACATTCCGTTGTCATTATTAGTCCCTCCCTCCGGCATAGCAGGGATTATAGAGTTCCATCCGCAGTTGATTCTCTATTAATTTGAGTTGACCAGAACATTTAATTGATGTTTTTTTCTTTTACCCAAAGTTTTATTTTAGAGTCTTGATGTTTCTTGCTTTTTATCCAAAGTTTTATATTGGAGGTCTTATTGCCCGGTTGCTGAATTTCCAAATCCAAAAAAAAATTTAACCAAAGTTTGGATGGTTTGTTTCGCTTTGTGAATTTTAGACCAAAGTTTGGATGGCTCATTTCGCTTTGTGAATTTTACGCAAAGTTTGGATGGCTCATTTCCACCCACCGCATAAAATGTTATGTAAACAGTTTCGAAAAATACTTTGAACATTTATAGTAATTCGTCTGCTTCTTACACTTGACGCTTACACTTGACACATGCCACACAGCATGCTTACACCTGCCACACATGCTCATCCATCTTAAACTCGCCATAGGTTTACATTCAGAGATAAATATACATTTGGAGCTAGGCATTCAATTTTTAGTTGCAGATATGACTCATTTCATTTTCAATTTGTGCTGAGAGACTTTGATAGCAAGTTACAGATAGTAAGATGTCTCACACAGCTGGGTACAGCAGGGGGAAATGCAAGCTCTTCACCGTTGTTAGCAGGCATTAGTAGCGCTGGACTTTTGACTGTACTTAGGTCCCCTGCTTCAGGCTCTGCTGTTGTTGTTGCTGCGGATACGGTTACTGTACCATCCCCTACGCAATCATGGCGGCCACCTTAGGTCGGCCTCAACCCTATTCCTCTCAGCCTAGGTCAAACAAAGGTGGATACAGCTCGGCTTTTGGGGAAGAGATTGAGGGATGCAGAAGCAGTTCTCACCAGGCCAGCCAATACGGTAATGAAATTTCGCCTGTAATCTTGTAAATTATGCATTCTGTAAATTTTGTATGTTGAAAACTGTAATTGTTTAATTGGGTAGGCGCCCTTTACAAATTTCGCCGGTAGTGGAATAGCTGTTGGATCAAATAATGGACAGGCAGGGCAACAGAGCAGTTATGAATTAGCGCTCTCTCAACCGCAAGCTCAGTCTTCACCTCCACCGGGAATTGTGGCAGCACCTGCACACGCACCCGCACGCCCTCGAGTAAGGGCCAGGCATGGTCAAGCGACAGATCCTCATAGTATTGCCGAAAGAGTAAGTTATTGCCCAATTCCATATATGCTAAACATAGTGATCATGCCCAGAATCTCCCAGAGTATTTCTTGTTTATTGATTTTTAAACATGGTGTTTCATCTGTGTGTGATATTGCCCAACTCTTTTTTAGTTGTGATATTGCCAAATTATTAGTCACGGTTTGAACCTTGAATTTCTGGTTTACATAATACTTCTATCACATTTTGAATTTCATCGTTTACATAATATTTCTATCACTCGACTTTAGCTAATTTATCACATTTTGAATTTCATCGTTTACATAATATTTCTATCACTCGACTTTAGCTAATTAATCTGAATGAAGACAAACTTACCAAAGTGGTTTGGCCATGTTTACAGTAACGAAGAGAAAGAATTGTAGAAAGAATGAAGGCATTACAAGAGCTGGTTCCCAACTGTAGTAAGGTGATTTTCTTGCTTGATAGAAGTGATCCACAATAACATATAATCTCTAATATTGATTAGTTGTAATGTATGTTTCTTGTTTGGGAGTTCCTTTTCCTTTGTGTAAAAATGAAAAATCAAATCTCATTGTCGGTACTCCAAGTTCCTCTTTTTTCATAACTTCCTGAAAAATGGCGATTCATATATTGGATACGCCTAATGGCAACCTTTACAGTACCTCTTTCAGATAGTTTCAGAGATATGCATATTACTATATCAGATAAACTTAAACGTAATCCACTTTGAAATTGTTTGAGGAACATAAATACCACATGATATTGTGCACCAAATCGTAATAAATACAGCCAATCATAGTTCTTTTCTAAACCTATCAGATTTGTTTAGTTATATCACTTTGGACTGGGAGGTCATTGACAACTTGAGTGGGTTAATGGTAAATGGTTAAGAAAAGGGATAAATGAGAAATAATTTCGTGGAGAGTGTTTCAGTTTGGAAGTAATATTTAATATTAGTGGATGATAAGAGGATATGCAAGATCCGAAAGGAACACAATAATTGATTCTTAAGAATTGCATTACCATTATAGGCCACTTATTCCCCTACTACGAGTGAAAGGAAAAGGGGAAAATATAAAAACTATCATTAAAGCAACCCAATCCAAGTTACACCTACTATATCCATAGGGATTGTGTTGTGTTGTCTTAAAGGTACCTACTATATCCATAGGGATTGTGTTGTGTCATCCTAAAGATAATGATTTTATCATAGAGATGATAAGGGGACTATTAACAATAGTGCAAAGTTGAAGTTACAAGTACCTGTAGTCTAGTAGTAGACTACATACACTTTGATAGACTTTACCAGTTAAATTGTTGTTGCTGCCCTGAGACGAGTAGGATTTCCTGCACCAAGTTCATCAGATGTGTTTCTTCTTTGTATTTTCTAAGAGTACGAACGAGTAGTTAGGCTAATTGTGAAGCATCAATGCAACATGTAGGGTATGAAGAAAGTTTTTGCGTACTGTCCTTATTCTCAAATAGTATTAAAAATTTTGCGAGAAAAATTTATTTTAGCATGTTGAATGGAATGGACATTGGACATGTTTTTATGCAGACCGACAAGACAGCTATGCTGGACGAAATAATTGAGTACGTAAAGTTTCTGCAGTTGCAAGTGAAGGTAAATTTTCTTTACGAATTTTAAGCTTACAGGCATAGGGCTAGATTAGCTACTATTCTCCAAATACTGAGAGCAGTCTCCATTGACAGGTCCTAAGCATGAGTAGACTTGGTGGCACAGGAGCAATTGGTCAGGCTATAGCAGATATCTCTGCAGATGTAATAATCATGTTATTTGTTATTCTGAAGTAGTTTCTTCAATAATATCATTTGATGTGATTACCAACATTAGAAATTGAAAAATAAAGGTTAACAGAAATTTGATGAAATGTCAGGCTTCAAGCAGCATGCAACTTAGCAAAATCAAAAAGGATACTGAGAATATTTGCAGAGATGAGGAGGGATCGTCCATAACAGAAGGAGAGGTAGCAAAATTGCCAATGCAGTTTCTGCAAAGCAAAGGCCTGTGTCTCATGCCTCTGTCCCTTGCAACCACAATATCTGGCAGATCTATGCAACCTAACGCCCTAGTGAGAAGCCCTTGTGGGTCGAACCAGGTTAGTAACTCACCACAGCCCAGCTATTTTTACAAATACTTTTTTTACAATTTACATGAATGAGATTCATAACGAGCATTGTATATCATGTGAAATTAATTAATATTTTTACAGGGTGGTATATCATGTGAAATTAATTAATATTTTTAGAAATACATCTACTGATAACTAGCTATGATGAGAGAGCTTTCCTAATCAATGGAAAGTGTCCGTTATTAATTTCTAGCTCCGTCGTTATTGTTAACATCATTATTAGATAAGTTTACATAATAATAACAATAAATTAATAAAAAAAAATATAAATAATTTTATGTGTATATATATTAACATAATTTGTTTGGTAGAGTTTGATCTTGCATAGAAGTTGTTCACCAAAAAAATGAAATATACATACCTACTTATACACAAAACACACATGAACATTGATACCTTTAAATGCATAAATGAGCATCTAAATACTTTAGTCCTTTGAGGTATACATTTTACATCTAGATTAAACATACTACATTTTGAGTTTGAAATTGATAGATATTTTACTTTGTAATGTTGATTTCAGTTTAAAAGATTATATGTATTTTTAAAATTAATCCAATTGTCAAACAATTGATCGCCTTATTTTTCATTAAATTCTAAAATATTTTTAAAATTTGCAAAGCTATCATCTAAACATATAGATTAATCAAGCAAATCATTTCTTAGTTGTTCAAATAGAACTTCAAATATTACACAGACTTAACCATAAATATCTATTTATGGAATTTTGATGTAAAATTGGAAAGTTCCACTGACATTAATAAAGTGCACATTTAAAAATTTATTTTAATATTTTGTTTTCAAAAAAATACACTCTTATAAATTATTCAATAATTTCTAATTAAATAGTTTTATGTGATTGCACCCTTCGAACATGAATATTTCTTTCAGAGTGAAACATGGTGGATAAACAAAATACACTCTTATAGATTATTCAATAATTTCTAATTAAATAGTTTTATGTGATTGTACCCTTCGAACATGAATATTTCTTTCAGAGTGAAACATGGTGGATAAACAAGTACCCATATATGAAATGGACTGCATGTCGTTCGAATACTAAAGCTTATCCAATAGAACATACCTCATAGTACCATAGGAACCTATATATATATATATATATATATATATATATATATATATATATATATATATATATATATATATACATCATTGTCTCAATGGAGCACATCATGTTGCAAATTGTTCGGAATAGAATAGAGATATCAACCAGTGAAAAGCGTGATCCCAAAGTAATAGGTAGTTAATTATCTGGTAGGAAAAATGAGTTCGGATGATGCTCCCATGTCAGAAGAAGCTCAAATGAAGTTCAAACGTGGAGCCATGAAAGGAGGGCTCAGCACCGCAGAGGTTTTTATTGTATTTGGTATTATTTTACCTATGTTTCTGTCTTTTCAATAAGCAACCCTATGATTATATTTGTAAACTTTCATATTAATTAGATAACACCACGTAAATAAGTTAATGGAAATACAATATGTGACCGCAAAAGCAAAAGGAAAAGGAAAAATTGCACCTTCATAAGCTCTGTTTCAGCTTTTCAGTAGGTCTAACTAAAACAAAATCCATAGGTTTTGAATAAAACCCAATTGCATATCAAATTCCGCACATCACCGTCTATTTGACAGCTCTAGGTGAACTATTTCAGTTCCATTTCAAATCCCATTTCAAATTGGACAGTATACAATCCATTTGTGTTGTCCTTGCAGACCTCGGCAGGGACTACCGCCACGACAGTGGCTCCTTGTTAACGAATCACAAACCCTAACATCCACCAAATATACCAAATATATCTATGAAAGTATAGTGAATTAAAATATTAAATTTTAACCAAATTTTTCTTGATATTTCTTCTATATATGTCAAAAGTTTCACCATTTAAAGTATCATAGAAAAAAATGTAATGAAAATGTAAAAGTGATTCATTCAAGGTATAAAAACCCTAGGATTATATGCTCTCATACCAAATGTTATAAGCCAAATACATAAAATTCAATAGTTCATACAATGTACAACAATGTGAGCATTAATGACAACCCAAATATAGATAATAATAGCAGAATTGCCTCAAAATACCTCAAATAGATTCATACATTGAAATAACATCCATACCATCCATAATGAATACATCATCGTTATATACACCAATCCACACATTACACATGCAATCCCTTCATTATTAGGATGATCCTATTACATATACATTTACATATTCCATAGTAAGGTCTAGAATGCAAAATATGTTCATTTAAGGCCTCAAAATGACTCTTGATGTTTTTGACTTGCAATTTTCCAAACTAGTACTGCTGGAAAAAATAGTCTTGTGGATTGATTCCTCCACTTTTTCTCCTTTGAAAGAATCAAGATGGATGAAAAAGAAGATACTCATTCAATCCAGATCATACACCCCCATTTTGGGAGGATTTTGTTCCCAAAAGCATCTACTGAATGAGGTGAGTATATTTTGATGAAAACTTGACTAAACTGAGAGGGCGGGGATCACTCAGTTTCATACATTCATGGAAATCAAAATTATTTTCTTGTAGCTGATTGTCTGAAAAATTAAATGAGCATATTAAAACATAATTACCAATAGATTTAATATGCCAACATCAAGTAATAAGTTAACCTAAACATCACTTATCTGGATTAAAGGAATAACCTCTTCTACTTTTTTCTTAGCTTGAAACATATCAACATAAGTCTAGTCACACCTCAAGTGTTTTGTTAGGGGAGAAAGATGACAAGTATACCAAGCTTTTGATAATATGGGTTAAACACATTCCCTCGTGTTACTCCGTTGAGCAAGCTTATTGAGTAACCCAACAAAGTCACCTCAAGGAGACGCAAGCATCGCTTCATTGCCAGAAGACTTGTTTAATACCACGATGAAGTTGTTTGCATTACCTCATTGTGGAGGAAGCCTTTCTCTTATTTAACCTTTATTTTATTTCCTTAAAGGTATGCTTGAAGCATTTATTGAATATTTGTAGTACAGGTGGAAGAGGCATCGTTACTTACTGAGAACAAGAGAGGTTCCTTGTTTAAGCGATATGAAATATAACTGAAGTTAACATGTGCATTCTGAAGTTTTCTCCTCTCCCTTTTTTACTTCGCATATTCAAGATATCGAAACACCATTAAATACAAGGCTTTGTCGGAATGAAAGTCCTAATAAAGATATGGTCTTTTTTAGGTCCCTATAATACTAGTGTATTCCCTTATTATTATTGTCAATGTAACCCTTACTGTTATTGGTGTGCCCATGTTGTCCCCATATTGTTATTATTGTGCCCCATAGAAGCCCACTATTGTTATTGTTGTGTTCAGTATGTTTCCAAGGACCAACTTGGTCATTTGTGAGGCTCCAACATCTAGGATACCAACCTTGTCTTCTCAAGGCACCAACCTTGTGTTTAGGGGCACCAACTCCAAGGACACCAATCTTTCCAATTCTGAGGCACCAACCCCAAGGGCTCCAACCTTATCTTGTCAAGGCACCAACTTTGCTTGTTTGAGGGTCCAACCTTCAGGGCACCAACCCTTTGGGCTCCAACCCACTGCTATATTTTGTCTATATATGTTTGATAGTAATTCTCTGCTCCCAACATCTTCTTCACTGAATTCTATCTATCTACACCTTCACTGCTACATCAATGACAACCTGTCTTCATATGAAGGAGTCTTCACAGCTCTTCATATTGCCCTAACAGAGTCTGCAAAGTTATCTCATGATGATTTCAAATAGGCATGATGATCTCCAATAATGTTTCCAAGATTTGTTGAAGCTTTCCAACAAGATATTTGTGCTAAGCCTCAACGTACGCACAAAAGGAATTCTCTATTTTCAAGTCTCTATTCTTTACTATTGTGGTAACTATTTCAAGTGTGACTACTTCTCGGTATTCTTGCTATCGCGATCTCTTACTTCCTAGAACCAGACCAACAAATGCTTTAATGTCGGTGCTGGCTACTGCTCCCTTCAAACGATCTCAGATGAAGCTTTATTTTTCCCCTTCACAAAATTGTTCTTCAGGTTGCGTTATTTACTTGATTTATTAATCACAAATATAAGCCTTTCAAAGATTAACCCAATCAACAGAATTTCTTTGTCCTTCGGCTTCCTCCTGTCCTACTGGACCTTCGGTTTCCTCCTGTCCTGTTGGACCTTTGGCTTCCTTCTATCTTGCTGGACCTTCGGCTTCCTTCTGCCCCGCCAGACCTTCGGCTTCCTTCTATCCTGCTGGACCTACAGATTACTTTTGTCCTTCTGCTTACATCTCTCTCACTCGATCTTCGGCTTCTTTTGTATTTTCATCGTCTCCCAAACCTTTGGCTTCTTGACCTTTCAACTTCTTCTTTCATTCACTTGACCTTCCGGATTCCTCTGTTCCTTCAAGTTCACGAGTTGTGAACTATTACCTCTTCTCTATGATAGATGCCCGAGATACGTTACCCATATGGAGGTCCCACATGCCACGTCATCACCTTTAATTGTGATCGCAACTTCATCACCTTTAAGCGTCAGCTTTAAGGGCGATTTCTATATGGTCTTGCAACTCTCGTTCAACGCAATGATGAAGTCGTTCTAAACTACTTTCAGCTTCACCTTGCAGGAATTCGAAAAGAATTTGTTTTTTGCGAACAATATCAGCTTCCTGATCATGATCGCTGGATGCTTGTGTTAAATAATAGCCATATGCATATGTCCATTTAAGCATGTGCATGCATTCTGCTATCTGCAACCATGCATCTACCACACATTTGAACTCTGTTAAACCAGATCGACTCATTCTCGTCTGTTTACACTCATTCAATCTTTTAATCTCTACCTCTCGCACAGCCTGCAGATCAGATAACGCATTTTCCTATGCCTTTTCATTTGCCTTCCATCTTTCCATATAAAATACCAACCTATCCGAAGAAGATGTTTTAGCTGCAAACGTTTTCCTAGAATCGACGGAGGCCGAATTCCTGGATTGATTCCCTGCATCAATTATTCTTGATGTTGTTGCAACCTGATCAGGACTATATTGATTGCAAGAATTATGTTTAAACCAATCACCAAGGCATAACCAACAAAATTGAAATTCACACGGGGACGTACATGTCATGTGCATACACCCTTGATTTTTCTCTATTGGTCCATCACACTTTGGACACGGCTTGGAATTACAAAATATCCAGTACGCATTGAGTGAATCACCATTATTAATTTGATCAATCCATTTTTTGACTGTGTCGCAGCCTATTGGACGATGAGACTCCTCTAAACAATTCCAACAAAATTTATGTGAACAATTGCAGAAAACCTCCTCATGAGTTACATTAGAATTAGCAGAGTCAACCTCCACACAGTAGCCACAGTCTGGCGCTGGACACCATTTAACCATACTGTTTTGTTCAACATATGACCTCACAAGATAGGTTCTATATTTGTTCGTATCTTCCTCAGGTAACCCCAGAGAAAAAACCATGTCTTCACTCACAATGGCATGGCATCGTGGACCTTGATGTGGACATCGTAGGTTGATGCATCCTACACCATCATGATCTATTGATGTGTGAATAAAATTTCGCCAACAATCTTGGCAAAATAAATGGTCGCAGTACTTGAGTGACTTCATGTCTCTGATCTTGAAATCATAGAAACATATCGGACAGGTAGTTAACTCTTCCATTTTTTCTTCTTTGGTCTCATGTTTATCATCCAGCTGCAACAATAGGCCCACAGCATTTCTCACTTTCTCCTCGTCTGCAAACCATTGATCGTTGGCATTAACAGAATTCCAACCGAAGTGACGCAAGAGAATAGCTGCCTCGGCTTCCGAGACAGCCAGCACAGTGGAAACACTTTTGGTAGCATTGTGTAGACGCTCACCAATGTCGTTCAGACTTAAAACCGTATATTTCATACGTCCTTTATTGTCATCATGACGACTGCGTGCTATTTCCACCATGCTTTCATATCTCAATTCTTCATCTTCGTTTTCGCTTTCGTTGCTTTCCCTTTCATCACTCTCACTGTCATATATCTCATTATCGGACATTTCATCTTATAAAGCCATATTGGTCGAGTTCGAGTAGATCAGAGAATGAGACTTTTTTCCGGGCCTTGCGGAATCCACAGAAACAAAACTCTCTGACCGTGTTCAATCAGGTTAAAGCTAAACCGCAATGTTGTCAAGAAACTGTGTCTCCTTACCTTTTTGTACTAAATCAATCTTTGCTTGGCTGATATTTATACTCATGTAACTTGGCGCAGATACCAAAAACCATTCATGAGCCGACATGGGTGATTATCCGATTGATTTTAGACGTAATTTAAAATAATGCTTACAACCCAAAGTAAAGCTGTTTCCCCGCCATTTATTCCTCCCACTAGGAGAAGCATATTAAATTTTAACCAAATTTTTCTTGATATTTCTTCTAAATATGCCAAAAATTTCACCATTTGAAGTATCACATAAAAAATGTAATGAAAATGTAAAAGTGATTCATTCAAAGTATAAAAACCCTAGGATTATATGCTCTCATACCAAATGTTATAAGCCAAATACATAAAATTCAATAGTTGACACAATGTACAACAATGTGAGCATTAATGACAACCCAAATATAGATAATAATACAGAAATGCCTCAAAATACCTCGAATAGATTCATACATTGAAATAACATCCATACCATCCATAATGAATACATCATCGCTATATACACCAATCCACACATTACACATGCAATCCCTTCATTATTAGGATGATCCTATTACATATACATTTAGATATTCCATAGTAAGGCCGAGAATGCAAAATATGTTCATTTAAGGTCTCAAAATGACTCTTGATGTTTTTGACTTGAGATTTTCCAAACTAGCACTGCTGGAAAAATAGTCTTGTGGATTGATTCCTCCACTTTTTCTACTTTGGAAGCATCAAGATGGATGAAAAAGAAGATACTCATCCAATCCAGATCATACACCCCCATTTTGGGGGATTTTGGTCCCCAAAAGCATCCACTGAATGAGGTGAGTATATTTTGATGAAAACTTGACTAAACTGAGAGGGCGGGGGTGACTCAGCTTCATACATTCATGGACATCAAAATTATTTTCTTATAGCTGATTGTCTAAAAAAATAAATGAGCATATTAAAACATAATTACTAATAGATTTAGTATGCGAACATCAAGTAATAAGTTAACCTAAACATCACTTATCTCGATTAAAGGAATAAACCCTTCTATTTTTTTCTTAGCTTGAAACATATCAACATAAGTCTAGTCACACCTCAAGTGTTTTGTTAGGGGAGAAAGATGACAAGTATACCAAGCTTTTGATAATATGGGTTAAACACATTCCCTCGTGTTACTCCGCTGTGAGCGAGCCTATTGAGTAACCCAACAGAGTCACCTTAAGGAGATGCAAAGCATCGCTTCATTGCCAGAAGACCTGTTTAATACCACGATGAAGTTGTTTGCATCACCTCATTGTGGAGGAAGCCTTTCTCTTCTTTAACCTTTATTTTATTTCCTTAAAGGTATGTTTGAAGCATTTATTGAATATTTGTAGTATGGGTGGAAGAGGCATTGTTACTTACTGAGAACAAGAGAGGTTGTTCCTTGTTTAAGCGATTTGAAATATAACTGGAGTTAACATGTGCATTTTGAAGTTTTCTCCTCTCCCGTTTTTACTTCGTATATTCTAGATATCGAAACACCATTAAATACAAGGCTTTGTCGGAATGAAGATCCTAATAAAGATATGGGCTTTGTTAGGTCCCTATAATACTAGTGTATTCCCTTATTATTATTGTCATTGTAACCCTTACCATTATTGTTGTCCCCATGTTGTCCCCATATTGTTATTATTGTGCCCCATAGAAGCCCACTATTGTTATTGTTGTGTTCAATATGTTTCCAAGCACCAACTTGGTCATTTGTGAGGCTCCAACATCTAGGGTACCAACCTTGTCTTCTCAAGGCACCAACCTTGTGTTTAGGAGCACCAACTCCAAGGACACCAATCTTTCCAATTCTGAGGCACCAACCCCAAGGGCTCCAACCTTATCTTGTCAAGGCACCAACCTTGTTTGTTTGAGGCTCCAACCTTCAGGGCACCAACCCTCTGGGCTCCAACCCACTGCTATATTTTGTCTAGATATGTTTGATAGTAATTCTCTGCTCCCAACATCTTCTTCACTGAATTCTGTCTATCTACACCTTCACTGCTACATCAATGACAACCTGTCTTCATATGAAGGAGTCTTCACAACTCTTCATATTTCCCTAACAGAGTCTGCAAAGTTACCTCATGATGATTTCAAATAGGCATGATGATCTCCAATAATGTTTCCAAAATTTGTTGAAGCTTTCCAACAAGATATTTGTGCAAAGCCTCAACGTATGCACAAAAGGAATTCTGTATTTTCAAGCCGTTGTTCTTTATTGTTGCGGTAACTGTTTCAAGCGTGACTGCTTCTCACTATTCTTGCTATCGCGATCTCTTACTTCCTAGAACAAGACTCACAAATGATTTAATGTCGGTGCTGGCTACTGCTCCCTTCAAACGATGTCAGATGAAGCTTTATTTTTCCCCTTCACAGAATTGTTCTTTAGGTTGCGTTATTTACTTGATTTATTAATCACAAATCTAAGCCTTTCAAAGATTAACCCAATCAACAGAATTTATTTGTCCTTCGGCTTCCTCCTATCCTGCTGTACCTTCGGTTTCCTCCTGTCCTGTTGGACCTTTGGCTTCCTTCTATCTTGCTGGACCTTCGGCTTCCTTCTGCCCCGCTAGACCTTCGGCTTCCTTCTATCCTGCTGGACCTACAGATTACTTCTGTCCTTCTGCTTACATCTCTCTCACTCGATCTTTGGCTTCTTTTGTATCTTCATCGTCTGCCAAACCTTTGGCTTCTTGTCCTTTCAACTTCTTCTTTCATTCACTTGACCTTCCGGATTCCTCCGTTCCTTCAAGTTCACGAGTTGTGAACTGTTACCTCATCTCTATGATAGATGCCTGAGATACGTTACCCATATGGAGGTCCCACATGCCACGTCATCACGTTTAATTGCGATCGCAACTTCATGAAAAAACGAAGTTATTCCTTTAATCCTGCAAACGAACACTGGTCCGACGTGAATGCACACGACGAGACCCCAAATAAAATAAACTTGTGTCCATAAACTTCTCGAGTCTACTCAGTCCCAAGTCTTATTGGATTAATTCTCCACCATTGATCTCATCATTAATGTGACGGTTGTTGATCCACCCTATCAAAAAACCCAATAGCCGATACTACATCGTTTGATCAAGGCACGCTGGATCCAGTGGGTCACAACGATATCGGTCGGGGAACATTCACGATGCTTAACTGCCCTTACGGAGCTGATAAGGATTATAAATCCTTGATCTATAAAAGTTTGAGTCTGTTTTGAGATTAACGTCCAATCACTTTATGACCCGATATCCATTGGGTATATGAGGTCATCAAATCTATGGCCTGCAGGTCTTCAAGTAGTACATGGTTTAAAAACAGGTCTAACCGTCGTTGTTGACTGTGATGTAAGTGTTTGAAAATGAGATCGACGACTAGGATTTAGCGTGGGCCTTCAGCCACGATCAAACATCCGTACACTCCTAACCTCCGCTCTTTCAATAGTTGTTGCTCCTGTGATCACTCTTCACTCTTCCGCTCTTCTGATAGCTGTTTCTCCAATGGATTATCTCCTGTGACCTCCGATAACTCTGTTTATGCTCCTCCACTGTTTTCTTCATATCGGTTCTTCTCGGGCATATATTACATGTGATACTTTCGATATGGCTCCTTGGATGTTTTCTTCTTTTCTCCTCTGATATCGTTGTTGCTCTTCGTTCTTCTGATAACACTTACCCTTGGGCATATGTGATAACTTGCTTCCTTGATGGCTTCTGATGAACTCTTCCTCTTATTCTTTGGCTTCTTGCCCCTATTTCTTTACTGGATCTACTATGTCATTTGTTGTTCAATTGCTGCATTCAATTGTTGTTCAATTGCTGTTCAATTGTTGTTCAATTGACCTCCTGCGTCATTTGTTGTTCAATTGACCTCCCACTGTTGAATTTCTCTTCAATTTACCTCACATCATTTGTTGTTCAATTGATGTTCAATTGACCTCCTGTTGTTCAATCCACTTGGGTCCTCCATCTCATCATATTATCATATATCAAACTTTCATCACTATGAGAATTATGACCAATGGGCATCAATGGGCATTCATGTATCAAAGAATTTGTAATCACAAACACTGCTATATTGACATCAATGACAACCTAGATTAACATGTTCATTTATGTAATGTAAATTATGTTTCCCCCTCGAAGAGACTACTTTTCAAGTCCTTGATCTATCTCTTTCTTCTATTTTTGTGAGCTTGTTCATAACAATTGGTGTGAGAGCTTTTTATTTTATGGTTTCACTGCTTCAAATAGGTCATCGTGGAATTTTTGCTATACATTTTGTTTATAAAAAGGTCCAGAAGCTGAAATTAAAACCCATTTGAGCCAAAATCGTGACAAACCTCATGACCGAGTTTCAGATCTTGTCTAGCTATAGTCTCAAATATATGAACTGAGGAAGTTAGTCTGTTTAGAGGCTCCTAAGTTCGATCTCAAACATGTCAACACGGGAAAATTGTCATAACTTTCTCTTTGACCATCAGATTCCAATTTTGTAAGAAGTGACAAAGAGGACAGACTGTAGTTTGTTGGGTATCATTTTTGGAGACGAAGGTAGAAATCATGACTTGTGGCACTTCGTACAAGTTCTCTCTATTGAGGTAGTCTATTATTCATTTTTTCTATATCAAGATACTTTGTCCATTCATTTTTCAAATTATTGGCATGAACCATCCCTTCCTTTTGCCAGTTAATTAATAATTTTCAAGAGGCTTCTGCATTGTTGGTTAATATTTTTTCCATATTCCAGTGCTTCCATGGTAACATGACTCTATGGATATGGAAGCAACGTTTATTCTTGATTGTATTATTCGGGCATGATAATGGGAACAAATTCCAGAAATAATAGTGTCTTACTTAGGGAAGTAAATTTAAATTTAGGTTATGGTGCCAAATTGTGTTCGAAAAACATCCTTGTAAAAAGGTGCCCTCTATATATTTAGTTTCCCAAATAGAGAATTATTTCATAAAATGCTTATTTGGTATTCTTTATTCATTCATGAATTACCTAATTATTTGGAACAATCGTTTCTAAAGAAACTGTGTTAAGGAAATCTATGTAAATATTATTCATGTAGACTTGTACAACTGATTCCACCATATTTGAAGCTATGGAATTGTGATGAATGTGAAAGGTCTATACGTTAGCCTTTATATATCTCCATGTGGTTCATTGTTTTAGACGTTAGCCTTTACATATCTCCATGTGGTTCATTGTTTTGATATTTGTATGCGATTTTGTTTTAAAGTTTTTATTTTCAAGAGGGGTATATGCGTTGAAGATATTTCCACCAATGTGATGTTGCATTTTGGTCCACAGTCTATAAGGTAGTTATCCTTTAATTCTCATTTTATTGGTGAAAAACTGGTTTTTCATAAAAGGTTTGTTTCATACAATGGTCCTATGCAAAATTTTCTTCATGGTTTCTCCACCATTTTACGATTTTCAATCCAAAACTCATGCAAAGTCCTGTTAACTCTTGTACCAAAATCAAATTGCATGCAAAACCAGTGCATGCAAACTAGTTTCCTTTTTCGGTAAGGCATGTTTTGATGAAATTTTAAGCCTTAAAGAGGAAAGAAATTTAAGTAGATAGTGGCAAGACGTAGATCATATCCAGGCAAAGGAGAGGAGGAAGTGAGTACGACAAGGAGCCCAAGTTAACTTCAGGCCCCTAGTCACTTAGCTAAGTAATTATTTGGAACAATGGTTTATGAAGAAACTCTGCTAAGGATATCTATTAAGGTAGATTTGTACAACTCATTCCAACATATCTGAAGCTCTGGAATTGTAAAGAATGTGAAAGGACTAGATGTTAGACTATATATATCTGCACACAATTCATTGTTTTGATATCTGTACGATATTTTGTTTTAAATTCGTTCTTTTTAGGAGGGGGTATATGGTTTAAAGATATTTCTACCCACTGTGATGTTGCATTTTGATCCACATTCTATAAGGTAGTTATCCTTTGAAGTTGAAATCCCATCATATTTCCACTAAAAAAATGACAATAAAAGCAACACAAATGCACACAATGAATGTCATTTCCTTCACTTCTTTCTCTAAAATCAATTTTTTCTTCTCTTTTCTCTACATCCAAATTATATGATTCTCTATGTCTCTTTCTTTCTTCACACCTCGAGGCAATGCCAAGAGCCTATAATTCTACCTAGAATGGAGTTATCTATCTCATATATGGATGGGTGTGTAAAGCTACCATCAATGTGAATAAAATGAGTGCTTCTCAAGTGGTGGCATTCACTTTGGAGACATCCTTGCATGATTGCCAAAAGGATATCCCATAAGAGCTCCTCCCTACCTAATAAAATTTCACTCCACCCTGAAAAAGGTTGGTTAGTTTTCTCATGCAGATTAAGTCTTGGATTGAGGCTCATCACTATGACACTCATGGAATTCAGGTGGTACATGCCTTAACAGAATGAAATCTATTTTAATTTAACGAGCAATGTGAAACAAACCATAGTCATTGGGGGCTTTAGAGTGTGTGATTCTATGAAAAATTATCAAGTATGGTTTTAATCATAAACTAGAATCAAGTTATGTGAAATTGAATGTCCTTACTAAGGTTTTCTATTGCCTTTAGGCAATTTGACTTAATATAGGTTGTGCACTCCTTTGTTTTTGGGTATGATAGGTAGTCATAGTCCACCATGATGATGTTTGTCTTTTGATTTGGAAACAATGCTTAGTGCTAAGGTTCTGGGATGAACTCTGGGTGGTAAACCACAACTTTCATCAAGGCAAGTTACAAGAGGGATTACTTGGCACCAAGGGAGATGAGTTTTCTCCTCAATTTTATTTATTTTTACATATTTTTTTGAGACTAAGGCAAATGCAACAAAAAATATGTAAAATCTTAGATTACTGTCATATGGTATTTTTAAAGGCTTGTGAAATTCTATTCTCTGACAAGAAAAGCAATATGTGAAAGGAATAAGAATTAAAAAAATACACAGAAATATGCAGTTTTAGATCTCTCGTTTAAGTGATAAAATCTGCAAGGAATAGTTGTATAATTCCTTGTGCTCTATTCTAGCTCTTTTTTTTATTGTTTATGGATTAACATGTTATATTTATTATTTTCCTCAATGCTCTTAGTTTTTCTTTTGGATAGATAATTTAGGGCCTTCCTATCTAAAGTTTTCCAATGAAAGTTAGAGCTGAAGCAAAATGTGAAAATGAGCCTCCCCAAATAGTGGAGATGACAATGTTTCATTACTTTGTGAATAGAAAACAAACTCCTTTAGTTTATTCAGGTGATGTTTTGTGCTTAGATGTAAATAGGAAAAAACAGCCCAATTATCTTCCAGTAGAGGTGAGTATGATACTATTCTATGTATTATGCAATGGTCGTTTAAAAAAACACAATTACACTAAAACCTTTAGGTGCCAATATATGCCCAGTGAAGGCTTGAAATTGTGAAATTTCAAGGTGCCCATATATACCATTTCCATGGAAAGAGGTAATTAAATTATATGGGTGACCTTTATAGAAGGAGTGGATTAAAAAAACACCAAGTCACTAGCCATTCTACACTGGAATAGTTGCTTTAAAAGGACACAGGAATGCGATTTAATCCAATTATCTATGCAAGCATTACAAACCAATTTTTATCTAGTCTCTCTAGGTGCTAAAACATGTTGAATAACTACATCAAAGCTAAGCCAGAATTGAACCTTGGCTAACTATGAAGGACTTGTTGCTTCCCACTATAGAATCCAACCCCTTTAAACATTAAATTGACAAAGATATAATGTAATTTATTAAACTTATACATGAATGTCATAAGTCCATTTAATGTAACCTCGATAAATGAAATCTCATATAAAATATAAATATAAATCATAACTTTTTTATTAAAATAGATATTACAACATACAATAATATTGAACTAGTAATCAATCACAAGGATTTGGGTGCCCTGAACCAACATCCTTATTATGGTCGAACAAAGATATACATGAATAATATGATAGATATAATAAAAATTAATCTTCCAGGGAAAAGAACTACTTAGACATGGAGATGTGCTTTAATCCACTTATCTATACACAGGCCACAAGACAATTCCACATGTTGGATAGATTCATCAAAAGTAGCACTTCATGAAAATTGAACCTTGCATTACAATTTAAACTCCAAGTTAAACTCTTTGCTTCCAGCTATGAATTTCCACTGAAAACAAAGATTAACCCTAGGTAAAATCACACATTAAATATAAATATAAATCACCACATTTTATTAAAATAAATAATCATCAAATATATTAATAAGAGCCAATAATATTGACTGTATAATCAATCTAAAGGATTTGGTTGCCACAAACGTCCAAGATCTTTATTTTTGTTGGAACCAACAGAGATATGGAAAAATATGAGAAAAATTAATCCGAGTCCAGCGACCCTCTTGCACTACTTAATAATAAGTTGCAGTTGATTCTAATAATAATTTCTTTTTCATGCGCACCCTACTCGTGCATTAAGCCGACTATCATCGCGCTACAACAATAGGACCACACCATTCCTCACTTTCTCCTCACTTTCAAACCATTGTTCGTCGGCATTAATAGAATTCCAATCGAAGTGACGTAAAAGAATAGCTGCCTCGGCTTCAGAGATAACCAACAAAGTGGAAACGCTTTTGGTAGCATTATGCTGACGCTCACAGATGTCGTTCAAACTTAAAACCGTATATTTCATAGGTCTTTTATTGTCATCATGACGGCTGCATGCTATTTCCACCATGCTTTCATATCTCAATTCTTCATATTCATCAACCCCTTCATTTTCCCTTTCATCGCTTTTGCTGTCATATATCTCGTTATCATCGTACAACGCCATATTGGTGGAGATAGAGTAGATCAGAGTCTGAGAATTTTTATTTTCGCAGCCTCGCGGAATCGACAGAAACAAAACGCTCTGTCCGCTTCGCCTTTTTGTACAAAATCAATCTTTGCTTAGCTGATATTTATAGTGATGTCCCTTAGCGTATATACCAAAAAATATTGAAGAGCTGACTTTGGTCATTATCTGCCTGCTTTTAAATGTAATTTAAAATAATGCTATTCTGCTGTCAACATTACTTTCTCTTAGAAGAAGCATTTCATTTATTACCGATGGTATATGAGTTTCACACAAGACCATTCTTATTGTTGAATTGAGGCTTCTGTGATCCAGAATAAGCATACGATAGAGGTTTATGCGTAAATGACATCATCAGTCATTTGTCAACCCCTATCATTTGTCCATAAATGGTTTATGATGTGATTTACGGAAACCCCTATCATATACCATTCTCATTATTTTCATTTCCATAAAAATAAAATAAAAAATTAGCGATTTTTTTTGCTTTATGTGGAATTAATATGTAGTTTCTTTTGTTTTAAGTGGAATTAATTTCTTAGGTTTATCTTTATTTACGATTTTTTCAAGCATTTATTTATTTCCTCGATAAATTTTTTACCATGAAGTTATCGATTCTTAAATTTAAAAGATGGTTTGTTTTATATTTTAATAAAAAATTAAGTTTTGTATATTTATATATATTGTGTACAATAATTTACATTTCAAATATAAAGTGTACAACAAAGATATTAAACCTTGATTCTTAAATTTAGAAAATGGTTTGTTTTATATTTAAATAAAATATTATTTTTTGTACATTTATTTATATTTCTTATAATAATTTACACTTCAAATAGAAATTGTAGAACAAAGATATTAAGCATGGTATATAAATAATAGTGTTTTGCATTTTATCACACTCATAATATCATCATTTAGAAAAATATAGGCGACACCATGCCATTAACAACAATGTTATGGCTACCCTCTCAACCAACATAAAAAAATAGCTATGGTAGCCATGGTTAGGATAGCAAATGTATTTATCCCAAAGCATAAAGTCAAGATATTAATTTTAAATGAAAAGTATAAAATAAATAGATAAGAAACACTAGAAAGTAATACGTTTCTAGTTGAAATATCAACATAAAGTGACATGTTTCCATACAGTGATTATCTTCACTTTTTCAACAAATAGAGATTGATGAGATCCATAGCAACTTCTTTATTTGTAACTTATGTTGGGGGATACATGCTTGCCTTGCCTTGTGGAGTTTTTGAGGTATTTGTGGAAGGGAGTGGTGTTGTGGCACTACACACTTTCTCTACTCATAAATTTTCAAAAGGGATACGACATTATTCCTACCTTTGCAACTATCAATTTGTACTTCTATCCCATTTAGGAAGTAGCCTCCAACCATTCTAGCTTTAGTCTAGGAAAACATATTCTCTCCTCCTCAAAAATTAGCTAACCAAGATCATTCAATATGATGGTATGAACAAATAGTAACAAATAGTCACAAAAAATGTGTAGTCAAACATAGTCATGAAATCATATCTACCTTACCTCACATGTATCATTCATTGTTAAAAGATCACCGATTACCAATTAGTATACTCTGCAAGGGAATTCCTATTTTTTATGCCATGTAAGATTTCCCAAGTCAAAGCATGTCAACACGATTAAATGGCATTAGAATATTAGATGCTCCTAGAAGTTTTGCATGTTTTGATTCCCATGCTTGTGCTGCTTCCACTTTCCATCTCCTCAATTTTATAGATTCTCGTTCTCACACTGCTTTTACTTGCCATCTCCTCAATTTCATAGATAACCTCACCATCAAATAAAGAATAAGATTTGAGAAAGGAGCAGAAGCAAAGTTAACCAAATCTGAAAACCAAAGGGAAAGCACATAAGGCAAGCATAAATGATCATCGAGGTGGAAGGCAGAGCAATTAGGCAATTTTGTAGCAAATGGTTTAGGGAATTGTGGCAACACTCATTAACAATACCAAGAAAATGTCAATACCAAGTGTTTCTATTAGACTAAATATTTAATGTTAAGTAGGTAATTGTAGAGGATGCTAGCAATTCTTCATTATGAAAGCAATTTCCTCACCAATATGCTTTTTAGTCCTAATTTTTGCGCATCTCGGCCTCAGGAAGAGGCCAAATAATATTTTAAAATTGTTCATTGCTACCAAAAAAACATTCTCAAGACTTAACACACTCGAGGAGAAATATATTATAACATTTTCCTTCAAGGTTTAGGTTTGATTTTTAATTCTCGTGTTGCGATTAATACTATGCATTGTATTGATTACTATAGGTCCTACTACATTATAGAAGGGACAAATAATACCAGTTAAGATTTTTCATTACACTATAACCATGAATGACTACCCTATAGAAGATGGTGATATATTTATTGAACTATGAATGAGCTTGAATTACAGTACCCTTACAACTATATTGGCTGAACCATAGACTGTATAGGCTAATCCCAAGAGTAAAAAAAAATTTCAAGAAGGAGATAGATGAAATGGTGAACGCATGAATCATCCTTCCAGCAGACGAAGCAGAATGGATCAGGGCAATATTCATCTAGAACAAAAAGGCCGCTATGGAAATAAGGGTCTGTGTATAGTACAACAACCTTAGCAATGCTTATGTCCATGACCCATTCTCCACGCCTTTCAATGATGAGGCCTTGTATAATGTTGCGGGGAATGAAACCTAATCCTTCACAGATGGGTTCTTCGGGTACCATCAGGTTTGAATAACAGAGGACGACAAGTAGAAAACAATGTTCACCAAAGAATGGGGCTCATATGCATACCACATCATGCCTTTTGGCCTAAAGAATGCACCTTTTGTGTTCTCCCGAATTATTATCACCGTTCTCAGAGACTACATTCACCGGTTCTTGGAGGTATACATGGATGGCTGGATAGTTTACAATCTGCTGAAGAAGCATTCTAGCTTACTTAGAGTAATGTTCGATCGCTGCAGACAACTACAAATCTCCCTAAACATGAAGTGTATATTTTCAGTTCTGTTCGGCACGTTGTTGGGACACATCATTTCCAAAGACAATGTTTGTGTGGACCCTGCAAATACCATGTTTTTGTCGACCGATTCTGCTTCCCATATACATAATTTTCACAGAAATCAAAATCCAGAGAGCTGTTAGACATAGGTTCTACCATACCTTTACCATGAATTATTTGAAGTCCCTTCTCTCCAATATTTCCAAGCCTTTGATGCCATAGCATGGTATTTTCTATAGAGACCACTAGATTTTCTGCTCTAGTTTCAGGAACCACAGAACTATTGCACCCATTAATAAGAGTGCTACCTTGAATCTTGTACAGAGTTCCAGTCCGAACTCCCCGCATCAATACTAGTGCTCCCTGAAGCATCTTGTAAGTATATTTCTCATACATTCTTTTTAGACCTACAACATCCATCTTGCTTACATAAATTAGATTTCTGACTAATGCACGAATATGCAGAGCACCCAGAAGTGTTATAATCCTTCTACCTTGCAACTTCAACTTGACTTTTCTATGACCAAGGATTCTTTCCTTCCTGTCATCCCCTAAGAAGATATCATCACCATCATATTTCTCATACTCGCATAACCACTCTCTATGGGGATTGAAGTGAAAGGATGCACCTCGGTCAATGAACCACGACTCATGATCTACATGTGTACTTGAAGAAGAATCCAAGTACACATCCCCACCATCATCTGAAGTGGTTTTTTCGCATCTGCAGAAGGAGCATCATCAGATCCCTTTCCTTTCAAAGGTACTTTAGATTTATAGTCCCTTTTGAAGTGCCGTTCCTTTCCGCATTTCCAGCACACCTTTACAGGTTTTCCTGGAGATTTAGATCTCCTTCTAGATTTAAATCTCCCACTCGACGGCTTAGTTTTTTTTTATGTTTTGGGACCATCCTCGTACATACAAGGCATCACCATTGTGGCCCTCCATATTTTTCCATCTCATCTCCTCTGACAACAAGGGTGAGACTATTTCATCAAATCGCAACGCAGTTGCATTGATACATATTGCGACAACCAAACTCCCCACAAATCTGGTAGAGAACACAACAAACGGACGCACCTATCTTCATCTAAAATTTTAATATCAACAGATAGTAACTGTCCTACCACAATATTAAAGGCATTCATATGCTTTGTCAACGAGTCTCCATCTTTCATCCTCCGGTTATACAACATTTTTTGTAGGAACAATTTATTCACTAGAGACTTAGATTGGTACGATGTCCCTAACTTGTCCCACAAAGCCTTTGCTGAAGCTTCCCCTCATAAATTCAACAATACTGAATCCAAGACACACAATTGTATTTTGCTCTTTGATTTCCGATCCAACTTCGCCAAGTCTTCAACTGACATTGTTGTTGGTTTAGTACCCAGATTTACCACAATCACTGATATTTATCCACTAGTAAATCCTCCATCTTGAGTTTACACAACTAAAAACTTTAACCATTAAATTTCTCGGTCTCTATCTTTACATTGCTCACCATCTTATTTCACCATAAGAATTGATCGTGCAGATCTCCTACTGAATAGGGTCTACCACATGCACGAGAAGAAAACCCCTCAACAAGAAAAGGTGTCCCCGATTGAATTGTTTGAAGCCTCATTTCCAATAAATTTGGTTGTTGTTCGAGAGCTAATCATTATGCCTCCTGCTCCTCGGTTTCCTGAAACCACGCAGCCTGCAACTTCCCCCCAAGGCCACTCAGAAAAATCTATTGCTAGCGACCAACCCTTGCAAAGCAACATCTCAGACACATCAACAATGCAACCCGAGAACCTTTAGCACTAGTCATTTTCAGAGTTGTTCGAATTTATCCAACATGCAACTCATAGGGCTGAACAGATCCATAATGACTTGGTCACCGAGCACGAGCACCAGAAGCACTAGCTTGTGACTATCACGGCAGAGTGAGATCAACTTTGACATACCAATAAAAAACTGTAATCACAGGTCGATCATGTGACATGAAAGCTATAAGCACTATAGCCAAATGTGGCTGATTTAGTTATTGAAGCACCTGAGGAATTTTCGGCTTGCACATTGGCCCGCTGATGCGATCATATTTAGACAACATAAATGGTCGCATCATATGTAGACAACATAAATGGAACTTGTGGTCACCAACAAGGAGCTGAAGAAGAGTTTACATACAGTAAGACTAGCGCTGCCCAATCCAGCCACAAGCTACATCGCAGAGATCTAGCAGAAACTGCACACAACCGATGCGCTAAAAGCTTCACTAATTGTTGCCTTGGCGGATGGTTATGTGCTAAGGGAGCAAGTCAACAATTGGTCAGGTAGCTTGGCCATGGAAAACTAACAACTGTATCCACTCCGCCAACAACTCCACCAACGCATCACTAACAACAAGACCTGTAGGGACAAAGGCCAGGTAAAGAAAATCGATGACGAGATCAACTCCCTTGAGCCTAGGGTACAATAAATTGAGGAGGAATCAGACAAGACAAAAAAGAAAATTCTTGATACTAGGCCACCAGTCGATAAGCATTTGATTACTCTGTGGGAGGTATGTGACGAGGTCGAAGAATAGTGGAGCACCCTGCAGAACACCCACCCCGATCAATTGAACTGCATATCAACGCCTTAATTTCTCCAAAAGGCGGAAACCCTCACACGCATCTGGGAGATGACATTGGAAGATTATAACCGCTTCCGCGAGGAAACAATTGTTGCATTACTTGAGTTGGAGCCTTCATTTGGAAAAGAAGGCAAAAGTGTAGCAAACGTTGTCCCACATGACTCAAGACCAACACAACCAGAGGTAGAACAGAAGAAGAAGAACCAGCACATCAACAAGAAATAACAGTAGAGTCTCCGCCACAAAAATAGAGCTAACAACACTTGAGATAGTTGGTCGTGGCCTCTTGGGGCCTTCGTTTTGAATTTTGATGTCTGGAGGGAAGAAATGTCAAGAATAGGTGGCTGGGATAATGGTTCAAGTTGCGGAGCTGATAACCAAAGGAAAGGGACAGGAACTAGGAGTGAATGGGCAATTGCGGCAAGGTGGTGGAAGAATACAAAAGAAACCGAGCAAGGGAAATAGAAGCCATCTAAGCGTGGAGTCAACCAAGCAGAATTGGCAGTGGGAATGTAGAGCAAAGGACAAAGGGAAAAGTATAGCACAAGGAAGAGGTCGGCAATGAAGAGGGTGAGAAAGGGTAGGACTATCCGCTTATTTGCTTCTTTCCATTCTCGTGAGTTGCATCCTATGAAACTATAAGTTGGAGATTGATGAGATCCATAGAAACTTCTTTTATTTGTAACTTATGTTGGGGGATACATGCTTGCCTTGCCTTGTGGAGTTTTTGAGGTATTTTTGGAAGGGAGTGGTGTTGTGGCACTACACACTTTCTCTACTCATAAATTTTCAAAAGGGATACGACATTATTCCTACCTTTGCAACTATCAATTTGTACTTCTATCCCATTTAGGAAGTAGCCTCCAACCGTTCTAGCTTTAGTCTAGGAAAATATATTCTCTCCTCCTAAAAAATTAGCTAACCAAGATCATTCAATATGATGGTATGAACAAATAGTAACAAATAGTCACAAAAAATGGGTAGTCACAGATAGTCATGAAATCATATCTACCTTACCTCACATGTATAATTAATTGTTAAAAGATCATCGATTACCAATTAGTAGACTCTGCAAGGGAATTCCTATTTTTTATGCCATGTAAGATTTCCCAAGTCAAAGCATGTCAACACGATTAAATGGCATTAGAATATTAGATGCTCCTAGAAGTTTTGCATGTTTTGATTCCCATGCTCGTGTTGCTTCCACTTTCCATCTCCTCAATTTTATAGATTCTCGTTCTCACACTGCTTTTACTTGCCATCTCCTCAATTTCATAGATAACCTCACCATCAAATAAAGAATAAGATTTGAGAAAGGAGCAGAAGCAAAGTTAACCAAATCTGAAAACCAAAGGGAAAGCACATAAGGCAAGCATAAATGATCATCGAGGTGGAAGGCAGAGCAATTAGGCAATTTTGTAGCAAATGGTTTAGGGAATTGTGGCAACACTCATTAACAATACCAAGAAAATGTCAATACCAAGTGTTTCTATTAGACTAAATATTTAATGTCAAGCAGGTAATTGTAGAGGATGCTAGCAATTCTTCATTATGAAAGCAATTTCCTCACCAATATGCTTTTTAGTCCTAATTTTTGCGCATCTCGGCCTCAGGAAGAGGCCAAATAATATTTTAAAATTGTTCATTGCTACCAAAAAAACATTCTCAAGACTTAACACACTCGAGGAGAAATATATTATAACATTTTCCTTCAAGGTTTAGGTTTGATTTTTAATTCCCGTGCCGCGATTAATACTATGCATTGTATTGATTACTATAGGTCCTACTACCTTATAGAAGGGACAAATAATACCAGTTAAGATTTTTCATTACACTATAACCATGAATGACTACCCTATAGAAGATGGTGATATATTTATTGAACTATGAATGAGCTTGAATTGCAGTACCCTTACAGCTATATTGGCTGAACCATAGACTGTATAGACTAAGCCCAAGAGTAAAAAAAAAAATCAAGAAGGAGATAGATGAAATGGTGAACGCAGGAATCATCTTTCCAGCAGACGAAGCAGAATGGATCAGGGCAATATTCATCCAGAACAAAAAGGCCGCTATGGAAATAAGGGTCTGTGTATAGTACAACAACCTTAGCAATGCTTATGTCCATGACCCATTCCCCACGCCTTTCAATAATGAGGTCTTGTATAATGTTACGGGGAATGAAACCTAATCCTTCACAGATGGGTTCTCCGGATACCATGAGGTTCGAATAACAGAGGACGACAAGTAGAAAACAATGTTCACCAAAGAATGGGGCTTGTATGCATACCACATCATGCCTTTTGGCCTAAAGAATGCACCTTTTTTGTTCTCTCGAATTATTATCACCGTTCTCAGAGACTACATTCACCGGTTCTTGGAGGTATACATGGATGGGTGGATAGTTTACAATCTGCTGAAGAAGCATTCTAGCTTACTTAGAGTAATGTTCGATCGATGCAGACAACTACAAATCTCCCTAAACATGAAGTGTATATTTGCAGTTCTGTTTGGCACGTTTTTGGGACACATCATTTCCAAAGACAACGTTTGTGTGGACCCTGCAAATACCATGTTTTTGTCGACCGATTCTACTTCCCATATACACAATTTTCGCAGAAATCAAAATCCAGAGAGCTGTTAGACATAGGTTCTACGATACCTTTACCATGAATTATTTGAAGGCCCTTCTCTCCAATATTTCCAAGCCTTTTATGCCATAGCATGGTATTTTCTATAGAGACCACTAGATTTTCTGCTCTAGTTTCAGGAACCACAGAACTATTGCACCCATTAATAAGAGTGCTACCTTGAATCTTGTACAAAGTTCCAGTTTGAACTCCCCGCATCAATACTAGTGCTCCCTGAAGCATCTTGTAAGTATATTTCTCGTACACTCTTTTTAGACCTACAACATCCATCTTGCTTACATAAATTAGAGTTCTGACTAATGCACGAATATGCAGAGCACCCAGAAGTGTTATAATCCTTCTACCTTGCAACTTCAACTTGACTTTTCTGTGACCAAGGATTCTTGCCTTCCTGTCATCCCCTAAGAAGATATCATCACCATCATATTTCTCATACTCGCATAACCACTCTCTACGGGGATTGAAGTGAAAGGATGCACCTGGGTCAATGAACCACGACTCATGATCTACATGTGTACTTGAAGAAGAATCCAAGTACACATCCCCACCTTCATCTGAGGTGGTTTTTTCGCATCTGCAGAAGGAGCATCATCAGATATCTTTCCTTTATAAGCTACTTCAGATTTATAGTCCCTTTTGAAGTGCCCTTCCTTTCCTCATTTCCAACACACCTTTACTGGTTTTCCTGGAGATTTAGATCTCCTTCTAGATTTAAATCTCCCACTCGACGGCTTAATTTTTTTTTATGTTTTGGGACCATCCTCGTACATACAAGGCATCACCATTCTGGCCCTCCATATTTTTCCATCTCATCTCCTCTGACAACAAGGATGAGACTATTTCATCAAATTGCAACGCAGTTGCATTGATACATATTGCGACAACCAAACTGCCCACGAATCTGGTAGAGAACACAACAAACGGATGCACCTATCTTCATCTGAAATTTTAATATCAACAGATAGTAACTGGCCTACCACAATATTAGAGGCATTCATATGCTTTGTCAACGAGTCTCCATCTTTCATCCTCCGGTTATACAACATTTCTGGTAGGAACAATTTATTCACTAGAGACTTAGATTGGTACGATGTCCCTAACTTGTCCCACAAAGCCTTTGCTGAAGCTTCCCCTGATAAATTCAACAATACTGAATCCAAGACACACAATTGTATTTTTCTCTTTGATTTCCGATCCAACTTCGCCAAGTCTTCAACTGACATTGTTGTTGGTTTAGTACCCGGATTTACCACAATCACTGATCTTTATCCACTAGTAGATCCTCCATCTTGAGTTTCCACAACTAAAAACTTTAACCATTAAATTTCTCGGTCTCTATCTTTACATTGTTCACCATCTTCTTTCACCATAAGAATTGATCGTGCAGATCTCCTACTGAATAGGGTCTACCACATGCACGAGAAGAAAACCTCTCAACAAGAAAAGGTGTCCCCGATTGAATTGTTTGAAGCCTCATTTCCAATAAATTTGGTTGTTGTTCGAGAGCTAATCATTATACCTCCCGCTCCTCGGTTTCTTGAAACCACGCAGCCTGCAACTTCCCCCCAAGGCCACTCAGAAAAATCTATTGCTAGCGACCAACCCTTGCAAAGCAACATCTCAGACACATCAACAATGCAACCCGAGAACCTTTAGCACTAGTCATTTTCAGAGTTGTTCGAATTTATCAAACATGCAACTCATAGGGCTGAACAGATCCATAATGACTTGGTCACCGAGCACGAGCACCAGAAGCACTAGATTGTGACTATCACGGCAGAGTGAGATCAACTTTGACATACCAATCAAAAACTGTAATCATAGGTCGATCATGTGACATGAAAGCTATAAGCACTATAGCCAAGTGTGGCTGATTTAGTTATTGAAGCACCTGAGGAATTTTCGGCTTGCACATTGGCCCGCTGATGCAATCATATTTAGACAACATAAATGGTCGCATCATATTTAGACAACATAAATGGAACTTGTGGTCACCAACAAGGAGCTGAAGAAGAGTTTACATACAGTAAGACTAGCGCTGCCCAATCCAGCCACAAGCTACATCGCAGAGATCTAGCAAAAACTCCACACATCCGCTGCGCTAAAAGCTTCACTAATTGTTGCCTTGGCAGATGGTTATGTGCTAAGGGAGCAAGTCAACGATTTGTCAGGTAGCTTGGCCATGGAAAACAAACAACTGTATCCACTCCGCCAACAACTCCACCAACGCATCACTGACAACAAGACCTATAGGGACAAAGGCCAGGTAAAGAAAATCGATGACGAGATCAACTCCCTCGAGCCTAGGGTACAACAAATTGAGGAGGAATCAGACAAGACAAAAAAAGAAAATTCTTGATATTAGGCCACCAGTCGATAAGCATTTGATTACTCTGTGGGAGGTATGTGACGAGGTGGAAGAATAGTGGAGCACCCTACAGAACACCCACCCCGATCAACTGAACTGCATATCAACGCCTTAATTTCTCCAAAAGGCGGAAACCCTCACACAGATCTGGGAGATGACATTGGAAGATTATAACCACTTCCGCGAGGAAACAATTGTTGCATTACTTGAGTTGGTGCCTTCATTTGGAAAAGAAGACAAAAGTGTAGCAAAAGTTGTCCCACATGACTCAAGACCAACACAACCAGAGGTAGAACCGAAAGAAGAAGAACAAACACATCAACAAGAAATAACAGCAGAGTCTCCGCCACAAAAACAGAGCTAACAACACTTGAGATAGCTGTTCGTGGCCTCTTGGGGCCTTCGTTTTGAATTTTGGAGTCTGGAGGGAAGAAATGTCAAGAATAGGTGGCTGGGATAATGGTTCAGGTTGCGGAGCTGATAACCAAAGGAAAGGGACGGGAACTAGGAGTGAATGGGCAATTGCGGCAAGGTGGTGGAAGAATACAAAAGAAACCGAGCAAGGGAAATAGAAGCCATCTAAATGTGGAATCAACCAAGCAGAATTGGCAGTGGGAATGTAATGCAAAGGACAAAGGGAAAAGTATAGCACAAGGAAGAGGTCGGCAATGAAGAGGGTGAGAAAGGGTAGGACTATCCTCTTATTTGCTTCTTTCCATTCTCGTGAGTTGCATTCTATGAAACTATAAGTTGGAGATTGATGAGATCCATAGCAACTTCTTTTATTTGTAACTTATGTTGGGGGATACATGCTTGCCTTGCCTTGTGGAGTTTTTGAGGTATTTGTGGAAGGGAGTGGTGTTGTGGCACTACACACTTTCTCTACTCATAAATTTTCAAAAGGGATACGACATTATTCCTACCTTTGCAACTATCAATTTGTACTTCTATCCCATTTAGGAAGTAGCCTCCAACCGTTCTAGCTTTAGTCTAGGAAAATATATTCTCTCCTCCTCAAAAATTAGCTAAGCAAGATCATTCAATATGATGGTATGAACAAATAGTAACAAATAGTCACAAAAAATGGGTAGTCACAGATAGTCATGAAATCATATCTACCTTACCTCACATGTATCATTCATTGTTAAAAGATCACCGATTACCAATTAGTAGAATCTGCAAGGGAATTCCTATTTTTTATGCCATGTAAGATTTCCCAAGTCAAACCATGTCAACACGATTAAATGGCATTAGAATATTAGATGCTCCTAGAATTTTTGCATGTTTTGATTCCCATGCTCGTGCTGCTTCCACTTTCCATCTCCTCAATTTTATAGATTCTCGTTCTCACACTGCTTTTACTTGCCATCTCCTTAATTTCATAGATAACGTCACCATCAAATAAAGAATAAGATTTGAGAAAGGAGCAGAAGCAAAGTTAACCAAATCTGAAAACCAAAGGGAAAGCACATAAGGCAAGCATAAATGATCATCGAGGTGGAAAGCAGAGCAATTAGGCAATTTTGTAGTAAATGGTTTAGGGAATTGTGGCAACACTCATTAACAATACCAAGAAAATGTCAATACCAAGTGTTTCTATTAGACTAAATATTTAATGTTAAGCAGGTAATTGTAGAGGATGCTAGCAATTCTTCATTATGAAAGCAATTTCCTCACGAATATGCTTTTTAGTCCTAATTTTTGCGCATCTCGGCCTCAGGAAGAGGCCAAATAATATTTTAAAATTGTTCATTGCTACCAAAAAAACATTCTCAAGACTTAACACACTCGAGGAGAAATATATTATAACATTTTCCTTCAAGGTTTAGGTTTGATTTTTAATTCCCGTGTCGCGATTAATACTATGCATTGTATTGATTACTATAGGTCCTACTACCTTATAGAAGGGACAAATAATACCAGTTAAGATTTTTCATTACACTATAACCATGAATGACTACCCTATAGAAGATGGTGATATATTTATTGAACTATGAATGAGCTTGAATTACAGTACCCTTACAACTATATTGGCTGAACCATAGACTGTATAGGCTAAGCCCAAGAGTAAAAAAAAAATTCAAGAAGGAGATAGATGAAATGGTGAACGCAGGAATCATCTTTCCAGTAGACGAAGCAGAATGGATCAGGGCAATATTCATCCAGAACAAAAAGGCCGCTATGGAAATAAGGGTCTGTGTATAGTACAACAACCTTAGCAATGCTTATGTCCATGACCCATTCCCCACGCCTTTCAATGATGAGGTCTTGTATAATGTTGCGGGGAATGAAACCTAATCCTTCACAGATGGGTTCTCCGGGTACCATCAGGTTCGAATAACAGAGGACGACAAGTAGAAAACAATGTTCACCAAAGAATGGGGCTCGTATGCATACCACATCATGCCTTTTGGCCTAAAGAATGCACCTTTTGTGTTCTCCCGAATTATTATCACCGTTCTCAGAGACTACATTCACCGGTTCTTGGAGGTATACATGGATGGCTGGATAGTTTACAATCTGCTGAAGAAGCATTCTAGCTTACTTAGAGTAATGTTCGATCGGTGCAGACAACTACAAATCTCCCTAAACATGAAGTGTATATTTGCAGTTCTGTTTGGCACGTTGTTGGGACACATCATTTCCAAAGACAACGTTTGTGTGGACCCTGCAAATACCATGTTTTTGTCGACCGATTCTGCTTCCCATATACACAATTTTCGCAGAAATCAAAATCCAGAGAGCTGTTAGACATAGGTTCTACCATACCTTTACCATGAATTATTTGAAGGCCCTTCTCTCCAATATTTCCAAGCCTTTGATGCCATAGCATGGTATTTTCTATAGAGACCACTAGATTTTCTGCTCTAGTTTCAGGAACCACAGAACTATTGCACCCATTAATAAGAGTGCTACCTTGAATCTTGTACAGAGTTCCAGTCTGAACTCCCCACATCAATACTAGTGCTCCCTCAAGCATCTTGTAAGTATATTTATCGTACACTCTTTTTAGACCTACAACATCCATCTTGCTTACATAAATTAGATTTCTGACTAATGCACGAATATGCAGAGCACCCAGAAGTGTTATAATACTTCTACCTTGCAACTTCAACTTGACTTTTTGTGACCAAGGATTCTTGCCTTCCTGTCATCCCCTAAGAAGATATCATCACCATCATATTTCTCATACTCGCATAACCACTCTCTACGGGGATTGAAGTGAAAGGATGCACCTGGGTCAACGAACCACGACTCATGATCTACATGTGTACTTGAAGAAGAATCCAAGTACACATCCCCACCTTCATCTGAGGTGGTTTTTTCGCATCTGCAGAAGGAGCATCATCAGATCCTTTTCCTTTCTAAGGTACTTTAGATTTATAGTCCCTTTTGAAGTGCCCTTCCTTTCCGCATTTCCAGCACACCTTTACAGGTTTTCCTGGAGATTTAGATCTCCTTCTAGATTTAAATCTCCCACTCGACGGCTTATTTTTTTTGTCATGTTTTGGGACCATCCTCGTACATACAAGGCATCACCATTCTGGCCCTCCATATTTTTCCATCTCATCTCCTCTGACAACAAGGATGAGATTATTTCATCAAATCGCAACGCAGTTGCATTGATACATATTGTGACAACCAAACTGCCCACGAATCTTGTAGAGAACACAACAAATGGATGCACCTATCTTCATCTGAAATTTTAATATCAACAGATAGTAACTGGCCTACCACAATATTAAAGGCATTCATATGCTTTGTCAACGAGTCTCCATGTTTCATCCTCCGATTATATAACATTTTTTGTAGGAACAATTTATTCACTAGAGACTTAGATTGGTACGATGTCCCTAACTTGTCCCACAAAGCCTTTGCTCAAGCTTCCCCTGATAAATTCAACAATACTGAATCCAAGACACACAATTGTATTTTGCTCATTGATTTCCGATCCAACTTCGCCAAGTCTTCAACTGACATTGTTGTTGGTTTAGTACCCGGATTTACCACAATCACTGAACTTTATCCACTAGTAGATCCTCCATCTTGAGTTTCCACAACTAAAAACTTTAACCATTAAATTTCTCGGTCTCTATCTTTACATTGCTCACCATCTTCTTTCACCATAAGAATTGATCATGCAGATCTCCTACTGAATAGGGTCTACCACATGCACGAGAAGAAAACCCCTCAACAAGAAAAGGTGTCCCCGATTGAATTGATTGAAGCCTCATTTCCAATAAATTTGGTTGTTGTTCGAGAGCTAATCATTATGCCTCCCGCTCCTCGGTTTCTTGAAACCACGCAGCCTGCAACTTCCCCCCAAGGCCACTCAAAAAAATCTATTGCTAGTGACCAACCCTTGCAAAGCAACATCTCAGACACATCAACAATGCAACCCGAGAACCTTTAGCACTAGTCATTTTCAGAGTTGTTCGAATTTATCCAACATGCAACTCATAGGGCTGAACAGATCCATAATGACTTGGTCACCGAGCACGAGCACTAGAAGCACTAGCTTGTGACTATCACGGCAGAGTGAGATCAACTCTGACATACCAATCAAGAACTTTAATCAGAGGTCGATCATGTGACATGAAAGCTATAAGCACTATAGCCAAATGTGGCTGATTTAGTTATTGAAGCACCTGAGGAATTTTTGGCTTGCACATTGGCCGGCTGATGCGATCATATTTAGACAACATAAATGGTCGCATCATATTTAGACAACATAAATGGAACTTGTTGTCACCAACAAGGAGCTAAAGAAGAGTTTACATACAGTAATACTAGCGCTACCCAATCTAGCCACAAGCTACATCGCAGAGATCTAGCAGAAACTCCACACAGCCGCTGCGCTAAAAGCTTCACTAATTGTTGCCTTGGTGGATGGTTATGTGCTAAGGGAGCAAGTCAACGATTGGTCAGGTAGCTTGCCATGGAAAACTAACAACTGTATCCACTCTGCCAACAACTCCACCAACGCATCACTGACAACAAGACCTGTAGGGACAAAGGCTAGGTAAAGAAAATCGATGACGAGATCAACTCCCTCAAGCCTAGGGTACAACAAATTGAGGAGGAATCAGACAAGACAAAAAAGAAAATTCTAGATATTGGGCCACCAGTCGATAAGAATTTGATTACTCTATGGGAGGTATGTGACGAGGTCGAAGAATAGTGGAGCACCCTGTAGAACACCCACCCCGATCAACTGAACTGCATATCAACGCCTTAATTTCTCCAAAAGGCGGAAACCCTCACACGCATCTGGGAGATGACATTGGAAGATTATAACCGCTTCCGCGAGGAAACAATTGTTGCATTACTTGAGTTGGCGCCTTCATTTGGAAAAGAAGGCAAAAGTGTATCAAAAGGCTTCCCACATGACTCAAGACCAACACAACCAGAGGTAGAACGAAAGAAGAAGAACCAACACATCAACAAGAAATAACAGCAGAGTCTCCGCCACAAAAACAGAGCTAACAACACTTGAGATAGCTGGTCGTGGCCTCTTGGGGCCTTCGTTTTGAATTTTGGAGTCTGGAGGGAAGAAATGTCAAGAATAGGTGGTTGGGATAATGGTTCAGGTTGCGGAGCTGATAACCAAAGGAAAGGGACGGGAACTAGGAGTGAATGGGCAATTGCGGCAAGGTGGTGGAAGAATACAAAAGAAACTGAGCAAGGGAAATAGAAGCCATCTGAGCATGGAGTCAACCAAGCAGAATTGGCAGTGGGAATGTAGAGCAAAGGACAAAGGGAAAAGTATAGCACAAGGAAGAGGTCGGCAATGAAGAGGGTGAGAAAGGGTAGGACTATCCGCTTATTTGCTTCTTTCCATTCTCGTGAGTTGCATTCTATGAAACTATAAGTTGGAGATTGATGAGATCCATAGCAACTTCTTTAATTTGTAACTTATGTTGTGGGATACATGCTTGCCTTGTCTTGTGGAGTTTTTGAGGTATTTGTGGAAGGGAGTGGTGTTGTGGCACTACACACTTTCTCTACTCATAAATTTTCAAAAGGGATACGACATTATTCCTACCTTTGCAACTATCAATTTGTACTTCTATCCCATTTAGGCAGTAGCCTCCAACCGTTCTAGCTTTAGTCTAGGAAAATATATTCTCTCCTCCTCAAAAATTAGCTAACCAAGATCATTCAATATGATGGTATGAAAAAATAGTAACAAATAGTCACAAAAAATGGGTAGTCACAGTTAGTCATGAAATCATATCTACCTTACCTCACATGTATCATTCATTGTTAAAAGATCACCGATTACCAATTAGTAGACTCTGCAAGGGAATTCCTATTTTTTATGCCATGTAAGATTTCCCAAGTCAAACCATGTCAACACGATTAAATGGCATTAGAATATTAGATGCTCCTAGAAGTTTTGCACGTTTTGATTCCCATGCTCGTGCTGCTTCCACTTTCCATCTCCTCAATTTTATAGATTCTCGTTCTCACACTGCTTTTACTTGCCATCTCCTCAATTTCATAGATAACCTCACCATCAAATAAAGAATAAGATTTGAGAAAGGAGTAGAAGCAAAGTTAACCAAATCTGAAAACCAAAGGGAAAGCACATAAGGCAAGCATAAATGATCATCGAGGTGGAAGGCAGAGCAATTAGGCAATTTTGTAGCAAATGGTTTAGGGAATTGTGGCAACACTCATTAACAATACCAAGAAAATGTCAATAACAAGTGTTTCTATTAGACTAAATATTTAATGCTAAGCAGGTAATTGTAGAGGATGCTAGTAATTCTTCATTATGAAAGCAATTTCCTCACCAATATGCTTTTTAGTCCTAATTTTTGCGCATCGCGGCCTCAGGAAGAGGCCAAATAATATTTTAAAATTGTTCATTGCTACCAAAAAAACATTCTCAAGACTTAACACACTCGAGGAGAAATATATTATAACATTTTCCTTCAAGGTTTAGGTTTGATTTTTAATTCCCGTGTCGCGATTAATACTATGCATTGTATTGATTACTATAGGTCCTACTACCTTATAGAAGGGACAAATAATACCAGTTAAGATTTTTCATTACACTATAACCATGAATGACTACCCTATAGAAGATGGTGATATATTTATTGAACTATGAATGAGCTTGAATTACAGTACCCTTACAACTATATGGGCTGAACCATAGACTGTATAGACTAAGCCCAAGAGTAAAAAAAAAATTCAAGAAGGAGATAGATGAAATGGTGAACGCAAGAATCATGTTTCCAGCAGACGAAGCAGAATGGATCAGGGCAATATTCATCCAGAACAAAAAGGCCGCTATGGAAATAAGGGTCTGTGTATAGTACAACAACCTTAGCAATGCTTATGTCCATGACCCATTCCCCACGCCTTTCAATAATGAGGTCTTGTATAATGTTGCAGGGAATGAAACCTAATCCTTCACAGATGGGTTCTCCGGGTACCATCAAGTTCGAATAACAGAGGATGACAAGTAGAAAACAATGTTCACCAACGAATGGGGCTCGTATGCATACCACATCATGCCTTTTGGCCTAAAGAATGCACCTTTTTTGTTCTCCCGAATTATTATCACCGTTCTCAGAGACTACATTCACCGGTTCTTGGAGGTATACATGGATGGCTGGATATTTTACAATCTGCTGAAGAAGCATTCTAGCTTACTTTGAGTAATGTTCGATCGATGCAGACAACTACAAATCTCCCTAAACATGAAGTGTATATTTGCAGTTCTGTTTGGCACGTTTTTGGGACACATCATTTCCAAAGACAACGTCTGTGTGGACCCTGCAAATACCATGTTTTTGTCGACCGATTCTGCTTCCCATATACACAATTTTCGCAGAAATCAAAATCCAGAGAGCTGTTAGACATAGGTTCTACCATACCTTTACCATGAATTATTTGAAGGCCCTTCTCTAAAATATTTCCAAGCCTTTGATGCCATAACATGGTATTTTCTATAGAGACCACTATATTTTCTGCTCTAGTTTCAGGAACCGCAGAACTATTGCACCCATTAATAAGAGTGCTACATTGAATCTTGTACAGAGTTCCAGTCTGAACTCCCCGCATCAATACTAGTGCTCCCTGAAGCATATTGTAAGTATATTTCTCGTACACTCTTTTTAGACCTACAACATCCATCTTGCTTACATAAATTAGATTTCTGACTAATGCACGAATATGCAGAGCACCCAGAAGTGTTATAATCCTTCTACCTTGCAACTTCAACTTGACTTTTCTGTGACCAAGGATTCTTGCCTTCCTGTCATCCCCTAAGAAGATATCATCACCATCATATTTCTCATACTCGCATAACCACTCTCTACGGGGATTGAAGTGAAAGGATGCACCTGGGTCAATGAACCACGACTCATGATCTACATGTGTACTTGAAGAAGAATCCAAGTACACATCCCCACCTTCATCTGAGGTGGTTTTTTCACATCTGCAGAAGGAGCATCATCAGATCCCTTTCCTTTCTAAGGTACTTTAGATTTATAGTCCCTTTTGAAGTGCCCTTCCTTTCCGCATTTCCAGCACACCTTTACAGGTTTTCCTGGAGATTTAGATCTCCTTCTAGATTTAAATCTCCCACTCGACGGCTTAATTTTTTTTTATGTTTTGGGACCATCCTCGTACATACAAGGCATCACCATTCTGGCCCTCCATATTTTTCCATCTCATCTCCTCTGACAACAAGGATGAGACTATTTCATCAAATCACAATGCAGTTGCATTGATACATATTGCGAAAACCAAACTGCCCACGAATCTGGTAGAGAACACAACAAACAGATGCACCTATCTTCATATGAAATTTTATTATCAGCAGATAGTAACTGACCTACCACAATATTAGAGGCATTCATATGCTTTGTCAACGAGTCTCCATCTTTCATCCTCCGGTTATACAACATTTTTTGTAGGAACAATTTATTCACTAGAGACTTAGATTGGTACGATGTCCCTAACTTGTCCCACAAAGCCTTTGCTGAAGCTTCCCCTGATAAATTCAACAATACTGAGTGCAAGACACACAATTGTATTTTGCTCTTTGATTTCCGATCCAACTTCGCCAAGACTTCAACTGACATTGTTGTTGGTTTAGTACCCGGATTTACCACAATCACTGATCTTTATCCACTAGTAGATCCTCCATCTTGAGTTTCCACAACTAAAAACTTTAACCATTAAATTTCTCGGTCTCTATCTTTACATTGCTCACCATCTTCTTTCACCATAGGAATTGATCGTGCAGATCTCCTACTGAATAGGGTCTACCACATGCACGAGAAGAAAACCTCTCAACAAGAAAAAGTGTCCCCGATTGAATTGTTTGAAGCCTCATTTCCAATAAATTTGGTTTTTGTTCGAGAGCTAATCATTATGCCTCCCACTCCTCGGTTTCTTAAAACCACGTAGCCTACAACTTCCCCCCAAGGCCACTCAGAAAAATCTATTGCTAGCGACCAACCCTTGGAAAGCAACATCTTAGACACATCAACAATGCAACCCGAGAACCTTTAGCACTAGTCATTTTCAGAGTTGTTCGAATTTATGCAACATGCAACTCATAGGGCTGAACAGATCCATAATGACTTGGTCACCGAGCACGAGCACCAGAAGCACTAGATTGTGACTATCACGGCAGAGTGAGATCAACTCTGACATACCAATCAAAAACTGTAATCACAGGTCGATCATGTGACATGAAAGCTATAAGCACTATAGCCAAATGTGGCTGATTTAGTTATTGAAGCACCTGAGGAATTTTTAGCTTGCACATTGGCCCGCTGTTGCGATCATATTTAGACAACATAAATGGTCGCATCATATTTAGACAACATAAATGGAACTTGTGCTCACCAACAAGGAGCTAAAGAAGACTTTACATATAGTAAGACTAGCGCTGCCCAATCTAGCCACAAGCTACATCGCAGATATCTAGCAGAAACTCCACACAGCCGCTGCGCTAAAAGCTTCACTAATTGTTGCCTTGGCAGATGGTTATGTTCTAAGGGAGCAAGTCAACGATTTGTCAGGTAGCTTGGCCATGGAAAACTAACAACTGTATCCACTCCACCAACGCATCACTGACAACAAGACCTGTAGGGACAAAGGCCAGGTAAAGAAAATCGATGACGAGATCAACTCCCTCGAGCCTAGGGTACAACAAATTGACGAGGAATCAGACATGACAAAAAAGAAAATTCTTGATATTAGGCCACCAGTAGATAAGCATTTGACTACTCTGTGGGAGGTATGTGACGAGGTCGAAGAATAGTGGAGCACCCTGCAGAACACCCACCTCAATCATCTGAATTGCATATCAACGCCTTAATTTCTCCCAAAGGCGGAAACCCTCACACGCATCTGGGAGATGACATTGGAAGATTATAACCGCTTCCGCGAGGAAACAATTGTTGCATTACTTGAGTTGGCGCCTTCATTTGGAAAAGAAGGCAAAAGTGTAGCAAAAGTTGTCCCACATGACTCAAGACCAACACAACCAGAGGTAGAACCGAAAGAAGAAGAACCAGCACGTCAACAAGAAATAACAACAGAGTCTCTACCACAAAAACAGAGCTAACAACACTTGAGATAGCTGGTCGTGGCCTCTTGGGGCCTTCGTTTTGGATTTTGGAGTCTGGAGGGAAGAAATGTCAAGAATAGGTGGCTGGGATAATGGTTCAGGTTGCAGAGCTGATAACCAAAGGAAAGGGACGGGAACTAGGAGTGAATGGGCAATTGCGGCAAGGTGGTGGAAGAATACAAAAGAAACCGAGCAAGGGAAATAGAAGCCATCTGAGCGTGGAGTCAACCAAGAAGAATTGGCAGTGGGAATGTAGAGCAAAGGACAAAGGGAAAAGTATAGCACAAGGAAGAGGTCGGCAATGAAGAGGATGAGAAAGGGTAGGACTATCCTCTTATTTGCTTCTTTCCATTCTCGTGAGTTGCATTCTATGAAACTATAAGTTGGAGATTGATGAGATCCATAGCAACTTCTTTTATTTGTAACTTATGTTGTGGGATACATGCTTGCCTTGCCTTGTGGAGTTTTTGAGGTATTTGTGGAAGGGAGTGGTGTTGTGGCACTACACACTTTCTCTACTCATAAATTTTAAAAAGGGATACGACATTATTCCTACCTTTGCAACTATCAATTTGTACTTCTATCCCATTTAGGAAGTAGCCTCCAACTGTTCTAGCTTTAGTCTAGGAAAATATATTCTCTCCTCCTCAAAAATTAGCTAACCAAGATCATTCAATATGATGGTATGAACAAATAGTAACAAATAGTCACAAAAAATGGGTAGTCACAGATAGTCATGAAATCATATCTACCTTACCTCACATGTATCATTCATTGTTAAAAGATCACCGATTACCAATTAGTAGACTCTGCAAGGGAATTCCTATTTTTTATGCCATGTAAGATTTCCCAAGTCAAAGCATGTCAACACGATTAAATGGCATTAGAATATTAGATGCTCCTAGAAGTTTTGCATGTTTTGATTCCCATGCTCGTGCTGCTTCCACTTTCCATCTCCTCAATTTTATAGATTCTCGTTCTCACACTGCTTTTACTTGCCATCTCCTCAATTTCATAGATAACCTCACCATCAAATAAAGAATAAGATTTGAGAAAGGAGCAGAAGCAAAGTTAACCAAATTTGAAAACCAAAGGGAAAGCACATAAGGCAAGCATAAATGATCATCGAGGTGGAAGGCAGAGCAATTAGGCAATTTTGTAGCAAATGGTTTAGGGAATTGTGGCAACACTCATTAACAATACCAAGAAAATGTCAATACCAAGTGTTTCTATTAGACTAAATATTTAATGTTAAGAAGGTAATTGTAGAGGATTCTAGCAATTCTTCATTATGAAAGCAATTTCCTCACCAATATGCTTTTTAGTACTAATTTTTGCGCATCTCGGCCTCAGGAAGAGGCCAAATAATATTTTAAAATTGTTCATTGCTACCAAAAAAACATTCTCAAGACTTAACACACTCGAGGAGAAATATATTATAACATTTTCCTTCAAGGTTTAGGTTTGATTTTTAATTCCCATGTCGCGATTAATACTATGCATTGTATTGATTACTATAGGTCCTACTACCTTATAGAAGGCACAAATAATACCAGTTAAGATTTTTCATTACACTATAACCATGAATGACTACCCTATAGAAGATGGTGATATATTTATTGAACTATGAATGAGCTTGAATTACAGTACCCTTACAACTATATTGGCTGAACCATAGACTGTATAGGCTAAGCCCAAGAGTAAAAAAAAAATTCAAGAAGGAGATAGATGAAATGGTGAACGCAGGAATCATCTTTCCAGCAGACGAAGCAGAATGGATCAGGGCAATAGTCATCTAGAATAAAAAGGCCGCTATGGAAATAAGGGTCTATGTATAGTACAACAACCTTAGCAATGCTTATGTCCATGACCCATTCCCCACGCCTTTCAATGATGAGGTCTTGTATAATGTTGCGGGCAATGAAACCTAATCCTTCACAGATGGGTTCTCCGGGTACCATCAGGTTCGAATAACAGAGGACGACAAGTAGAAAACAATGTTCACAAAAGAATGGGGCTCGTATGCATACCACATCATGCCTTTTGGCCTAAAGAATGCACCTTTTGTGTTCTCCCGAATTATTATCACCGTTCTCAAAGACTACATTCACCGGTTCTTGGAGGTATACATGGATGGGTGGATAGTTTACAATCTGCTGAAGAAGCATTCTAGCTTACTTAGAGTAATGTTCGATCGGTGCAGACAACTACAAATCTCCCTAAACATGAAGTATACATTTGCAGTTCTGTTTGGCACGTTGTTGGGACACATCATTTCCAAAGACAATGTTTGTGTGGACCCTGCAAATACCATGTTTTTGTCGATCGATTTTGCTTCCCATATACACAATTTTTGTAGAAATCAAAATCCAGAGAGCTGTTAGACATAGGTTCTACCATACCTTTACCATGAATTATTTGAAGGCCCTTCTCTCCAATATTTCCAAGCCTTTGATGCCATAGCATGGTATTTTCTATAGAGACCACTAGATTTTCTGCTCTAGTTTCAGGAACCACAGAATATTGCACCCATTAATAAGAGTGCTACCTTGAATCTTGTACAGAGTTCCAGTCTGAACTCCCCGCATCAATACTAGTGCTCCTTGAAGCATCTTGTAAGTATATTTCTCGTACACTCCTTTTAGACCTACAACATCCATCTTGCTTACATAAATTAGATTTCTGACTAATGCACGAATATGCAGAGCACCCAAAAGTGTTATAATCCTTCTACCTTGCAACTTCAACTCGACTTTTCTGTGACCAAGGATTCTTTCCTTCCTGTCATCCCCTAAGAAGATATCATCACCATCATATTTCTCATACTCGCATAACTACTCTCTACGGGGATTGAAGTGAAAGGATGCACCTGGGTCAATGAACCACGACTCATGATCTACATGTGTACTTGAAGAAGAATCCAAGTACACATCCCCACCTTCATCTGAGGTGGTTTTTTCGCATCTGCAGAAGGAGCATCATCAGATTCCTTTCCTTTCTAAGGTACTTTAGATTTATAGTCGCTTTTGAAGTGCCCTTCCTTTCTGCATTTCCAGCACACCTTTATAGGTTTTCCTGGAGATTTAGATCTCCTTCTAGATTTAAATCTCCCACTCGACGGCTTATTTTTTTTTTCATGTTTTGGGACCATCCTCGTACATACAAGGCATCACCATTCTGGCCCTCCATATTTTTCCATCTCATCTCCTCTGACAACAAGGATGAGACTATTTCATCAAATCGCAACGCAGTTGCATTGATCCATATTGTGACAACCAAACTTCCCACGAATCTGGTAGAGAACACAACAAACGGATGCACCTATCTTCATCTGAAATTTTAATATCAACAGATTGTAACTGGCCTACCACAATATTAAAGGAATTCATATGCTTTGTCAACGAGTCTCCATCTTTCATCCTCTGGTTATACAACATTTTTTGTAGGAACAATTTATTCACTAGAGACTTAGATTGGTACGATGTCCCTAACTTGTCCCACAAAGCCTTTGCTGAAGCTTCCCCTGATAAATTCAAAAATACTGAATCCAAGACACACAATTGTATTTTTCTCTTTGATTTCCGATCCAACTTCTCCAAGTCTTCAACTGACATTGTTGTTGGTTTAGTACCCGGATTTACCACAATCACTGATCTTTATCCACTAGTAGATCCTCCATCTTGAGTTTCCACAACTAAAAACTTTAACCATTAAATTTCTTGGTCTCTATCTTTACATTGCTCACCATCTTCTTTCACCATAAGAATTGATCGTGCAGATCTCCTACTGAATAGGGTCTACCACATGCACGAGAAGAAAACCCCTCAACAAGAAAAGGTGTCCTCGATTGAATTGTTTGAAACCTCATTTCCAATAAATTTGGTTTTTGTTCGAGAGCTAATCATTATGCCTCCATCTCCTCGGTTTCTTGAAACCACGCAGCCTGCAACTTCCCCCCAAGGCCACTCAGAAAAATCTATTGCTAGCGACCAACCCTTGCAAAGCAACATCTCAGACACATCAACAATACAGCCCGAGAACCTTTAGCACTAGTCATTTTCAGAGTTGTTCAAATTTATCCAACATGCAACTCATAGGGCTGAACAGATCCATAATGACTTGGTCACCGAGCACGAGCACCAGAAGCACTAGCTTGTGACTATCATGGCAGAGTGAGATCAACTCTGACATACCAATCAAAAACTGTAATCGCAGGTCGATCATGTGACATGAAAGCTATAAGCACTATAGCCAAATGTGGCTGATTTAGTTATTGAAGCACCTGAGGAATTTTTGGCTTGCACATTGGCCCACTGATGCGATCATATTTAGACAACATAAATGGTCGCATCATATTTAGACAACATAAATGGAACTTGTGGTCACCAACAAGGAGCTGAAGAAGAGTTTACATACAGTAAGACTAGCGCTGCCCAATCCAGCCACAAGCTACATCGCAGAGATCTAGCAGAAACTCCACACAGCCGCTGCGCTAAAAGCTTCACTAATTGTTGCCTTGGCGGATCGTTATGTGCTAAGGGAGCAAGTCAACGATTGGTCATTGTTATAGACAATTTTGTGCCTTACAGCAGCAGGTATGAATTGTCAATAATCCAAGGGATCCAAAGTTCCCTAAACATGATGTTCCTACCCCTAGAGGAACAAGGTCAGCAAACCAACAGCTCTCAGATCAGTTCTCCACCTGAAAACACTCAAAAACAAGCAATCCTGAAATCAAAGCAGGTGCTCCACTAGGCTTCTGCGCTGAAACACAACTCCTCCATGGTGTACCTGCGTTGCAAAGCAGGTAGAACAAAGGCCACCTGCGTTGAGCGAGATTGGACAAGTGGCACACTGAGTCATTGCTCCAAAAATGACACTTGGATCAGGGATTTCGCCTTGTGATGAGTCAGAGGCTCTGTTTCTCCAAGTGGAAGCAAAGTTCACCAAGTGGACTCAAGAACTGAAGATCAACTGAAGAGAGAGAGGACACAAGGCAGCTACACATCAGTTGCAAGCTGACTCATCCTTTCTCAATTCATCTATATATTGAGCTCTCTCCTATGAGCTCAGGGGGCTGGAATTTTGTGCAAAGTAATTATATGTTGTTGGTTTCACTATAGAGCTATTGGGTGATTGCTTGAAGGAGGTGAAGAGGAGAAATTATTTCTGCTGGGAGGTGTTGCTGGATTGGAGCCTTCAATGGTTGTAACACTCTCAGAACCTTTACTTCTTCATTAATAAAAGCTATTGAGGTTCTTCTATATGCTCTTGTTTCAATGATATATTGTGATAATTGTATATTTGATTTACACTAATCCTTGAATCAGTTATGATTGCATGTTGCTTGTAGTTTCCTTCTTTGCTATTTTGCAGGATCTCATTGTAGCTGGGCCAGCAATAGAGCAAGGAGCTGGGAGCAAGTAGCCATAGAGAAGAGTTTGGATTCGACACTAAGCGCAAGGCAACGGTTAGTGCATTCTTTCATTCTCTTTTGCTTTCATAAAGAAGTAAACCTTCAGTAGTTTCCTTTACAGTTGTTGCTGAGGTACTATCACCCTTAGAGTGGGATAGGGTCATCCGAATCGGATACTTTTCCCTACAACAAACTGGCGACTCCGCTGGGGATCGTATCTGTTTGATTGTGTTTGTAGTATTTTGCTATTCATTTCCTGAACAAAAGAGTACCAAATCGAAAAGCTTTTGACTATATCAAAAGCGAAGTAGAGGGCAGCTACTCTAGCTCATTTCTGATCATGTTCATGATTTGAAGAGCTGATCTACAAGGATCCTTGTAAGCTCTTAGTGATATCTTTTCACCTTCCTTGTCATCCCTTTGAGTGTGCTTGACTGATTGCTTCTGATTTGAGCAAAAACTGTACATTTTTGAGAAAATTGTGACCCGGAAACTGTGAAAACGTAACTTTCGTTTTCCAAAGCAGGTAGTACACAGGCTACCTGCTTTGCAACGCAGGTCCCGAAGGGGCTACCTGTGCTGAGAGCCAGACTGGCTGTGCAGCACCTGCGTTGGCCCAATTTTGCCTAGTGCAGTTGGGGTTTCCTCCCTTTCTCTTGCCTGTTTTCACTTAGATTTTGCTGCAAGTTGTCTTTCTTGTACCTGTTCTGAAACCAACCTTACTTGCCATCATTCCGCCTCTGTTATATAACGAAATTGTATTTGTTCTTTTGTATTTCTTGCGTCATTTACAATTTCCCATAACGAAAAGTAAACTAGTCTTGCTTTGGCCTCTTAGATCTGAACCTGTGTTAGGCATTTTGCTAGTCTAAAGAGTTAGCTTGTTTGATGTCCATAGCTGATTAGTCATTTTACTTTCGTCATTATGGTTTGATTTCATGTATTTCCAGTGATTAAACAAGTAAATCTTAAGGTGTCTTTTGATTTTGGACAAGCTTGTTTGCTTTCGCTTTAAATCGAAATCAAAGTTATATAGCAACTTTCTTTTTGTAACCCATCAACATTAAGAAAGGGAAAAGAAAATACATGCATTGTGAATTTTGCATTTGAAAAAGTTTGCATGATGATTTGGGAAAAAATTGCATTAGTGTGTGCTCTATGATCTGTGTGAAAAGATTTGCCTTTCTTCTCCTCAGTAGTTAAGATTTTCAAAGTTGAAAGATTGAAAAGATTGCTTCTCATCTTAGACTGCATTCAGGAATTTGTTACATACATCTCGTGGTGATCCTTAAAGGCAAACTGCTAAGCAAGATCAACATTAAAATAAATTCAATTTACATAACAACGCTTTGTAACATAACGCAAACATATAGAGGTCTAGGTAGAGACGTGTTCCGGCGTCGTTAAACATAGTGATTGTCGATCTCTACGAAGGTGGGTGATTCCTCGTGAGAGTCGGTGGCACTAATACGGACTTGTGCTCCCACGTACCGTCGCGTATATATTGGGAGACCCCTATAGGAAAAAGCCTTTATCCATAGGAAGCCGTGTCGACCGCCCTACTGATCGCGATGCAGTGAACACAACATTCACGAAGATCGACCACCCGTACCGTGAAACGTATTCTGTGGTTTCGCGAAAAGTTTGGCACACCCTCTGCCTAGAACTCCAGAGAAGTTTCTTTTGGCCTTTTTCAAACTCTATAACTGAAAAAGTTCATCCGAGCATTTGTCACTTCGGGCTCGTTAAAACATCGAAGGCGACTAGAGTCATCTTTAGCTTTTTCTCGACTCTTGAAACATGAAAAAGCAAAGTTGTGTCTAAAGCGTCGTTAATAAAATTTATTTTAATCGGAACATAATCACCTGTTATTCCCACGTTGATCTTTCAGTTGAAAAGTATGGAGCCCACCAACCAAGGAAGTAACCTTGGCGGAAGTCCCAATCCCTTCTCCTCTTGGGGAGATGTTGGTGCGCCTCATATGGCCACATTGTCACTTCCAGGATTGACAATTGGCCTACCTGTATGGCTCTTTTCAACTAATGTAGTTCAGATCGCCACTAATCCTGAGCAGTCGAATCAACAGTCAGACCAGTCTAGAACTACCCACCAGCCTTCCACTTCTTACAATTCTTCCTCTGATCCTTCATCTTCACAAGGAAGAGCCAGCAAAGGTCAGCCTCCCATGGAGAAGAAGGAAAAGAAGAAGAGAGAAAAGAAGCAGAAGGGGCCTATGGCGAAGGCGACTGGGGGCAAGCAAAAGACAACTGACAAAAATCCACACACTGCACCGACCGGGCCTAAATCGCCATGTGTCATTTGCAAAGGGACCCATTTCCATCGTGATTGTCCTTGTATTCCCCGGATACTAAGGGACTGGTCCCCAAGGTTGCACAATCCGGTAGCATCAACCTCTGATAGACATGTTGATTGCATTCCGTCAGCTACCGAGAGTGAAGGACGAAGAGGGAGACCAAGATCACCCTGTATGCTGTGTGAAGGCGACCACGCCATCCACCGTTGTCCATTCTTAGATAAGGCAAAGAGAGTTTTGGAAGATCGTCTGGTTTCACCGTTACGACTTCCTCCTGGATACCAAAAACTCGCGCCTAATCCCTCGATAGTTGAAAATCCAGCTGACCCGCTCAAATGGTCAACTGAAGTGTCGGTCATCGAGAATGAACCTACTGAATCCAAACCAGACGAAAGTCTAAAGGTCGAAACGGCAGTTGACCCGGTTCTTCCTTCAGAGGTTTCATCCTCAAATGACACCGTCGTTGAAGATTCATCTTCAAATGACACCCTCACTGAAGAGAATAAGGATGACACCGTCCATATTCTTTTCATCAACACAGACTCTGATGAGCATCAGGGCAATGCGCCCATTCCTTTATCGCAGGAAGGAACATCGTCAGGGTCGTATCCGGCCGTATATTCGGTCCCACCGCCAAGCAACCTAGTTGTATCCTTTGATTGGAATCAACTAGGCAGACCCCGGTTACCAGCCAGTATCCCATTCAGAATCATCGTCCAAATCTACAGAATGGTGATGGCTGGAACTATCATTGATGAAGGGGCATCTGTGAGTATCCTTTCCTCTATTGCTTGGAAAGCACTGGGTTGCCCAGCGCTTTTACCTGAGATGAGAAATCTATCAGGTTTTGATAAAGGAACCAGTCGCCCGTTAGGGATTCTACCCAATGTTCCAGTTACATTGAAAGGGAAGACAGTTCATATGAACATCATGGTCGTCCAGGGACCCTTAGTTTATAACTTACTCCTTGGACGAGACTATATATATTGCATGGAGGCGATAGTGTCCTCACTCTTTAGAGTTATGTGTTTTCCGCATGAAGGAAGAATGGTCAAGCTCGTAGACCAACTTTCATTTCCAGGATCACGCATCGCATATAGTCAAATACCATCCCTTAACGGTCTATTCGCTCAAGGAATGCCTCCACCCCCGGTTCTACTTCCCGATGAATGCGAGTGATTCGGAAAGAAAGAACTGGGACCCAGGGGGCATGCACCCTAGCCTGCCTTGGGTAGAGGAAACCTTGGGTATAAAGTTAATTTCCGCAGAAGAATGGACTAGTCCGTACCCCGTCAAAAGAGGGTTGTTCTAGGATAAAGTTCTTTTGTCAAAGTTATGTGAGTGATACAAAGTTCGCTCCCTTTGTCTAAAAAAGTAGGCTCTCCTAAGGGAGGAGATCCATTTGTGACGGCAAGTAGCCACCATCTTTGAAGTCAAGCCTCACCCTTTAAAACATATGTTTTGAAGGATAAGTAGGGGCAGTCTCCAAAGAAAGAGATGAAATTGCTGCAACAAGTAGTCACCATCCTTAGCAACCTAATGATAGACATCGCCGGAAAAAGAGTTTAGTTTGCGGCAACAAGCAAAACCATTTTTTCGGATAATAAGTAAGAGGAAGAACCTTGAAATTATACTTTATACCTGGGGGCATGCGAACCTTTTGGAGTGCAAGCACGGGACGACTATTTATTTTTTAAATTTTTAGGTCCTCCCTTTAAACCTGTAGGTCTAACCCGTTAAACTCGTAGGATTAGCCGTTTCCAGCTTGCATAAAGAAAGGATGTGGGGCAAAAGTTAAAACTTGCCAAATTGGAGTAGCTAATGAGGTATAGCTCCTTAAATAAGAATACCTCACCTGAGGCGTTCCTTGTATTAAGACTGGTATAATTGAGCAAGGTTTGAACGCATTCAAGCTCGTTAAAAAATGAACTGCCCCTTAAAGTTTAGGGGGCATATGCCTCATCTGCATTATTATGCTGGGGGCATCCATAATCGAGCAGTTTTTGTACAGAGTTCATGCTCGTTAAAAAATAAACATAAATTGTGAGCAATCTTTCCCTACAGTTCAAGCTCATCCAGAAAAAATGAACCGGTAAATAACCTTGAGAAATGTAACCTTTGACTGCCATATTAAAAGCCATTGGTCGTGTTTATATGCCATCACCTCCATCCGTTCATTTGGCCAATCGTTCATCTCCATACGTTTGTTTACCCATTTTGAGGAACAGCGGCGAAGAGTGATTTCACTTAGCCATCCTTGTGACACTGTCGTGATTGGAAAATTCCAACCTGTACCTGGAATCTGCTGCTATCCCTGTTCATCACTCGTTCCTCAAAAGACGAGTCTTCTTTGAGCTCTTTTCACTGACTCGTAAAATATGAAAAGTTTGCCGAGTTTTGGCCTTCCAGCTCGTTAAAGCGACCGGAAAGCTATCCCTCCTCTAGATTTTAATATTTTTGGACCTGAGGGATTATTGCACAAAAAGATCGAGCGCTTGTTTTGTTCGGCTCGTTAAAGAAATCGAAAATTCATCCCTTCTGTATTGTTTTATACTTTTTCGGACTTAAGGGATTAGATGACGAAAAATGAATTTTGGAGTCGACTTTATGTACCTTTTCAGACTCTCTAAAAATGAAAAGGACCGAGTTATCCTTGTCGTTAGACTCGTTAAATGTATTAAATAGCGACAAACTTGTCTTTAGACGAGAACGAGTTTCCCTATTGCTAGGCTCGTTAAAACATAGTGATGGGCTTGCCTGAAGGGCAGGTTATAGAACAAGCATATGTTATCCTCCTCAAGCTTGAAAAAAATAAAGAGGTACTGGTCAGCAATGACTGGGGAAAAATTGGGAGAACCTCACAGCATTAATGGTAGCAAGTCGCTCTTGAACATGACACTTTGTCCTCCGTATCACATCGGGTTGGGTTGTTTCATTCACCGGTCTCATAACCATGGTCCTCGCCACACCATCCACATTTGTGGTAATGCTACCAATCCATCACATCAGTGTCGTTATATGTTCAAGAGATGTTTTTCTGCAAAGATTCAACCATGTCCCATCCACTGCCATACATTGTCCTTCATCCATTTCATGACCGCCACCCTGAATCATACATCACAGTTTGTTTTCACCTCATCACAATCATTAGCTCCGTTCCGTGTCACTGATGTGGGATTCATTAAGGCCCTCCTTTGACGGATCGCTCCTTGTCGACATCAGCTCACTATCCAAGGAATTGATCTAGGAACACCCCCTTCAGTACTCTGAAGCTTGCATGCCTCAATGGCAAGTTTCTCACTTCCGGCGACAGGTATACATCAATGACCTTCGACCAGAAGATTTTGCATGGTGGTCGACGCCAAGTCCTTTATTCCCACCATGTGAATTGTACTGCCGCACCTTGAGGGTCATCATCCTTATCGGTGATTCCTCTCGCGCTTGTTAACGGTTTACATCATTGACCGGTAATCAAGCGATGTCTTTTCATGTTCGACTTCAAGAAATTCTCACATGGATCGACTTGTACATCGAGTGAAGATCGGAAGAGATTGAAGACCCCGGATCTAGTTTCATCCATCCGGGCTGCGATATATATTCAGGACATAAAGACATTTGATATGTACATCATTACAGCAGATGATCATCCTTCTCAAAGGATGATAATTTCAGCAGAGAATTATCAGTCTACCATCAGACGATCGTATGTTCTATGTACCAAAATGTATTTATAAAGCTGAGCATGGGAATGCCCGCCTCAGCTAGATCATGAAAAAGTATGAAAGAATAATGTATTGTATTGTATCTTATTACAGGACACTTCTCAGCAGATTGAATGAACTTCGGATCCTCCTAATAAAGCATTTCACCCGATAAACGACCTCATACTTTAGGGGGCATCTGTTATAGACAATTTTGTGCCTTACAGCAGCAGGTATGAATTGTCAATAATCCAAGGGATCCAAAGTTCCCTAAACATGATGTTCCTACCCCTAAAAGAACAAGGTCAGCAAACCAACAGCTCTCAGATCAGTTCTCCACCTGAAAACACTCAAAAACAAGCAATCCTGAAATCAAAGCAGGTGCTCCACTAGGCTTCTGCGCTGAAACACAACTCCTCCATGGTGTACCTACGTTGCAAAGTAGGTAGAACAAAGGCCACCTGCGTTGAGCGAGATTGGACAAGTGGCACACTGAGTCATTGCTCCAAAAATGACACTTGGATCAGGGATTTCACCTTGTGATGAGTCAGAGGCTCTGTTTCTCCAAGTGGAAGCAAAGTTCACCAAGTGGACTCAAGAACTGAAGATCAACTGAAGAGAGAGAGGACACAAGGCAGCTACACATCAGTTGCAAGCTGACTCATCCTTTCTCAATTCATCTATATATTGAGCTCTCTCCTATGAGCTCAGGGGGCTGGAATTTTGTGCAAAGTAATTATATGCTGTTGGTTTCACTATAGAGCTATTGGGTGATTGCTTGAAGGAGGTGAAGAGGAGAAATTCTTTCTGCTGGGAGGTGTTGCTGGATTGGAGCCTTCAATGGTTGTAACACTCTCAGAACCTTTACTTCTTCATTAATAAAAGCTATTGAGGTTCTTCTATATGCTCTTGTTTCAATGATATATTGTGATAATTGTATATTTGATTTACACTAATCCTTGAATCAGTTATGATTGCATGTTGCTTGTAGTTTCCTTCTTTGCTATTTTGCAGGATCTCATTGTAGCTGGGCCAGCAATAGAGCAAGGAGCCGGGAGCAAGCAGCCATAGAGAAGAGTTTGGATTCGACACTAAGCGCAAGGCAACGGTTAGTGCATTCTTTCATTCTCTTTTGCTTTCATAAAGAAGTAAACCTTCAGTAGTTTCCTTTACAGTTGTTGCTGAGGTACTATCACCCTTAGAGTGGGATAGGGTCATCCGAATCGGATACTTTTCCCTACAACAGTCATGTAGCTTGGCCATGGAAAACTAACAACTGTATCCACTCCACCAACAACTCCACCAACGCATCACTGACAACAAGACCTGTAGGGACAAAGGCCAGGTAAAGAAAATCGATGACGAGATCAACTCCCTCGAGCCTAGGGTACAACAAATTGAGGAGGAATCAGACAAGACAAAAAAGAAAATTCTTGATAGTAGGCCACCAGTCGATAAGCATTTGATTACTCTGTGGGAGGTATGTGACGAGGTCGAAGAATAGTGGAGAACCCTGCAGAACACCCACCCCGATCAAATGAACTGCATATCAATGCCTTAATTTCTCCAAAAGGTGGAAACCCTCACATGCATATGGGAGATGACATTGGAAGATTACAACCGCTTCCGCGAGGAAACAATTGTTGCATTACTTGAGTTGGCGCCTTCATTTGGAAAAGAAGGCAAAAGTGTAGCAAAAGTTGTCCCACATGACTCAAGACCAACACAACCAGAGGTAGAACCGAAAGAAGAAGAACCAGCACATCAACAAGAAATAACAGCAGAGTCTCCGCCACAAAAACAGAGCTAACAACACTTGAGATAGCTGGTCGTGGCCTCTTGGGGCCTTCGTTTTGAATTTTGGAGTCTGGAGGGAAGAAATGTCAAGAATAGGTGGCTGGGATAATGGTTCAGGTTGCGGAGCTGATAACCAAAGGAAAGGGACGGGAACTAGGAGTGAATGGGCAATTGCGGCAAGGTGGTGGAAGAATACAAAAGAAACCGAGCAAGGGAAATAGAAGCCATATGAGCGTGGATTCAACCAAGCAGAATTGAGAGTGGGAATGTAGAGCAAAGGACAAAGGGAAAAGTATAGCAAAGGAAGAGGTCGGCAATGAAGAGGGTGAGAAAGGGTAGGACTATCCTCTTATTTGCTTCTTTCCATTCTCGTGAGTTGCATTCTATGAAACTATAAGTTGGAGATTTCCAAGAAACTATAAGTTGCTATACGTGTCAAGAAAAATTCTATTGAAATACAAGACACTAGAATGAGATTTAATCCAATTATCTATGCAAGCATCACAAACCAATTTTTATGTGGTCCCTCTAGGTGCTAAAACATGTTGAATAACTGCATCAAAGCTAAGCCAGAATTGAACCTTTCCCAACAAAGGGAAAAATATAGCACAAGGAAGATGTCGGCAATGAAGAGGGTGAGAAATGGTAGGACTATCCTCTTATTTTCTTATTTCCATTCTCGTGAGTTGCATTCTATGAAACTATAAGTTGGAGATTTCCAAGAAACTATAAGTTGCTATATGTGTCAAGAAAATTTCTATTGAAATACAAGACACTAGAATGAGATTTAATCCAATTATCTATGCAAGCATCAAAAACCAATTTTTATGTGGTCTCTCGAGGTGCTAAAACATGTTGAATAACTACATCAAAGCTAAGCCAGAATTGAACCTTGGCTAACTATGAAGGACTTGTTGCTTCCCACTATAGAATCCAACCCCTTTAAAAATTAAATTGAAAAAGATATAATGTAATTTATTAAACTTATATGTGCATGTCCTGAGACCATTTAATATAACCTCCATAAATGAAATCACACATAAAATATAAATATAAATCACCACTTCTTATTAAAATAAATATTACAAACATATAATAATATTGAACTAGTAATCAATCACAAGAATTTGGGTGCCATAAACCAAGATCCTTATTATACCCAAACAGAAATGTACATGACTAATATGATAGAGAAAATAAAAATTAATCAGGTTACTTGTACCTAAAAAAAATTGCTTAAACATGGAGATATACTTTAATCCACTTATCTATACACAAGTTAGACTTAACAAAACAAGTCCACATATAAAAGAATAGATACATCACAAGTAAATCTTTGCTTCCCGTTATGAGATTCCACTAAAAACAAAGATGACATTTTATTAAAATAAATAATCATGAAATATTAATAACAGACAATAATATTGATTGGATAAACAATCAAAAGGATTGGGTTGCCACGAACTTCCAAGATCGTTAATAGGCTGAACCAATAAAGATACGATAAAATGTGAGAAAAATTCATCCAAGTCCAGCGGCCCACTTGCACTGCTTAATATTAAGTGATTGCTGGTTCTAGTGATAATTGCTTCTTCGTGCGCACCCTTCTGGTGCATTAATCCGACTGATTCATTCAAAGTATAAAAACCCTAGGATTATATGCTCTCATACCAAATGTTATAAGCCAAATACATAAAATTCAATAGTTCACACAATGTACAACAATGTGAGCATTAATGACAACCCAAATATAGATAATAATACAGAAATGCCTCAAAATACCTCAAATAGATTCATACATTGAAATAACATCCATACCATCCATAATGAATACATCATCGCTATATACACCAATCCACACATTACACATGCAATCCCTTCATTATTAGGATGATCCTATTACATATACATTTACATATTCCATAGTAAGGCCGAGAACGCAAAATATGTTCATTTAAGGTCTCAAAATGACTCTTGATGTTTTTGACTTCAGATTTTCCAAACTAGCATAGCTAGAAAAAATAGTCTTGTGGATTGATTCGTCCACTTTTTCTACTTTGAAAGCATCAAGATGGATGAAAAAGAAGATACTCATCCAATCCAGATCATACACCCCCATTTTGGGGGGATTTTGGTCCCCAAAAGCATCCACTGAATGAGGTGAGTATATTTTGATGAAAACTTGACTAAAATGAGAGGGCAGGGGTGACTCAGCTTCATACATTCATGGACATCAAAATTATTTTCTTGTAGCTGATTGTCTGAAAAAATAAATGAGCATATTAAAACATAATTACTAATAGATTTAGTATGCGAACATCAAGTAATAAGTTAACCTAAACATCACTTATCTCGATTAAAGAAATAACCTCTTCTATTTTTTTCTTAGCTTGAAACATATCAACATAAGTCTAGTCACACCTCAAGTGTTTTGTTAGGGGAGAAAGATGACAAGTATACCAAGGCTTTGATAATATGGGCTAAACACATTCCCTCGTGTTACTCGGCTGTGAGCGAGCCTATTGAGTAACCCAACAGAGTCACCTCAAGGAGATGCAAAGCATCGCTTCATTGCCAGAAGACCTGTTTAATACCACGATGAAGTTGTTTGCATCACCTCATTGTGGAGGAATCATTTCTCTTCTTTAACCTTTATTTTATTTCCTTAAAGGTATGCTTGAAGAATTTATTGAATATTTGTAGTACGGGTGGAAGAGGCATCGTTACTTACTGAGAACAAGAGAGGTTGTTCCTTGTTTAAGCGATTTGAAATATAACTGGAGTTAACATGTGCATTCTGAAGTTTTCTCCTCTCCCTTTTTTACTTTGCATATTCAAGATATCGAAACACCATTAAATACAAGGATTTGTCGGAATGAAAGTCCTAATAAAGATATGGGCTTTGTTAGGTCCCTATAATACTAGTGTATTCCCTTATTATTATTGTCATTGTAACCCTTACTGTTATTGGTGTGCCCATGTTGTCCCCATATTGTTATTATTGTGCCCCATAGAAGGCCACTATTGTTATTGTTGTGTTCAGTATGTTTCCAAGGACCAACTTGGTCATTTGTGAGGCTCCAACATCTAGAATACCAACCTTGTCTTCTCAAGGCACCAACCTTGTGTTTAGGATCACCAACTCCAAGGACACCAATCTTTCCAATTCTGAGGCACCAACCCCAAGGGCTCCAACCTTATCTTGCCAAGGCACCAACCTTTCTTGTTTGAGGCTCCAACCTTCAGGGCTCCAACCCACTGCTATATTTTGTCTATATATGTTTGATAGTAATTCTCTGCTCCCAACATCTTCTTCACTAAATTCTGTCTATCTACACCTTCACTGCTACATCAATGACAGCCTGTCTTCATATGAAGGAGTCTTCACAACTCTTCATATTGCCCTAACAGAGTCTGCAAAGTTATCTCATGATGATTTCAAATAGGCATGATGATCTCCAATAATGTTTGCAAGATTTGTTGAAGCTTTCCAACAAGATATTTGTGCTAAGCCTCAACGTATGCACAAAAGGAATTCTCTATTTTCAAGTCTCTGTTCTTTACTATTGTGGTAACTGTTTCAAGCATGACTGCTTCTCACTATTCTTGCTATCGTGATCTCTTACTTCCTAGAACCACACTCACAAATGATTTAATGTCGGTGCTGGCTACTGCTCCCTTCAAACGATCTCAGATGAAGCTTTATTTTTCCCCTTCACAAAATTGTTCTTCAGGTTGCGTTATGTATTTGATTTATTAATCACAAATCTAAGCCTTTCAAAGATTAACCCAATCAACATAATTTCTTTTTCCTTAGGCTTCCTCCTGTCCTGCTGGACCTTCGATTTCCTGCTGTCCTGTTGGACCTTTGGCTTCCTTCTATCTTGCTGGACCTTCGGCTTCCTTCTGCCCTGCTGGACCTTTGACTTCCTTCTGCCCTGCTAGACCTTTGGCTTCCTTCTATCCTACTGGACCTACAGATTACTTTTGTCCTTCTGCTTAAATCTCTCTTACTCGTTCTTCAGCTTCTTTTGTATCTTCATCGTCTGCCAGACCTTTGGCTTCTTGACCTTTCGACTTCTTCTTTCATTCACTTCACCTTCCAAATTCCTCCGTTCCTTCAAGTTCACGAGTTGTGAACTATTACCTCTTCTCTATGATAGATGCCCGAGATACGTTACCCATATGGAGGTCCCACATGCCACGTCATCACCTTTAATTGTGATCGTAACTCCATGAAAAAATGGAGTTATTCCTTTAATCCCGTAAACGAACGTTGGTCCCACATGAATGCACATGACCGGATGCCAAATAAAATAAAATTGTGTCCATAAACTTCTCAGGTCCACTCAGTCCCCAGTCTTATTGGATTAATTCTCCACTGTTGATCTCATCACTAATCCGACGGTTGTTGACCGACCTGATAATCAAACCCAATAGCCCATACTACATCGTTTGATCAAGGCATGCTGGATCCAATGGTTCACAACGATATCGGTCGGGGAACATTCACGACACTTAACTGCCCTTACGAAGCCGATAAGGATTATAAATCCTATATCTATAAAATTTCGAGTTCGTTATGAGATTAACGTCCGATCACTTTATGACCCGATATCCATTGGGTATATGAGGTCATCACATCTACGGCCTGTGGGTCTTCAACTAGTACATGGTTTAAAAACAGGTCTAACCCTCCCCATTGACTGTATCGTAAGTGTTTGAAAATGAGATCGACGACTAGGATTTAGCGTGGGTCTTCAACTACGATCCAACATCCGTACACTCCTAGCCTCCGCTCTTTCGATAGTTGTTGCTCCTGTGATAACTCTTCACTGTTCCACTCTTCCGATAGTTGTTGCTCCTATGGCTTATCTCCTATGGCCTCCGATAACTCTGTTTATGCTCCTCCACTCTTTTCTTCATATCGGTTCTTCTTGGGCATATATTACATGTGATACTTCCGATATGGCTCCTCCGATGTTTTCTTCTTTTCTCCTCTGATATCGTTGTTTCTCTTTGTTCTTCTGATAACACTTACCCTTGGGCATATGTGATAACTTGCTTCCTTGATGGCTTCTGATGAACTCTTCCTCTTATTATTTGGCTTCTTGCTCCTATTGCTTTACTGGATCTACTGCGTCATTTGTTGTTAAATTGTTGTTCAATTGACCTCCTGTGTCATTTGTTGTTCAATTGACCTCCCGCTGTTGAATTTTTGTTCAATTGACCTCGCATCATTTGTTGTTCAATTGACCTCCTGCTGTTCAATCCACTTGGGTCGTCCATATCATCATATCATCATATATCAAACTTTCATCACTATGAGAATTATGACCAATGGGCATCAATGGGCAATCATGTATCAAAGAATTTGTAATCACAAACACTGCTATATTGACATCAATGACAACCTAGATTAATATGTTCATTTTATGTAATGTAAAGGATGTTTCCCCCGCGAACAGACTACTTTTCAAGTCGTTGATCTATCTCTTTCTTCTATTTTTATGAGCTTGTTGCATAACAATTGGTATGAGAGCTTTGGATTCTAGGGTTTCACTGCTTCAAATAGGTCATCGTGGAATTTTTGCTATACATTTTGTTTCTAAAAAGCTTCAGAAGCTGAAATTGAAACCCATTTGAGCCAAAATCGTGACAAACCTCGTGACCGAATTTCAGATCTTGTCTCACTATAGTTTCAAAGATATGAACCGAGGAAGTTAGTCTATTTAGAGGCTCCTACTTTCGATCTCAAACATGTCAGCATGGGAAAATCGTCATAACTTTCTCTTTGACCATCAGATTCCAATTTTGTAAGAAGTGATAGAAAGAGGATAGACTGTAGTTTGTTGGGTATCATTTTCGGAGACGAAGGTAGACATCATGACATGTGGCACGTCGTACAATTTCGCTCTATTGAGGTAGTCTGTTATTCATTTTTTCTATATCAAGATACATTGTCCATTCATTTTTCAAATTATTGGCATGAACCATCCCTTCATTTTTCCAGTTAATTAATAATTTTCAAGAGGGTTCTCCATTGTTGGTTGATATTTTTTCCATATTCCAGTGCTTCCATGGTAACATGACTCTATGGATATGGAACCAATATTAAATATTTATTGTATTATTCGGCCATGATAATGGGAACAAGTTCTAGAAATAATAGTGTCTTACTTAGGGGAGTAAATTTAAATTTAGGTTATGGTGCCAAATTGTGTTCGAAAAACATCCTTGTAAAAAGGTGCCCTCTATATATTTAGTTTCCCAAATAGAGAATTATTTCATAAAATGCTTATTTGGTATTCTTTATTCATTCATGAATTACCTAATTATTTGGAACAATCATTTCTAAAGAGACTGTGTTAAAGAAATCTATGTAAATATTATTCATGTAGATTTGTACAACTGATTCCACCATATTTGAAGCTATGGAATTGTAATGAATGTGAAAGGACTAGACGTTAGCCTTTATATATTTCCATGTGGTTCATTGTTTTAGACGTTAGCCTTTATATATCTCCATGTGGTTCATTGTTTTAGACGTTAGCCTTTATATATCCCCATGTGGTTCATTGTTTTGATATTTGTATGCGATTTTGTTTTAAAGTTGTTCTTTTCAGGAGGGGTATATGCGTTGAAGATATTTCCACCAATGTGATGTTGCATTTTGATCCACAGTCTATAAGGTAGTTATCCTTTAATTCTCATTTTATTGGTGAAAAACTGGTTTTTCATAAAAGATTTGTTTCTTACAATGTTCCTATGCAAAATTTTCTTCATGGTTTCTCCACCATTTTATGATTTTCAATCCAAAACTCATGCAAATTCCTGTTAACTCTCGTACCAAAATCAAATTTCATGCAAAACCCACTGCATGCAAACTAGTTTCCTTTTTCGGTAAGGCATGTTTTGAGGAAAATTTAAGCCTTAAAGAGGAAAGAAATTAAAACCCATTTGAGCCAAAATCGTGACAAACCTCATGACCGAGTTTCAGATATTGTCTAGCTATAGTCTCAAATATATGAACTGAGGAAGTTAGTCTGTTTAGAGGCTCCTAAATTCGATCTCAAACATGTCAACATGGGAAAATTGTCATAACTTTCTCTTTGACCATCAGATTCCAATTTTGTAAGTGACAGAAAGAGGACAGACTGTAGTTTGTTGGGTATCATTTTCGGAGCCGAAGGTAGAAATCATGACATGTGGCATGTCGTACAAGTTCTCTCTATTGAAGTAGTATATTATTCATTTTTTCTATATCAAGATACATTGTCCATTCATTTTTCAAATTATTGGCATGAACCATCCCTTCGTTTTGCCAGTTAATTAATAATTTTTAAGAGGCTTTTGCATTGTTGGTTAATATTTTTTCCATATTCCAGTGCTTCCATGGTAACATGACTCTATGGATATGGAAGCAATATTTATTCTTGATTGTATTATTCGGGCATGATAATGGGAACAAATTCCAGAAATAATAGTGTCTTACTTAGGGGAGTAAATTTAAATTTAGGTTATGGTGCCAAATTGTGTTCGAAAAACATCCTTGTAAAAAGGTGCCCTCTATATATTTAGTTTCCCAAATAGAGAATTATTTCATAAAATGCTTATTTGGTATTCTTTATTCATTCATGAATTACCTAATTATTTGGAACAATCGTTTCTAAAGAAACTGTGTTAAGGAAATCTATGTAAATATTATCCATGTAGATTTATACAACTGATTCCACCATATTTGAAGCTATGGAATTGTGATGAATGTGAAAGGACTATACGTTAGCCTTTATATATCTCCATGTGGTTCATTGTTTTAGACGTTAGCCTTTATATATCTCCATGTGGTTCATTGTTTTGATATTTGTATGCGATTTTGTTTTAAAGGTGTTATTTTCAAGAGGGGTATATGCGTTGAAGATATTTCCACCAATGTGATGTTGCATTTTGATCCACAGTCTATAAGGTAGTTATCCTTTAATTCTCATTTTATTGGTGAAAAACTGGTTTTTCATAAAAGGTTTGTTTCATACAATGGTCCTATGCAAAATTTTCTTCATGGTTCCTCCACCATTTTACGATTTTCAATCCAAAACTCATGCAAAGTCCCGTTAACTCTTGTACCAAAATAAAATTGCATGCAAAACCAGTGCATGCAAACTAGTTTCCTTTTTCGGTAAGGCATGTTTTGATGAAATTTTAAGCCTTAAAGAGGAAAGAAATTTAAGTAGATAGTGGCAAGACGTAGATCATATCCAGGCAAAGGAGAGGAGGAAGTGAGTACAACAAGGAGCCCAAGTTAAATTCAGGCCCCTAGTCACTTAGCTAAGTAATTATTTGGAACAATGGTTTATGAAGAAACTCTGCAAAGGATATCTATTAAGGTAGATTTGTACAACTCATTCCAACATATTTCTACCCACTTTTATGTTGCCTTTTGATCCACATTCTACAAGCTAGTTATCCTTTGAAGTTGAAATCCCATCATATTTCCACTAAAAAAATGACAATAAAAGCAACACAAATGCACACAATGAGTGTCATTTCCTTCACTTCTTTCTCTAAAATCAAATTGTGCTTCTCTCTTTTCTCTACATCCAAATTATATGATTCTTTGTGTCTCTTTCTTTCTTCACACCTCGAGGCAATGCCAAGAGCCTATAATTCTACCTAGAATGGAGTTATCTATCTCATATATGGATGGGTGTGTAAAGCTACCATCAATGTGAATAAAATGAGTGCTTCTCAAGTGGTGGCATTCACTTTGGAGACATCCTTGCATGATTCGCAAAAAGATATCCCATAAGAGCTCCTCCCTACCTAATAAAATTTCACTCTACCCTGAAAAAGGTTGGCTAGTTTTCTCATGCAGATTAAGTCTTGGATTGAGGCTGATCACTATGAAACTCATGGAATTCAGGTGGTATAGGCCGTAACAAAATGAAATCTATTTTAATTTAACAAGCAATGTGAAACAAACCATAGTCATTGGGGGCTTTAGAGTGTGTGATTCTATGAAAAATTATCAAGTATGGTTTTAATCATAAACTAGAATCAAGTTATGTGAAATTGAATGTCCTTACTAAGGTTTTCTATTGCCTTTAGGAAGTTTGACTTAATATAGGTTGTGCACTCCTTCGTTTTTGGGTATGATAGGTAGTCATAGTCCACCACGATGATGTTTGTCTTTTGATTTGGAAGCAATGCTTAGTGCTAAGGTTCTGGGATGAACTCTGGGTGGTAAACCACAACTTTCATCAAGGCATGTTACAAGAGGGATTACTTGGAACCAAGTGAGATGAGTTTTCTCCTCAATTTTATTTATTTGTACATATTTTTTTGAGACTGAGGCAAATGGAACAAAAAATATGTAAAATCTTAGATTACTGTCATATGGCATTTTTAAAGGCTTGTGAAATTCTATTCTCTGGCAAGAAAAACAATATGTGAAAGGAATAAGAATTAAAAAAATACACAGAAATATGCAGTTTTAGATCTCTGGTTTAAGTGATAAAATCTGCAAGGAATAGTTGTATAATTCCTTGTGCTCTATTCTAGTTATTTTTTTTATTGTTTATGGATTAACATGTTATATTTATTATTTTCATCAATGCTATTAGTTTCTCTTTTGGCTAGATAATTTAGGGCCTTCTTATCTGAAGTTTTCCAATGAATGTTAGAGCTAAAGGAAAATGTGAAAATGAGCCTCCCCAAATAGTGGAGATGACAATTTTTGATTACTTTGTGAATAGAAAACAAACTCCTTTAGTTGATTTAGGTGATGTTTTTTCCTTAGATTTAAGTAGGAAAAAACAGCCCAATTATCTTCCAGTAGAGGTGAGTATGATACTATTCTATGTATTATGCAATGGGCATTTAAAAAAAACACAATTACACTAAAATCTTTAGGTGCCAATATATGCTAGTGAAGGCTTGAAATTTTGAACTTTCTAGGTGCCCATATATACCATTTCCATGGAAAATGGTAATTAAATTATATGGTTGACCTTTATAGAAGGAGTGGATTAAAAAAACACCAAGTCACTAGCCATTCTACACTGGAATAGTTAATTTAAAGGGACACAGGAATGAGATTTAACCCAATTATCTATGCAAGCATTACAAACCAATTTTAATCTAGTCTCTCTAGGTGCTAAAAAATGTTGAATAAACACATCAAAGCTAAGCCAGAATTGAACCTTGCCTAACTATGAAGAACTTGATGCTTCCCACTATAGAATCCAACCCCTTTAAACATTAAATTGACAAAGATATAATGTAATTTATTAAACTTATACATGAATGTCATAAGACCATTTAATATAACCTCTATAAATCAAATCACACATAAAATATAAATATAAATCATCACTTTTTTATTAAAATAGATATTACAACATACAATATTATTGAACTAGTAATCAATCACAAGGATTTGGGTGCCCTGAACCAAGATCCTTATTATGTTCGAACAAAGATATACATGAATAATATGATAGAGATAATAAAAATTAATCTTCGAGGGAAAAGAACTACTTAGACATGCATATGTGCTTTAATCCACTTATCTATACACAAGCCAGAAGACAAGTCCACATGTTGGATAGATACATCAAAAGTAACACTTCATGAAAATTGAACCTTGCATTACAATTTAAACTCCAAGTTAAACTCTTTGCTTCCAGCTATGAATTTCCATTGAAACAAAGATTAACCCTAGGTAAAATCACACATTAAATATAAATATAAATCGTCACATTTTATTAAAATAAATAATCATCAAATATTAATAAGAGACAATAATATTGACTATATAATCAATCTAAAGGATTTGGTTGCCACAAACGTCCAAGATCCTTATTTTTGCTGGAACCAACAGAGATTGTGAAAAATATGAGAAATATTAATCCGAGTCCACCGGCCCTCTTGCACTACCTAATAATAAGTTACACCTGATTCTAATAATAATTTCTTCATGCGCACCCTGCTCATGCATTAATCCGACCATCATCGGGTTGCAACAATAGGACCACACCATTCCTCACTTTCTCCTCACTTGCAAACCATTCTTCGTTGGCATTAATAGAATTCCAATTGAAGTGACGTAAAAGAATAGTTGCCTCGGCTTCAGAGATAACCAACAAAGTGGAAACGCTTTTGGTAGCATTATGCTGACGGTCACGGACGTCGTTCAGACTTAAAACCATATATTTCATACGTCTTTTATTGTCATCATGACGGCTGCGTGCTATTTCCACCATGCTTTCATATCTGAATTCTTCATATTCATCAACCCCTTCATTTTCTCTTTCATCGCTTTTGTTGTCATATATCTCGTTATCATCGTACAATGCCATATTGGTGGAGATCGAGTAGATCAGAGTCTGAGAATATTTATTTTCGCAGCCTCGCGGAATCGACAAAAACAAAACGTTCTGTCCGCTTCACTTTTTGTACAAAATCAATCTTTGCTTAGCTAATATCTATAGTGATGTTCCTTAGCGTATATACCAAAAAATATTGAAGAGCCGACTTTGGTCATTATCTGCCTGCTTTTAAATGTAATTTAAAATAATGCTATTCTATTGTCATTATTACTTTCCCTGAGAAGAAGCATTCCATTTATTACCGATGGTATATGAGTTTCACACAAGACCATTGTTATTGTTGAATTGAGGCTTATGTGATCCAGAATAAGCATACGATAGAGGTTTATGTGTAAATTACATCATCAATCATTTTATTGTTCAATTGACCTCCTGCTGTTCAATCCACTTGGGTCCTCCATCTCATCATATTATCATATATCAAACTTTCATCACTATGAGAATTATGACCAATGGGCATCAATGGGCAATCATGTATCAAAGAATTTGTAATCACAAACACTGCTATATTGACATCAATGACAACCTAGATTAACATGTTCATTTATGTAATGTAAAGTATGTTTCCCCCTCGAAGAGACTACTTTTCAAGTCGTTGATCTATCTCTTTCTGCTATTTTTGTGAGCTTGTTCATAACAGTTGGTGTGAGAGCTTTTGATTTTAGGGTTTCGCTGCTTCAAATAGGTCATCGTGGAATTTTTGTTATACATTTTGTTTATAAAAAGGTTCAGAAGCTGAAATTAAAACCCATTTGAGCCAAAATCGTGACAAACCTCATGATCGAGTTTCAGATATTGTCTAGCTATAGTCTCAAATATATGAACTGAGGAAGTTAGTCTGTTTAGAGGCTCCTAAATTCGATCTCAAACATGTCAACATGGGAAAATTGTCATAACTTTCTCTTTGACCATCAGATTCCAATTTTGTAAGAAGTGACAGAAAGAGGACAGACTGTAGTTTGTTGGGTATCATTTTCGGAGCAGAAGGTAGAAATCATGACATGTGGCATGTCGTACAAGTTCTCTCTATTGAAGTAGTATATTATTAATTTTTTCTATATCAAGATAAATTGTCCATTCATTTTTCAAATTATTGGCATGAACCATCCCTTCGTTTTGCCAGTTAATTAATCATTTTTAAGAGGCTTCTGCATTGTTGGTTAATATTTTTTCCATATTCCAGTGCTTCCATGGTAACATGACTCTATGGATATGGAAGCAATATTTATTCTTGATTGTATTATTCGGGCATGATAATGGGAACAAATTCCAGAAATAATAGTGTCTTACTTAGGGGAGTAAATTTAAATTTAGGTTATGGTGCCAAATTGTGTTCGAAAAACATCCTTGTAAAAAGGTGCCCTCTATATATTTAGTTTCCCAAATAGAGAATTATTTCATAAAATGCTTATTTGGTATTCTTTATTCATTCATGAATTACCTAATTATTTGGAACAATCGTTTCTAAAGAAACTGTGTTAAGGAAATCTATGTAAATATTATTCATGTAGATTTATACAACTGATTCCACCATATTTGAAGCTATTGAATTGTGATGAATGTGAAAGGACTATATGTTAGCCTTTATATATCTCCATTTGGTTCATTGTTTTAGACGTTAGCCTTTATATATCTCCATGTGGTTCATTGTTTTAGACGTTAGCCTTTATATATCTCCATGTGGTTCATTGTTTTGATATTTGTATGCGATTTTGTTTTAAAGTTGTTATTTTCAAGAGGGGTATATGCGTTGAAGATATTTCCACCAATGTGATGTTGCATTTTGATCCACAGTCTATAAGGTAGTTATCCTTTAATTCTCATTTTATTGGTGAAAAACTGTTTTTTCATAAAAGGTTTGTCTCATACAATGGTCCTATGCAAAATTTTCTTCATGGTTCCTCCACCATTTTACGATTTTCAATCCAAAACTCATGCAAAGTCCCGTTAACTCTTGTACCAAAATAAAATTGCATGCAAAACCAGTGCATGCAAACTAGTTTCCTTTTTCGGTAAGGCATGTTTTGATGAAATTTTAAGCCTTAAAGAGGAAAGAAATTTAAGTAGATAGTGGCAAGACGTAGATCATATCCAGGCAAAGGAGAGGAGGAAGTGAGTACGACAAGGAGCCTAAGTTAACTTCAGGCCCCTAGTCACTTAGCTAAGTAATTATTTGGAACAATGGTTTATGAAGAAACTCTGATAAGGATATCTATTAAGGTAGATTTGTACAACTCATTCCAACATATCTAAAGCTCTGGAATTGTAAAGAATGTGAAAGGACTAGATGTTATACTATATATATCCGCACACGATTCATTGTTTTGATATTTGTACAATATTTTGTTTTAAATTCGTTCTTTTTAGGAGGGGGTATATGGTTTAAAGATATTTCTATCCACTGTGATGTTGCATTTAGACCCACATTCTATAAGGTAGTTATCCTTTGAAGTTGAAATCCCATCATATTTCCACTAAAAAAATGACAATAAAAGCAACACAAATGCACACAATGAATTTCATTTCCTTCACTTCTTTCTCTAAAATCAAATTTTGCTTCTCTTTTCTCTACATCCAAATTATATGATTCTCTATGTCTCTTTCTTTCTTCACACCTCGAGGCAATGCCAAGAGCCTATAATTCTACCTAGAATGGAGTTATCTATCTCATATATGGATGGGTGTGTAAAGCTACCATCAATGTGAATAAAATGAGTGCTTCTCAAGTGGTGGCATTCACTTTGGAGACATCCTTGCATGATTTCCAAAAGGATATCCCATAAGAGCTCCTCCCTACCTAATAAAATTTCACTCCACCCTGAAAAAGGTTGGTTAGTTTTCTCATGCAGATTAAGTCTTGGATTGAGGCTCATCACTATGACACTCATGGAATTCAGGTGGTACATGCCTTAATAGAATGAAATCTATTTTAATTTAACGAGCAATGTGAAACAAACCATAGTCATTGGGGGCTTTAGAGTGCGTGATTCTATGAAAATTTATCAAGTATGGCTTTAATCATAAACTATAATCAAGTTATGTGAAATTGAATGTCCTTACTAAGGTTTTCTATTGCCTTTAGGCAATTTGACTTAATATAGGTTGTGCACTCCTTTGTTTTTGGGTATGATAGGTAGTCATAGTCCACCATGATGATGTTTGTCTTTTGATTTGGAAACAATGCTTAGTGCTAAGGTTCTGGGATGAACTCTAGGTGGTAAACCACAACTTTCATCAAGGCAAGTTACAAGAGGGATTACTTGGCACCAAGTGAGACGAGTTTTCTCCTCAATTTTATTTATTTTTACATATTTTTTTGAGACTAAGGCAAATGCAACAAAAAATATGTAAAATATTAGATTACTGTGATATGGTATTTTTAAAGGCTTGTGAAATTCTATTCTCTGACAAGAAAAGAAATATGTGAAAGGAATAAGAATTAAAAAAATACACAGAAATATGCAGTTTTAGATCTCTGGTTTAAGTGATAAAATCTGCAAGGAATAGTTGTATAATTCCTTGTGCTCTATTCTAGCTCTTTTTTTTATTGTTTATGGATTAACATGATATATTTATTATTTTCCTCAATGCTATGAGTTTCTATTTTGGATAGATAATTTAGGGCCTTCCTATCTGAAGTTTTCCAATGAAAGTTAGAGCTGAAGGAAAATGTGAAAATGAGCCTCCCCAAATAGTGGAGATGACAATGTTTGATTACTTTGTGAATAGAAAACAAACTCCTTTAGTTTATTCAGGTGATGTTTTGTGCTTAGATGTAAATAGGAAAAAACAGCTCCAGTAGAGGTGAGTATGATACTATTCTATGTATTATGCAATGGTCGTTTAAAAAAAACACAATTACACTAAAATCTTTAGGTGCCAATATATGCCCAGTGAAGGCTTGAAATTGTGAAATTTCAAGGTGCCCATATTCACCATTTCCATGGAAAAAGGTAATTAAATTATATGGGTGACCTTTATAGAAGGAGTGGATTAAAAAAACACCAAGTCACTAGCCATTCTACACTGGAATAGTTGCTTTAAAAGGACACAACAATGCGATTTAATCCAATTATCTATGCAAGCATTACAAACCAATTTTTATCTAGTCTCTCTAGGTGCTAAAACATTTTGAATAACTACATCAAAGCTAAGCTAGAATTGAACCTTGGCTAACTATGAAGGACTTGTTGCTTCCCACTATAGAATCCAACCCATTTAAACATTAAATTGACAAAGATATAATGTAATTTATTAAACTTATACATGAATGTCATAAGACCATTTAATGTAACCTCGATAAATGAAATCGTACATAAAATATAAATATAAATCATAACTTTTTTATTAAAATAGATATTACAACATACAAAAATATTGAACTAGTAATCAATCACAAGGATTTGGGTGCCCTGAACCAACATCCTTATTATGGTCGAACAAAGATATACATGAATAATATAATAGATATAATAAAAATTAATCTTCCAGGGAAAAGAACTACTTAGACATGGAGATGTGCTTTAATCCACTTATCTATACACAGGCCACAAGACAAGTCCACATGTTGGATAGATTCATCAAAAGTAGCACTTCATGAAAATTGAACCTTGCATTACAATTTAAACTCCAAGTTAAACTCTTTGCTTCCAGCTATGAATTTCCACTCAAAACAAAGATTAACCCTAGGTAAAATCACACATTAAATATAAATATAAATCGCAACATTTTATTAAAATAAATAATCATCAAATATATTAATAAGAGACAATAATATTGACTGTATAATCAATCTAAAGGATTGGGTTGCCACAAACGTCCAAGATCTTTATTTTTGCTGGAACCAACAGAGATATGGAAAAATATGAGAAAAATTAATCCGAGTCCAGCGGCCCTCTTGCACTACTTAATAATAAGTTGCAGTTGATTCCAATAATAATTTCTTCTTCATGCGCACCCTGCTCGTGCATTAATCCGACTATCATTGCGCTACAACAATAGACCACACCATTCCTCACTTTCTCCTCACTTTCAAACCATTGTTCGTTGGCATTAATAGAATTCCAATCGAAGTGACGTAAAAGAATAGTTGCCTCGGCTTCAGAGATAACCAACAAAGTGGAAACGCTTTTGGTAGCATTATGCTGATGGTCACGGACGTCGTTCAGACTTAAAACCATATATTTCATACGTCTTTTATTGTCATCATGACGGCTGCGTGCTATTTCCACCATGCTTTCATATCTGAATTCTTCATATTCATCAACCCCTTCATTTTCCCTTTCATCTCTTTTGTTGTCATATATCTCGTTATCATCGTACAACGCCATATTGGTGGAGATAGAGTAGATCAGAGTCTGAGAATTTTTATTTTCGCAGCCTCGCGGAATCGACAGAAACAAAACGCTCTGTCCGCTTCGCCTTTTTGTACAAAATCAATCTTTGCTTAGCTGATATTTATAGTGATGTCCCTTAGCGTATATACCAAAAAATATTGAAGAGCCGACTTTGGTCATTATCTGCCTGCTTTTAAATGTAATTTAAAATAATGCTATTCTGTTGTCATTATAACTTTCTCTTAGAAGAAGCATTTCATTTATTACCAATGGTATATGAGTTTCACACAAGACCATTCTTATTGTTGAATTGAGGCTTCTGTGATCCAGAATAAGCATACGATAGAGGTTTATGCGTAAATGACATCATCAGTCATTTGTCAACCCCTATCATTTGTCCATAAATGGTTGATGATGTGATTTACAGAAACCCCTATCATATACCATTCTCATTATTTTCATTTCCATAAAAATAAAATAAAAAATTAGCCTTTTGCTTTATGTGGAATTAATATGTAGTTTCTTTTGTTTTAAGTGGAATTAATTTCTTAGGTTTAACTTTATTTATTATTTTTTCAAGCATTTCTTTATTTCCTCGATAAATTTTTTACCATGAAGTTATCGATTCTTAAATTTAAAATATGGTTTGTTTTATATTTTAATAAATAATTAAGTTTTGTATATTTATATATATTGTGTACAATAATTTACATTTCAAATATAAAGTGTACAACAAAGATATTAAACCTTGATTCTTAAATTTAGAAAATGGTTTGTTTTATATTTAAATAAAATATTATTTTTTGTACATTTATTTATATTTCTTATAATAATTTACACTTCAAATAGAAATTGTAGAACAAAGATATTAAGCATAGTATATAAATAATAGTGTTTTGCATTTTATCACACTCATAATATCATCATTTAGAAAAATATAGGCGACACCATGCCATGAACAACAATGTTATGGCTACCCTCTCACCCAACATAAAAAATAGCTATGGTAGCCATGGTTAGGATAGAAAATGTATTTATCCCAAAGCATAAAGTCAAGATATTAATTTTAAATTAAAAGTATAAAATAAATAGATAAGAAACACTAGAAAGTAATAAGTTTCTAGTTGAAATATCAACATAAAGTGACATGTTTCCATACAGTGATTATCTTCACTTTTTCAACAAATAGAGATTGATGAGATCCATAGCAACTTCTTTTATTTGTAACTTATGTTGGGGGATACATGCTTGCCTTGCCTTGTGGAGTTTTTGAGGTATTTGTGGAAGGGAGTGGTGTTGTGGCACTACACACTTTCTCTACTCATAAATTTTCAAAAGGGATACGACATTATTCCTACCTTTGCAACTATCAATTTGTACTTCTATCCCATTTAGGAAGTAGCCTCCAACCGTTTTAGCTTTAGTGTAGGATAACATATTATCTCCTCCTCAAAAATTAGCTAACCAAGATCATTCAATATGATGGTATGAACAAATAGTAACAAATAGTCACAAAAAATGGGTAGTCACAGATAGTCATGAAATCATATCTACATTACCCTCACATGTACCATTCATTGTTAAAATATCACCGATTACCAATTAGTAGACTCTGCAAGGGAATTCCTATTTTTTATGCCATGTAAGATTTCCCAAGTCAAACCATGTCAACACGATTAAATGGCATTAGAATATTAGATGCTCCTAGAAGTTTTGCATGTTTTGATTCCCATGCTCGTGCTGCTTCCACTTTCCATCTCCTCAATTTTATAGATTCTCGTTCTCACACTGCTTTTACTTGCCATCTCCTCAATTTCATAGATAACCTCACCATCAAATAAAGAATAAGATTTGAGAAAGGAGCAGAAGCAAAGTTAACCAAATCTGAAAACCAAAGGGAAAGCACATAAGGCAAGCATAAATGATCATCGAGGTGGAAAGCAGAGCAATTAGGTAATTTTGTAGCAAATGGTTTAGGGAATTGTGGCAACACTCATTAACAATACCAAGAAAATGTCAATACCAAGTGTTTCTATTAGACTAAATATTTAATGTTAAGCAGGTAATTGTAGAGGATGCTAGCAATTCTTCATTATGAAAGCAATTTCCTCACCAATATGCTTTTTAGTCCTAATTTTTGCGCATCTCGGCCTCAGGAAGAGGCCAAATAATATTTTAAAATTGTTCATTGCTACCAAAAAAACATTGTCAAGACTTAACACACTCGAGGAGAAATATATTATAACATTTTCCTTCAAGGTTTAGGTTTGATTTTTAATTCCCGTGTCGCGATTAATACTGTGCATTGTATTGATTACTATAGGTCCTACTACCTTATAGAAGGCACAAATAATACCAGTTAAGATTTTTCATTACACTATAACCATGAATGACTACCCTATAGAAGATGGTGATATATTTATTGAACTATGAATGAGCTTGAATTACAATACCCTTACAACTATATTGGCTGAACCATAGACTGTATAGGCTAAGCCCAAGAGTAAAAAAAAAATTCAAGAACGAGATAGATGAAATGGTGAATGCAGGAATCATCTTTCCAGCAGACGAAGCAGAATGGATCAGGGCAATATTCATCCAGAACAAAAAGGCTGCTATGGAAATAAGGGTCTGTGTATAGTACAAAAACCTTAGCAATGCTTATGTCCATGACCCATTCCCCACGCCTTTCAATGATGAGGTCTTGTTTAATGTTGCGGGGAATGAAACCTAATCCTTCACAGATGGGTTCTCCGGGTACCATCAGGTTCGAATAACAGAGGACGACAAGTAGAAAACAATGTTCACCAAAGAATGGGGCTCGTATGCATATCACATCATGCCTTTTGGCCTAAAGAATGCACCTTTTGTGTTCTCCCAAATTATTATCACCGTTCTCAGAGACTACATTCACCGGTTCTTGGAGGTATACATGGATGGTTGGATAGTTTACAATCTGCTGAAGAAGCATTCTAGCTTACTTAGAGTAATGTTCGATCGGTGCAGACAACTACAAATCTCCCTAAACATGAAGTGTATATTTGCAGTTCTGTTTGGCACGTTGTTGGGACACATCATTTCCAAAGACAACGTTTGTGTGGACCCTGTAAATACCATGTTTTTGTCGACCGATTATGCTTCCCATATACACAATTTTCGCAGAAATCAAAATCCAGAGAGCTCTTAGACATAGGTTCTACCATACCTTTACCATGAATTATTTGAAGGCCCTTCTCTCCAACATTTCCAAGCCTTTGATGCCATAGAATGGTATTTTCTATAGAGACCACTAGATTTTCTGCTCTAGTTTCAGGAACCACAAAACTATTGCACCCATTAATAAGAGTGCTACCTTGAATCTTGTACAGAGTTCCAGTCCGAACTCCCGCATCAATACTAGTGCTCCCTGAAGCATCTTGTAGGTATATTTCTCGTACACTCTTTTTAGACCTACAACATCCATCTTGCTTACATAAATTAGATTTCTGACTAATGCACGAATATGCATAGCACCCGGAAGTGTTCTAATCCTTCTACCTTGCAACTTCAACTTGACTTTTCTGTGACCAAGGATTCTTGCCTTCCTATCATCCCCTAAGATGATATCATCACCATCATATTTCTCATACTCGCATAACCACTCTCTACGGGGATTGAAGTGAAAGGATGCACCTGGGTCAATGAACCATGACTCATGATCTACATGTGTACTTGAAGAAGAATCCAAGTACACATCCCCACCTTCATCTGAGGTGGTTTTTTCACATCTACAGAAGGAGAATCATCAGATCCCTTTCCTTTCTAAGGTACTTTAGATTTATAGTCCCTTTTGAAGTGCCCTTCCTTTCCGCATTTCCAGCACACCTTTACAGGTTTTCCTAGAGATTTAGATCTCCTTCTAGATTTAAATCTCCCACTCGACAGCTTATTTTTTTTTTTTATGTTTTGGGACCGTCCTCGTACATACAAGGCATCACCATTCTGGCCCTCCATATTTTTCCATTTCATCTCCTTTGACAACAAGGATGAGACTATTTCATCAAATCGCAATGCAGTTGCATTGATACATATTGCGACAACAAAACTGCCCACGAATCTGGTAGAGAACACAACAAACGAATGCACCTATCTTCATCTGAAATTTTAATATCAACAAATATTAACTGGCCTACCACAATATTAAAGGCATTCATATGCTTTGTTAACGAGTCTCCATCTTTCATCCTCCGATTATACAACATTTTTTGTAGGAACAATTTATTCACTAGAGACTTAGATTGGTACGATGTCCCTAACTTGTCCCACAAAGCCTTTGCTGAAGCTTCCCCTGATAAATTCAACAATAATGAATCCAAGACACACAATTGTATTTTGCTCTTTGATTTCTGATCCAACTTCGCCAAGTCTTCAACTGACATTGTTGTTGGTTTAGTACCCAGATTTACCACAATCACTGATCTTTATCCACTAGTAGATCCTCCATCTTGAGTTTCCACAACTAAAAACTTTAACCATTAAATTTCTCGTTCTCTATCTTTACATTGCTCACCATCTTCTTTCACCATAACAATTAATCGTGCATATCTCCTACTGAATAAGGTCTACCACATGCACGAGAAGAAAACCCCTCAACAAGAAAAGATGTCCCCGATTGAATTGTTTGAAGCCTCATTTCCAATAAATTTGGTCGTTGTTACAGAGCTAATCATTATGCCTTCCGCTCCTCGGTTTATTGAAACCACGTAGCCTGCAACTTCCCCCCAAGGCCACTCAAAAAAATCTATTGCTAGCGACCAACCCTTGCAAAGCAACATCTCAGACACATCAACAATGCAACCCAAGAACCTTTAGCACTAGTCATTTTCAAAGTTGTTTGAATTTATCCAACATGCAACTCATAGGGCTGAACAGATCCATAATGACTTGGTCACCGAGCATGAGCACCAGAAGCACTAGCTTGTGACTATCATGGCAGAGTGAGATCAACTCTGACATAACAATCAAAAACTGTAATCACAGGTCGAGCATGTGACATGAAAGCTATAAGCACTATAGCCAAATGTGGCTGATTTAGTTATTGAAGCACCTGAGGAATTTTCGGCTTGCACATTGGCCCGCTGATGCGATCATATTTAGGCAACATAAATGGTCGCATCATATTTAGACAACATAAATGGAACTTGTGGTCACCAACAAGGAGCTGAAGAAGAGTTTACATACAGTAAGACTAGCGCTGCCCAATCCAGCCACAAGCTACATCGCAGAGATCTAGCAGAAACTCCACACAGCCGCTGCGCTAAAAGCTTCACTAACTGTTGCCTTGGCGGATGGTTATGTGCTAAGGGAGCAAGTCAACGATTGGTCAGGTAGCTTGGCCATGGAAAACTAACAAGAGAGGTTGTTCCTTGTTTAAGCGATTTGAAATATAACTGAAGTTAAAATGTGCATTTTGAAGTTTTCTCCTCTCCCTTTTTTACTTCGTATATTCAAGATATCGAAACGCCATTAAATACAAGGCTTTGTCAGAATGAATATCCTAATAAAGATATGGGCTTTGTTAGGTCCCTATAATACTAGTGTATTCCCTTCTTATTATTGTCATTGTAACCCTTATTGTTATTGTTGTGCCCATGTTGTCCCCATATTGTTATTATTGTGCCCCATAGAAGCCCACTATTATTATTGTTGTGCCCTTACATTATTTTTATGTTGGCTCTCATTATATTGTGACCCCTTAGGCTCCTATATATTTTTTATTTTTACCAGTTAAATCATTTATATTTAGAACACAAAATGAACAATAGGAATAAATGCTTTTATTAATATAATCTTTATAATAAATCTGGTACAATATATATAAGGCTCTAATATGTTTCCAAGCACCAACTTGGTCTTTTGTGAGGCTCCAACCTCTAGGGTAGCAACCCTATCTTCTCAAGGCACCAACCTTGTGTTTAGGAGCACCAACTCCAAGGACACCAATCCTTCTAATTCCGAGGCACCAACCCCAAGGGCTCCAACCCTATCTTGTCAAGGAACCAACCTTGTTTATTTGAGGCTCCAACCTTTAGGGCACCAACCCTCTAGTGCTTCAATGTCGGTGCTAGCTATTGCTCTGAAACAAAACACTCTGAACGTGTTTAAGTAAGTTAAAGTTAAACTGAAATGTTGTCAAGAAACTCTGTCTCCTTACCTTTTGTACTAAATCAATCTTTGCTTAGCTGATATTTATACTCATGTCACTTGGCGCAGATACCAAAAACCATTCATGAGCCGACATTAGTGATTATCTGGTTGATTTTAAATGTAATTTAAAATAATGCTTACAACCCAAAGTAAAGCAGTTTCCCCGCCATCTATTTCTCCCACCAGGAGAAGCATTCTGTTGTCATTATTACTCTTTTTTTTTAGGAGAAACATTCTTTCGTCATTATTAATGAATCACAAACCCTAACATCCACCAAATATATCTATGAAAGTATAGTGAATTAAAATATTAAATTTTAACCAGAATTTTCTTGATATTTCTTCTAAATATGCCAAAAATTTCACCATTTGAAGTATCACAGAAAAAAATGTAATGAAAATGTAAAAGTGATTCATTCAAAGTATAAAAACCCTAGGATTATATGCTCTCATACCAAATGTTATAAGACAAATACATAAAATTCAATAGTTCACACAATGTACAACAATGTGAGTATTAAAGACAACCCAAATATAGATAATAATAGCAGAAATGCCTTGAAATACCTCAAATAGATTCATACATTGAAATAACATCCATACCATCCATAATGAATACATCATCGCTAGATACAGCGATCCACACATTACACATGCAATCCCTTCATTATTAGGATGATCCTATTATATATACATTTACATATTCCATAGTAAGGCCGAGAATGAAAAATATGTTCATTTAAGGCCCCAAAATGACTCTTGATGTTTTTGACTTGAAATTTTCCAAACTAGGACTGCTGGAAAAAATAGTCTTGTGGATTGATTCCTCCACTTTTTCTACTTTGAAAGCATCAAGATGGTTGAAAAAGAAGATAATCATCCAATCCAGATCATACACCCCCATTTTGGGATGATTTTGGTCCCCAAAAGAATCTACTGAATGAGGTGAGTATATTTTGATGAAAACTTGACTAAACTGAGAGGGCGGGGGTGACTCAGTTTCTTACATTCATGGACATCAAAATTATTTTCTTGTAGCTGATTGTCTGAAAAATTAAATGAGCATATTAAAACATAATTACCAATAGATTTAATATGCGAACATCTAGTAATAAGTTAACATAAACATCACTTATCTCGATTAAAGGAATAACCTCTTCTACTTTTTTCTTAGCTTGAAACATATCAACATAAGTCTAGTCACACCTCAAGTGTTTTGTTAGGGGAGAAAGATGACAAGTATACCAAGCTTTTGATAATATGGGTTAAACACATTCCCTCGTGTTACTCCACTGTGGGAGAGCCTATTGAGTAACCCAACAGAGTCACCTCAAGGAGACGTAAGCATCGCTTCACTGCCAGAAGACCTGTTTAATACCATGATGAAGTTGTTTGCATCACTTCATTGTGGAGGAAGCCTTTCTCTTCTTTAACCTTTATTTTATTTCCTTAAAGGTATGCTCGAAGCATTTATTGAATATTTGTAGTACGGGTGGAAGAGGCATCGTTACTTATTGAGAACAAGATAGGTTGTTCCTTGTTTAAGCGATTTGAAATATAACTGAAGTTAACATGTGCATTTGAAGTTTTCTCGTCTCCCTTTTTTACTTCGTATATTCAAGATTCGAAACACCATTAAAAACAAGGCTTTGTCGGAATGAAGATCCTAATAAAGATATGGGCTTTGTTAGGTCCCTATAATACTAGTGTATTCCCTTATTATTATTGTCATTGTAACCCTTACTGTTATTTTTGTGCCCATGTTGTCCCCATATTGTTATTATTGTGCCCCATAGAAGCCCACCATTGTTATTGTTGTGTTCAATATGTTTCCAAACACCAACTTGGTCATTTGTGAGGCTCCAACATCTAGGGTACCAACCTTGTCTTCTCAAAGCACCAACCTTGTGTTTAGGAGCACCAACTCCAAGGACACCAATCTTTCCAATTCTGAGGCACCAACCCCAAGGGCTCCAACCTTATCTTGTCAAGGCACCAACCTTGTTTGTTTGAGGCTCCAACCTTCAGGGCATCAACCCTCTGGGCTCCAACCCACTGTTATATTTTGTCTAGATATGTTTGATAGTAATTCTCTACTCCCAACATCTTCTTCACTGAATTCTGTCTATCTACACCTTCACTGCTACATCAATGACAGCCTGTCTTCATATGAAGGAATCTTCACAACTCTTCATATTGCCCTAATAGAGGCTGCAAAGTTACCTCATGATGATTTCAAATAGGAATGATGATCTCCAATAATATTTCCAAGATTTGTTGAAGCTTTGCAACAAGATATTTGTGCTAAGCCTCAACATATGCAGAAAAGGAATTCTCTCTTTTCAAGCCTCTGTTCTTTACTGTTGTGGTAACTGTTTCAAGCATGACTGCTTCTCACTATTTTTGCTATCGTGATCTCTTACTTCCTAGAACTAGACTCACAAATGCTTTAATGTCGGTGCTGACTACTGCTCCCTTCAAATGATGTCAGATGAAGCTTTATTTTTCCCCTTCACAGAATTGTTCTTCAGTTTGCGTTATGTACTTGATTTATTAATCACAGGTCTGAGCCTTTTAAAGATTAACCCAATCAATAGAATTACCTCTTCCTTCGGCTTCCCCTGTCCTGCTGTACCTTCGGTTTCCTCCTGTCCTGCTGGAGCTTTGGCTTCCTTTTGTCTTTCTGGACCTTCGCCTTCCTTCTACCTTGCTGGACCTTCGGCTTCCTTCTGTCCTGCTGGACCTACAGATTACTTCTGTCCTTCTGCTCACATCTCTCTCACTCGATCTTCGACTTCTTTTGTATCTTCATCGTCTGCCATACCTTTGGCTTCTTGACCTTTCGACTTCTTCTTTCGTTCACTTGACCTTCCGGATTCCTCCGTTCCTTCAAGTTCACAAGTTGTGAACTGTTACCTATTCTCTATGATAGATGCCCGAGATAAGTTACCCATATGGAGGTCCCACATGCCATGTCATCACCTTTAATTGCGATCGCAACTTCATGAAAAAAAGGAGTTATTCCTTTAATCCTACAAACGAACACTGGTCCCACGTGAATGCACATGACCGGACCCCAAATAAAATAAACTTGTGTCCATAAACTTCTCGGGTCCACTTAGTCCCAAGTCTTATTGGATTAATTCTCCACCGTTGATCTCATCATTAATCCGACGGTTGTTGATCCACCCGATCAACAAACCCAATAGCCGATACTACATCGTTTGATCAAGGCACAAACTCCACACAGCCTCTGCGCTAAAAGCTTCACTAACTGTTGCCTTGGCGGATGGTTATGTGCTAAGGGAGCAAGTCAACGACTGGTTAGGTAGCTTGGCCATGGAAAACTAACAACTGTATCCACTCCGCCAACAACTCCACCAATGCATCACTGACAACAAGACCTGTAGGGACAAAGGCTAGGTAAATAAAATCGATGACGAGATCAACTCCCTCGAGCCTAGGGTACAACAAATTGAGGAGGAATCAGACAAGACAAAAAAGAAAATTCTTGATATTAGGCCACCAGTCGATAAGCATTTGATTACTCTGCGGGAGGTATGTGACGAGGTCGAAGAATAGTGGAGCACCCTGCAGAACACCCACCCCGATCAACTGAACTGCATATCAACACCTTAATTTCTCCAAAAGGCGGAAACCCTCACACGCATCTGGGAGATGACATTGGAAGATTATAACCACTTCCGCGAGGAAACGATTGTTGCAGTACCTGAGTTGGTGCCTTCATTTGGAAAAGAAGGCAAAAGTGTAGCAAAAGTTGTCCCACATGACTCAAGACCAACACAACCAGAGGTAGAACCAAAAGAAGAAGAACCAGCACATCAACAAGAAATAACAGCAGAGTCTCTGCCAGGAACAAAAACAGAGCTAACAACACTTGAGATAGCTGGTCGTGGCCTCTTGGGGCCTTCGTTTTGAATTTTGGAGTCTGGAGGGAAGAAATGTCAGGAATAGGTGGCGGGGATAATGGTTCAGGTTGCGGAGCTGATAACCAAAGGAAAGGGACGGGAACCAGGAGTGAATGAGCAATTGTGGCAAGGTGGTGGAAGAATACAAAAGAAACCGAGCAAGGGAAATAGAAGCCATCTGAGCGTGGAGTCAACCAAACAGAATTGGCAGTGGGAATGTAGAGCAAAGGACAAAGGGAAAAGTATAGCACAAGGAAGAGGTCGGCAATGAAGAGGGTGAGAAAGGGTAGGACTATCCTCTTATTTGCTTCTTTCCATTCTCGTGAGTTGCATTCTATGAAACTATAAGTTGGAGATTTCCAAGAAACTATAAGTTGCTATACGTGTCAAGAAAAATTCTATTGAAATACAAGACACTGGAATGAGATTTAATCCAATTATCTATGCAAGCATCACAAACCAGTTTTTATGTGGTCCCTCTAGGTGCTAAAACATGTTGAATAACTGCATCAAAGCTAAGCCAGAATTGAACCTTGCCCAACAAAGGGAAAAATATAGCACAAGGAAGATGTCGGCAATGAAGAGGGTGAGAAATGGTAGGACTATCCTCTTATTTGCTTATTTCCATTCTCGTGAGTTGCATTCTATGAAACTATAAGTTGGAGATTTCCAAGAAACTATAAGTTGCTATATGTGTCAAGAAAAATTCTATTGAAATACAAGACACTAGAATGAGATTTAATCCAATTATCTATGCAAGCATCACAAACCAATTTTTATGTGGTCTCTCGAGGTGCTAAAACATGTTGAATAACCACATCAAAGCTAAGCCAGAATTGAACCTTGGCTAACTATGAAGGACTTGTTGCTTCCCACTATAGAATCCAACCCCTTTAAACATTAAATTGAAAAAGATATAATGTAGTTTATTAAACTTATACGTGCATGTCCTAAGACCATTTAATATAACGTCCATAAATAAAATCACACATAAAACATAAATATAAATCACCACTTCTTATTAAAATAAATATTACAAACATATAATAATATTGAGCTAGTAATCAATCACAAGGATTTGGGTGCCATAAACCAAGATCCTTATTATGTCCAAACAAAGATATACCTGAATAATATGATAGAGAAAATAAAAATTAATCTTGGAGGTTACTTGTACCTAAAAAAAATTGCTTAAACATCCAGATATACTTTAATCCACTTATCTATACAAAAGTTACACTTAACAAAACAAGTCCACACATAAAAGATTAGATACATCACAAGTAAATCTTTGCTTCCCGTTATGAGATTCCACTAAAAACAAAGATGACATTTTATTAAAATAAATAATCATGAAATATTGATAACAGACAATAATATTGACTGGATAATCAATCAAAAGGATTGGGTTGCCACGAACGTCCAAGATTGTTAATAGGCTGAACCAATAGAGATACGATAAAATGTGAGAAAAATTCATCCAAGTCCAGCGGCCCACTTGTGCCCATGTTGTCCCCATATTGTTATTATTGTGCCCCATAGAAGCCCACTATTGTTATTGTTGTGTTTAATATGTTTTCAAGCACCAACTTGGTCATTTTTGAGGCTCCAACATCTAGGGTACCAACCTTTTCTTCTCAAGGCACCAACCTTTTGCTTAGGAGCACCAACTCCAAGGACACCAATCTTTCCAATTCTGAGGCACCAACCCCAAGGGATCCAACCTTATCTTGTCAAGGCACCAACCTTGTTTGTTTGAGGCTCCCACCTTCAGGGCACCAACCCTCTGGGCTGCAACCCACTGCTATATTTTGTCTAGATATGTTTGTGTCACACGGAATCAGTCAAGAGTGCGGACACAACCGACCTTCCTAGAAGTCTAAGACATTCTAATGACAAACAAAACAAACTGGAGCTATCCTTCTCTAAACATGCATTATGATATGAGAAATCAAGTGTTTCGTTCTTACCTTTGTCCAAACGCTGTTGTAGAAGTCCAAGCTTTGTTGATCTGGATGAGCTCCTCCTTTTCTACAAAACCTGCAATCACCAACAGTCAAACAATTAAATAGCACCTGATTATAACATAAAACAAAGCATATTCAACATATAGACCAAGGAGTACATGAAATAACCCATAACAACAAGTTATTGAGAAGAATGGACCAATTTGCATTAAAGGTAATCAAAAGGAACCATTACAACCTGAGCCTTGGTGTTGTGCAAGCTCCTTCCAGGGTCCACAAGAGTCTTCCTCTACTTTGACAAAGCTCACCCACTTCCAAATAGAACAAGTAAAGATGACAATCTCTCCTCACAAGCTTTTAAATGGGAGTCCTAATTCCTGCAGCATTTACCCTTAGAAATCTATAGCTTTCAACCTTCTTCCTTTTGGCTCAATGCCTCTTTTTATAGTGCTCAAGAGGAAGTTAATCAGGTCCACCATCAATGGGATAGTCCCCTCTTTGGATGGGATCACTCCCTTATTGATGGGATAAGTTCCTCTTTGATAGAAGTGCATGAACCATCTGGAGGCGCTCAATACTCATCCAAGAATCTTCTAGAATGCTCTAGAAATGACCACAAGTAAGTTTTTGAAGATAAAACTTGCGCATTTTAACCTTTTCAGAGGGAAGCACCTGCCCCTTTAGATACAGAGCGTCCTTGGACGCAAACCTTATGAACAATAGGTGCGTACCCGCAGGCAAGGTTTGAGAGAACCTGCGTACCCAGAGATAAACATATTTATAAAGACTTTCTCTCTTTCTTGGAGTTTGACATGAATAGCAGATGCATAAGACTTGCTTAAGAGGGTAGTATGACTGTTGATAGAGCCATACCAACTGTAAATAGCCATGGTGACATTTTTTAGTGTAACAGATTGCCCCCTAAAGTGCGAAGCCTGGAATAGATTAGGGTTTTGTATTATCTAGGAAGGGTGAAGCGCTTTATCATTTCGAGGATTATCTCGTGGAGAACCTGGTTGGAACCTGCAATTTTCAACACAAAATACATGGATAAGATTATACCATCATTGAGGTAGGCATTCCCATACTCAGATAAAAACTTTAACTAACAGACTAAACTACTCTGATACAGAAATGATCTTGTAGTACATCATAATCATAGACTTTTGTAGACACAGTATGAGCGCAGCCATCTGTTTATGATTAGTCTACTTAGATAATGAATACAAAACTCCTCGCAGCCTGGACGGTAAAGATTTGATCCAGGGTCTTCATTCCTACTTCTCGAATTGGTACGATTCTAGCCATGCGAATAAATGAGTCGATGTCGAACATGGTAGAAACCACTTGATTACCAGTCGATGATGTGAACTGTTAACAAGCGTGAGAGAGACCACCAGTAATGTCAATGGTTCTCAAAGTACCCAGTACAATCCATGAGATGTGAATGAATGAGTTGGTGTCGAACATTTCACGGAATCCTTCGATCGAAAGTCAATGATGTAAACTGACGTCAAAGGCGAGAAACCTGCCATTGATGCATGCAGACTTCAAGGCATTGACGATTTCTAAGTCATCTCTCTAGATAATGTGCTGATGTCGATAGAAAGAGACTCGTTGCAGGCAAGCCCACAACACGAAATCATTGTTCAAGTTGAAGAAATGTTGCTGTAAGGACTGACTCAGGGATGGTCAAATGGATGACAAGTATTTTGCAGATGAAAGTTTTGTTTGCAGACCTCTTGAACACATAATGACACGACAGATAGTTTGGTGCTAAATAACTCAAAGTTAATCCCCGGAACCCAGTTGAAGACTTTCAAAAGTGGTTTGATCAACTGTGAGGTAAAGAATTTCCCAACCCAGGTGAATAAAAAGTGTCGTGTCCAAGAGTGGTAATAAAGTTTCTTCTGAGACAAAAGGTAACAAATAGGCTCATTCTTCTCTCTTTTCCCCCACCATTTCTGGCAAGTACCTCTTTATTTTTAACAAGCTTGAGGAGGATAACATATGCTTGATTATAAGCTCATCCTTCGGATGAGTCCAACCCAGTTTTGATTCGAACCCTAGGAAGGAGTGGTTCGTTCCTGTTTGTAATTGAACAGGTCCTTTACTGTGAAATGTTTAACGAGCCCAGTATAGGAGAAACTCGGTGTTTTTCAATTTTAGAGAGTCTGAAAAACTTAAGAAAACTCCAAGTTGAACTTTTTCGTAGATTTGTGTCCCTCAAGCCCGAAAAAGTATAAAATAATCCCTGGGGGAACCGCTTGATCTTGCGACCAAGGAGTACTTTCATAATTAGTGTCACTGACCTGAAAAGTAAAAAGCGATCAAGGACACGTCGTTTTATTTCCGTATCGAGTTTGAAACGACAAAAACACGGCAATCTTTTCCTGATTTTACGGTCAGAAAAGAGCTATAAGGGGACCGTCTTTTAATTCCGTTTTAACGAGCATAAAAGAAACGCTCGGCAATCTTTTCATGTTTTAGGAGTCAGAAAAGGGCTTAAAAGATGACTCTGAGGTTTCACTTTTTCGTAAGTTTTAACGAGTTCGAAAAAATGATAAAAATGTACTCATGGTTTTCACTTTTTCGTAAGTTTTAACGAGTTCAAAAAAGGGATAAAAATGTACTCATGTGGCTGACTTTCAATTTAATTTACGAGCAGGAAAAGACGGAAAGAACTCGGCATTTTTATTTGTTTTACGAGAATGAAAGATAGCAAAATAATCTCGGTATTTTCATGAGTTTAACGAGTCTTGAAAATAACTAAAATTGACTCGAGATAGGTTTCATTTTTACAAAAGCTTGAAACAGAGAAAAACTATGCTTCAAAGTAGTTTCATTTTTACACAAGCTTGAAACAGAGATAAAACTGTGCTTGATGCCCCCTAAGCGTAACTGCTAGAGTGCATGCCTCCCTGCTTCATTTCATTCAACTATGGTGGATGAAATGAAGGTTCAAGTGCGAGATCATTTGAAAGACTCAACCTAAAACTATAATCTCGACAAAAAACTGAAATAACTAACCTAAAAACTTAACATTTATAAGATCTCGTCAATCTCTCGACTCAAGTAGAGGAGGATTTGTTTCATTTTTTAACGAGCTTGACACAGGAAAAGAACTATGCTCGGATTCAGTTTCATGTTTAAGCAAGCTTGAAACGAAAAACTATGCTTGTTATAAGTTCACATGCCCCCAGCATAAAGATGCAAACCAAGGTACATGCCCCCCAAGCTTCATTGCATTCAATGAGGTGGATGGAATGAAGCTTTACTTTCACGATCTTGGAAAGACTTGTGGGAGTTGTTTCATTTTTTAGTGAGGTTGACACAGGAAAAGAACTATCCTCAAAACTACCCTCTACAATCTACCTAACAAAAAACTTTACTCTAAAAGAAACCTTGATTCATTTTTTAACGAGCTCGACACAAGACAAGGAACTATGCTCTAAAATCCTTGATTCATTTTTTAATGAGCTTGACACAAGACAAGGAACTATGCTCATGACTAATCTACCTACTTAACCTACCCTTGTTTCATTTTTTAACGAGCTTGACACAAGACAAGGAACTATGCTCAAAAAGGTCGCATGCCCCCAGCATAATGATGCAAAGCGAGGTACATGCCCCCAGGCTTCATTGCATTCAACCGGCTGGATGAAATGAAGGTTTACTTTCAATATTTAACTTGAAAAGGGAGTTGTTTCATTTTTAAGGAGGTTGACACAAGAAAAGAACTATCCTCATACCTGATTCATTTTTTAACGAGGTTGACTCAGTAACAGGAACCGTCCTCACACCTGATTCATTTTTTAACGAGGTTGACTCAGTAACAGGAACTGTCCTCATACCTGATTCATTTTTTAACGAGGTTGACTCAGTAACAGGAACCGTCCTCATAACCCTACTTTCTAAAATCTACCTACATATCCTAAAATCTACCTGATTCATTTTTTAATGAGGTTGACTCAGTAAAAGAACTATCCTCTAACACCCTGTTTCATTTTTTAACGAGGTTGACACAGGAACAAAACTATCCTCGTTATGTCCAGTTTCATTTTTTAACGAGGTTGAGACGGAAAAAACTATCCTCGCACACTGATCATGTCAATGGACATACCTTGATCATGGCTTCCAAGAGGTCTTCATCAGAAGGAAGAATAGTTCTCTGGAAGGAACACATGTCAAGGGACTCAAAAGGGATAAGAACATCGTGTTCAAGTGATCCCATAGAGTTTTCCATGTCAATTACCGGATCTAAATCAACAGTGAGAGGCTCACTTACATCGGTAACTGAAAACATGGGACCAATTGCCACATAATTAACCCGTGGCAGGGTAGATACCACTTTAGAATCAGGAACATTTAGGGGTGTCATATTATTGGTAGTTGAACTAGGGAACGAAAGCTGGTCTACAGTCACAATACTGCCATTGTGAGGGAAAGACATCACGCGAAAGAGTGTCGATACGACAACCTTCATTTCATAGACATAGTCTCGCCCAAGGAGTAAATTGAAATCCAAGGGACCTCGAACTACCATAAGATCAATACAGACAGTTTTACCTTCCAAGGTAATAGAAAACTTAGGAAGGATCCCTAAAGGTTCACTAATGGTTCTGTTAAAAGCTTTCAGATTCTGCGTAATAGGCGCAAGCTGAGGGGAACCCAAAGCTTTCCAAACAGTTGAGGATAAAATACTAACAGAAGCACCCTCATCTACCTGAGTACGATGTATGTCCCTACCACCAGCCTTGACAATGATTTGGAAAGGGATGGAGGAAGGAAGACGAGGTTCTGTCAGTCTATTCCAATCAAAGGAAAAGACCTCAGTACTTGGAGGGGGTTCTATAGAAACAGGTGAAATGCCCCCCGGCATAGAAGAATCTGATGTAACAAGAAGAACCTGAGCGGTATGAAGTTCACTCTCTAAATGGAAAGTGGGATCGACCAAATGTGAAATTGAATCGACCACTTGATCAACTAATGGATCATCAACCTGAGTGACATGAGTTTCACTCTCCAATGGAAGAGTGTGATTGACCGTACTTGAAATTTGATCAATCACTCCGTCAGTTGACGGTAGGTTGGGAGAAAGTTTACGGTAACCAGTTGGAAATTCTTCCTGTGGAACAGTAAGGTTTTCCAACAATTTCGAGGCTTCATCCATGTGAGGGCAAATGTGAGTTTGATGACTCCCTTTGCATAACTTACAAGGAAACCTAACTTTACCCTTTTTCCCAGGAACCTGACTATCACTGGTTGATGGATCAATGGAAAGTTGATGAGATTTTTCTGACCATACTTCCAAGACCTTTGGTATACCAGGACAATTGACAAGGAAGTGGTCACCCTTACAAAGCCTGCAAGGGTATTTGGGTTTACGGTGCATGTCGGAATTTTCCTCAACACAACTAACACTTACAGCCATGGTTGGTTGGTTGACTTCTTTCTTATCTTGCTTCTTCTTCTTCTTCTTCTTCTTCTTAGCCTCCTGGTTACTAGCATCAAGGCTTTTACCAGGCGAAGAGGAAGAAATGGAGGAAGAAAAATTAGGCGAAGAAGGTAAAGGGTCAACAGAAGGTTGGTGATGTTGAGATGGTGAACTCTGTTGAGGTGAAGCATCCGGTTGAGATGGAACAATTGAAGTATTTTGGGCCAACGAAGTTGAAAATAACCATATCGGTAAACCTATTGTAAATCCAGGTAATGACAAAGTAGCCATATAAGGAGGACCAACATTCCCAAAGTAAGGAAAAGTACTAGGATTCTCATTAGGAGGGGTTCCTAGGTTGATAAATTCCGGAACATTTGCCATTATATTCAACTTCAGTGAATTTTATTAACAATTTTAAACTAAAATTAACAATTCACAATTTACACCTAACAATTAAAATTCACAATTCACACCTATGGTCTATAAAAGTAAAAACAAACAAATTAACATGCGCTATCAAATCTAGGAGTCAAACCACACACAAACAGTAAGCTCTCCGGACCGAAAACACTAGTTGGTGATTAAGCCCAACCTCGCAGAATCCAGTACAGAAATAGTGGGTGGAACAGTTACCCCGACAACCTGCTTAATGAATAGACTGGACCAAGTTCCTCCACTTTAACCGTCTCGAGTGAAGTGAACCCCCCAGAAAATCCAAGTGAGTATAGCCGACGTCTGCTCCAGGTACAGTGGGATCTTCCCTCCACCGTCACCTTGGGTAGAATCCTAAAGATTATGGTCACTAAGGTTACCAACGGCAACAGGTACACCTGGGGGAACAGTCTAAACTCCGACAGCACGCAAGGGCAGAGTAGCAAGCTCAATCCCCTTACCGGCTCCTTGACAGTAATCCAAGGTTTACCGATAAGTGACCCCTGGCTCCTCGACAATGGTTAATCCGAGGTTTACCGTTTGTAATACGTACTGTCTGGCGTCGTTCCCAACGAGGGAGGATGGATCCCCTCACTGGTTCGGACACGAGCTCGTGCTTCTCCTTTAAGAGGAGCTTTCCCAGAGTGTAAATGTAACAATTGGATTTGATTCTATCACAAGATCAACTACTTGTTTGGTTTTACTGTCTTGGAGAGTTAAGTACTCACCTACTCCAAGACACTAGCCTAAGCTATGTTGGTGTTTCAGAGCCCTAGAAATGTAAAAATTACTAGATGAATTTTAATTAAGCGTTGTGTTATTAAGGCTGTTTTTACTCAAATGGGTAAATGGAGATGAAACCAATGGTGTTATGACCCGACTCAACTGAATGCAATCGAATATGATAATGTAATCTTTTCAATTCGATGAATCCTATCTAAAGTAAGGAGAGAGTTTCCATTCACTTCCAACAATGCAAAAAATTGATCACTAAGAGAAAATATAACAAATTCTCTAATGCACTAATTTCATCAAGAAAAACTAATGCAAATCAATTCCAAACCTTTTTTTTATTTTATTTTTGTGTAAATTCAAATCAAAGAAAGCTGATCTAAATCTACAATTGATTTTTCAGAATGTAAACTATGCAATGGTAATCTAAGCACAATTCACTTGAAAAGTATGCAAATGTAATCTATGCACATTTTTCATTCATATTCTGAAAATGAGAACTCTAATTATGCAAATGTGATCTATGCAAGAGAATTCTCAAACACAAGATGATTCTAAGGTAATCTAAGAACCAACAAGTGCAAGTCGAGAAAATTGGGTGAGAGTTCCAAAGATCATAAAATAAAAACACTCAAAGGTGATTAACACTCATACACAATTTAGCAAAAACAGAAGCAAAAAGATGCAAAATTGTGAAAGGACTGAGACAAACCGCCAAGTAATGACCAAAGGAAATCAAATTAAGAATTTCTCAAAAAAGAGACTCAAAACACCCAATTGATGAAAGCTTAAAGTAGAAATGCCAAGGAAACAAGCCTAGGTGAAGATTTATGGCAGGTAACCAGTGGATCTGGGCAGTAAAAACTAAGAAAAAACAAAATCTAAGAGCAAAAAATGCAAAAAATGGAATTTTCTCAAATTTTAGCAGGGGACGCAGGCAACCCGTTAGAACAGGTGCGGGCCCGCACTGTGCACACAGCAACAGTGCGTCCAGGGACGCACTGTGCAATACTCAGAGGGTGCGTCCTACTGGAAAATTCAAGAAAAACCAAAATGAATCTAACCCTAAGCTAACCCACCCAGAGACAGAATCACAGAGCCAAAACCAAAAAAATAAACCAATTTTCTCAAAGCAAAGTTCACACAAAGGAAAAGACTCTTCTCATCAATGGAATCTATCCCCAGCGGAGTCGCCAATTTGTCACACGGAATCAGTCAAGAGTGCGGACACAACCGACCTTCCTAGAAGTCTAAGACATTCTAATGACAAACAAAACAAACTGGAGCTATCCTTCTCTAAACATGCATTATGATATGAGAAATCAAGTGTTTCGTTCTTACCTTTGTCCAAACGCTGTTGTAGAAGTCCAAGCTTTGTTGATCTGGATGAGCTCCTCCTTTTCTCCAAAACCTGCAATCACCAACAGTCAAACAATTAAATAGCACTTGATTATAACATAAAACAAAGCATATTCAACATATAGAGCAAGGAGTACATGAAATAACCCATAACAACAAGTTATTGAGAAGAATGGACCAATTTGCATTAAAGGTAATCAAAAGGAACCATTACAACCTGAGCCTTGGTGTTGTGCAAGGTCCTTCCAGGGTCCACAAGAGTCTTCCTCTACTTTGACAAAGCTCACCCACTTCCAAATAGAAAAAGTAAAGATGACAATCTCTCCTCACAAGCTTCTAAATGGGAGTCCTAATTCCTGCAGCATTTACCCTTAGAAATCTATAGCTTTCAACCTTCTTCCTTCTGGCTCAATGCCTCTTTTTATAGTGCTCAAGAGGAAGTTAATCAGGTCCACCATCAATGGGATAGTCCCCTCTTTGGATGGGATCACTCCCTTATTGATGGGATAAGTTCCTCTTTGATAGGAGTGCATGAACCATCTGGAGGCGCTCAATACTCATCCAAGAATCTTCTAGAATGCTCTAGAAATGACCACAAGTAAGTTTTTGAAGATAAAACTTGCGCATTTTAACCTTTTCAGAGGGACGCACCTGCCCCTTTAGATACAGAGCGTCCTTGGACGCAGACCTTATGAACAATAGGTGCGTACCCGCAGGCAAGGTTTGAGAGAACCTGCGTACCCAGAGATAAACATATTTATAAAGACTTTCTCTCTTTCTTGGAGTTTGACATGAATAGCAGAGGCATAAGACTTGCTTAAGAGGGTAGTATGACTCTTGATAGAGCCATACCAACTGTAAATAGCCATGGTGACATTTTTTAGTGTAACAGTTTGATAGTAATTCTCTGCTCCCAACATCTTCTTCACTGAATTCTGTCTATCTACACCTTCACTGCTACATCAATGACAGCCTGTCTTCATATGAAGGAGTCTTCACAACTCTTCATATTGCCCTAACAGAGTCTGCAAAGTTACCTCATGATAATTTCAAATAGGCATGATGATCTCCAATAATGTTTCCAAAATTTGTTGAAGCTTTCCAACAAGATATTTGTGCAAAGCCTCAACGTATGCACAAAAGGAATTCTGTATTTTCAAGCCGATGTTCTTTACTGTTGCAGTAACTGTTTCAAGCATGACTGCTTCTCACTATTCTTGCTATCGCGATCTCTTACTTCCTAGAACAAGACTTGTTCGATGATCCAAAAATACAATTTTATCATAAGTTATAAAATTAGAATAAAATTAGAATAAAATAATTATTAATTTAAGATATTAAATTAATAATTATTATTCTAGAATGTTTAATTATTTAATGGAGACTTTTAGAATTAGCATATTGTTGTAACTAGATATGACTCTCCAAATGAGTCGTATCTTAGGCTCTATTATAGGAGATTAGTTAGCTAGTTGGTTTGAATAGCATTTATTGTAAATGGACACTTGTAAGTGATCCATAATTAGAGGTAGTTAGGACATGGAGCTTATAAATAGCTCATTGCAAGAGTGTTTGGTTGTTCGGGTGTAAACTCTTGCAAATCAATTATGTAATTGTTTTTTCTGATTAATAAAATTACGTGTCTGAGGACACTTCTGCCAATATTGTGGTATCAGAGCTCTAGTAATGTTGCAGTGGATTTGAGGAGATTCCAACTCAACAAAGTCCTGGAAAACTCCATTTAGTTGGCTAGCAAATGATTGGTATGGAAATTGTCCAGTTTTTTGTTTAAAACAAGAAAATAATTTTTTATCATTGATTTTAGATTTTTAAAATCTAAAAATCATTTTTTTTGGTATTATCAAAAATTGCCCCTGTTTTTTGAAATTTTTTGTTACACTCGGCTTCAACACTGTTACTGCTCCGCTTCACGGGGTTCCTTGAGTACAAGTTTTTCAAGTCCATTGGCGTCCTTCTGCATCTCCACAGAAACCTTCTGGTCTGAAATCGTCAAATTGTCCATTCCCAAGCCCTATGACGAAGATGTTAAGATTTGGCCCCACTGTTTTGAGTTTCGCCTTCATGTTGTTCTGGACCCTGGTGGAGATCTTACTTTGATTTCCAGAATCAGAAATACTGACAGCAAGCCATTATTGCATTGAGCCGAGAACGAGCCTGTGCGTAGGAAATGCGCAAAACCTGGTTGGAAACCGATTGGAAGTCAGCGCAGAATCGATTGGAATCCGATTGAAAAAAAAGGGACGCATTTGCAGGCTTAGATAGCGTATTGCATATCTTGTAATTTGATATATGGTTCCTTTTCCCGAGATCCTATTTTTAATATGTGAGAGAAACTGTAGTTTTGTCCTTGGATCGTGTTTGAAAACTAACTGTGATGTTCAATATATATCTGTACATGGATTAACTATTATGTAACAGCGACATAGTTTGTCATTTGAAACTAAATCTGGAATATAGATTTGCTGTATCTCTGCTGACCAAATCTCCCTAGTTTGGCACAACCTCTAGGTTACGAAGAAGGTAACAGATCGCACGCTCCTGGGAGCAATTGAATACCATCAAAATCGCATTTTGTTTGGGAGACAGATTTTATTCCTACGCATTCCATTCAACAAGTCTAGTTTTGCAGCAAATCCACCATCGAAAGGTTGAGATGGATCTTTGCCGACGTTTTTAGTACATCAACGCACCTCATTTCTTGTAAACAATCAGCATGCAATTTGGTACCAATTGTCATCAAACCGAGAATTGAACACGCAACCAGTCCTTCCTCATATGGTTCCTGAATAGAACGGATCCGCCTTCCAAGAAAATGACTCTCTTTACGTCTTGAAGTAGCTGCATGGTCGATGGTGGAGCAGCGTTGCTATTTTGCCAATCAATGAAGCCTGCCAGCGTAAAAGTGAAGCCTGCCACCTATCAGCTTGATCATAAAGTTTTTTTTGGGTAATTTGATGCATATTGTATTTTAAAGAGGTCTGATCACTTTGTAATTTTGGGAGAAATAAGGTGAGCTTTGTAATCGAGTGATGAGTGAGTTTTTTAAAGTTTTTTTAAAAAAAAAAAAATGGCCTTGTAATGGAGTAATAAGGTGATTGTAATTTTTGGAGCAATAAGGAGTTTTTGTTTCTTGTAACTTTTTTGAAGAAGAATAAATGTAACTCAAAGTAATTTTACTTTGAGGGGGGGTAAATTTTTTTACCAGATTGTGCAAAAGCACCATTGTAAAAAGTCAAATTTTGAAAGTTGCCCTGTAAAAATTTGAGAAATTGACTAGAGCCAAGTGCAAAGCTCAGTCAATTGTCTCCTGTTTTGACGACTATTCGAGGGTCAAGGCCAAGCCCCGATAGATCGTGTTCTTTGCGTGGTGTGTTGTGTTGACTATCTTGTCCTTTCTGTTCTGCTTCTTGGTGTGTCTCTTCAACGCTAAAAATGTCTAAGTTGATAAACTTATTTTCTGATTCCGACAAACTAGAAGGCACCAAATCTTATAAAACGTGGCATCGTCTTATTGAAAGCACACTCATTTACAATGAATTATGGCAAGGAATATGTGATGGAGATGTAAAGCCGAATAAACCCACAGATGCAGATCCACTGGCAAAATGGGAAATCAAGAATGCTAAAGCCTTAGCTCTTATTAAATCGTCTGTGAATGATGAAATGTATGTACATATAGAGAATGCCACAGATGCATGGACTGCCTTGAAAAATTTTAAAGACCTCTTTGATACTCAGCCAAAATCAAAGAAGGTTGATCTACAACTAAAATTGTTGCAACAAAAATTAACTGAAGATGGTGATATTCTTGAATATCTCTCCAGACTTAAGAATATTAGGTAGGAAATTATTAATGCTAGTTTTCCCGCAATTTATGATAGCTTTATGGTCACAATTGTAATTGCTGGGCTTCCTTCTTCCTATATGCATTTTTTAGAGACTTTACAAGTAACTGGGAAATTAGAAAAACTAAAGTTTGATGAACTTTGTGAAATGTTAAGTCAGCATGATAAAACTTTTGGGAAGAAGAAGAAAGTTGGTGAAGATGTTTTTCTCACAGAAGCTAGCACAAGTAAGTCTTCAACAGATAGTTCTCGAGGAAGAGGCCGATGGAATCATAATCAAGCAACACATAATCGAGGTCGAAGCCAAAGTAGAGGCAACAATTTTAACAGAGGAGGCAGAAATAATTTTCAAGGTAGAGGAAATAACCAAGGAAGAGGCAATTTTCAAGCACAAGGATATAATAGTCAAGGTAGAGGACAAACTCCAAATAGAGGTCAAAGCAGAGGCAGAGGCCAATCTTCAGGACGAGGAAGAGACTTTAGTCGAATTGTGTGTCGAAGATGCAACAAAGTTGGCCATTATGCTGAAGATTGTCGAACTTCACTTAATAAAATTCCCAAGTTTCAACAGCATTGAACACAATTTGCAAATGATCAAGATGAAGATAACTCAGAATATGTGTTTACTTCCTCACCAACATCACAAATTTCATCTCATCTTAGAAGTGACTATGAAGATGCCTGGATCTTGGATTCCGGGGCAACTCAGCACATGACATGTCGACGTGATTTTTTCTGGAATTTTCAAGAATGCCAACTTAATTCAATTTTTCTTGCTGATGATACAAAACATACTCCTTATGGAAAAGGAGTCCTGAAAGTTTTTCTCCCTGACATTGGAGAAAATTTGATTTCCAATGTATGGTATGTACCTAGTTTCAAGAAAAATTTGCTCTCTTTAGTCACGATTCGACAAGCAGGACATCAGGTAATTATGGAAGATGGTTTAGTGAAGATTAATTCAGTGAAACAGAAATTGAAAACAGTTATGACAGGTTATGAAGATGGAAAACTGTTACGGATGAAAGGAACAGTTATTCCAAGGCATTCTGATTTTGCAGGGGCAGTGACTACAGGTATTTCACCTATCAGACTATGGCATGTAAGATATGGACATTTGAATTTTGAGAGTCTTTCACAATTGCAGAAACAAGGAATGGTTAAAGGACTTCCCACATTCAAAAGGGAAAATGCAAAATGTGAAGCTTGCATTTATGGCAAACAAAACCGAGAAAGTTTTCCAACAAGTTCATGGCGAGCAAACAGGCGGCTACAACTAATTCACAGTGATGTTTGTGGTCCACTACAAACTTCATTTGGTGGTTGCAAATATTTCTTACTATTCATTGATGATTTCAGCAGAATGACTTGGGTTTACTTCTTGAAGAACAAGTCAGAAGCATTTGATAAGTTTAAAATTTTTCGCCAACTTGTTGAAAATGAAGTCAAAGAAAAGATAGGTACTCTTAGGACGGATAATGGGGGAGAATTCACTTCAAATGAATTCAAAACTTATTGCAGTGAAAATGGCATAAGACGACATCTCACTAATGTTTACACTCCACAGCAAAATGGAGTAGTCGAAAGAATGAATCGCACTTTGTTAGGAATGGCGAGATCCATGTTAACCTTCAAGAGGTTAAGTCCAACATATTGGGCGGAAGCAATACATACAGCTATCTACTTAAGAAACAGATCTCCAACTGCTTCTTTAGACGGAATCACACCTTACGAAGCTTGGTTTGGTTTCAAACCTCGAGTTAAACATCTTAGAGTTTTTGGGTCAGTGTGTTATGCCTTAGTTCCGAAAGAAAAACGAACTAAGCTTGACTCAAGAAGTTTAAAATTCACAATGATTGGCTATTCTGATGAGAAGAAAGGGTATCGTCTTTTGACCAATGGAAAATTCATTGTGAGCAGGGATGTCATTTTTGATGAAACAGAGAGTAAGAGTGCTGAAGAAATTGAAAATCTTCTTCACAAATTAGAAACTAAGGGAAGTAAAAGAAATGGACAAATGCAAAGTCAACCAAATTCACCAAATTGGTATGAACTTGATTTTCCTTCCTCTGAAGATGAGTCATCCAGTCCATCTACATCAACAACATCGTCCGGGTCTTCTAGCAGTTCATCCGCATCTCCAAGCAGCAGCAGTTCTTCAGACAATGAGTCTCCACATTCTTCACCTGAACGACGTACATCAGTGTATATTAATCCTATTTACACTGATGGGGACTTTACAGAAGCACATAGAAGTGAAGGCAATTGTCCCTGGGAAGAGCTTGTACAGCTTTTTTTATTTGAATTAATACAATCAGATTCATTTTTCTCAACGAATTGTCTCATGTCATTTGTTTCATGAATTCCTTGACTTTCATGTTAAATATGTTTTATGATATTGGCTTTTCAGGTGCTATTTAATTTGTTTGCTTGTTTGTGTTTGCAGATTCACGACAAGGGAGCTCATTTGGATCGAAGGAGCGAGGCTTCCACAAACTTGCATTGGACCCAAGGTAGGCCTAAAAACACTTGTTTGCCTTTGTTTATAAATGCATATTTAGAGAAAGATAGTTTGTGATTGGTTTGCTTGTCATTAGGTCTTCTTTAGATTCTAGGAAGGTCTATCTTGTCTGCAAGATCGACTCATTCCGTGTGACAAGAGTTGTCTTGTGGCACTACACACTTTCTGTACTCATAAAATTTCAAAAGGGATATGACATTATTCCTACCTTTGCAACTATCAATTTGTACTTCTATCCCATTTAGGAAGTAGCCTCCAACCCTTCTAGCTTTAGTCTAGGAAAACCTATTTTCTCGTCCTCAAAAATTAGCTAACCAAGATCATTCAATATCATGGTATGAACAAATAGTAACAAATAGTCACAAAAATGGGTAGTCACGGATAATCATGAAATCATATCTACCTTACGTCACATGTATCAGTCATTGTTAAAAGATCACCGATTACCAATAAGTAGACTTTGCAAGGGAATTCCTATTTTTATGCCATGTAAGATTTCCCAAGTCAAAGCATATCAACACGATTAAATGGCATCAGAATATTAGATGTTCCTAGAAGTTTTGCATGTTTTGATTCCCATGCTCGTGCTGCTTCCACTTTCCATCTCCTTAATTTTATAGATTCTCATTCTCACAATGATTTTACTTGCCATCTCCTTAATTTCATAGATAACCTCACCATCAAATAAAGAATAACATTCGAGAAAGGAGCAGAAGCAAAGTTAACCAAATCTGAAAACCAGAGGGAAAGCACATAAGGCAAGCATAAATGATCACCGAGGTGGAAGGCACAGCAATTAGGAAATTTTGTAGAAAATGGTTTAGGGAATTGTGGCAACACTCATTAACAATACCAAGGGTTTCTATTAGACTAAAAAATTAATGTTAAGCAAGTAATTGTAGAGGATGCTAGCAATTCTTCATTATGAAAGCAATTTCCTCACAAATATGCTTTTTATTCCTAATTTTTGCGCATCTCCGACTCAGAAAGATGCCAAATAATATTTTAAAATTGTTCATTGCTACCAAAAAACATTCCCAAGATTTAACACACTTGAGGAGAAATATATTATAACATTTTCCTTCAAGGTTTAGGTTTGATTTTTAATTCTCGTGTCACGATTAATACTATGCATTGTATTGATTACTATAGGTCCTACTACCTTATAGAAGGGACAAATAATACCAGTTAAGATTGTTCATTACACTGTAACCATGAATGACCACCCTATAGAAGATGGTGATATATTTATTGAACTATGAATGAGCTTGAGTTATAGTACCCTTACAACTATATAGGCTGAACCATAGACTGTATAGGTTGAACCCAAATGTAAAAAAAAAATTCAAGAAGGAGATAGATGAAATGGTGGATGCAGGAATCATCTCTCTAGCAAACGAAGCAGAATGGATCAGGGGAATATTCATCTATAACAAAAAGGCCGCTATGGAAATAAGGCTCTGTGTATAGTACAACAAGCTCAACAATGCTTATGTCCATGATCCATTCCCCACGCCTTTCAATGATGAGGTATTTTATAATGTTGCGGGGAATGAAACCTAATCCTTCACAGATGGGTTCTCAGGGTACCATCAGGTTCGAATAACAGAGGACGACAAGTAGAAAACAATGTTCACCAAAGAATGGGGCTCGTATGCATACCACATCATGCCTTTTGGCCTAAAGAATGCACCTTTTGTGTTCTCCCGAATTATTATCACCATTTTCAGAGACTACATTCACCGGTTCTTTGAGGTATACATGGACGGTTGGATAGTTTACAATCTATTGAAAAAACATTCTAGCTTACATAGAGTAATGTTCGATCGGTGCAAACAACTACAAATCTCCCTAAACATGAAGTGTATCTTTGTAGTTCTGTTTGGCAAGTTGTTGGGACACATCATTTGCAAAGACAATGATTGTGTGTACCTTGCAAATACCATGTTTTTTTTTACCAATTCTACTTCCCATATACACAATTTTCGCAGAAATCAAAATCGAGAGAGTTTTTATGTTCTAACATACCTTTACCATGAATTATTTGAAGGCCCTTCTCTCCAATATTTCCAAGCCTTTGATGCCATATCATGGTATTTTCTCCAGAGACCACTAGATTTTCTTCTCCAGTTTCAAGAACCACAGAACTATTGCACCCATTGATAACAGTGGTACCTTGAATCTTGTACAGAGTTCCAGTCTAAACTCTCTGCATTAATACGAGTGCTCCTCGAAGCATCTTGTAGGTATATTTCTCGAACACTCTTTTTAGACCTACAACATCCATATTGCTTACATAAATTAGATTTCTGACCAAATACGAATATGTAGAGCACCTGAAAGTGTTCTAATCCTTCTACCTTGCAACTTCAACTTGACTTTTCTGTGACCAAAGATTCTTGCATTCCTGTCATCCCCTAAGAAGACATCATCACCATCATATTTCTCATACTCGCATAACCACTCTCTACGGGGATTGAAGTGAAAGGATGCACCTGAGTCAATGAACCATGACTCATGATCTACATGTGTACTTGAAGAAAAATCCAAGTACACACCCCCACCTTCATCTAAGGTGGTTTTTTTGAATCTGCAGAAGGAGCATCATCAGATCCCTTTCCTTTCTCAGGTACTTTAGATTTACAGTCCCTTTTGAAGTGCCCTTCCTTTTCGCATTTCCAGCACACCTTTAGAGGTTTTCCTGGAGATTTAGATCTCCTTCTAGATTAAAATCTCCCACTCGAAGACTTATTTTTGTTTATGTTTTGGGACCGTCATCGTACATACAAGGCATCACCATTCTGGCCCTCCATATTTTTCCATCTCATCTCCTCTGACAACAAGGATGAGACTATTTCATCAAATCGAAACGCAGTTGCATTGATACATATTGTGACAACCAAACTGCCCACGAATCGGGTAGTGAACACAACAAACAAATGCACCTATTTTCAATTGAAATTTTAATATCAACAGATAGTAACTGGCCTACCACAATATTAAAGGCATTCATATGCTTTGTCAACGAGTCTCCATCTTTCATCCATGGTTATACAACATTTTTGTAGCAACAGTTTATTCACCAGAGACTTAGATTGGTAGAATGTCCCTAACTTGTCCCACAAATCCTTCGCTGAAGCTTCCCCTGATAAATTCAACAATACCGAATCCAAGAAACACAACTGTATTGTGCTCTTTGCTTTCTGATCCAACTTCGCCAAGTCTTCAACTGACATTATTGTTGGTTTAGTACCCGGATGTACCGCAATCACTGATGTTTATCCACTAGTAGATCCTCCATCTTGAGTTTCCACAACTCAAAACTTTAACCATCAAATTTTTCGGTGTCTATCTTTACATTGCTCACCATCTTCTTTCACCATAAGAATTGATTGTGCGGATCTCTTACTGAATAGGGTCTGCCACATGCAAGAAAAGAAAACCCCTCAACAAGAAAAGGTGTCCCCGATTGAACTGTTTGAAGCCTCATTTCCAATAAATTTGGTCGTTGTTCCAGAGCTAATCACTATCCCTCCCGCTCCTCGGTTCCTTGAAACCGCATAGCTTGAAACTTCCCCCCAAGGCCACTGAGGAAAATCTATTGCTAGCAACCAACCCTTGCAAAGAAACATCTCACACACATCAACAATGCAACCCGAGAACCTTTAGCACTAGTTGTTTGAATTTATCCAACGTGCAACTCATAGGGCTGAACAGATCCATAATGACCTGGTCACCGAGCACGAGCACCAGAAGCACTAGCTTGTGACTATCATGGCAGAGCGAGATCAACTCTGACATACCAATCAAAAACAGTAATCACAGGTCAAGCATGTGACATGAAAGCTATAAGCACTATAGCCAACTGTGGTTGATTTAGTTATTGAAGCACCTGAGGAATTTTCGTCTTGCACATTGGCCGGCTGATGCGATCGTATTTAGACAACAGAAATGGAACTTGTGGTCACCAACAAGGAGCTGAAGAAGAGTTTACATACGGTAAGACTAGTGCTGCCCAATCCAGCCACAAGCTACATCACAGAGATCGAGCTGAAACTCCACACGGCCGCTGCGCTAAAAGCTTCGTGTTGCCTCCACAGGGCCGCTGCGCTAAAAGCTTCGTGTTGCCCTACGGATGGTTATGTGCTAAGGGAGCAAGTCAACAATTGGTCAAGTAGCTTGGCCATGAAAAACTAGAAACTGTATCCACTCCGACAACAACTCCACCAAAAGCTACCATGAAAAACTAGAAACTGTATCCACTCCGACAACAACTCCACCAACGCATCACTGATAACAAGACCTGTAGGGACAAAGGCGAGGTAAATAAAATCGATGACGAGATCAACTCCCTCCAGGCTAGGGTACAACAAATTGAGGAGGAATCGGACAAGACAAAAAAGAAAATTCTTGATATTAGGCCACCAGTGGATAAGCATTTGATTACTCTGCGGGAGGTATGGAGGTATGTGACGAGGTCGAAGAATAGTGGAGCACCGTGTAGAACACCCACCCTGATCAACTGAACTGCATATCAACCCTTGAATTTCTCCAAAAGGTAGAAACCCTCACACGCATCTAGGAGATGACATTGGAAGATTATAACTGCTTCCGCGAGGAAAGATTATCGCAGTACCTGAGTTGGCACTTTCATTTGGACAAGAAGGCAAAAGTGTAGAAAAATTTGTCCCGCATGATTCAAGACCAACACAACCAGAGGCAGAATCAACGGCACCGAAAGAAGAAGAAAGAGCATATCAACAAGAAATAACATTAGAGTCCAAGCCTGATACAGAAGTCATCAAAATCGCGCAACACCTTTTTCCCAGTCGAAGTATCAGTGTCATCTTTAAGGGCGATTTCTATATGGTCTTGCAACTCTTGTTCAACGCAATGATGAAGTCGTTCTAAACTACTTTCAGCTTCACCTTGTAGGAATTCGAAAAGATTTTGTTTTTTGCGAACAATATCAGCTTCCTGATCATGATGGCTGGATGCTGGGGTTAAATAATAGCCATATGCATATGTCCATTTAAGCATGTGCCTACATTCTGCTATCTGCAACCATGCATCTACCACACATTTGAACTTTTTAAAACCAGATCGACTCATTTTCGTCTGTTTACACTCATTCAATATTTTAATCTCTACCTCTGGCACAGCCTGCAGATCAGATAACACCTTTTCCTCTGACTTTTCATTTGTCGTCCATCTTTCCATATAAAATACCAACCTATCCGAAGAAGATGTTTTAGCTACAAACCTTTTCCAAGAATCAAAGGAGGCCGAATTCCTGGATTGATTCCCTGCATCAATTCTTCCTGATGTTGTTGCAACCTGATCAGGACTATATTGATTGCAAGAATTATGTTTAAACCAATCACCAAGGCATAACCAACAGAATTGAAATTCACATTGGGACGCACATGTCATGTGCATACACCCTTGATTTTTCTCTATTGGTCGATCACACTTTGGACACGGCTTGGAATTACAAAATATCCATCACGCATTGAGTGAATCACCATTATTAATTTGATCAATCCATTTTTTGACTGTGTCGCAGCATATTGGACGATGAGACTCCTCTAAACAATTCCAGCAAAATTTATGTGAACAATTGCAGACAACCTCCTCATGAATTACATTAGAATTAGCAGAGTCAACCTCCACACAGTACCCACAGTCTGGCGCTGGACACCATTTAACCATACTGTTTTGTTCAACATATGACCTCACAAGATAGGTTCTATATTTGTTCGTATCTTCCTCAGATAACCCCAGAGAAAAAACCATGTCTTCACTCACAATGGCACGGCATCGTGGACCTTGATGTGGACATCGTAGGTTGAGGCATCCTGCACCATCATGATTTATTGATGTGTGAATAAAAGTTGGCCAACAATCTTGGCAAAATAAATGGTCGTAGTACTTGAGTGACTTCATGTCTCTGATCTTGAAATCATAGAAACATATCGGACAGGTAGTTAACTCCTCCATTTTTTCTTCTTTGGTCTCATGTTTATCATCCGGCTGCAACAATAGGCCCACAACATTTCTCACTTTCTCCTCGTCTTCAAACCATTGATCGTTGGCATTAACAGAATTCCAACCGAAGTGACGCAAGAGAATAGCTGCCTCGGCTTCCGAGACAGCCAGCACAGTGGAAACGCTTTTGGTAGCATTGTGCAGAAGATCACCAATGTCGTTCAGACATAAAGCCGTATATTTCATACGTCCTTTATTGTCATCATGACGACTGCGTGCTATTTCCACCATGCTTTCATATCTCAATTCTTCATCTTCGTTTTCGCTTTCGTTGCTTTCCTTTTCATTGCTTTCGCTATCATATATCTCATTATCAGACATTTCATCGTATAAAGCCATATTGGTCGAGTTCGAGTAGATCAGAGAATGAGACTTTTTTTCGGGCCTTGCGGAATCCACAGAAACAAAACTCTCTGACCGTGTTCAAGCAGGTTAAAGCTAAACCGCAATGTTGTCAAGAAACTGTGTTCCCTTACCTTTTTGTACTAAATCAATCTTTGCTTGGCTGATATTTATACTCATGTAACTTGGCGCAGATACCAAAAACCATTCATGAGTCGACATGGGTGATTATCCGGCTGATTTTAGACGTAATTTAAAATAATGGTTACAACCCAGAGTAAAGCGGTTTCCCCGCCATCTATTTCTCCCACTAGGAGAAGCATTATGTTGTCATTATTACTCTTTTTTTCGAGGAGAAACATTCCGTTGTCATTATTAATGAATCACAAACCCTAACATCCACCAAATATATCTATGAAAGTATAGTGAATTAAAATATTAAATTTTAACCAAATTTTTCTTGATATTTCTTCTAAATATGCCAAAAATTTCACCATTTGAAGTATCACATAAAAAATGTAATGAAAATGTAAAAGTGATTCATTCAAAGTATAAAAACCCTAGGATTATATGCTCTCATACCAAATGTTATAAGCCAAATACATAAAATTCAATAGTTCACACAATGTACAACAATGTGAGCATTCATGACAACCCAAATATAGCTAATAATACAGAAATGCCTCAAAATACCTCAAATAGATTCATACATTGAAATAAAATCCATACCATCCATAATGAATACATCACCGCTATATACACCAATCCACACATTAGACATGCAATCCCTTCATTATTCGGATGATCCTATTACATATACATTTACATATTCCATAGTAAGGCCGAGAATGCAAAATATGTTCATTTAAGGTCTCAAAATGACTCTTGATGTTTTTGACTTGAAATTTTCCAAACTAGCACTGCTGGAAAAAATAGTCTTGTGGATTGATTCCTCCACTTTTTCTACTTTGAAAGCATCAAGATGGATGAAAAAGAAGATACTCATCCAATCCATATCATACACCCCCATTTTGGGGGGATTTTGGTCCCCAAAAGCATCCACTAAATGAGGTGAGTATATTTTGATGAAAACTGAAGATACTCATCCAATCCATATCATACACCCCCATTTTGGGGGCATTTTGGTCCCCAAAAGCATCCACTGAATGAGGTGAGTATATTTTGATGAAAACTTGACTAAACTAAGAGGGCGGGGGTGACTCAGTTTCATACATTCATGGACATCAAAATTATTTTCTTGTAGTTGATTGCCTGAAAAAATAAATGAGCATATTAAGACATAATTACTAATAGATTTAGTATGCGAACATCAAGTAATAAGTTAACCTAAACATCACTTATCTCGATTAAAGGAGTAACCTCTTCTATTTTTTCCTTAGCTTGAAACATATCAACATAAGTCTAGTCACACCTCAAGTGTTTTGTTAGGGGAGAAAGATGAAAAGTATACCAAGCTTTTGATAATATGGGTTAAACAAATTCCCTCGTGTTACTCCGCTGTGAGCGAACCTATTGAGTAACCCAACAGAGTCACCTCAAGGAGATGCAAAGCATCGCTTCATTGCCAGAAGACTTGTTTAATACCACGATGAAGTTGTTTGCATCACCTCATTGTGGAGGAAGCCTTTCTCTTCTTTAACCTTTATTTTATTTCCTTAAAGGTATGCTTGAAGCATTTATTGAATATTTGTAGTACGGGTGGAAGAGGCATCATTACTTACTGAGAACAAGAGAGGTTGTTCCTTGTTTAAGCGATTTGAAATATAACTAGAGTTAACATGTGCATTTTGAAGTTTTCTCCTCTCCCGTTTTTACTTCGTATATTAAAGATATCGAAACACCATTAAATACAAGGCTTTGTCGGAATGAAGATCCTAATAAAGATATGGGCTTTGTTAGGTCCCTATAATACTAGTGTATTCCCTTATTATTATTGTCATTGTAACCCTTACTGTTATTGTTGTGCCCATGTTGTCCCCATATTGTTATTATTGTGCCCCATAGAAGCCCACTATTGTTATTGTTGTGTTCAATATGTTTCCAAACACCAACTTGGTCATTTGTGAGGCTCCAACATCTAGGGTACCAACCTTGTCTTCTCAAGGCACCAACCTTGTGTTTAGGAGCACCAACTCCAAGGACACCAATCTTTCCAATTCTGAGGCACCAACCCCAAGGGATCCAACCTTATCTTGTCAAGGCACCAACCTTGTTTGTTTGAGGATCCAACCTTCAGGGCACCAACCCTCTGGGCTCCAACCCACTGCTATATTTTGTGTAGATATGTTTGATAGTAATTCTCTGCTCCCAACATCTTCTTCACTGAATTCTGTCTATCTACACCTTCACTGCTACATCAATGACAACCTGTCTTCATATGAAGGAGTCTTCACAACTCTTCATACTGCCCTAACAGAGTCTGTAAAGTTACCTCATGATAATTTCAAATAGGCATGATGATCTCCAATAATGTTTCCAAGATTTGTTGAAGCTTTCCAACAAGATATTTGTGCAAAGCCTCAACGTATGCACAAAAGGAATTCTGTATTTTCAAGCCGCTGTTCTTTACTGTTGCGGTAATTGTTTCAAGCGTGACTGCTTCTCACTATTCTTGCTATCGCGATCTCTTACTTCCTAGAACAAGACTCACAAATGATTTAATGTCGGTGCTGGCTACTGCTCCCTTGAAACGATGTCAGATGACGCTTTATTTTTCCCCTTCACAGAATTGTTCTATAGATTGCATTATGTACTTGATTTATTAATCACAGGTCTGAGCCTTTCAAAGATTAACCGAATCAACATTAACCCAATCAATCACAGGTCTGGACCTTTGGCTTCCTTCTGTCTTGCTGGACCTTCGCCTTCCTTCTACCCTACTGGACCTTCGGCTTCCTTCTGTCCTGCTGGACCTACACATTACTTCTGTCCTTCTGCTTACATCTCTCTCACTCGATCTTCGACTTCTTTTGTATCTTCATCGTCTGCGAGACCTTTGGCTTCTTGACGTTTCGACTTCTTCTTTAGTTCGCTTGACCTTCCGGATTCCTTCGTTCCTTCAAGTTCACGAGTTGTGAATTGTTACCTCATCTCTATGATAGATGCCCGAGATACGTTACCCATATGGAGGTCCCACATGCCACGTCATCACCTTTAATTGTGATCGCAACTTCATGAAAAAACGAAGTTATTCCTTTAATCCTGCAAACGAACACTGGTCCGACGTGAATGCACACGACGAGACCCAAAATAAAATAAACTTGTGTCCATAAACTTCTCGAGTCTACTTAGTCCCAAGTCTTATTGGATTAATTTTCCACCATTGATCTCATCATTAATCTGACGGCAACAAACCCAATAGCCGATACTACATTGTTTTATCAAGGCACGCTGGATCCAGTGGGTCACAACAATATCGGTCGGGGAACATTCACGATTCTTAACTGCCCTTATGGAGCTGATAAGGATTATAAATCCTTGATCTATAAAAGTTCGAGTCCATTTTGAGATTAACGTCCGATCACTTTATGACCCATGTCACACGGAATCTGTCAAGGGTGCGGACACGACTGACCTTCCTAGAAGTCTAAGACATTCTAATGACAAACAAGACAAAATGGAGTGATCTTTCTCTAAATACACCTTTTACAACATGAAAACTACAAGTGTTTAGGCTTACCTTATTCCAAAACGCTGTTGTTGAAGTCCGTTCTTGACGATCCGGATGAGCTCTTCCTTCAAGTCAATTCCTGCAACCACAAACAATCAAACAATTACCAAGCACTTGCATTTCATATAATAAAAAATATATTCAACATGCAGACCAAGGAACACATGAAATAACTCATTAACACAAGCTATTGAGAAAAATAAACCAGTTTGTATTAATAACGAAACAAAGAAACTCTTACAACCTGGCCTTGGCGTTGTGCAAGTTCCTCCCAGGGTCCATCAAGGGTTTTCCTCTACTTTGACAAAGCTCACCCTCTCCCAAGTAGAATCAAGTGAAGACAATTTCTCCTCACAAAGGCTCTAATGGAAGACCTAAATCCTGCAGCATTTACCCAAAGAAAATGTATAGCTCCAACCTCCCCTCCTTCTGGCTCAATGCCTTTATTTATAGTGCTGTAAAGAGGTTATTCAGGTCCACTATCAATGGGATCATCCCCCTCTATGGGTGGGATAGCTCCCTTATTGATGGGATAAGTTCCCCCTTAATAGAGATACATGAACCAACTGGAGGCGCATCCATTTCATCAAACCGACCTCTAGAATGTTCTAGAAGTAACCACAAGTAACTTTTTCAAGATAAAACTCGCGCATTTTGCCTTTTACAGAGGGACGCACCTGTCCCTTAACATACAGAGCGTCCATGGACGCAGATTTTGTGAACATGGTCCGCGTCCCCGCAGGTAAGACTAGAGAGAACCTGCGACCCCAGAGATAAACATGATTTTTACAAGACTTTCTCTCTTCTTTGAGTTTGAGATGGATAACAGAGGCATGAGACTTGCCTAAGAGGGTAGCATGACTGTTGATTTGAGCCATACTAACTGTAAGTAGTCAAGGTGACATTTTTTAGTGTAACAGATTGCCCCCTAAAGTGCGAAGCCTGGAATAGAATAGGGTTTTGTAATTCTAGGAAGGGTGAAGCGCTTTATCATTTCAAGGATTGCCTTGTGGATGGCCTGGTTGGAACCTGCAATTTTCAACACAAAATACATGGATAAGATTATATCATCACTGAGGTAGGCATTCCCATACTCAGATTCAAAACTTTAACTAATGGACTAACTATTCTGATACAGGAATGATCTTGCAGTACATCATTTTTATAGACTTTTGTAGACACAGTATGGACGCAACCATCTGTTTATGATTAGTCTACATAGATAATGAATACAAAACTCCTCGCAGCCTGGATGGTAGAAACTAGATCCAGGGTCTTCACTTCTACTTCCCGAATTGGTACGATTCTAGCCATGTGATTAAATGATTCGATGTCGAACATGATAGAAACCACTTGATTACCAGTCAATGATGTAAACTGTTAACAAGTGTGAGAGAAACCACCAGTAATGTCAATGGTTCTCAAAGTACCAAGCACAACCCGTGAAATGTGAATAGATGTTTTGATGTCGAACACTTCACGGAATCCTCTGATCGAAAGTCAATGATGTAAACTGACGTCAAAGGCGAGAAACCTGCCATTGATGCATGCAGACTTCAAGGTACTGTCGATTCCTAAGTCATCTTTCTAGATAATGTGTCGATGTCGATAGAAAGCGACCCGTTGCAGGCAAGCCCGCAACACAAAATCATTGTTCAAGTTGAAGAAATGTTGCTGTAAGGACTGACTAAGGGATGGTCAAATGGATGACAAGTATTTTGCAGATGAAAGTTTTTGCTTGCAGACCTCTTGAACACATAACGACACAACAGATGGTTTGGTGACGAATAACTCAAAGTTGATCCCTGAACCCGGTTAAAGATTTTCAAAGTGATTGGTCAACTGTGAGGTAAAAGATTTCCCAACCCAGGTGAAATGAAAAAGTGTCGTGCTCAAGAGTGGTAATAAAGTTTCGTTTGAGACAAAAGGTGACAAATAGGTTCATTCTTCTCTCTTTTCCCCCACCATTTCTGGCAAGTACCTCTTTATTTTTAACAAGCTTGAGGAGGATAACATATGCTTGATTATAAGCTCATCCTTCGGACGAGTCCAACCTAGTTTAAATTCGAACCCTAGGAAGGAGTGGTTCGTTCCTGTTTGTAATTGAACAGGTCCTTTACTGTAAAAATTTAACGAGCCCAGTATAGGAGAAACTCGGCGTTTTTCATTTTTAGAGAGTCTGAAAAAACTAAAGGAGACTCCACGTTGAACTTTTTCGTATATTTGTGTCCCTCAAGCCCGAAAAAGTATAAAATAATACCTGGGGGAACCGCTTGATCTTGCGACCAAGGAGTACTTTCATAATAGTGTCGTTAACCTGAAAAGTAAAAAGCGATCAAGGACACGTCGTTTTATTTCCTTATCGAGTTCGAAACGACAAAAACCCGGCAATCTTTTCCTGATTTTGCGGTCAGAAAAGAGCTAAAAGGGGACCGTCTTTTAATTCCGTTTTAACGAGTGTAAAAGAAACGCTCGGCAATCTTTTCATATTTTAGGAGTCAGAAAAGGGCTTAAAAGATGACTCTGAGGTTTCACTTTTTCATAAGTTTTAATGAGTTTGAAAAAATGATAAAAATGTACTCATGTGGCCGACTTTCAATTTAATTTATGAGCAGGAAAAGACGGAAAGAACTCGGCATTTTCATTTATTTTACGAGAATGAAAGATAGCAAAATAATCTCGATATTTTCATGAGTTTAACGAGTCTTGAAAATAACTGAAATTGACTCGAGATAGGTTTCATTTTTACAGAAGCTTGAAACAGAGAAAAAACTATGCTTCGAAGTAGTTTCATTTTTTCACAAGCTTGAAACAGAGAGAAAACTGTGCTTGATGCCCCCTAAGCATAACTGTTAGAGCGCATGCCCCCCAGCTTCATTTCATTCAACTAAGGTGGATGAAATGAAGGTTCAAGAACGAGATCATTTGAAAGACTGGACCTAAAACTGTAAGAAAATTATGCAAAAACTGAAATAACTAACCTAAATATACAACTTAACATTTACGAGATCTAGTCAATCTCTCGACTCAAGTAGAGGAGGATTTGTTTCATTTTTTAACGAGCTTGACACAGGAAAAGAACTATGCTCGAATTCGGTTTCATGTTTACGCAAGCTTGAAACGAAAAACTATGCTTGTTACAGTTCACATGCCCCCAGCATAATGACGCAAAACGAGGTACATGCCCCCCAAGCTTTATTGCATTCAATGAGGTGGATGGAATGAAGCTTTACTTTCAAGATCTTGGAAAGACTCGTGGGAGTTGTTTCATTTTTTAGTGAGCTTGACACAAGACAAGGAACTATGCTCATAACTACTTTCTACAATCTACTTAACAAAAACTCTACTTTAAAAAACCTTGATTCATTTTTTAACGAGCTTGACACAAGACAAGGAACTATGCTCTAAAAACCTTGATTCATTTTTTAATGAGCTTGACACAAGACAAGGAACTATGCTCAAAGAACCTTGATTCATTTTTTAATGAGCTTGACACAAGACAAGGAACTATGCTCATGACTAATCTACCTACTTAACCTACCCTTGTTTCATTTTTTAACGAGCTTGACACAAGACAAGGAACTATGCTCAAAAAGTTTGCATGCCCCCAGCATAATGATGCAAAGCGAGGTACATGCCCCCCAGGCTTCATTGCATTCAACCGGCTGGATGAAATGAAGGTTTACTTTCAATATTTAACTTGAAAAGGGAGTTGTTTCATTTTTATGGAGGTTGACACAAGAAAAGAACTATCCTCATACCTGATTCATTTTTTAATGAGGTTGACTCAGTAACAGGAACTGTCCTCAAAATCCTACTTTCTACAATCTACCTACATATCCTAAAATCTACCTGATTCATTTTTTAATGAGGTTGACTCAGTAAAAGAACTATCCTCATACACTGATTCATTTTTTAACGAGGTTGACACAGTAAAAGGAACTTTCCTCGTGACATTGATCATGGCTTCCAACTGGAGGAAAGACATGTCAATGGACACACCTTGATCATGGCTTCCAAGAGGTCTTCATCCGAAGGAAGAATACTTCTTGGGAAGGAACACATGTCAAGGGACTCAAAAGGGATAAGAACATCGTGTTCAAGTAATCCCATAGAGTTTTCCATGTCAATTACCGGAGCTAAATCAAAGGAAGATGAGCAAACAGTGAGAGGCTCACTTACGTCGGTAACTGAAAACATGGGACCAGTTGCCACATAATTAACCCGTGGCAGGGTAGATACCACTTTAGACTCAGGAACATTTAGGGCTGTCATATTATTGGTAGTTGAGACAAGACTAGGGAACGAAAGCTGGTCTACAGTCACAATACTGCCATTGTGAGGGAAAGACATCACGCGAAAGAGTGTCGATACGACAGCTTTCATTGCATAAACATAGTCTCGCCCGAGGAGTAAATTGAAATCCAAGGGACCTCGAACCACCATAAGATCAATACAGACAGTTTTACCTTCCAAGGTAATAGAAAACTTAGGAAGGATTCCTAAAGGTTCACTAATTGTTCTGTTAAAAGCTTTCAGATTCTGCGTAATAGGCGCAAGCTGAGGGGAACCCAAAGCTTTCCAAACAGCTGAGGATAAAATACTAACAGAAGCACCTTCATCTACCTGAGTACGATGTATGTCCCTACCACCAGCCTTGACAATGATTTGGAAAGGGAAGGAGGAAGGAAGACGAGGTTCTGTCAGTCTATTCCAATCAAAGGAAAAGACCTCAGTACTTGGAGGGGGTTCTGTAGAAACAGGTGAAATGCCCCCCGGCATAGAAGAATCTGATGTAACAAGAAGAACCTGAGCGGTATGAAATTGACTCTCGAAAGGGAGAGTGTGATCGACCGAATGTGAAATTGAATCGACCACTTGATCAACTAACGGATCATCAACCTGAGTGACATGAGTTTCACTCTCCAATGGGAGAGTGTGATCGACTGTACTTGAATTTAAATCAATCACTCCATCAGTTGACGGTAGGTTGGGAGAAAGTTTACGGTAACCAGTTGGAAATTCTTGCTGTGGAACAGTAAGTTTTTCCAACAATGTTGAGGCTTCATCCATGTGAGGGCAAATGTGAGTTTGATGACTCCCTTTGCATAACTTACAAGGAAACCTAACTTTACCCTTTTTCCCAGAAACCTGACTATCACTGGTTGATGGATCAATGGAAAGTTGATGGGATTTTTCTGACCATACTTCCAAGACCTTTGGAATACCAGGACAATTGACAAGGAAGTGGTCACCCTTACAAAGCCTGCAAGGGTATTTGGGTTTACGATGCATGTCGGAATTTTCCTCAACACAACTAACACTTACAGCCATGGTTGGTTGGTTGACCTCTTTCTTATCTTGCTTCTTCTTCTTCTTCTTCTTCTTCCCTTTCTTCTTCTTCTTAGCCTCCTGGTTACTAACATCAAGGCTTTTACCAGGCGAAGAGGAAGAAATGGAGGAAGAAAAATTAGGCGAAGAAGGTAAAGGGTCAACAGAAGGTTGGTGATGTTGAGATGGTGAACTCTGTTGAGGTGAAGCATCCGGTTGAGATGGAACAATTGAAGTATTTTGGGCCAACGAAGTTGAAAATAACCATATCGGTAAACCTATTGTAAATCCAGGTAATGACAAAGTAGCCATATAAGGAGGACCAACATTTCCAAAGTAAGGAAAAGTACTAGGATTCTCATTAGGAGGGGTTCCTAGGTTGATAAATTCCGGAACATTTGCCATTATATTCAACTTCAGTGAATTTTATTAACAATCTAAAACTAAAATTAACAATTCACAATTCACAGCTAACAATTAAAATTCACAATTCACACCTATGGTCTCTAAAAGTAAAAACAAACAAATTAACACGCGCTATCAAATCTAGGAGTCAAACCACACACAAACAGTAGCCTTCCGGACCAAAAACACTAGTTGGTGATGAAATCCAACATCGCCGAATTCAGTACAGAAGTGGAGGGTGGAACAGTTACCCCAGCAACCTGCTTAATGAATAGACCGGACCAAGTTCCTCCACTTTAACCGTCTCGAAGTGAAGTGAACCCCCCGGAAAATCCAAGTGAGTATAACCGACGTCTGCTCCAGGTACAGTGGGACCTTCCCTCCACCGTCACCTCGGTAGAACCCTAAAGATTATGGTCACTAAGGTCACCAACAGTAACAAATACACCTGGGGGAACAGTCTAAACTCCGACAGCACGCAAGGGCAGAGTAGCAAGCTCAATCCCCTTACCGGCTCCTTGACAACAATCCAAGGTTTACCGATAAGTGACCCCTGGCTCCTCGACAATGGTTAATCCGAGGTTTACCGTTTGTAATACGTACTGTCTGGCGTCGTTCCCAACGAGGGGGGAATGATCCCCTCACTGGTGCGGACACGAGCTCGTGCTTCTCCTTTAAGAGGAGCTTTCCCAGAGTGCAATTGAAACAATTGGATTTATTCTACTCAAGATAAACTATCTGTTTGGTTTTGTAGTCTTGGAGAGTTAAGTACTCACCTACTCCAAGACCCTAGCCTAAGCTATGTTGGTGTTTCAGAGCCCTAGAAATGTAAAAATTACTAGATGAATTTTAATTAAGCGCTGTGTTATTAAGGCTGTTATTACTCAAATGGGTAAATGGAGATGAAACCAATGGTGTTATGACCCGACTCAACTGAATGCAATCGAATATGATAATGCAATCCTTTCAATTCGATGAATCCTAACTAGAGTAAGGAGAGAGTTTCCATTCACTTCCAACAATGCAAAAAATTGATCACTAAGAGAAAATATAACAAATTCTCTAATGCACTAATTTTATCAAGAAAAACTAATGCAAATCAATTCCAAACCATTTTTTTTTAATTTTGTGTAAATTCAAATCAAAGAAAGCTGATGTAAATCTACGATTGATTTTTCAGAATGTAAACTATGCAATTGTAATCTATGCACAATTCATTTGAAAAGTATGCAAATGTAATCTATGCACATTTTTCATTCATATTCCGAAAAGGAGAATTCTAATTATGCAAATGTAATCTAAGCAAGAGAATTCTCAAACACAAGATGATTCTAATGTAATCTAAGAACCAATGAAGTGCAAGTCGAGAAAATTGGGTGAGAGTTCCAAAGATCAAAAAATAAAAACACTCAAAGGCGATTAACACTCATACGCAATTTAGCCCCCCCCCGGCGAATGAGGGGGAATTTTTTTTGCAAAAAGATGCAAAATTGTGAAAAGACTGAGACAAACCTCCAAGTAATGATCAAAGGAAATCAAATCAAGAATTTCTCAAGAAAGAGACTCAAAACACCCAATTGATGAAAGCTAAGAGCAGGAACAAGCTTAGGTGAAGATTCTGGGCAAGGGACTAATGAATCTGGGCAGAAAAAACTAAGAAAAAACAAAATCTAAGAGCAAAAAGGCAAAAAATGGAATTTTCTCAAATTTTGGCAGGGGACGCAGGCAACCCGTTAGCACAGGTGCGGGCCCGCTCTGTGCATGCAGCAAAAGTGCGTCCAGGGACGCACTGTGCAGCACTCAGAGGGTGCGTCTGTCTGAAAAACTCAAGAAAAACCAAAATAAAACTAATCCTAAGCTAACCCACCCAGAGACAGAATCACAGAGCCAAAACCAGAAAAATAAACCAATTTTCTCAAAGCAAAGTTCACATAAAGGAAAAGACTTTTCTCATTAATGGAATCTATCCCCAGCGGAGTCGCCAATTTGTCACACGGAATCTGTCAAGGGTGCGGACACGACTGACCTTCCTAGAAGTCTAAGACATTCTAATGACAAACAAGACAAAATGGAGTGATCTTTCTCTAAATACACCTTTTACAACATGAAAACTACAAGTGTTTAGGCTTACCTTATTCCAAAACGCTGTTGTTGAAGTCCGTTCTTGACGATCCGGATGAGCTCTTCCTTCAAGTCAATTCCTGCAACCACAAACAATCAAACAATTACCAAGCACTTGCATTTCATATAATAAAAAATATATTCAACATGCAGACCAAGGAACACATGAAATAACTCATTAACACAAGCTATTGAGAAAAATAAACCAGTTTGTATTAATAACGAAACAAAGAAACTCTTACAACCTGGCCTTGGCGTTGTGCAAGTTCCTCCCAGGGTCCATCAAGGGTTTTCCTCTACTTTGACAAAGCTCACCCTCTCCCAAGTAGAATCAAGTGAAGACAATTTCTCCTCACAAAGGCTCTAATGGAAGACCTAAATCCTGCAGCATTTACCCAAAGAAAATGTATAGCTCCAACCTCCCCTCCTTCTGGCTCAATGCCTTTATTTATAGTGCTGTAAAGAGGTTATTCAGGTCCACTATCAATGGGATCATCCCCCTCTATGGGTGGGATAGCTCCCTTATTGATGGGATAAGTTCCCCCTTAATAGAGATACATGAACCAACTGGAGGCGCATCCATTTCATCAAACCGACCTCTAGAATGTTCTAGAAGTAACCACAAGTAACTTTTTCAAGATAAAACTCGCGCATTTTGCCTTTTACAGAGGGACGCACCTGTCCCTTAACATACAGAGCGTCCATGGACGCAGATTTTGTGAACATGGTCCGCGTCCCCGCAGGTAAGACTAGAGAGAACCTGCGACCCCAGAGATAAACATGATTTTTACAAGACTTTCTCTCTTCTTTGAGTTTGAGATGGATAACAGAGGCATGAGACTTGCCTAAGAGGGTAGCATGACTGTTGATTTGAGCCATACTAACTGTAAGTAGTCAAGGTGACATTTTTTAGTGTAACAACCCAATATCCATTGGGTATATGAGGTCATCAAATCTATGGCCTGCGGGTCTTCAACTAGTACATGGTTTAAAAACAAGTCTAACCCTCGTTGTTGACTGTGACGTAAGTGTTTGAAAATGAGATCGACGACTAGGATTTAGCGTGGGCCTTCAGCCACGATCAAACATCCGTACACTCCTAACCTCCGCTCTTTCAATAGTTGTTGCTCTTGTGATCACTCTTCACTCTTCCGCTCTTCCGATAGCTGTTGCTCCTATGGATTATCTCCTGTGACCTCCGATAACTCTATTTATGCTCCTCCACTGTTTTCTTCATATCGGTTCTTCTCGGGCATATATTACATGTGATACTTTCGATATGGCTCCTTGGATGTTTTCTTCTTTTCTCCTCTGATATCGTTGTTGCTCTTCGTTCTTTTGATAACACTTACCCTTGGGCATATGTGATAACTTGCTTCCTTGATGGCTTCTGATGAACTCTTCCTCTTATTCTTTGGCTTCTTACCCCTATTTCTTTACTGGATCTACTGTGTCATTTGTTGTTCAATTGCTGCATTCAATTGTTGCTCAATTGTTGTTCAATTGCTATTCAATTGTTGTTCAATTGACCTCCTACGTCATTTGTTGTTCAATTGACCTCCCACTGTTGAATTTCTCTTCAATTTACCTCACGTCATTTGTTGTTCAATTGACCTCCTTATGTTCAATCCACTTGGGTCCTCCATCTCATCAGATTATCATATATCAAACTTTCATCACTATGAGAATTATGACCAATGGGCATCAATGGGCAATCATGTATCAAAGAATTTGTAATCACAAACACTGTTATATTGACATCAATGACAACCTAGATTAACATGTTCATTTATGTAATGTAAAGTATGTTTCCCCCTCGAAGAGACTACTTTTCAAGTCGTTGATCTATCTCTTTCTTCTATTTTTGTGAGCTTGTTCATAACAATTGGTGTGAGAGCTTTTGATTTTAGGGTTTCGCTGCTTCAAATAGGTCATCGTGGAATTTTTGCTATACATTTTGTTTATAAAAAGGTTCAGAAGCTGAAATTAAAACCCATTTGAGCCAAAATCGTGACAAACCTCATGACCGAGTTTCAGATCTTGTCTAGCTATAGTCTCAAATATATGAACTGAGGAAGTTAGTCTGTTTAGAGGCTCCTAAATTCGATCTCAAACATGTCAACATGGGAAAATTGTCATAACTTTCTCTTTGACCATCAGATTCCAATTTTGTAAGAAGTGACAAAAAGAGGACAGACTGTAGTTTGTTGGGTATCATTTTCGGAGACAAAGGTAGAAATCATGACATGTGGCACCTCGTACAAGTTCTCTCTATTGAGGTAGTCTATTATTCATTTTTTCTATATCAAGATACATTGTCCATTCATTTTTCAAATTATTGGCATGAACCATCCCTTCGTTTTGCCAGTTAATTAATAATTTTCAAGAGGCTTCTGCATTGTTGGTTTATATTTTTTCCACATTCCAGTGCTTCAATGGTAACATGACTCTATGGATATGGAAGCAATATTTATTCTTGATTGTATTATTCGGGCATGATAATGGGAACAAATTCCAGAAATAATAGTGTCTTACTTAGGGGAGTAAATTTAAATTTAGGTTATGGTGCCAAATTGTGTTCGAAAAACATCCTTGTAAAAAGGTTCCCTCTATATATTTAGTTTCCCAAATAGAGAATTATTTCATAAAGAAACTGTGTTAAGGAAATCTATGTAAATATTATTCATGTAGATTTGTACAACTGATTCCACCATATTTGAAGCTATGGAATTGTGATGAATGTGAAAGGACTATACGTTAGCCTTTATATATCTCCATGTGGTTCATTTTTTTAGACGTTAGCCTTTATATATCTCCATGTGGTTCATTGTTTTGATATTTGTATGTGATTTTGTTTTAAAGTTGTTATTTTCAAGAGGGGTATATGCGTTGAAGATATTTCCACCAATGTGATGTTGCATTTTGATCCACAGTCTATAAGGTAGTTATCCTTTAATTCTCATTTTATTGGTGAAAAACTGGTTTTTCATAAAAGGTTTGTTTCATACAATGGTCCTATGCAAAATTTTCTTCATGGTTTCTCCACCATTTTACGATTTTCAATCCAAAACTCATGCAAAGTCCTGTTAACTCTTGTACCAAAATAAAATTGCATGCAAAACCAGTGCATGCAAACTAGTTTCCTTTTTCGGTAAGGCATGTTTTGATGAAATTTTAAGCCTTAAAGAGGAAATAAATTTAAGTAGATAGTGGCAAGGTGTAGATCATATCCAGGCAAAGGAGAGGAGGAAGTGAGTACGACAAGGAGCCCAAGTTAACTTCAGGCCCCAAGTCACTTAGCTAAGTAATTATTTGGAACAATGGTTTATGAAGAAACTCTGCTAAGGATATCTATTAAGGTAGATTTGTACAACTCATTCCAACATATCTGAAGCTCTGGAATTTTAAAGAATGTGAAAGGACTAGATGTTAGACTATATATATCTGCACACGATTCATTATTTTGATATATGTACGATATTTTGTTTTAAATTCGTTCTTTTTAGGAGGGGGTATATGGTTTAAAGATATTTCTACCCACTGTGATGTTGCATTTTGATCCACATTCTATAAGGTAGTTATCGTTTGAATTTGAAATCCCATCATATTTCCACTAAAGAAATGACAATAAAAGCAACAAATGCACACAATGAATGTCATTTCCTTCACTTCTTTCTCTAAAATCAAATTTTGCTTCTCTTTTCTCTACATCCAAATTATATTATTCTTTGTGTCTCTTTCTTTCTTCACACGTCGAGGCGATGCCAAGAGCCTATAATTCTACCTAGAATGGAGTTATCTATCTCATATATGGATGGGTGTGTAAAGATACCATCAATGTGAATAAAATGAGTGCTTCTCAAGTGGTGGCATTCACTTTGGAGACATCCTTGCATGATTTCCAAAAGGATATCCCATAAGAGCTCCTCCCTACCTAATAAAATTTCACTCCACCCTGAAAAAGGTTGGTTAGTTTTCTCATGCAGATTAAGTCTTGGATTGAGGCTCATCGCTATGACACTCGTGGAATTCAGGTGGTACATGCCTTAACAGAATGAAATCTATTTTAATTTAACGAGCAATATGAAACAAACCATAGTCATTGGGGGCTTTAGAGTGTGTGATTCTATGAAAAATTATCAAGTATGGTTTTAATCATAAACTAGAATCAAGTTATGTGAAATTGAATGTCCTTACTAAGGTTTTCTATTGCCTTTAGGCAATTTGACTTAATATAGGATGTGCACTCCTTTGTTTTTGGGTATGATAGGTAGTCATAGTCCACCATGATGATGTTTGTCTTTTGATTTGGAAACAATGCTTAGTGCTAAGGTTCTGGGATGAACTCGGGTGGTAAACCACAACTTTCATCAAGGCAAGTATTGAACTAGTAATCAATCACAAGGATTTGGGTGCCCTGAACAAAGATCCTTATTATGTTCGAACAAAGATATACATGAATAATATGATAGAGATAATAAAAATTAATCTTCGAGGGAAAAGAACTACTTAGACATGCAGATGTGCTTTAATCCACTTATCTATACATAGGCCAGAAGACAAGTCCACGTGTTGGATAGATACATCAAAAATAACACTTCGTGAAAATTGAACCTCGCATTACAATTTAAACTCCAAGTTAAACTCTTTGATTCCAGCTATGAATTTCCATTGAAAATAAAGATTAACCCTAGGTAAAATAACACATTAAATATAAATATAAATCGTCACATTTTATTAAAATAAATAATCATCAAATATTAATAAGAGACAATAATATTGACTGTATAATCAATCTAAAGGATTTGGTTGCCACAAACGTCCAAGATCCTTATTTTTGCTGGAACCAACAGAGATATGGAAAAATATGAGAAATATTAATCCAAGTCCACTGGCCCTCTTGCACTACCTAATAATAAGTTACACCTGATTCTAATAATAATTGCTTCTTCATGCGCACCCTACTCATGCATTAATCTGACCATCAACGGGTTGCAACAATAGGACCACACCATTCCTCACTTTCTCCTCACTTGCAAACCATTGTTCGTTGGCATTAATAGAATTCCAATTGAAGTGACGTAAAAGAATAGTTGCCTCGGCTTCAGAGATAGCCAACAAACTGGAAACGCTTTTGGTAGCATTATGCTGACGGTCACGGACGTCGTTCAGACTTAAAACCATATATTTCATAGGTTTTTTATTGTCATCATGATGGCTGCGTGCTATTTCCACAATGCTTTCATATCTCAATTCTTCATATTCATCAACCCCTTCATTTTCTCTTTCATCGCTTTTGCTGTCATATATCTCGTTATCATCGTACAATGCCATATTGGTGGAGATCGACTAGATCAGAGTCTGGGAATATTTATTTTCACAGCCTCGCGGAATCGACAGAAACAAAACGTTCTGTCCACTTCACTTTTTTGTACAAAATCAATCTTTGCTTAGCTAATATTTATAGTGATATTCCTTAGCGTATATACCAAAAAATATTGAAGAGCCGACTTTGGTCATTATCTGCCTGCTTTTAAATGTAATTTAAAATAATGCTATTCTATTGTCATTATTACTTTCTCTGAGAAGAAGCATTCCATTTATTACCGATGGTATATGAGTTTCACACAATACCATTGTTATTGTTGAATTGAGGCTTATGTGATCCAGAATAAGCATACGATAGAGGTTTATGTGTAAATTACATCATCAATCATTTGTCAACCCCTATCATTTGTCCATAAATGGTTGATGATGTGATTTACGGAAACCCCTATCATATACCATTCTCACTATTTTCATTTCCATAAAAAGAAAATAAAAAAATTAGTGATTTTTTTGCTTTATGTGGAATTAATATGTAGTTTCTTTTGCTTTAAGTGGAATTAATTTCTTAGGTTTATCTTTAGTTACAATTTTTTTAAGAGTTTCTTTATTTCCTCGATAAATTTTTTACCATGAAGTTATTGATTCTTAAATTTAAAAGATGGTTTGTTTTATATTTTAATAAAAAATTAAATTTTGTATATTTATATATATTGTGTACAATAATTTACATTTCAAATATAAAGTGTACAACAAAGATATGTAGAAATTTGAATAATATAACACTTATTCACAGAGATTATCCTGATTATACACTATTTGCGGAATGCATGCATAATACATAGCCTCCTCTACCATTGATCATCAATTTGCGGAATTAAAAAAACAATCGCATGCGCACATTGAAACATCAATCACACATATCAACACAGTATGTAATGGGGAAAGCATACAGCTGAAAACCCCCAACTATCTTTATATTATAATGATAGGGAACATGTAACAATACATAGTACAATACTCCTCACAAGTACTCAGTACTATCTGCACATGCTACACACAAACTAGCTCAGATCTGAACAAGTCACAGGTTCAAATCTCCTCCACTGTTTGCTTGCCTCTACTGCGCAATCCAAGTTGAGAATATATCAGATCCAAGTTTGAATTCGCTTGGCTTGTACTGTGCAATCCTCATTGGCAATCTCAGTCAATCATTGTTCAAATATCATGCACAACTATATTCACAACTAATAGTAGTCTCACCCTTTCACCCACCTCTAACACTTGTCTCCACTGAACTGTCCATGCACTGAGTTAATTGATGTATTCTTTAGTTGATTTATGAGTTAATAATTAGTGAATTAATTAATAATTAATTCACATCACTCATAACTAGTGTATTTGGAAGTTAGACTAAATACAACTCGTTCAACTAAGTCAAACTAAACACAAATCCTCAATCAACTACACCAAACTCAATCACTTAAGTTCTAACTGAAGTCCATCATGCAATAGCTCAACTAACCCATAGGAAAAGCGTGTTTCCTTCTGGCAGTTGCATGTGCCACATCCGTAGCTTGAACTGAAGTGCTGCAAGAGGATAAGATAATGTTTATAGTCCAAATATTATTAAGAGCTAATAATATTCGACTCTTCTATTTTTTGACTGGCAGTCTAAAAATAGACTCCGCCCATATATCTAAAAATAGAGGTCCTTCTATTTTTACCAACATGACCAATCATCCATAAATAGCATCCTGCAACTCATAGACCATGATCCATATGTCTAAAAATAGACATAGTCTAAAAATAGATTTTGCACCAAAAATAGCCTGTGGGCCCACTTAGTGAAAGCGACTTCTTTTCACTAAGCTCCATCATCTTGTTGCATTTTCAACACTCCCTCTCAAAAAGATATGGATTATCTGCAACCCCTATCCTGCCTCTGTGGTATTCGAATTTTCTCGTGGTGAGCGCCCTCGTCAAGATATGAGCATCCTGATCCTCCGTGGGAATGTATGAAAGTAACATGATTCTCCCCTGCATAAAATCTCTGATATGATGGTACCTGATGTTGATGTGCTTGTATCTATCATGGAATACTGGATTAGCTGAGAGTTTAATGCAACTCTGGTTATCACAATAAATCACAGTAGGCTGCAAGTGTGACCCAAACAACCCGACCAGGATCTTCCTCATCCATATAGCCTCGCATGCAGCCAAACTTGCTGCCATATATACTCGACCTCTGCTGAACTGAGTGCCACAGATCTCTGCTTCCTACTGTACCAAGAAACTGTTGTTGACTCAATACTGAAGATCCCTCCAGATGTGCTCTTTCTTTCCGTTGGGCTCCCTACCCAATCTGCATCTGTGAAGCCACATAGCTTCACCTCATCCTCTTGTATGTACCACAATCCAGATCCTGATGTGCCTCTGAGATAACGCAATACATGCTTGCCTGCCTTCCAGCAGAGCTTGGTTGGCTTAACCATAGCTTGTGAAAACTGGTCAATAGCATAGCAAATATCGGGTCGTGTATTGACCAGATACATAAGCGACCCCACAAATTGCACTATAAATCTAGGCATTGGGCCGGTTGCTAGGGAGGTTAGAAGCTGAACATTTTTTAGGGTAAATGCTGGTGAAATTAAGAATTCCTAGTTGAGCTTGAGAGGAGAGATCACATACCTTTTAGGCTTCATTGGGAAGAGAGTGAAACTTGTCAAAGTAGAGGAGACTTCTTGCTGGACCCTGGGAAGAGCTTGTACAGCGTCAAGGCACAAGTTGTAAAGTTCTTTTTTTATTTGAATTAATACAATCAGATTCATTTTTCTCAACGAATTGTCTCATGTCATTTGTTTCATGAATTCCTTGACTTTCATGTTAAATATGTTTTATGATATTGGCTTTTCAGGTGCTATTTAATTTGTTTGCTTGTTTGTGTTTGCAGATTCACGACAAGGGAGCTCATTTGGATCGAAGGAGCGAGGCTTCCACAAACTTGCATTGGACCCAAGGTAGGCCTAAAAACACTTGTTTGCCTTTGTTTATAAATGCATATTTAGAGAAAGATAGTTTGTGATTGGTTTGCTTGTCATTAGGTCTTCTTTAGATTCTAGGAAGGTCTATCTTGTCCGCAAGATCGACTCATTCCGTGTGACAAGAGTTGTGTTGTGGCACTACGCACTTTCTCTACTCATAAAATTTCAAAAGGGATATGACATTATTCCTACCTTTGCAACTATCAATTTGTACTTCTATCCCATTTAGTAAGTAGCCTCCAACCCTTCTAGCTTTAGTCTAGGAACACCTATTTTCTCGTCCTTAAAAATTAGCTAACCAAGATCATTCAATATCATGGTATGAACAAATAGTAACAAATAGTCACAAAAATGGGTAGTCACAGATAGTCATGAAATCATATCTACCTTACGTCACATGTATCATTCATTGTTAAAAGATCACCGATTACCAATAAGTAGACTTTGCAACGGAATTCCTATTTTTATGCCATGTAAGATTTCCCAAGTCAAAGCATATCAACACGATTAAATGGCATCAAAATATTAGATGTTCCTAGAAGTTTTGCATGTTTTGATTCCCATGCTCGTGCTGCTTCCACTTTCCATCTCCTTAATTTTATAGATTCTTGTTCTCACACTGATTTTACTTGCCATCTCCTTAATTTCATAGATAACCTCATCATCAAATAAAGAATAACATTCGAGAAAGGAGCAGAAGCAAAGTTAACCAAATCTGAAAACCAGAGGGAAATCACATAAGGCAAGCATAAATGATCACCGAGGTGGAAGGCAGAGCAATTAGGAAATTTTGTAGCAAATGGTTTAGGGAATTGTGGCAACACTCATTAACAATACCAAGGGTTTCTATTAGACTAAAAAATTAATGTTAAGCATGTAATTGTAGAGGATGCTAGCAATTCTTCATTATGAAAGCAATTTCCTCACAAATATGCTTTTTAGTCCTAATTTTTGTGCATCTCCGACTCAGAAAGATGCCAAATAATATTTTAAAATTGTTCATTGCTACCAAAAAACATTCCCAAGATTTAACACACTCGAGGAGAAATATATTATAACATTTTCCTTGAAGGTTTAGGTTTGATTTTTAATTCATGTGTCGTGATTAATACTATGCATTGTATTGATTACTATAGGTCCTACTACCTTATAGAAGGGACAAATAATACCAATTAAGATTGTTCATTACACTGTAACCATGAATGACCACCCTATAGAAGATGGTGATATATTTATTGAACTATGAATGAGCTTGAATTATAGTACCCTTACAACTATATAGGCTGAACCATAGACTGTATAGGTTGAACCCAACTGTAAAAAAAAAATTCAAGGAGGAGATAGATGAAATGGTGGATGCAGGAATCATCTTTCCAGCAAACGAAGCATAATGGATCAGGGGAATATTCATCCAGAACAAAAAGGTCGCTATGGCAATAAGGGTCTATGTATAGTACAACAAGCTCAACAATGCTTATGTCCATGATCCATTCCCCACGCCTTTCAATGATGAGGTATTTTATAATGTTGCGGGGAATGAAACCTAATCCTTCACAGATGGGTTCTCAGGGTACCATCAGGTTCGAATAACAGAGGACGACAAGTAGAAAACAATTTTCACCAAAGAATGGGGCTCGTATGCATACCACATCATGCCTTTTGGCCTAAAGAATGCACCTTTTGTGTTCTCCCGAATTATTATCACCATTTTCAGAGACTACATTCACCGGTTCTTGGAGGTATACATGGACGGTTGGATAGCTTACAATCTATTGAAAAAACATTCTAGCTTACATAGAGTAATGTTCGATCGGTGCAAACAACTACAAATCTCCCTAAAAATGAAGCGTATCTTTGTAGTTCTGTTTGGAAAGTTGTTGGGACACATCATTTGCAAAGACAATGTTTGTGTGTACCTTGCAAATACCATGTTTTTGTTGACCAATTCTGCTTCCCATATACACAATTTTCGCAGAAATCAAAATCCAGAGAGTTGTTATGTTCTAACATACCTTTACCATGAATTATTTGAAGGCCCTTCTCTCCAATATTTCCAAGCCTTTGATGCCATATCATGGTATTTTCTCCAGAGACCACTAGATTTTCTTCTCCAGTTTCAAGAACCACAGAACTATTGCACCCATTGATAACAGTGGTACCTTTAATATTGTACAGAGTTCCAGTCTAAACTCTCTGCATTAATACCAGTGCTCCCCGAAGCATCTTGTAGGTATATTTCTCGAACACTCTTTTTAGACCTACAACATCCATCTTGCTTACATAAATTAGATTTCTGACCAAATACGAATAGGTAGAGCACCTGAAAGTGTTCTAATCCTTCTACCTTGCAACTTCAACTTGACTTTTTTGTGACCATAGATTCTTGCATTCCTGTCATCCCCTAAGAAGACATCATCACCATCATATTTCTCATACTCGCATAACCACTCTCTACGGGGATTGAAGTGAAAGGATGCACCTGAGTCAATGAACCATGACTCATGATCTACATGTGTACTTGAAGGAAAATCCAAGTACACACCCCCACCTTCATCTAAGGTAGTTTTTTTGCATCTGCAGAAGGAGCATCATCAGATCCCTTTCCTTTCTTAGGTACTTTATATTTACAGTCCCTTTTGAGGTGCCCTTCCTTTCCGCATTTCCAGCACACCTTTACAGGTTTTCCTGGAGATTTAGATCTCCTTCTAGATTAAAATCTCCCACTCGAAGACTTATTTTTGTTTATGTTTTGGGACTGTCATCGTACATACAAGGCATCACCATTTTGGCCCTCCATATTTTTCCATCTCATCTCCTCTGACAACAAGGATGAGACTATTTCATCAAATCGAAACGCAGTTGCATTGATACATATTGTGACAACCAAACTGCCCACGAATCGGGTAGTGAACAAAACAAACAGATGCACCTATCTTCAATTGAAATTTTAATATCAACAGATAGTAACTGGCCTACCACAATATTAAAGGCATTCATATGCTTTGTCAACGAGTCTCCATCTTTCATCCATGGTTATACAACATTTTTGTAGCAACAGTTTATTCACCAGAGACTTAGATTGGTAGAATGTCCCTAACTTGTCCCACAAATCCTTCGCTGAAGCTTCCCCTGATAAATTCAACAATACCGAATCCAAGACACACAACTGTATTGTGCTCTTTGCTTTCCGATCCAACTTCGCCAAGTCTTCAACTGACATTATTGTTGGTTTAGTACCCGGATGTACCGCAATCACTGATGTTTATCCACTAGTAGATCCTCCATCTTGAGTTTCCACAACTCAAAACTTTAACCATCAAATTTTTCGGTCTCTATCTTTACATTGCTCACCATCTTCTTTCACCATAAGAATTGATTGTGCGGATCTCCTACTGAATAGGGTCTGCCACATGCACGAGAAGAAAACCCCTCAACAAGAAAAGGTGTCCCCGATTGAACTGTTTGAAGCCTCATTTCCAATAAATTTGGTCGTTGTTCCAGAGCTAATCATTATCCCTCCCACTCCTCGGTTTGTTGAAACCGCATAGCTTGCAACTTCCCCCCAAGGCCACTCAGGAAAATCTATTGCTAGCAACCCACCCTTGCAAAGCAACATCTCACACACATCAACAATGCAACCCGAGAACCTTTAGCACTAGTTGTTTGAATTTATCCAACGTGCAACTCATAGGGCTGAACAGATCCATAAGGACCTGGTCACCGAGCACGAGCACCAGAAGCACTAGCTTGTGACTATCATGGTAGAGCGAGATCAACTCTGACATACCAATCAAAAACAGTAATCACAGGTCAAGCATGTGACATGAAAGCTATAAGCACTATAGCCAACTGTGGTTGATTTAGTTATTGAAGCACCTAAGGAATTTTCGTCTTGCACATTGGCCGGCTGATGCGATCGTATTTAGACAACAGAAATGGAACTTGTGGTCACCAACAAGGAGCTGAAGAAGAGTTTACATACGGTAAGACTAGTGCTGCCCAATCCAGCCACAAGCTACATCACAGAGATCGAGCTGAAACTCCACATGGCCGCTGCGCTAAAATCTTTGTGTTGCCTCCACAGGGCTGCTGCGCTAAAAGCTTCGTGTTGCCCTGGCGGATGGTTATGTGCTAAGGGCGCAAGTCAACAATTGGTCAGGTAGCTTGGCCATGAAAAACTAGAAACTGTATCCACTCCGACAACAACTCCACCAACGCATCACTGATAACAAGACCTGTAGGGACAAAGGCGAGGTAAAGAAAATCGATGACGAGATCAACTCCCCCCAGGATAGGGTACAAAAAATTGAGGAGGAATCGGACAAGACAAAAAAAGAAAATTCTTGATATTAGGCCACAAGTGGATAAGCATTTGATTACTCTGAGGGAGGTATGGAGGTATGTGACGAGGTCGAAGAATAGTGGAGCACCATGTAGAACACCCACCCTGATCAACTGAACTGCATATCAACCCTTGAATTTCTCCAAAAGGCAGAAACCCTCACGCATCTAGGAGATGACATTGGAAGATTATAACCGCTTCCGCGAGGAAAGATTATCGCAGTACCTGAGTTGGCACCTTCATTTGGAAAAGAAGGAAAAAGTGTAGCAAAATTTGTCCCGCATGAATCAAGACCAACACAACCAGAGGCAGAATCAGCGGCACCGAAAGAAGAAGAACGAGCATATCAACAAGAAATAACATCAGAGTCCAAGCTTGATACAGAAGTCATCAAAATTGCGCAACGCCTTTTTCCCAATCGAAGTATCAGTGTCAGCTTTAAGGGCGATTTCTATATGGTCTTGCAACTCTGGTTCAACGCAATGATGAAGTCGTTCTAAACTACTTTCAGCTTCACCTTGCAGGAATTTGAAAAGATTTTGTTTTTTGCGAACAATATCAGCTTCCTGATCATGATGGCTGGATGCTGGGGTTAAATAATAGCCATATGCATATGTCCATTTTAGCATGTGCCTGCATTCTGCTATCTGCAACCATGCATCTAGCACACATTTGAACTTTTTAAAACCAGATCGACTCATTTTCGTCTGTTTACACTCATTCAATATTTTAATCTCTACCTCTCGCACAGCCTGCAGATCAGATAACGCCTTTTCCTCTGACTTTTCATTTGCCTTCCATCTTTCCATATAAAATACCAAGCTATCCGAAGAAGATGTTTTAGCTGCAAACCTTTTCCAAGAATCGAAGGAGGCCAAATTCTTGGATTGATTCCCTGCATCAATTCTTCCTGATGTTGTTGCAATCTGATCAGGACTATATTGATTGCAAGAATTATGTTTAAACCAATCACCAAGGCATAACCAACAGAATTGAAATTCACACGGGGACGCACATGTCATGTGCATACACCCTTGATTTTTCTCTATTGGTCGATCACACTTTGGACACGGCTTGGAATTACAAAATATCCAGCACGCATTGAGTGAATCACCATTATTAATTTGATTAGTCCATTTTTTGACTGTTCCCTTACCTTTTTGTACTAAATCAATCTTTCCTTGGCTAATATTTATACTCATGTAACTTGGTGCAGATACCAAAAACCATTCATGAGCCGACATGGGTGATTATCCGGCTGATTTTAGATGTAATTTAAAATAATGCTTACAACCCAAAGTAAAGCGGTTTCCCCGCCATCTATTTCTCCCACTAGGAGAAGCATTCTGTTGTCATTATTACTCTTTTTTTCGAGGAGAAACATTCCGTTGTCATTATTAATGAATCACAAACCCTAACATCCACCAAATATATCTATGAAAGTATAGTGAATTAAAATATTAAATTTTAACCAATTTTTTCTTGATATTTCTTCTAAATATGCCAAAAATTTCACCATTTGAAGTATCACATAAAAAATGTAATGAAAATGTAAAAGTGATTCATTCAAAGTATAAAAACCCTAGGATTATATGCTCTCATAACAAATGTTACAAGCCAAATACATAAAATTAAATAGTTAACACAATGTACAACAATGTGAGCATTAATGACAACCCAAATATAGATAATAATACAAAAATGCCTCAAAATACCTCAAATAGATTCATACATTGAAATAACATCCATACCATCCATAATGAATACATCACCGCTATATACACCAATCCACACATTACACATGCAATCCCTTCATTATTAGGATGATCCTATTACATATACATTTACATATTCCATAGTAAGGCTGAGAATGCAAAATATGTTCATTTAAGGTCTCAAAATGACTCTTGATGTTTTTGACTTGAAATTTTCCAAACTAGCACTGCTGGAAAAAATAGTCTTGTGGATTGATTCCTCCACTTTTTCTACTTTGAAAGCATCAAGATGGATGAAAAAGAAGATACTCATCCAATCCAGATCATACACCCCCATTTTGGGGGGATTTTGGTCCCCAAAAGCATCCACTGAATGAGGTGAGTATATTTTGATGAAAACTTGACTAAACTGAGAGGGCGGGGGTGACTCAGTTTCATACATTCATGGACATCAAAATTATTTTCTTGTAGCTGATTGCCTGAAAAAATAAATGAGCATATTAAGACAATTACTAATAGATTTAGTATGCGAACATCAAGTAATAAGTTAACCTAAACATCACTTATCTTGATTAAAGGAATAATCTCTTCTATTTTTTTCTTAGCTTGAAAAATATCAACATAAGTCTAGTCACACCTCAAGTGTTTTGTTAGGGGAGAAAGATGACAAGTATACCAAGCTTTTGATAATATGGGTTAAACACATTCCCTCGTGTTACTCCGCTGTGAGCGAGCCTATTGAGTAACCCAACAGAGTCACCTCAAGGAGATACAAAGCATCGCTTCATTGCCAGAAGACCTGTTTAATACCACGATGAAGTTGTTTGCATCACCTCATTGTGGAGGAAGCCTTTCTCTTCTTTAACCTTTATTTTATTTCCTTAAAGGTATGCTTGAAGCATTTATTGAATATTTGTAGTACGGGTGGAAGAGGCATCATTACTTACTGAGAACAAGAGAGGTTGTTCCTTGTTTAAGCAATTTGAAATATAACTAGAGTTAACATGTGCATTTTGAAGTTTTCTCCTCTCCCGTTTTTACTTCGTATATTCAAGATATCGAAACACCATTAAATACAAGGCTTTGTCGGAATGAAGATCCTAATAAAGATATGGGCTTTGTTAGGTCCCTATAATACTAGTGTATTCCCTTATTATTATTGTCATTGTAACCCTTACTGTTATTGTTGTGCCCATGTTGTCCCCATATTGTTATTATTGTGCCCCATAGAAGCCCACTATTGTTATTGTTGTGTTCAATATGTTTCCAAACACCAACTTGGTCATTTGTGAGGCTCCAACATCTAGGGTACCAACCTTGTCTTATCAAGGCACCAACCTTGTGTTTAGGAGCACCAACTCCAAGGACACCAATCTTTCCAATTCTGAGGCACCAACCCCAAGGGATCCAACCTTATCTTGTCAAGGCACCAACCTTGTTTGTTTGAGGCTCCAACCTTTAGGGTGTTAGCGCTTGAAATTTCAACTCAGGCTGAGAAAGGTAAACCTCAAGGCAACATCAAACCATTTAGCCTCGTAGCTAGCCCTACGGGGCAGGAGAAGGCTCTCTCCGGTCTATCTCGTAAAATCTTCAATAGATGAGATGACCCAATAAGGTAACATTGATATTATGTTAGTAAACTGATCAAAAGGGGTTTTTAATTAAATGATGGGGTTGTTCCGGGCTGCATGGGCAAAATCACAACTTGAACAGAGAAATATAATGAACAACAGATATTATCGACTGAAGCAAGGTAGGCAAGAAATTTAACACCAAATCTAGATTTAAATGGGATGGCAAGACTGGTGAGGAGCTAAGAAGGGCAAACAATAACTTTGAATCCTCCTTAAACAATATAAAACATTAAATATTGAGCAAACTTAAAAGCATAGCATGGAAGGCATGAATTCTTACTTTAACACTTCATTTGTTCAATTAGAAATGATCATGAAGTGAAATGGAACATAACAGATCACATATGAAACACAAGAAAAACTTATGCTAAATTATCATACCACAGGAATCTCAGAAGTCAGAGCTGTGAAATCTCATTAAAAATCTCTGTCAAAAACTGTACATGGTAAGCTCTCTATTCTCCAGCACTCAGAACTCTCCCCTCTACATGCTCCCTCTTTACAAAGAATTTACAATAATAAATAGGATTGTCTGTAGAAAAAAGATTGACCCAAAACAGGGCGTTGTTTAAACTGACATTACAAAAATTAACAAAAAAGCGTTTCATCCATTCTACAAATAGAACAGCGTTCCTCTAAATCTTCTACGATTGGTTTATTAAGAGACAAAATCTGGAGCAAAGTTCTCATGAAATCATGACTGAGGATCGAAATAGGCAAATTCGTTTCTCTTGAAATCCTCTGATGGCAGATAAACCAGAACGTTGATCCTTTTAAATCAGGACTGAGGATAAAAATAGGCGAATTGACCCTGTTTTTCTGTTGTGACAGATGTCTTCGTGGTGTTTGGTCCTTTACTTTTCACCTTCGCTTTCTTCTCTATTCCAGCAGACATCGTAAATTCCACCGCTTCCTTCCTTCGCAGACCATATATGCAGACACCCGTCGCACAACCCACTTGAAAGCAATTGAATATATAGGTTCACTGTGAGTAGTCAATTTGAACAATTGTCTTCCTTGCTCGACATCCCATAATTTGATTGCTGAGTCAAATGAGTTCATTAGGATTATTTGTACACGGACCAGTGGGGCTCCACTTGACGGCATAGATTTCCTTCGTGTGCTCCTTGAGATCATGTAGACATGTATGTTGCTTTCATACTCCATATCTTTGTTGTCAAGTCAATGTATCAAACCTGAGAAAAGATATGCCATATGTCTTGTGCGCAGACTCTAACCACACTCCTTGCATGATAAAGCTTTATCTCTGCTTAATATATCTCAATAACAATATACATACATCCACTGCATTATACTTGCTCATTAGCATACAAGCCTTATTACAAAAACACTCTTTCGATACACCAATCAGTTCACATTGGGTGGCTTCCCTTTGGCAGCAAACATTTTCAATTATCTCCAACGAATTATCTTCAGTAGACCATGATAAAGTGCAGCATGAGGTTGCAGATGAAGACCACTTATCCGCAACCTTGTAAATTTCTGTTTCCTTTATTTGTTGCAATATTTCTCCCTTGATAGCAATTCGCTCAGCTTCTTCCTTATCTACAGTTTTCTCAGAGCTGTCCAACCTTCTAACTTCGGCAATCCACTTGATGAAATCTGTAAGATTTGCAGGTAATGATTCAAAAACTGCAGAAAGGATTTTTTCTACACTGTCAAAACCTTCTGCTTTCAGAAGCTGCAGAACCAGAGTATAAAGTAAGGATGGACCCTGCTGGTGCTTCAAGATTAGCATAAACCCCCTGTATTTTTGAGTCGTTTCGTCTATGGTATTCATTGCCTCCCAAAGAAGTGAAAGTGGAACCCAATGGGGAGGATACTTGAATCGAGCGACATCTAAAACAAGTGCCATGTCTTTTCCAGCATGGTATCCACCAATCGGTGAAAAATGGCCAGATCCTGTCTGCTTTAGTGGAGCTCTATGATATGATGTAATCACATGGAAATCTTCAGAAGAAGCACACTTTGCTACAAATCTCCGGAATTCATCAATAGAACTTTGATTGGAGCGGAAAGCTTCAACCTTAGCTCCAGAACAATTAGCTAGGCATGCCATCAACTTTCACCTTTTCCAAAGGTTCACAACAGTCCAGCATCGATTCATCAAACCAGCGCCAAGGCCCCTTCCATTTTCTTCCAGGATCAATTGCAAGAGCATTGAGAACAACTCATGAGCTTATGCCAAACTCCATGGCACTGTAATGAAACAAAGGTGAGTATCATTTGCGTAGTTAGAGCCCCTGCACACAGGCTTTTATGATTTATCTCTTCCATACGATGCCCAGCCTTTAATACGCTGTTGTAATCAAGACCCCAAGGAAATCGACCTCTTATATCTCTGTCTTTCTGCCTTTGTTACAGCTACATTAAAGTCACATGGATCCACTCGATTGAGAATACACATGTACAACCAACCAAATGAATGTGTCCTCTGAAATTTGAATCTTTGCTACAAGAAAAGCTCACACGGTCATCAAGGAAGAACAGCGCTCAGTTCTGTGCAAACAATGGTTTAGTCTCTCCTCAAAATGTACCTAGAAAACATAATAGAGGCCAGTTGCCTCAACCAACAAGGGAATACGGCTCCCACAACTCCAATCCATCCTTCAAACAATGGTAGTCGCACAGGCCACCACAATAAATACAAACCCTTCCTCGAAGATGAAACTCTTGCTCCTTATCAAGCCATAAACCCTCCATTTATTACAGTCAACATGGCCCTTGGTAACAGTGAAGAAATTTGCCTTTTAGCTAAGAGAGCAGTGCCAGCACACATTCAATTTCTCCCTATTACACCAAGAGAACTCGGCATCTATTTCTCGGTCTGAACCCATTCCCTTTAGCAATATGGAATTTTCTCACAAAGCCCTCTTTCATTCACTAAATTGACCCACTGAAATGATATTGAAGTTGGGACTCCTCATGGGTTTTTCCGAGAATCCAATCTGTTTTTCCACTATACAACATACAAACAAAACCACTGCATATAAAAACAAAATGCAGTAGGCTAGGAATGGAGAAACAAAAACAGTAGTCAAAAACACATTTACAAGGCCCGTTAATATATTTGCTAGGAGGAAAGTCACAAGCACATTATGATCAAAGACTTCCTCAAGGACTGCTTAATAAACTGTGAGAATTACACATCCAAAGAAGCCACAGTATTGGGGATGAATATTGATTATTGATATCACAATGGCCACTGCTGCAAGAGTGAAAAAGAAATTCCATTGTACACCATATTCCCCAACATGGACACCGAGTGCCTGTTTTGAAACTAGTGCATTTGAAACTGCAAAAGATTCAACCCCGAGATCCATTAATCCTGTACCATACGTTTCTGTCTTGATAAGTTAACCTAAACATCACTTATCTTGATTAAAGGAATAATCTCTTCTATTTTTTTCTTAGCTTGAAACATATCAACATAAGTCTAGTCACACCTCAAGTGTTTTGTTAGGGGAGAAAGATGACAAGTATACCAAGCTTTTGATAATATGGGTTAAACACATTCCCTCGTGTTACTCCGCTGTGAGCGAGCTTATTGAGTAACCCAACAGAGTCACCTCAAGGAGATGCAAAGCATCGCTTCATTGCCAGAAGACCTGTTTAATACCACGATGAAGTTGTTTGCATCACCTCATTGTGGAGGAATCCTTTCTCTTCTTTAACCTTTATTTTATTTCCTTAAAGGTATGCTTGAAGCATTTATTGAATATTTGTAGTACGGGTGGAAGAGGCATCATTACTTACTGAGAACAAGAGAGGTTGTTCCTTGTTTAAGCGATTTGAAATATAACTAGAGTTAACATGTGCATTTTGAAGTTTTCTCCTCTCCCGTTTTTACTTCGTATATTCAAGATATCGAAACACCATTAAATAAAAGGCTTTGTCGGAATGAAGATCCTAATAAAGATATGGGCTTTGTTAGGTCCCTATAATACTAGTGTATTCCCTTATTATTATTGTCATTGTAACCCTTACTGTTATTGTTGTGCCCATGTTGTCCCCATATTGTTATTATTGTGCCCCATAGAAGCCCACTATTGTTATTGTTGTGTTCAATATGTTTCCAAACACCAACTTGGTCATTTGTGAGGCTCCAACATCTAGGGTACCAACCTTGTCTTATCAAGGCACCAACCTTGTGTTTAGGAGCACCAACTCCAAGGACACCAATCTTTCCAATTCTGAGGCACCAACCCCAAGGGATCCAACCTTATCTTGTCAAGGCACCAACCTTGCTTGTTTGAGGCTCCAACCTTCAGGGCACCAACCCTCTGGGCTCCAACCCACTGCTATATTTTGTCTAGATATGTTTGATAGTAATTCTCTGCTCCCAACATCTTCTTCACTGAATTCTGTCTATCTACACCTTCACTGCTACATCAATGACAGCCTGTCTTCATATGAAGGAGTCTTCACAACTCTTCATACTGCCCTAACAGAGTCTGCAAAGTTACCTCATGATAATTTCAAATAGGCATGATGATCTCCGATAATGTTTCCAAGATTTGTTGAAGCTTTCCAACAAGATATTTGTGCAAAGCCTCAACGTATGCACGAAAGGAATTCTGTATTTTCAAGCCGCTGTTCTTTACTGTTGCGGTAACTTTTTCAAGCGTGACTGCTTCTCACTATTCTTGCTATCGCGATCTCTTACTTCCTAGAACAAGACTCACAAAAGATTTAATGTCGGTGCTGGCTGCTGCTCCCTTGAAACGATGTCATATGACGCTTTATTTTTCCCCTTCACAAAATTGTTCTATAGGTTGCATTATGTACTTGATTTATTAATCACAGGTCTGAGCCTTTAAAAGATTAACCCAATCAACAGAATTGCCTCGTCCTTCGGCTTCCTCCTGTCCTACTGGACCTTCGGTTTCCTCCTGTCTTGCTGGACCTTTGGCTTCCTTCTGTCTTGCTGGACCTTCGCCTTCCTTCTACCCTACTGGACCTTCGGCTTCCTTCTATCCTACTGGACCTACACATTACTTCTGTCCTTCTGCTTACATCTCTCTCACTCGATCTTCGACTTCTTTTGTATCTTCATCGTCTGCGAGACCTTTGGCTTCTTGACGTTTCGAATTCTTCTTTAGTTCGCTTGACCTTCCGGATTCCTCCGTTCCTTCAAGTTCACGAGTTGTGAACTATTACCTCATCTCTATGATAGATGCCCGAGATACGTTACCCATATGGAGGTCCCACATGCCACGTCATCACCTTTAATTGCGATCGCAACTTCATGAAAAAACGAAGTTATTCCTTTAATCCTGCAAACGAACACTGGTCCGATGTGAATGCACACGACGAGACCCCAAATAAAATAAACTTGTGTCCATAAACTTCTCGAGTCTACTCAGTCCCAAGTCTTATTGGATTAATTCTCCACCATTGATCTCATCATTAATCTGATGGTTGTTGATCCACACGATCAACAAACCCAATAGCCGATACTACATCGTTTGATCAAGGCACGCTGGATCCAGTGGGTCACAACGATATCGGTCGGGGAACATTCACGATGCTTAACTGCCCTTACGGAGCTGATAAGGATTATAAATCCTTGATCTATAAAAGTTCGAGTCCGTTTTGAGATTAACGTCTGATCACTTTATGACCCGATATCCATTGGGTATATGAGGTCATCAAATCTATGGCCTGCGGGTCTTCAACTAGTACATGGTTTAAAAACAGGTCTAACCCTCGTTGTTGACTGTGACGTAAGTGTTTGAAAATGAGATCGATGACTAGGATTTAGCGTGGGCCTTCAGCCACGATCAAACATCCGTACACTCCTAACCTCCGCTCTTTCAATAGTTGTTGCTCCTGTGATCACTCTTCACTCTTCCGCTCTTCCGATAGCTATTGCTCCTATGGATTATCTCCTGTGACCTCCGATAACTCTGTTTATGCTCCTCCACTGTTTTCTTCATATCGGTTCTTCTCGGGCATATATTACATGTGATACTTTCGATATGGCTCCTTGGATGTTTTCTTCTTTTCTCCTCTGATATCGTTGTTGCTCTTCGTTCTTCTGATAACACTTACCCTTGGGCATATGTGATAACTTGCTTCCTTGATGGCTTCTGATGAACTCTTCCTCTTATTCTTTGGCTTCTTGCCCCTATTTCTTTACTAGATCTACTGTGTCATTTGTTGTTCAATTGCTGCATTCAATTGTTGTTCAATTGTTGTTCAATTGCTATTCAATTGTTGTTCAATTGACCTCCCACTGTTGAATTTCTCTTCAAATTACCTCACGTCATTTGTTGTTCAATTGCTGTTCAATTGACCTCCTTCTGTTCAATCCACTTGGGTCCTCCATCTCATCATATTATCATATATCAAACTTTCATCACTATGAGAATTATGACCAATGGGCATCAATGGGCAATCATGTATCAAAGAATTTGTAATCACAAACACTGCTATATTCACATCAATGACAACCTAGATTAATATGTTCATTTATGTAATGTAAAGTATGTTTCCCCCTCGAAGAGACTACTTTTCAAGTCGTTGATATATCTCTTTCTTCTATTTTTGTGAGCTTGTTCATAACAATTGGTGTGAGAGCTTTTGATTTTAGGGTTTCCTTGCTTCAAATAGGTCATCGTGGAATTTTTGCTATACATTTTGTTTATAAAAAGGTTCAGAAGCTGAAATTAAAACCCATTTGAGCCAAAATCGTGACAAACCTCATGACCGAGTTTCAGATCTTGTCTAGCTATAGTCTCAAATATATGAACTGAGGAAGTTAGTCTGTTTAGAGGCTCCTAAATTCGATCTCAAACATGTCAACATGGGAAAATTGTCATAACTTTCTCTTTGACCATCAGATTCCAATTTTGTAAGAAGTGACAGAAAGAGAACAGACTGTAGTTTGTTGGGTATCATTTTCGGAGACAAAGGTAGAAATCATGACATGTGGCACCTCGTACAAGTTCTCTCTATTGAGGTAGTCTATTATTCATTTTTTCTATATCAAGATACATTGTCCATTCATTTTTCAAATTATTGGCATGAACCATCCCTTCGTTTTGCCAGTTAATTAATAATTTTCAAGAGGCTTCTGCATTGTTGGTTAATATTTTTTCCATATTCCAGTGCTTCAATGGTAACATGACTCTATGGATATGGAAGCAATATTTATTCTTGATTGTATTATTCGGGCATGATAATGGGAACAAATTCCAGAAATAATAGTGTCTTACTTAGGGGAGTAAATTTAAATTTAGGTTATGGTGCCAAATTGTGTTCGAAAAACATCCTTGTAAAACGGTGCCCTCTATATATTTAGTTTCCCAAATAGAGAATTATTTCATAAAATGCTTATTTTGTATTCTTTATTCATTCATGAATTACCTAATTATTTGGAACAATCATTTCTAAAGAAACTGTGTTAAGGAAATCTATGTAAATGTTATTCATGTAGATTTGTACAACTGATTCCACCATATTTGAAGCTATGGAATTGTGATGAATGTGAAAGGACTATACGTTAGCCTTTATATATCTCCATGTGGTTCATTGTTTTAGACGTTAGCCTTTATATATCTCCATGTGGTTCTGATATTTGTATGCGATTTTGTTTTAAAGTTGTTATTTTCAAGAGGGGTATATGCGTTGAAGATATTTCCACCAAAGTGATGTTGCATTTTGATCCACAGTCTATAAGGTAGTTATCCTTTAATTCTCATTTTATTGGTGAAAAATTGGTTTTTCATAAAAGGTTTGTTTCATACAATGGTCCTATGCAAAATTTTCTTCATGGTTTCTCCACCATTTTACGATTTTCAATCCGAAACTCATGAAAATTCCTGTTAACTCTTGTACCAAAATCAAATTGCATGCAAAACCAGTGCATGCAAACTAGTTTCCTTTTTCGGTAGGGCATGTTTTGATGAAATTTTAAGCCTTAAAGAGGAAAGAAATTTAAGTAGATAGTGGCAAGACGTAGATCATATCCAGGCAAAGGAGAGGAGGAAGTGAGTACGACAAGGAGCCCAAGTTAACTTCAGGCCCCTAGTCACTTAGCTAAGTAATTATTTGGAACAATGGTTTATGAAGAAACTCTGCTAAGGATATCTATTAAGGTAGATTTGTACAACTCATTCCAACATATCTGAAGCTCTGGAATTGTAAAGAATGTGAAAGGACTAGATGTTAGACTATATATATCTGCACACGATTCATTGTTTTGATATCTGTACGATATTTTGTTTTAAATTCATTCTTTTTAGGAGGGGGTATATGGTTTAAAGATATTTCTACCCACTATGATGTTGCATTTTGATCCACATTCTATAAGGTAGTTATCCTTTGAAGTTGAAATCCCATCATATTTCCACTAAAAAAATGACAATAAAAGCAACACAAATGCACACAATGAATGTCATTTCCTTCACTTCTTTCTCTAAAATCAAATTTTGCTTCTCTTTTCTCTACATCCAAATTATATGATTCTCTGCGTCTCTTTCTTTCTTCACACGTCGAGGCGATGCCAAGAGCCTATAATTCTACCTAGAATGGAGTTATCTATCTCATATATGGATGGGTGTGTAAAGATACCATCAATGTGAATAAAATGAGTGCTTCTCAAGTGGTGGCATTCACTTTGGAGACATCCTTGCATGATTGCCAAAAGGATATCCCATAAGAGCTCCTCCCTACCTAATAAAATTTCACTCCACCCTGAAAAAGGTTGGTTAGTTTTCTCATGTAGATTAAGTCTTGGATTGAGGCTCATCACTATGACACTCATGGAATTCAGGTGGTGCATGCCTTAACGGAATGAAATCTATTTTAATTTAACGAGCAATATGAGACAAACCATAGTCATTGGGGGCTTTAGAGTGTGTGATTCTATGAAAAATTATCAAGTATGGTTTTAATCATAAACTAGAATCAAGTTATGTAAAATTGAATGTCCTTACTAAGGTTTTCTATTGCCTTTAGGCAATTTGACTTAATATAGGATGTGCACTCCTTTGTTTTTGGGTATGATAGGTAGTCATAGTCCACCATGATGATGTTTGTCTTTTGATTTGGAAACAATGCTTAGTGCTAAGGTTCTGGGATGAACTCTGGGTGGTAAACCACAACTTTCATCAAGGCAAGTTACAAGAGGGATTACTTGGCACCAAGTGAGACGAGTTTTCTCCTCAATTTTATTTATTTTTACATATTTTTTTGAGACTAAGGAAAATGAAACAGAAAATATGTAAAATCTTAGATTACTGTCATATGGTATTTTTAAAGGCTTGTGAAATTCTATTCTCTGACAAGAAAAGCGATATGTGAAAGGAATAAGAATTAAAAAAATACATAGAAATATGCAGTTTTAGATCTCTCGTTTAAGTGATAAAATCTGCAAGGAATAGTTGTATAATTCCTTGTGCTCTATTCTAGCTCTTTTTTTATTGTTTATGGATTAACATGTTATATTTATTATTTTCCTTAATGCTATGAGTTTCTCTTTTGGATAGATAATTTAGGGCCTTCCTATCTGAAGTTTTCCAATGAAAGTTAGAGTTGAAGGAAAATGTGAAAATGAGCCTCCCCAAATAGTGGAGATGACAATGTTTGATTACTTTGTGAATAGAAAACAAACTCCTTTAGTTTATTCAGGTGATGTTTTGTGCTTAGATGTAAATAGGAAAAAACAACCCAATTATCTTCCAGTAGAGGTGAGTATGATACTATTCTATGTATTATGCAATGGTCGTTTAAAAAAAACACAATTACACTAAAATATTTAGGTGCCAATATATGCCCAGTGAAGGCTTGAAATTGTGAAATTTCAAGGTTCCCATATATAACATTTCCATGGAAAAAGGTAATTAAATTATATGGGTGACCTTTATAGAAGGAGTGGATTAAAAAAACACCAAGTCACTAGCCATTCTACATTGGAATAGTTGCTTTAAAAGGACACAGGAATGAGATTTAATCCAATTATCTATGCAAGCATTACAAACCAATTTTTATCTAGTCTCTCTAGGTGCTAAAACATGTTGAATAACTACATCAAAGCTAAGCCAGAATTGAACCTTGGCTAACTATGAAGGACTTGTTGCTTCCCACTATAGAATCCAACCCCTTTAAACATTAAATTGACAAAGATATAATGTAATTTATTAAACTTATAAATGAATGTCATAAGACCATTTAATGTAACCTCGATAAATGAAATCACACATAAAATATAAATATAAATCATAACTTTTTTATTAAAATAGATATTACAACATATAATAATATTCAACTAGTAATCAATCACAAGGATTTGGGTGCCCTGAACCAACATCCTTATTATGGTCGAACAAAGATATACATGAATAATATGATAGATATAATAAAAATTAATCTTCCAGGGAAAAGAACTACTTAGACATGGAGATGTGCTTTAATCCACTTATCTATACACAGGCCACAAGACAAGTCCACACGTTGGATAGATTCATCAAAAGTAGCACTTCATGAAAATTGAACCTTGCATTACAATTTAAACTCCAAGTTAAACTCTTTGCTTCCAGCTATGAATTTCCACTGCAAACAAAGATTAACCCTAGGTAAAATCACACATTAAATATAAATATAAATCGCCACATTTTATTAAAATAAATAATCATCAAATATATTAATAAGAGACAATAATATTGACTGTATAATCAATCTAAAGGATTTGGTTGCCACAAACGTCCAAGATCTTTATTTTTGCTGGAACCAACAGAGATATGGAAAAATATGAGAAAAATTAATCTGAGTCCAGCGGCCCTCTTGCACTACTTAATAATAAGTTGCAGTTGATTCTAATAATAATTTCTTCTTCATGCGCACCCTGCTCGTGCATTAATCTGACTATCATCGCGCTACAACAGTAGGACCACACCATTCCTCACTTTCTCCTCACTTTCAAACCATTGTTCATTGGCATTAATAGAATTCCAATCGAAGTGACGTAAAAGAATAGCTGCCTCGGCTTCAGAGATAACCAACAAAGTGGATACGCTTTTGGTAGCATTATGCTGATGATCACGGATGTCATTCAAACTTAAAACCATATATTTCATACGTCTTTTATTGTCATCATGACGGCTGCATGCTATTTCCACCATGCTTTCATATCTCAATTCTTCATATTCATCAACCCCTTCATTTTCCCTTTCATCGCTTTTGCTGTCATATATCTCGTTATCATCGTACAATGCCATATTGGTGGAGATAGAGTAGATCAGAGTCTGAGAATTTTTAATTTCGCATCCTCGCGGAATCGACAGAAACAAAACACTCTGTCCACTTCGCCTTTTTGTACAAAATCAATCTTTGCTTAGCTGATATTTATAGTGATGTCCCTTAGCGTATATACCAAAAAATATTGAAGAGCCGACTTAGGTCATTATCTGCCTGCTTTTAAATGTAATTTAAAATAATGCTATTCTGTTGTCATTATTACTTTCTCTTAGAAGAAGCATTTCATTTATTACCGATGGTATATGAGTTTCACACAAGACCATTCTTATTGTTGAATTGAGGTTTCTGTGATCCAGAATAAGCATACGATAGAGGTTTATGCGTAAATGACATCATCAGTCATTTGTCAACCCCTATCATTTGTCCATAAATGGTTGATGATGTGATTTACGGAAACCCCTATCATATACCATTCTCATTATTTTCATTTCCATAAAAATAAAATAAAAAATTAGCGATTTTTTTTGCTTTATGTGGAATTAATATGTAGTTTCTTTTGTTTTAAGTGGAATTAATTTCTTAGGTTTATCTTTATTTACGATTTTTTCAAGCATTTCTTTATTTCCTCGATAAATTTTTTACCATGAAGTTATCGATTCTTAAATTTAAAATATGGTTTGTTTTATATTTTAATAAAAAATTAAGTTTTGTATATTTATATATATTGTGTACAATAATTTACATTTCAAATATAAAGTGTACAACAAAGATATTAAACCTTGATTCTTAAATTTAGAAAATGGTTTGTTTTATATTTAAATAAAATATTATTTTTTGTACATTTATTTATATTTCTTATAATAATTTACACTTCAAATAGAAATTGTAGAACAAAGATATTAAGCATAGTATATAAATAATAGTGTTTTGCATTTTATCACACTCATAATATCATCATTTAGAAAAATATAGGCGACACCATGCCATGAACAACAATGTTATGGCTATCCTCTCACCCAACATAAAAAATAGCTATGGTAGCCATGGTTAGGATAGAAAATGTATTTATCCCAAAGCATAAAGTCAAGATATTAATTCTAAATGAAAAGTATAAAATAAATAGATAAGAAACACTATAAAGTAATAACTTTCTAGTTGAAATATCAACATAAAGTGACATGTTTCCATACAGTGATTATCTTCACTTTTTCAACAAATAGAGATTGATTAGATCCATAGCAACTTCTTTTATTTGTAACTTACGTTGGGGGATACATGCTTGCCTTGCCTTGTGGAGTTTTTGAGGTATTTGTGGAAGGGAGTGGTGTTGTGGAACTACACACTTTCTCTACTCATAAATTTTCAAAAGGGATACGACATTATTCCTACCTTTGCAACTATCAATTTGTACTTCTATCCCATTTAGGAAGTAGCCTCCAACCATTCTAGTTTTAGTCTAGGAAAACATATTCTCTCCTCCTAAAAAATTAACTAACCAAGATCATTGAATATGATGGTATGAACAAATAGTAACAAATAGTCACAAAAAATGGGTAGTCACACATAGTCATGAAATCATATCTACCTTACGTCACATGTATCATTCATTGTTAAAAGATCATCGATTACCAATTAGTAGACTCTACAAGGGAATTCCTATTTTTTATGCCATGTAAGATTTCCCAAGTCAAAGCATGTCAACACGATTAAATGGCATTAGAATATTAGATGCTCCTAGAAGTTTTGCATGTTTTGATTCCCATGCTCGTGCTGCTTCCACTTTCCATCTCCTCAATTTTATAGATTCTCATTCTCACACTGCTTTTACTTTCCATCTCCTAAATTTCATAGATAACCTCACCATCAAATAAAGAATAAGATTTGAGAAAGGAGCAGAAGCAAAGTTAACCAAATCTGAAAACCAAAGGGAAAGCACATAAGGCAAGCATAAATGGTCATCGAGGTGGAAGGCAGAGCAATTAGGCAATTTTGTAGCAAATGGTTTAGGGAATTGTGGCAACACTCATTAACAATACCAAGAAAATGTCAATACCAAGTGTTTCTATTAGACTAAATATTTAATGTTAAGTAGGTAATTGTAGAGGATGCTAGCAATTCTTCATTATGAAAGCAATTTCCTCACAAATATGCTTTTTAGTCCTAATTTTTGCACATCTCGGCCTCAGGAAGAGGCCAAATAATATTTTAAAATTGTTCATTGCTACCAAAAAACATTCTCAAGACTTAACACACTCGAGGAGAAATATATTATAACATTTTCCTTCAAGGTTTAGGTTTGATTTTTAATTCCCGTGTCGCGATTAATACTATGCATTGTATTGATTACTATAGGTCCTACTACCTTATAGAAGGGACAAATAATACCAGTTAAGATTTTTCATTACACTATAACCATGAATGACTACCCTGTAGAGGATGGTGATATATTTATTGAACTATGAATGAGCTTGAATTACAGTACCCTTACAACTATATTGGCTAAACCATAGACTGTATAGGCTAAGCCCAAGAGTAAAAAAAAAAATCAAGAAGGAGATAGATGAAATGGTGAACGCAGGAATCATCTTTCCAGCAGATGAAGCAGAATGGATCAGGGCAATATTCATCCAGAACAAAAAGGCCGCTATGGAAATAAGGGTCTGTGTATAGTACAACAACCTTAGCAATGCACCTTTTGTGTTCTCCCGAATTTTTTATTACCGTTCTCAGAGACTACATTCACCGGTTCTTGGAGGTATACATGGATGGCTGGATAGTTTACAATATGCTGAAGAAGCATTCTAGCTTACTTAGAGTAATGTTCGATCGGTGCAGACAACTACAAATCTCCCTAAACATGAAGTGTATATTTGCAGTTCTGTTTGGCACGTTGTTGGGACACATCATTTCCAAAGACAACGTTTGTGTGGACCCTGCAAATACCATTTTTTTGTCGACTGATTCTGCTTCCCATATACAAAATTTTCGCAGAAATCAAAATCCAAAGAGTTGTTAGACATAGGTTCTACCATACCTTCACCATGAATTATTTGAAGGCCCTTCTCTCCAATATTTCCAAGCCTTTGATGCCATAGCATGGTATTTTCTATAGAGACCACTAGATTTTCTTCTCTAGTTTCAGGAACCACAGAACTATTGCACCCATTAATAAGAGTGCTACCTTGAATCTTGTACAGAGTTCCAGTCTGAACTCCCCGCATCAATACTAGTGCTCCCTGAAGCATCTTGTAGGTATATTTCTCGTACACTCTTTTTAGACCTACAACATCCATCTTGCTTACATAAATTAGATTTCTGACTAATGCACGAATATGCAGAGCACCCGAAAGTGTTCTAATCCTTCTACCTTGCAACTTCAACTTGACTTTTCTGTGACCAAGGATTCTTGCCTTCCTGTCATCCCCTAAGAAGATATCATCACAAACATATTTCTCATACTCGCATAACCACTCTCTATGGGGATTGAAGTGAAAGGATGCACCTGGGTCAATGAACCATGACTCATGATCTACATGTGTACTTGAAGAAGAATCCAAGTACACATCCCCATCTTCATCTGAGGTGGTTTTTTCGCATCTGCAGAAGGAGCATCATCAGATCCCTTTCCTTTCTAAGGTACTTTAGATTTATAGTACCTTTTGAAGTGCCCTTCCTTTCCGCATTTCCAGCACACCTTTACAGGTTTTCCTGGAGATTTAGATCTCCTTCTAGATTTAAATCTCCCACTCGACGGCTTATTTTTTTTTATGTTTTGGGACCGTCCTCGTACATAAAAGGCATCACCATTCTGGCCCTCCATATTTTTCCATCTCATCTCCTCTGACAACAAGGATGAGACTATTTCATCAAATCACAACGCAGTTGCATTGATACATATTACGACAACCAAACTTCCCAAGAATCTGGTAGAGAACACAAAAAACGGATGCACCTATCTTCATCTGAAATTTTAATATCAACAAATAGTAACTAGCCTACCACAATATTAAAGGCATTCATATGCTTTGTCAACGAGTCTCCATCTTTCATCCTCCAGTTATACAACATTTTTTGTAGGAACAATTTATTCACTAGAGACTTAGATTGGTACGATGTCCCTAACTTGTCCCACAAAGCCTTTGCTGAAGCTTCCCGTGATAAATTCAACAATACTGAATCCAAGACACACAATTGTATTTTGCTCTTTGATTTCTGATCCAACTTCGCCAAGTCTTCAACTGACATTGTTGTTGGTTTAGTACACGGATTTACCACAATCACTGATCTTTATCCACTAGTAGATCCTCCATCTTGAGTTTCCACAACTAAAAACTTTAACCATTAAATTTCTCAGTCTCTATCTTTACATTGCTCACCATCTTCTTTCACCATAAGAATTGATCGTGCAGATCTCCTACTGAATAGGGTCTACCACATGCACGAGAAGAAAACCCCTCAACAAGAAAAGCTGTCCCCGATTGAATTGTTTGAAGCGTCATTTCAATTAAATTTGGTCGTTGTTCCAGAGCTAATCATTATGCCTCCCGCTCCTTGGTTTCTTGAAACCACGCAGCCTGCAGCTTCCCCCCAAGGCCACTCAGAAAAATCTATTGCTAGCGACCAACCCTTGCAAAGCAACATCTCAGACACATAAAAAATGCAACCCGAGAACCTTTAGCACTAGTCATTTTCAGAGTTGTTCGAATTTATCCAACATGCAACTCATAGGGCTGAACAGATCCATAATGACTTGGTCAGCGAGCACGAGCACTAGAAGCACTAGCTTGTGACTATCACGGCAGAGTGATATCAACTCTGACATACCAACTATCACGGCAGAGTGAGATCAACTCTGACATACCAATCAAAAATTGTAATCACAGATCGAGCATGTGACATGAAAGCTATAAGCACTATAGCCAAATGTGGCTGATTTAGTTATTGAAGCACCTGAGGAATTTTCGGCTTGCACATTGGCCCGCTGATGCGATCATATTTAGACAACATAAATGGTCGCATCATATTTAGACAACATAAATGGAACTTGTGCTCACCAACAAGGAGCTGAAGAAGAGTTTACATACAGTAAGACTAGCGCTGCCAATCCAGCCACAAGCTACATCACAGAGATCTAGCAGAAACTCCACACAGCCGCTGCGCTAAAAGCTTCACTAAATGTTGCCTTGGCGGATGGTTGTGTGCTAAGGGAGCAAGTCAACGATTGGTCATGTATCTTGGCCATGGAAAACTAACAACTGTATCAACTCCGCCAACAACTCCACCAACGCATCACTGACAACAAGACTTGTAGGGACAAAGGCGAGGTAAAGAAAATCGATGACGAGATCAACTCCCTCGAGCCTAGGGTACAACAAATTGAGGAATCAGACAAGACAAAAAAGAAAATTCTTGATATTAGGCCACCAGTCGATAAGCATTTGATTACTCTGTGGGAGGTATGTGACGAGGTCAAAGAATAGTGGAGCACCCTGCAGAACACCCACCCGGATCAAGTGAACTGCATATCAACGCCTTAATTTCTCCAAAAGGTGGAAACCCTCACACGCATCTGGGAGATGACATTGGAAGATTATAACCGCTTCCGCGAGGAAACGATTGTTGCAGTACTTGAGTTGGCGCCTTCATTTGGAAAAGAAGGCAAAAGTGTAGCAAAAGTTGTCCCACATGACTCAAGACCAACACAACCAGAGGCAGAACCGAAAGAAGAAGAACCAACACATCAACAAGAAATAACAGCAGAGTCTCCGCCAGGAACAAAAACAGAGCTAACAACACTTGAGATAGCTGGTCGTGGCCTCTTGGGGCCTTCGTTTTGAATTTTGGAGTCTGGAGGGAAGAAACATCAGGAATAGGTGGCGGGGATAATGGTTCAGGTTGCGGAGCTGATAACCAAAGGAAAAGGATGGGAACCAGGAGTGAATGGGCAATTGCGGCAAGGTGGTGGAAGAATACAAAAGAAACTGAGCAAGGGAAATAGAAGCCATGTGAGCGTGGAGTCAACCAAGCAGAATTGGCAGTGGGAATGTAGAACAAAGGACAAAGGGAAAAGTATAGCACAAGGAAGAGGTCGGCAATGAAGAGGGTGAGAAAGGGTAGGGCTATCCTCTTATTTGCTTCTTTCCATTCTCGTGAGTTGCATTCTATGAAACTATAAGTTGCTATACGTGTCAAGAAAAATTCTATTGAAATACAAGACACTGGAATGAGATTTAATCCAATTATCTATGCAAGCATCACAAACCAATTTTTATGTGGTCCCTCTAGGTGCTAAAACATGTTGAATAACTGCATCAAAGCTAAGCCAGAATTGAACCTTGCCCAACAAAGGGAAAAATATAGCACAAGGAAGATGTCGGCAATGAACAGGGTGAGAAATGGTAGGACTATCCTCTTATTTGCTTATTTCCATTCTCGTGAGTTGCATTCTATGAAACTATAAGTTGGAGATTTCCAAGAAACTATAAGTTGCTATATGTGTCAAGAAAAATTCTGTTGAAATACAAGACACTAGAATGAGATTTAATCCAATTATCTATGCAAGCATCAGAAACCAATTTTTATGTGGTCTCTCGAGGTGCTAAAACATGTTGAATAACTACATCAAAGCTAAGCCATAATTGAACCTTGGCTAACTATGAAGGACTTGTTGCTTCTCACTATAGAATCCAACCCCTTTAAACATTAAATTGAAAAAGATATAATATAGTTTATTAAACTTATACGTGCATGTCCTAAGACCATTTAATATAACGTCCATAAATGAAATCACACATAAAATATAAATATAAATCACCACTTCTTATTAAAATAAATATTACAAACATATAATAATATTGAACTAGTAATCAATCACAAGGATTTGGGTGCCATAAACCAAGATCCTTATTATGTCTGTTGGAGAGGTAAATCCCCTCTACGGGTAGAGGCGATCCCTACTAGCCCAGCAGGGGTCTAGCAACAATCACACAATGCTGCTACGCATGTTCCTAATTACAATTAAACAAGAGGTAAAGAGCACCTACTTGGATTCCTGCGCTGTCGTTTGACGAAGAGACGTTGCCTTCGCTCCTTCGCTTCGGCTGGTCACAATCCTCCGCGATCTCCGCGAATAGATACCTGCACACACGAAGAGAAAACAAACGCAAGCGTGAAATCTAGTAAAAGCAACCATAAATCAGTCAGAAAAGATGTAATTCACATTTAACCATTGCATAGACAAATGAGAATGGAACAATAATAGCAGTCATCTATTATTAATCAGAATAGAGAAGAGTACAACCAAATGTTCTGACGTCGGTAACCTTCTCAGGAGGGGCCAGTCAGCATGTATCTCAAGCCTTCACCTTTGAGGATGATTCTCCCAAGACAAACAACTCTCTCTCTCACACAAATAGCACAAAACAACCTTCCCTAAGCAATCAATCACTTCCACACCTAGCACACCAAACCTATAGCAGCAATCTGAGCACTACAAGCTCTGTACAATCCAAGCTATTCCAAGCTATGTCTAACTAGTTGTTCATGGTAATGGTGAGAGTTTATATAGGAGAAGGAGTCTCCTAAAAAGGTGGAAGGATGAGCTTATCTTCAAGGGAAGTTGTTGGAAAGGGTCGAACAGACATGCCATAGAAGGGAGTCGACATTCACAAAGCTAACAACCAAGCCTGGAGTGATCTCGAAGGCTGGTTGTTTGAACAAATTCGCCCAAACTGGATCAGCGTGGATTGTTAGGAAATTGCCGCGCTGTCGCCGCGTCTCAATAACTGGGACAATCATGCCAGCGCGGAAGCACACGGGAAAGGCGCGCTGTGGGCCATCGCGAAAAAGTGATGTTCTTCCGCGCTGGCAGCGTACAGAATACACTACAGGGCGCCTGTCATCGCGGTTATTTTAGGAACAGACGCGTTGATGAATAAAACTTTGGAAAAATGGGTTTTTAACCAATTCAGGAAGCAGGAACTTAGTGATTGTGAAATCTGGGCACAGCAGGGTGACTGACAGGAAGGCAGTGACAAATTACTGTGTAATAGATGCCCCCTAAAGCATGAAGACCAAGAGAGTGGGAGGGGTGAAATGCTTTACAACACACGCCGAACTGGAACGGCACCAGGAAGGACCGAAAATCTCTGACAATCAAGTACATGCAGTCTAGGCATGGGCGCAGCCATCCAAAAGACATGCGAAAATGGTCTGTGGAATGGACGCAGCCACCCAGCTAAGGAGACCAAAAGACTGATAAGGTATGGTCACAGCCATCCATGAAGACTCAGGTATGGGCGCAGCCATCCATCAATGAGTCATGTAATGATCATCCACAAATCGCAGCCTGGACCGTAACAGACAAGGATCCAGGGTCTTGTGCTCCATCTCGACCCGAACAAAGTACAAGTCCAAGCATGTGAATACAGGAGTTGAAGTCGAACATGCGTGAACATCGTCTAATTACCAGTCGATGATAGAAACTGTTAACAGACGCGAGAGGTACCACCAATAATGACAATGGTCCTCAAGGTACTATAGGTACAATCCGTGGCGTGTGAATCAATGAGCTGGCGTCGAACACCTACGAAATCATTCGATCGAAGGCCAATGATGCAAGCCTTGCGTCGAACACGAAGAACCTGCCATTGAGGCATGCAGGCTCCAAGGCACCTGAAAGGAGTCTCTAAGTCACTTTCCGGATAATGAGTTGGAGTCGATGAGAAAGGACCTTGATCGAAGGTGGGCCATAATGTTTCCCACATCATCGACACGAGACGGAGGTACAATAGTTTGTGTGAGATAGCGAACGAGGTTGTCTTATGGCAGAGGACAACTTCTCTTGAACATATGGCGGCACTATAACGGGTTTGGCAGTACTTGACATCAAATGAGCAGAGGATAGGTGATGATGGCAATGAGAAAATGAGAGGCCAAATAGGATATCCCAAACCCATGGAGGCTAGTGAAAACAAGATGAGATGACCCCACCCAGACACGAAACAGCAGAGTGCCATGTTCAAGAGCGACGTACTGTCGACATGACTGTAATCATAGTTCCATTTTCCCCACCATTTCTGGCAGGTACCCTGATTATTTTTGGATAACAAGCTTGACGGGGATAGCATATGCTTGATGTGCGTCATTTCGACCATACCCGATGTCATTGAGTGTTTAACGAGCCTGACAAAGGAAAAAATCGGCCTCTTTTCTTGTTTCGAGAGTCTGAAAAGAGTGCGGAAAAGGAGACTCCAGGGGGGTCCTTTTTCGTACAGTTGTGTCTCTCGAGCCCGAAAAAGTATAAAACTATGCTCGAAAGAACCGCCCGGCCATTACGACCGAGGAGTACTTTTCGTGAATAGTGCCTTCGACCCAAAAAAGTAAAAAAGCGGTCGAAAACACGTTGTTTTAGAGCCGATATCGGGCGCGAAACGACAAACACCCGGCAATATTTTTAGTTCAACGATCGAAAAAAGAGCTTAAAACGACCGCCTCTCATTCCTTTTAACGAGCTGAAAGGAGGCTCGGCTATCTTCTCTTGTTTTATGTCGGAAAAGAGCTTAGAGACGACATTATTTGGGGATCATATGAACGGAGGATCGTCATGACCAAGTTGCTTTATCTGAACCTGCACAAGAGCACTACCCGCATAAATCCATTCGATATGTGTAAAAAACATATTGAAACATACATTTAACAAATTCAGGGCTAAAGTCATGGTTAAAAATGGAAAAAACCCAAAAAATATGACAATTCATGAGTTTTTACTATAAATAGGGGGGAGTAATAAGTCATTTTTACCATTTTACTATTTTGGGACGTGAAGAACGTGGAGAAGCCAGAAAGTTGACGGAGTGATTTCCAGCCCGTACGGACACCATTTCTCGAACCGCTTCTTCCAGGTAGGTTCTCGTTCCCTTGCCCTGCATTTTGGTTGTATTTGGTAGGATTTTAACGGTTAAATTTGCCCAATTGGGTGAATTTTTGGTGCATGGATGCGCCCTCGGTCAGCGTGGATATCCCACGCGGGTCCGTGCTGACCGGATTAGAACAAAACGTGGCCAACTTCAGGTCAGCGCGGAAAACCCGTGTTCTTCCGCGCTGACCTCGAAAATTAACGAAGGGCTGCCATGGCCAGCGCGGAAAAATTATTTTGTTTTAAAATGAACGTAAAATCTCCAATGCTAGCGCTTCTAATTGGTTTCTATGGCTTGTGCAGGACACCATGGCTTTCCAATGGCAGGAAAGAGTGCACGATGTGGAAGATATAGCTGCTTGGGGGGATGTGAATTGCTGTAATGCCATGCGGGCTTGCGGTTTTATGAAATTCTTCCTCACACCGCGTCTAAGAGCTCAACGTGACCTCCTTGAACTAGTGATCAGGGCATGGAACCCGGTGGATGGGAAATTCACCATCCATGGTCATGATATCGAATTCGACCACATGGATATCTTCTTTTTGACTGGGCTGTCATGCCGAGGTGCGAGGCCCATCATAGAGGGACAGCGACCTAGCGGTGGTACTCTGGATGCTCTCATGACTCGGGTATGCCCGGAGGCTGAGAAAGCGTGAAGTTGGAAAGTTTCGATCCCCACGGTGGGAAACATAGTGCTCCGCACCATTCTGTTCATGGTGACCCGGGCAGCAGGTAGTATGGCCAACCACGAGGCTTCAAAGACTCATCTCCTGTTAGCTCTCGATTGCCTTGAGCCTACAGTGTTTGATTGGTGCACAGCAGTGACCAACAACATGAAGAGGCAGCTGAGCAACTGCCATCGCGGAGAGACGAAGCAGTTTGGCTATGGGTCAATCCTGATCCCGCTCATTCTAGAGCGAGTGCCTGCTATGCGGTTACAGGTGATGGCCGTGGATGCTCCCAGGGATCCTCGGGAGACGAGGGCCTCACGATGGGCTCGTATCATGCCACGCGGAGGTGGCGGCCGGCCACATAGCTGGGGAGCATTTTTCCGAGACTGGCTGGATCAGCAGGAGATCTTTGTGGAGGATTGGCCATATGCGGGCATGGATTTCCGCAATGACCCTGATCTGGTACTGCCCCCCGGTGAACAGTGGGATGATGCAGGTATAACACTTTGATTTTTGAATTTTTTAATGTTTTTGGATTTTTTATGTACATGTCTTAACAAATGTCATGGTATGTAGATGTGGGGCCTACTAGACCGATTGGCCTGGCTGCCACGACACGGAGAGAAGGACAGGGAGATGGGGTCTTGGCCTTAGCCCCTCCAGGGGTTGACACGTCAGAGACTGTGGCTCGCAACCTTGAGGGGTTGCTGGAGGGAGTGCCCGACTACCAGGGGGTCGAGGAGGTCCCCATAGAGCATCAGATCCATACAGTGTGGGTGCAACCCAGGGTGCACCGCCTTCTGAGGCGGGTGGCACGAGCAGCTGTGTATTACAGAGAGCATCATCCGGCTCCTTAGTTGTTTAGGTTTTATTTCCACTGTCATTTTGAGACATATGACTCAGATGTACTGAGATTTTGGACATGCACATCTATTTTTGAGCGCCTTAGTGCGCCACACGATATATATATACATACCGGCTTTTTGGATGGGTCATTGTTACATGTGATGATGTGTTGTTTATGTTATGCATTTATTCAGTACAATTGTGATCTTATGTATGAATTTGCACGACACATGACCCATGGATTTTATATTTTTTAATGCAAGCTTAAAAGCACACACATGCAAACTATGCTTGAAATGATTTATTTACATATGCTTATGGTCTTACTATGCTATCTATGCTTTCCTGTATAATGTTTATCTGCTACGCAAATGTCTATCTAACACATGATTTGCCAATGCATCAGTCAACGTATTTAATCGTCTCGGAATGTGTTGATAAGTAATGTAATCAAAATTCCGTTCCAACAATCTTACACGTAGGTACAACCTTAATATGCGCTGGTCTCTGATGGAATATCGCCCGTTGAGTTGATGGACAACCAGCTGGGAGTCCAGGTTCACCACTAGTTCTCGGATGCCGAGATCAACTGCTTCGGCAAGTAATTCAATTACAGCGCTGTACTCGGCAACGTTGTTAGTGGTACGACCTAGGCAGACGCCCTGAAGGTCTAGCAACTCTCTGTGAGGATCGTAGATCACCCACGCTGCTGAAGACAAATTACAAGTGCTACGGCAGGCACCATCAGCGAAACCAACATAAGGTGCACGAGACATCTGCACAGGAAAAAGAAAGCATAATAAGAGGCAACCACGCCTTTATACCAAAGCAAAAACGAAACTCATGCACGAAAAACAAAAAACACACGTATATACAAAGTGAATGTGCGAAGCTATGCATAGTATTTCTTCAGATACAGCCCGTTACGGGGCTTGTCAAGAGGATTTCCTTCATAGTCAATCAACTCATATGCGCCCTTTTGTAAAACTCTTTCACGATGTAGGGACCTAACCACATGGATTCGAGTTTTCCTACCCCCAGCTTATCCTTAGCTTGATCGTAGAGCAGTACTAAGTCTCCCTCAACAAAGGAACGAGGATGAATATTCTGGTCGAAGTCAGCCTTGACTCTCTTCTTCTGCGCTTCGATAGCCAGAGAAGCTAAACGACGAGTCTCGTCTAACCGTTCTAGGTAAAGAAGCCGTTCCTCCACCGGAGTGGTGTTGGGAAGCAACTCGACAGCTAATTTCAATGAAGGAATCTCGCATTCGATGGGAAGGGTAGCCTCCAGTCCATAGACCAGTTGAAACGGGGTGAAACCGGTGGCATCCTTCACAGAAGTTCGGTAGGCCCATAAGGCCGGGAAAAGCATAAGATGCCAGTTCGACTTGTGTGTATTGACGGTGCGTTGAAGCATGGTGATCAAAACTTTGTTCACGGCTTCGACTTGACCGTTAGATTGAGGATAGTACGGTGACGAACTATCTTGGCGTAAGCCTAGCTGGGTCGTTAATTCCGTCATCATATGATTTCGGAAATGCTTTCCGTGATCTGTAACAATAGCCTGAGGGACTCCAAAACGAGTGATAATATGATTGAATAAAAACTGCGCCGCTGTGTGACCGTCTTCGTTTAATGTAGGCATCGCTTCGGCCCACTTGGTGAAATAATCCACAGCAACGATAATGTACCCATGCCCCCCGGCCGAACGAGGGTTACAGGACGTATAATCGATGCCCCATTTTGCAAATGGACCTACGGTTACGACAGGGTGCAGTGGTGCAACAGGTGCACGCATCTTTCGGTGGTAAACCTGGCACTCGTGACATGCACGTACAGCAAGGATGCAATCCTTGAAGATAGAAGGCCAGAAATAACCAGCCCGGAGGATCTTCTGAGCGGTAGCATATCCAGACATATGGCCGCCACAAGCGCCGGAGTGGCAGTCATTCAAGACTCGCTCAGCCTCCTCAAGGGTTAAGCATCGGCGAAGAACAGAATCGACGTCGAGGCGGTACAGGGTATCGCCCAAAATGCGGTATGGTTGAGCTTGGTGACGAATTCGTCATCGAGCATCTTTCGATGTGTTGGGACGAAACGAAGACGTTTGTAAATATACGATAATGTCCCCGTACCACGGGTCGAGAGTGCTGATGAGAAATAGCGTTTCATCCGGAATATGCTCCTCTGAACGAGATGGTGCAGACTGAGATGGTAAGGAGCAGAGCAGTTCGGCGAAGACCAGCGATTTCTTAGACTTGGTTGCAGTGAATTCCAAGTCGAACTCTTGGAGGATTACGATCCACTTCGAGTATTTGCCCCCCAGCAACTGACGTGACAAAATGTAGGTCATGGGGTTGCAATCAGAGATCACGGTCGTCGTGCGCAACAAGATGTAATGACAGAAACATTGGACGGCACAGACAGCTGCCAATGCCAACTTCTCGACATATGCATAGCGAGTTTCCGTATCCAGAAGGTTGCGGCTAAGATAGTATACAACATGCTCGGTGCCATCATCGTCGTCTTGCACTAAAACCATGCCGATGGTGGTATTGGCGGCGGCCAAATAAAGGGTGTAGTCACGGTGGTAATTTGGAGGTCTTAGGAGCGGAGCTGAGACCAAAAGGTCTTTAAGACGCTCAAAAGATTGTTGGGCGATAGCGTCCCAGCGAAAGGGCGTGTCTCGCTTTAATAATCGTGTGAAACCCTTAGCCACCTCGGCATAATTTGGGATGAATCGTCTAAGAAAATTAGCTTTCCCCTGTAAGCTATGTAACTGTTGTAGAGAGGCAGGGGGATAAAGATTCAAAATGGCCTCGACCTTAAGGGGATCCAGACGGATACCTTCCCGGGAGACGATAAACCCGAGCAGTCGGCCAGATTCTACGTAGAAGACACACTTATGTGGATTGAGTCGAATACGGTAGTGTCGACAGTGGAGAAAGATCTCGCGTAAATGAGATGGATGGTCTTGACGTTTAGCTGAATGAGCTGGTAGGTCATCCAGGTAAGGCTGTACGATGTGTTGGATATCATGAAAAGCATACGACATCGTACGCTGGAAAGTGGCGCCGGCATTTTTAAGACCGAAAGGTAGCTTCTTGTAAGCGAAGGTGCCCCAAGGACAAATGAAAGCAGTCGTGTGCTGGTCTGCGGGGGCTATGTTGATCTGGTTGTAACCAGAGAAGCCGTCCATAAATGAATAAATTTCGCTTCCTGCGCAATCGTCAATAAGCTGATCAATAAAAGGCGTAGGAAAGTTATCTTTTGGACAGGTGCGATTGATGTCGCGATAGTCAACACAAACCCGAATAGTACCCTGTTTTTTATTCACAGGGACTATATTAGATACCCACTCCGTGAGAGGGATGGCATAGATGAAACCAGCTCGAAGGAGTTTTTCAACTTCGGCCTTGATGGCTGCAGCCTTTCGAGGGTGCACTGGGTGTAAACGCTGACGAACAGGCTTAGCGCCAGGATAAGTAGGGATTTCGTGCTCCACGATACTGGGGTCAATGCCGGGCATTTCCTCGTAAGACCATGTGAAAACATCACGAAATTCACGAAATAAATCGGTATAAAGTTGAATTTCCTCAGGAGTGCATGTGACTCCGATGTAAATGTTCTCGACAACCCCCGTTTTGACAGAGATGTCGATAGCCAGAGTTTGCGTAATGTTACCCATGTTTCATTCCGAAGACACTTGATATAACTGAACAGGCATTTGGAGAGGGATAGATGGGACACATGAAGCAAACCGTTCGAGACATGTGGCCATTTCCAAATGAGGAGGGAGAAACGAGGAGCGATGGTGGTAATCTAACCAAGGGAGTTCCTCGAGAGACATAGTCTCGATGATAGCCTCGTCGGAGGGAAATGATTCCTTCAGGGGATCCGAAGTGGCCTCTTCTCCCAACCAAGGGAAGCGGTCATATGAATCGGGAATGCTGCTTGGAAAAGCAGGTTCAGGAGGTGAAGCCGATGTAGCGACTATCTCGATGTAGTTGAGCTCGGCGGGGCTCAACGGCATCATCTCGCCCCAAGAGTCTTCCTGATTCAAGGGGGGGAGAACCCATGGATCAGAACGCACTGTGATCATATTAACGGAGGCAAGATTCGGAGGCGGGAGGGGAAAGACACCCATCAAGGAGGGATCTTTAAATAATCCAGCACCCACACTCACTAGCGATTTGGAGGTATGTTCTACGAAAGGCACATTCCCTTCAGAAGAGGAAGCGAAAAAGGACAGCTGGTCCACTGTGACGATTTTCCCTTGATGGGGGAAGCGAACGACACGGAATAAGGAGGAAGCCACGGCTTGCATGGCATACGTCCAGCTTCGTCCGAGGAGGAGGTTGTAAGTGAGATTAGCGTCAACGACTTCAACCTCGACTTCTACCGTTTTCCCTTCTAAAGAGATAGGCAATTGTGGGAGGATACCATATGGACGAGATTCTCTTCCATCGAAAGCCTCCAGGGTGGTAGGAGACTGGCTCAGAGCAGGAGAACCAATAGCCTTCCAACAAGCAACCGACATGATGCAGGTTGAGGCACCTTCATCAATGACCGTACGGTGGATCGTTTTGCCATTGATAAGAACCTGTATAAGGAAGGCCACCTGGTGAGGCAATCTCTGCGTGAAACCCTCGAGATCAAAAGAGATTAAATCCGAATCTGCCGGGTCTATGCCACCAATCGCTGATAGCAGGGACTTCCTCTGGGAGGGGCAGCTCTGGAGGACTTCTAATGCGGACATAGCAGACGGAGCCTGAGCTAAGTCCTCGACAATGCTATAATGCTGGGCAGCACGAGCATTGGGGTTATAAGATGACTTCCTGAGTACACCTTTGGGAGGGGGTCGGGGGATCGTCTCGGTGCTGGGCCGTTCGATGTGAAGGGGACCAGAACTGGACGGAGGAGCGCTGGAGGGAACCTCCGGCTCTTTCCCAGCTGAAGATGGATAATCTTTCGCTCGAGTTGTAACATGGATGGGGATGGTTCCAGCCATGAACACTTGAGAACCGAACGAGGAAGAGGATTGAGAAGGATCTGCCACCTGATGCGTCTGCTGGGACGGGAAAGGCTCTTTAAGCACGGCAGGGGACCCTGGAGCACCTTTCAAAAGCCGACTAACCTCGGACCGCCTGGGGCAATCCTTGGTGTAGTGATCCTCCTCGCAAATGAGACAAGGATACTTAGGCTTCCGTTTGGCTCCTTCCTCGGAGGGAGGTTTAGGAGGGTTCTGCTTAGGCTGTCCAGATTTATCTTTGGCCTTTCCTTTCCTTTTGCCTTTCGAGGATATGTCTTCCACGGTGGACTGAACGGCATTTACCTCGGAGGTATTCCCAGGAATGGATTGGCTCTGAGAAGCATTCTCGTTAGAGGCGTTTTGTTTCTGCTTCCCAGGGTTCGCGGCCGATTTCTTAGATGATGAATTTACAGAACCAATGACTCCATCAACAGAAGGCTTTGGTGGAGATTTGGGTTGTCCGGGCCTCGGGGCATCTGGAAAATACTCATACAAAGTACCTGACTGAGAATACACTAAGTCCAGGTATTGAGCTCGCACGATTGCTTGCTCCTCAGTTACACACGCCCCCATTGCGATATCTTTGGCAATTTTAGGGACAAAGGACGTGGTAAACCAGTCGGTCAGGAGTTGATCAGGGATCCAAAATTTAATCAAGCGACGACGCCTTCTCCATTCATGTATATGATCGGAGATGTGCGTCGCCGTATCCTGTTTTAGAGACGTGAGCAAATGGGTCCCAGTCTCGTACCGAATGGGTAACTGAAAATGAGTTAAAGAGGCCATAGCCAACGAGTTAAAATCTGAAAACATGCCGCGATTGAGTTCGATGTACCATTTAGCAGCTGAACCAGTGAGAGTCCTCTGGAAGAGGCGAAGTCGAATAGAATCATCAAGCCATTACATGGGCCTGAGGATCCTTTCCGGCTTTGCCGTCGAATTTTGGACAGTCACCTGGTATTTTGGTTGGAACCGGTGGCCAATATGGATTATGCAAGATAGGGTCATTTGTTAACTTGGACACATCAGGTAGTTCCAACGTTGCCAAAAATGGTAGCTGCGGGTTGAAGGACATCTGTGGCTGCGGATTCGAGGCGATATTAGGGTTCCACCAAGATTGGGGTTGCCCCCACGAACTTTGTCCGGACGGGCCCGGCCCAAAAGGACTCGGCGCGTAGGAATTTTGTCCCGATGGACCTGGTCCAAAAGGACCTGGCGCATAGGGAGTTTGTCCATAGGAGTTTTGTCCGTATGGATTTCGGCCATATGCGGACGGCTGTCCCTGTATCTGCCCCCCAGCTCCCCATGTATTAGCAGCTTGCCCGACAGGTTGACCATATTGATAATTTTGATAAGGAGTGACCTGTGGTTGCTGATAATTTTGATAAGGAGCATACTGATTTTGCCCCTGGGGCTGCTGGTAGCCAGATGACTGCTGGGTCCCATACGGAGCCTGGTAGGCAGGCTGCGTTTGGTACGAGGGTTGATAACCTGTTCGAGTTTGAGGCCCAGAGTAATGTCCTTGAACCAGCTGGGGTTGAACCATATGTCCCGAAGGTTGACTTGGTCGGATTCGAGATGGACCTGGTTGGCCAGCAGGGTAGCCTTGCTGGGCACCAGGTTGTCCATGTGCCACCAAGGGTTGTCTTTGCGGAACGGATGGTCGAATTGGCTGGATAGCTGGTTGACGCCGAGGTTGGCCAGCTTGTCCAGGTTGACGATAAGGGTGGACAACGGGTTGATTTGGCTGTATAGACGGTTGGCCCGTTTGTCCCCCAGCGTGAACAGATTGAGAAGAGGGCTGGGCTTGCTGTATGGCAGGCTGCCCTCCTTGGTGTATGGGCTGAGCAGAGGGTTGGCCTTGCTGTACAGCAGGTTGCCCCCCTTGCCCAGAAGGATTCGTGATTTGAGGGGTAGGTTGGCCCTGTTGAACATAGGGTTGTCCACCCTGCCCAGGGAATTGACCAGACTGGGCGGTAGGTTGGCCCTGTTGTACATAGGGTTGTCCACCCTGCCCAAGAGGATACCCTTGCTGGACCACTGGTTGATTTGGAGGATTGTAAACTGAGCCAGTTTGTCCAGAGGGGTACCCTTGCTGGAAACCGAGTTGGCCTTGTTGAAAAGACGGTTGCTCTGGTTGTCCAGTAGGTTGATTTTGATATGGATATGGCGGACCTCCAATGCCCATAAGTTGTTCCTGGTAAGGTTGACCTTGTGGGCCTCCATATTGTCCTGGGTCAGGCGGGCCATAAAGTGGTTGCCCCTGGGGGGTTTGCACGTAGAGTGGCTGGCCTTGATTCGGTGGTCCTATGGGCTGCCTGGGAGGATCCCGGTTCCCTTTGAAAATATGAGTAGCGTGATCGTACGTGACATTCAAGGGTTCCTTGTTTTCTTCGAAAGGGCGATGAGGAAGACCTGAGATGCTCTCAAGGAACTCACCGTTTTCATCATAGTAAAAGAAGGGACCTTCATAATCCGGGTCCATTATGGGTTCCCCAAAAGCATCATATGGTCCTGATCCTGGAATTCCACCAATAAAGGAACCAGCTTGAGGGTTTTCAGACGAGGAAACTGGTACCGCACTGACGACCGGAGTCGAACGTGCTACACAGACAGTAGGTTGAGTGGGAACTGAGGTGACGGGCATGTTAAGCCCTGTCGTAAGGGGTGTACTAAGGGGCTGCGAAACAAAAGGCCCGGTGGAGGCAACGAGACTAGGATCCCATATAGTTGTAGAAGTTGTTCTAGCGGCATACCTGTCCCTCACTGATTGATATCGTGGAGGGAGGGGAGAGGAAGCCGGGATCGGAGTCTCGATGTCTGTGACCATGGGTGTCTCACCGGCACTGGAAGCTGTCTCATCCATGTGGGAAGAAGACATTGGAGACGACATACCGAGAGGGGTACGAGGGGTACGGGGGGTATAATCGGGCTCCCAGATGGGATTCCAATCCTCTATGTAATCTTCGTCGCCTGGGGCACGTACGTTGATAGGCTGGATACTCGGAACAATGGGAAGAGTACCGCTTACAACTGGTACCTCTGGGGCAACAGAGGATGGAGAACCTTGATCACTTAGGCCGGGAGTTGATGGGTCAGCCAGGATGACCAGACCCCTTAGAAAACCTAAAGGAAACTAACGATAAAACCCTACTCAAAACTATCGCACACAAGATCTAAAATAGGTGATGTTATCGTGGCCAAATTAATTTTAAGACATAAGAACCAAACTTGACCTTTTCATGTTTCAGGAGTCGAGAAAAGGACGAAAAGATGACTCCAGTCTCCTTCGAATGTTTAATGAGGACGAAGTGACAAGACGCTCACAGGCACCTTTTCGTTTAGGGAGTCCGAAAAGGATCAAAAGTGACTGCTTTGGAATTCTAGGTAGAGGGTGTGCCAAACTTTTCGCAAAACCACAGAATACTTTTTAGGGTACGGGTGGTCGATCTTCGTGAATGCTGTGTTCACTGCATTGCGAATCGTAGGGCGGCTGACTCGGCTTCCTATGGATAAAGGATAAAAGCCTAGTGGGGTCTCCCTATATACGCGACGGTACGTGGGAGCGCAGTCCGTGTTAGACCACTATCGAGTCACAGAAGGAGGAATCACCCAACCTAATGTGAAACAACAGTGACTATGTTTAAAGACGTCGGAACACGTCTCTAACCTAGACCTCTAGATATTTGCGTTTAGTTCCAATGCGTTTTTAGATTCATTTGGTTCATTTTACAGTTGATCTTGAGATTAAGTTTCGATTTCAAGCTCTATCGTATGTTCGCTCACAATTACCTAGATGCAATCTATATGCCAAAGAATTTCGTTTTGTTCGATGAATTCTAGCTACGAGAGGGCAAGGAATTTTTTAATCAAACAAAACAAATACAAGCAAACAAGCACCTTAATGCAACTAAAGCGAGGAAAGGAAACTTTTCTTTTGAAGATACAAATCAACGAAACGTTCTTTTCCTTTTCAATTTTTTAAAGCAAAGCTGCTAGTTTGATTTCCTTTCAATGACACAAAGCATCTAAATGAATTTGGAGGAACCGGAACACCAAGTAAACTACTTAATGAAAGCACACAAAGTTCCCGAAACACTCAACCAAAGCTTCCAAATCAAAGGAAAACAAAATCCGCACGAGCTATGTGATCTAAGCTCTTGCAAGACAAGCGAGGATTGCAAGCAAGGAGGAAGCGAAAAACCACTCGGAAACTCAATCCAAACACTCCAACAACCACTGAACAAGTGCATAAACAAATCTGAAATCGGCTGGTCGAACAAGCAAACAAGATCCCTACGGTAGGCTTGACACACACACGGCCTCTAGATGTCCTAGGGCTAGAGTGCGAAATCAATAGAGAAAAGCGAACACCCGAAGGAAAAGAGTCACAACCAGTCAACTAGAGACCCAACACAATCCAGAAATTGCAAAAGTAACGATGGAAACACGAACCAAGCAACGAAAGCAAAAAGGGAAGGTATTTGCAAACTTAAGAACTGAGCAAAAAATGGAACCCTATGCAACAAAGCTCCGCAATCAAGCAGTTCAGAGTTCAGAAACTGAAAAACAAGTCATCAGACAGGTGGAGAGAAGAAGGGAAAGTCACAACAAGAGGTTCAGGAGGCCAATTTGGTCAAAAATGAATTTTACAGGATCAGCGCGGGTAGCCTTCAGCAACTCGGCGCTGACAGGGGGAGGCCTGTAGCAACTTTGCGACGTCAGCGCGGAATGACAGGGATAAAGCGCGTTGTCTCAGAAAAACAAGGTCAGCGCGAAAAGAAAGCACACAGACACGATGACAAAAACCACAAAGAAGCGGGGCCGCGATGCCAGCGCGGAAGGACACGAATAAAGCACGCTGTCTCTGAAAACGAGGTCAGCGCGACTGTTAGACGTACAGGCGCGATGGAGAGAAAACCAAAGAACAGGGTCGCGATGTCAGCGCGATTGTTCGGAATTAAAACGCACTGAGAGCAAAAACAAGCAAGGCCAAAATAAAAACTCCCCAAACCAAAGGCAGGAGCCTTTTAACAATAAAAATGCTTCCCAGAAATACCCAGAAAGTTCATAAGCAAAGAGACAATCCCAAAAACTCGAAAAGAGATCAATCAAAGTCAAACACAAAAGTGGACTCAAGAGACAAAAAGGCTGATCCCCAACGGAGTCGCCAAATTGTTGGAGAGGTAAATCCCCTCTACGGGTAGAGGCGATCCCTACTAGCCCAACAGGGGTCTAGCAACAATCACACAATGCTGCTACGCATGTTCCTAATTACAATTAAACAAGAGGTAAAGAGCACCTACTTGGATTCCTGCGTTGTCGTTTGACGAAGAGACGTTGCCTTCGCTCCTTCGCTTCGGCTAGTCACAATCCTCCGCGATCTCCGCGAATAGATACCTGCACACACGAAGAGAAAACAAACGCAAGAGTGAAATCTAGTAAAAGCAACCATACATCAGTCAGAAAAGATGTAATTCACATTTAACCATTGCATAGACAAATGAGAATGGAACAATAATAGCAGTCATCTATTATTAATCAGAATAGAGAAGAGTACAACCAAATGTTCTGACGTCGGTAACCTTCTCAGGAGGGGCCAGTCAGCATGTATCTCAAGCCTTCTCCTTTGAGGATGATTCTCCCAAGACAAACAACTCTCTCTCTCACACAAATAGCACAAAACAACCTTCCCTAAGCAATCAATCACTTCCACACCTAGCACACCAAACCTATAGCAGCAATCTGAGCACTACAAGCTCTGTACAATCCAAGCTATTCCAAGCTATGTCTAACTAGCTGCTCATGGTAATGGTGAGAGTTTATATAGGAGAAGGAGTCTCCTAAAAAGGTGGAAGGATGAGCTTATCTTCAAGGGAAGTTGTTGGAAAGGGTCGAACAGACATGCCATAGAAGGGAGTCGACATTCACAAAGCTAACAACCAAGCCTGGAGTGATCTGGAAGGCTGGTTGTTTGAACAAATTCGCCCAAACTGGATCAGCGCGGATTATTAGGAAACTGCCGCGCTGTCGCCGCGTCTCAATAACTGGGACAGTCATGCCAGCGCGGAAGCACACGGGAAAGGCGCGCTGTGGGCCATCGCGGAAAAGTGATGTTCTTCCGCGCTGGCAGCGCACAGAATACACTACAGGGCGCCTGTCATCGCGGTTATTTTAGGAACAGACGCGCTGATGAATAAAACTTTGGAAAAATGGGTTTTTAACCAGTTCAGGGAGCAGGAACTTAGTGATTGTGAAATCTGGGCACAGCAGGGTGACTGACAGGAAGGCAGTGACAAATTACTGTGTAACAATGTCCAAACAAAGATATACCTGAGTAATATGATAGAGAAAATAAAAATTAATCTTGGAGGTTACTTGTACCTAAAAAAAAGTTACACTTAACAAAACAAGTCCACACATAAAAGAATAAATACATCACAAGTAAATCTTTGCTTCCCCTTATGAGATTCCACTAAAAACAAAGATGACATTTTATTAAAATAAATAATCATGAAATATTATTAACAGACAATAATATTGACTGGATAATCAATCAAAAGGATTGGGTTGCCACGAACGTCCAAGATCGTTAATAGGCTGGAACCAATAAAGATACGATAAAATGTGAGAAAAATTCATCCAGTCCTGCGGCCCACTTGCACTACTTAATATTAAGTGGCTGCTGGTTCTAGTAATAATTGCTTCTTCGTGCGCACCCTGCTGGTGCATTAATCCGACTAACTTCGGAGAGATTGTTTTCAAAAGCCTGAATTAGGTTTTCAAAATATTGGCCCGTCGATTTTCTGAGCTTTTCAAGCCTGATACGCAACGCCTTTTTCCCAGTCGAAGTATAAGTATCAGCTTTAAGGGCGATTTCTATATGGTCTTGCAACTCTCGTTCAACGCAATGATGAAGTCGTTCTAAACTACTTTCAGCTTCACCTTGCAGAAGTTCGAAAAGAATTTGTTTTTTGCGAACAATATCAGCATCCTGATCATGATCGCTGGAGGGGGTTAAATAATAGCCATATGCATATGTCCATTTAAGCATGTGCCTGCATTCTGCTATCTGCAACCATGCATCTACCACACATTTGAACTCTGTTAAACCAGATCGACTCATTCTCGTCTGTTTACACTCATTCAATCTTTTAATCTCTACCTCTCGCACAGCCTGCAGATGCAGATCAGATAATGCCTTTTCCTCTGCCTTTTCATTTGCCTTCCATCTTTCCATATAAAATACCAACCTATCCGAACAAGATGTTTTAGCTGCAAACCTTTTCCTAGAATCGACGGAGGCCGAATTCCTGGATTGATTCCCTGCATCAATTCTTCGTGATGTTGTTGCAACCTGATCAGGACTATATTGATTGCAAGAATTATGTTTAAACCAATCACCAAGGCATAACCAACAGAATTGAAATTCGCACGGGACGTACATGTCATGTGCATACACCCTTGATTTTTCTCTATTGGTCGATCACACTTTGGACATGACTTGGAATTACAAAATATCCAGTACGCATTGAGTGAATCACCATTATTAATTTGATCAATCCATTTTTTGACTGTGTCGCAGCCTATTGGACGAAGAGACTCCTCTAAACAATTCCAACAAAATTTATGTGAACAATTGCAGACAACCTCCTCATGAGTTACATTAGAATTAGCAGAGTCAACCTCCACACAGTACCCACAGTCTGGCGCTGGACACCATTTAACCATACTGTTTTGTTCAACATATGACCTCACAAGATAGGTTCTATATTTGTTCGTATCTTCCTCAGATAACCCCAGAGAAAAAACCATGTCTTCACTCACAATGGCACGGCATCGTGGACCTTGATGTGGACATCGTAGGTTGAGGCATCCTGCACCATCATGATTTATTGATGTGTGAATAAAAGTTGGCCAACAATCTTGGCAAAATAAATGGTCGCAGTACTTGAGTGACTTCATGTCTCTGATCTTGAAATCATAGAAACATATCGGACAGGTAGTCAACTCCATTTTTTCTTCTTTGGTCTCATGTTTATCGTCCAGCCCACAGCATTTCTCACTTTCTCCTCGTCTGCAAACCATTGATCATTGGCATTAACAGAATTCCAACCGAAGTAACGCAAGAGAATAGCTGCCTCGGCTTCCGAGACAGCCAACACAGCGGAAATGCTTTTGGTAGCATTGTGCAGACGCTCACCAATGTCGTTCAGACTTAAAACCGTATATCTCATACGTCCTTTATTGTCATCATGACGACTGCGTGCTATTTCCACCATGCTTTCATATCTCAATTCTTCATCTTCGTTTTCACTTTCGTTGCTTTCCCTTTCATCACTTTCGCTGTCATATATCTCATTATCGGACATTTCATCGTATAAAGCCATATTGGTCGAGTTCGAGTAGATCAGAGAATGAGACTTGTTTCCCACTAGGAGAAGCATTTTGTTGTCATCATTACTCTTTTTTTAGGAGAAACATTCCGTTGTCATTATTAATGAATCACAAACCCTAACATCCACCAAATATATCTATGAAAGTATAGTGAATTAAAATATTAAATTTTAACCAAATTTTTCTTGATATTTCTTCTAAATATGCTAAAAATTTCACCATGTGAAGTATCACATAAACAATGTAATGAAAATGTAAAAGTGATTCATTCAAAGTATAAAAACCTTAGGGTTATATGCTCTCATACCAAATGTTATAAGCCAAATACATAAAATTCAATAGTTCACACAATGTACAACAATGTGAGCATTAATGACAACCCAAATATAGATAATAATACAGAAATGCCTCAAAATACCTCAAATAGATTCATACATTGAAATAACATCCATACCATCCATAATGAATACATCATCGCTATATACACCAATCCACAAGTTACACATGCAATCCCTTCATTATTAAGATGATCCTATTACATATACATTTACATATTCCATAGTAAGGCCGAGAATGCAAAATATGTTCCTTTAAGGTCTCAAAATGACTCTTGATGTTTTTGACTTGAAATTTTCCAAACTAGCACTGGAAAAAATAGTCTTGTGGATTGATTCCTCCACTTTTTCTACTTTGAAAGCATCAAGATGGATGAAAAAGAAGATACTCATCCAATCGAGATCATACACCCCCATTTTGGGGGGATTTTGGTCCCCAAAAGCATCCACTGAATGAGGTGAGTATATTTTGATGAAAACTTGACTAAACTGAGAGGGCGGGGGTGACTCACTTTCATACATTCATGGACATCAAAATTATTTTCTTGTAGCCGATTGTCTGAAAAAATAAATGAGCATATTAAAAAATAATTACTAATAGATTTAGTATGTGAACATCAAGTAATAAGTTAACCTAAACATCACTTATCGCGATTAAAGGAATAACCTCTTCTATTATTTTCTTAGCTTGAAACATATCAACATAAGTCTAGTCACACCTCAAGTGTTTTGTTAGGGGAGAAAGATGACAAGTATACCAAGCTTTTGATAATATGGTTTAAACACATTCCCTCGTGTTACTCCGGTGTGAGCGAGACTATTGAGTAACCCAACAGAGTCACCACAAGGAGATGCAAGCATTGCTTCATTACCAGAAGACCTGTTTAATACCACGATGAAGTTGTTTGCATCACCTCATTGTGGAGGAAGCCTTTCTCTTCTTTAACCTTTATTTTATTTCCTTAAAGGTATGCTTGAAGAATTTATTGAATATTTTTAGTACGGGTGGAAGAGGCATTGTTACTTACTGAGAGCAAGAGAGGTTGTTCCTTGTTTAGGCAATTTGAAATATAACTCGAGTTAACATGTACATTTTGAAGTTTTCTCCTCTGCCTTTTTTACTTCGTATATTCAAGATATCGAAACACCATTAAATACAAGGCTTTGTCAGAATGAAGATCCTAATAAAGATATGGGCTTTGTTAGGTCCCTATAATACTAGTGTATTCCCTTATTATTATTGTCATTGTAACCCTTACTGTTATTGTTGTGCCCATGTTGTCCCCATATTGTTATTATTGTGCCCCATAGAAGCCCACTATTGTTATTGTTGTGTTCAATATGTTTCCAAGCACCAACTTGGTCATTTGTGAGGCTCCAACATCTAGGGTACCAACCTTGTCTTCTCAAGGCACCAACCTTGTGTTTAGGAGCACCAACTCCAAGGACACCAATATTTCCAATTCTAAGGCACCAACCCCAAGGGCTCCAACCTTATCTTTTCAAGGCACCAACCTTGTTTGTTTGAGGCTCCAACCTTTAGGGTGTTAGCGCTTGAAATTTCAACTCAGGCTGAGAAAGGTAAACCTCAAGGCAACATCAAACCATTTAGCCTCGTAGCTAGCCCTACGGGGCAGGAGAAGGCTCTCTCCGGTCTATCTCGTAAAATCTTCAATATATGAGATGACCCAATAAGGTAACACTGATATTATGTTAGTAAACTGATCAAAAGGGGTTTTTAATTAAATGATGGGGTTGTTCCGGGCTGCATGGGAAAAATCACAGCTTGAACAGAGAAATATAATGAACAACAGAGATTATCGACTGAGGCAAGGTAGGCAAGAAATTTAACACCAAATCTAGATTTAAATGGGATGGCAAGACTGGTGAGGAGCTAAGGAGGGCAAACAATAACTTTGAATCCTCCTTAAACAATATAAAACATTAAATATTGAACAAACTTAAAAGCAGAGCATGGCAGACATGAATTCTTACTTTAACACTTCATTTGTTCAATTAGAAATGATCATGAAGTGAAATGGAACATAACAGATCACATATGAAACACAAGAAAAACTTATGCTAAATTATCATACCACAGGAATCTCAGAAGTCAGAGCTGTGAAATCTCATTAAAAATCTCTGTCAAAAACTGTACATGGTAAGCTCTCTATTCTCCAGCACTCAGAACTCTCCCCTCTACATGCTCCCTCTTTACAAAGAATTTACAATAATAAATAGGACTGTCTGTAGAAAAAATATCGACCCAAAACAGGGCGTTGTTTAAACTGACATTACAAAAATTAACAAAAAAGCGTTTCATCCATTCTACAAATAGAACATCGTTCCTCTAAATCTTCTACGATTGGTTTATTAAGAGACAAAATCTGGAGCAAAGTTCTCATGAAATCATGACTGAGGATCGAAATAGGCAAATTCGTTTCTCTTGAAATCCTCTGATGGCAGATAAACCGGAACGTTGATCCTTTGAAATCGGGACTGAGGATAAAAATAGGCGAATTGACCCTGTTTTTCTGCTGTGACAGATGTCTTCGTGGTGTTTGGTCCTTTACTTTTCACCTTTGCTTTCTTCTCTATTCCAGCAGACATCGTAAATTCCACCACTTCCTTCCTTCGCAGACCATATATGCAGACACCCGTCGCACAACCCACTTGAAAGAAATTGAATATATAGGTTCACTGTCAGTAGTCAATTTGAACAATTGTCTTCCTTGCTCAACATCCCATAATTTGATTGCTGAGTCAAATGAGTTCATTAGGATTATTTGTACACGGACCAGTGGGGCTCCACTTGACGGCATAGATTTCCTTCGTGTGCTCCTTGAGATCATGTAGACACGTATGTTGCTTTCATACTCCATATCTTTGTTGTCAAGTCAATGTATCAAACCTGAGAAAAGATATGCCATATGTCTTGTGCGCAGACTCTAACCACACTCCTTGCATGATAAAGATTTATCTCGCTTAATATATCTCAATAAAAATATACATACATCCACTGCATTATACTTGCTCATTAGCATACAAGCCTTATTACAAAAACACTCTTTCAATACACCAATCAGTTCACATTGGGTGGCTTCCCTTTGGCAGCAAACATTTTCAATTATCTCCAACGAATTATCTTCAGTAGACCATGATAAAGTGAAGCATGAGGTTGCAGATGAAGACCACTTATCCGCAACCTTGTAAATTTCTGTTTCCTTTATTTGTTGCAATATTTCTCCCTTGAAAGAAATTCGCTCAGCTTCTTCCTTATCTAAAGTTTTCTCAGAGCTGTCCAACCTTCTAACTTCGGCAATCCACTTGATGAAATCTGTAAGATTTGCAGGTAATGATTCAAAAACTACAGAAAGGATTTTTTCTACACTGTCAAAACCTTCTGCTTTCAGAAGCTGCAGAACCAGAGTATAAAGTAAGGATGGACCCTGCTGGTGCTTCAATATTAGCATAAACCCCCTGTATTTTTGAGTCGTTTCGTCTATGGTATTCATTTCCTCCCAAAGAAGTGAAAGTGGAACCCAATGGGGAGGATACTTGAATCGAGCGACATCTAAAACAAGTGCCATGTCTTTTCCAGCATGGTATCCACCAATCGGTGAAAAATGGCCAGATCCTGTCTGCTTTAGTGGAGTTATTATAATATGACGTAATCACATGGCAATCTTCAGAAGAAGCAAACTTTGCTACAAATCTCCGGAATTCATCAATAGAAATTTTATTGGAGCGGAAATCTTCAACCTTAGCTCCAGAAAAATTAGTTAGGCATGCCATCAACTTTCACCTTTTTCAAAGGTTCACAACAGTCCAGCATCGATTCATCAAACCAGCACCAAGGCCCCTTCCATTTTCTTCCAGGATCAATTGCAAGAGCATTGAGAACAACTCATGAGCTTATGCCAAACTCCATGGAAATGTAATGAAACAAAGGTGAGTATCATTTGCGTAGTTAGAGCCCCTGCACACAGGCTTTTATGATTTATCTCTTCCATACGATGCCCAGCCTTTAATACGCTGTTGTAATCAAGACCCCAAGGAAATCGACCTCTTATCTCTCTGTCTTTCTGCCTTTGTTACAGCTACATTAAAGTCACATGGATCCACTCGATTGAGAATACACATGTACAACCAACCAAATGAATGTGTCCTCTGAAATTTGAATCTTTGCTACAAGAAAAGCTCACACGGTCATCAAGGAAGAAGAGCGCTCAGTTCTGTGCAAACAATCGTTTAGTCTCTCCTCAAAATATACCCAGAAAACATAATAGAGGCCAGTTGCCTCAACCAACAAGGGAATATGGCTCCCACAACTCCAATCCATCCTTCAAATAATGGTAGTCGCACAGGCCACCACAATAAATACAAACCCTTCCTCGAAGATGAAACTCTTGCTCCTTATTAAGCCATAAACCCTCCATTTATTACAGTCAACATGGCCCTTGGTAACAGTAAAGAAATTTGCCTTTTAGCTAAGAGAGCAGTGCCAGCACACATTCAATTTCTCCCTATTACACCAAGAGAACTCGGCCTCTATTTCTCGTTCTGAACCCATTCCCTTTAGCAATATGGAATGCTCTCACAAATCCCTCTTTCATTCACTAAATTGACCCACTGAAATGATATTGAAGTTGGGACTCCTCATGGGTTTTTCCGAGAATCCAATCTGTTTTTCCACTATACAACATACAAACAAAACCACTGCATATAAAAACAAAATGCAGTAGGCTAGGAATGGAGAAACAAAAACAGTAGTCAAAAACACATTTACAAGGCCCGTTAATATATTTTCTAGGAGGAAAGTCACAAGCACATTATGATCGAAGACTTCCTCAAGGATTGCTTAATAAACTGTGAGAATTACACATCCAAAGAAGCCATAGTATTGGGGATCAATATTGATTATTGATATCACAATGGCCACTGCTGCAAGAGTGAAAAAGAAATTCCAGTGTACACCATATTCCCAAACATGGACACCGAGTGCCTGTTTTGAAACTAGTGCATTTGCAACTGCAAAAGATTCAACCCCGAGATCCATTAATCTTGTACCATACGTTTCTGTCTTAGCAAATCGCCTGGGAAATATTTTGAAGTCCACAGCGAGGATTGACAAGCATGTCACCAGTATCATTGCAAATCTGATATGATGAGAAGCTTTTTCTTTGTCTGCTTGGAGGGATAGGAGTTAATGAAACCACTGCCATTTGAAGAGCTGGAGACTTTAATACATATTCTAAAAAATACATTTAGTGATTTCTTCTTCAAAACAGGGTTTTGAAGAAGAATCAGTCGTACAAGACGGAGTCTAACATCAGCTCCATTTGGGATGGCAGCTACCGCTTCGTGGAGGTGCCAAGGACCGCAGAACTTTGGGAGAGCAGACAGTGCCTCCACCCATTGGGCAATGGAGTCATCATCGACACAACTGAAACTAAACTCAAACTGATTTGATCTCAAGACTGAAATGACTGAAAAACGACTTAACGATCTTCAAGCAAACTAAAACAAGATGTTGCCGTTATGGCTGCTTATTTATTTACAAAATCTACTCTAATCTGTTGTAAAAACAATAGATCAGGTAATACTAAAATGCCATATTAACCATTCAAGTGAACCTGAAAATGATGCCGCTCGAGCATGCTTCCACCAGGTCATAGATGCAGTTGCTGGCAGCCTTTCATGTAAGTAATGACCCTGGTCACGGAAAAGACAGCCTGATCCGTCAAGCAAACTGAAAAACATGTCCATGTATGCCGCAATAGGATCACGGAAGCCAGACTCTGTTGGCTGCCCCAATTCTGCAATACATACTTCCATCTGCACACTGTCAATATAAACATTTGTAGGCAAGTCTACGATTTCTTGTTTCGATGGAAGAAGGATTTCCAAGAACCTTTTAGGGTCTTGGAAATCATATGACTGAATCTACTCATCTAGGCACTGAATCTCCTTTTCAAGTTTTTCAACAATTAACTCACAGGCACCAATTTTAGCTTCAGGAGAGAACTCTGGAGATTTCAAACTTTGAAAGAAGTCACTGAAAAATTCTTCATTAGTTTCAATATCTACTAACCACTCTCTAACTCCGTTTAGAGCTTCACAAAGTGCAGGGTTTGCCACATACCCTACCATTGCATGAACAGATCAGCATGCGTTGGAATGTCTGGATCGAATTGGAGTCGCCAGGTGAATGGTTCAGCCTGCATAAGTGTCTGACTGCTGTCCACCATCAGCATCAGATCTACACCTTGATTACATCTACTGGGACAAGACAATCAACAAATTGAATGTTCTCCCCAGTATGCTCGCCAGTATGTTAGCGAGTTTCCAAGTCGTTTTTTATACATACTCTCAGGATGTCTCGATTCTGCGACCTCATATTCTGGAACAGCTGCAGCAATCTCATTCAGTTCTTGCTGTGACAAGCTAACCCATAAAGATGCAATATTTTCATCCAATTTTTTTTTACTTTACTTGTTCCTAGAATAGGAGCAACGCCACTTCCTTGATGAAGCACCCATGCGAGGGCCAATTGCGCGGGTGTGTACCCATGCTTTCTTAGCTAGAGCAGAAAATCGTTCAAATAATACTTCTTCTCGCAATTCTCTCCGTGAAACCGAGGTTGCCGCACCAGTCTACTATCACCCTCATGTAAGTTTTCAACAACTGCTTTTCCAGCAAAACATCCACGTCCAAGAGGACTATAAGGTATAATGCCTATTCCCAAATCCCTGCAAGCAGGAATGATATCATCTTCCACATCACGGGTCCACAAAGACCATTCTAATTGAACAACTGTAATAAGATGTACAGCATTAGCCACTAGTTTCAGAGAGCCCAATATATTAAAGATCAATATAATCTGCATCAAGGCGCTTCAGGCTGTCTTCACAAGCTTTGCGTACATACTCTGCTGAGCTTTTAACACGAAAAACAACATTGCCAAACTTAGTGACCAGCTGAACTTTCTCACGGGGCAAACCTTTCAAAGCCTTGCCAACTTGGATTTCATTTGTGAAAGGCCCATACATATCTGCAGTGTCAAAAAACATGATGCCTCTGTTGAAAGCATGATAAACCAAAGAAATTCCATCGTCCTCGGCAACAGGGGTGCCATAGACAAATGAAAACCCCATACATCCTAAGCCAAGTTTGGAAACCTCGAATCCTTGGGTACCGAGTTAATGCGTGGGATGGATGCCATTTAATGGTAAACCTCAAGGCAACATCAAACCATTTAGCCTTGTCAGTGTCTGATCGTTGTCCACTATCAACAATCAGAACTGAACTTGATACATGTACTGGGGTAAAATGCAAATGAAGTGTTGTATTCACAAGCTCACGGAGATTGACTGAAGCAGCGTTTATCTACTAACGCTGATGTAAAACAAGAGCGTTTTCGAAGGCTACCTGGCGTAACTTCAAGCTCCGTCTAAGACTTATGAAATAACACGTCAATGAACAAATGATCAATTGTTCTCCCCAGTATGGTCGTCAGTATGTTAGCGCTTGAAATTTCACCTCAGGCTGAGAAAGGTAAACCTCAAGGCAACATCAAACCATTTAGCCTCGTAGCTAGCCCTACGGGGCAGGAGAAGACTCTCTCCGGTCTATCTCGTAAAATCTTCAATAGATGAGATGACCCAATAAGGTAACACTAATATTAGGTTAGTAAACTCATCAAAAGGGGTTTTTAATTAAATGACGGGGTTGTTCCGGGCTGCATGGGCAAAATCACAGCTTGAATAGAGAAATATAATGAACAACACATATTATCGACTGAGGCAAGGTAGGCAAGAAATTTAACACCAAATCTAGATTTAAATGGGATGGCAAGACTGGTGAGGAGCTAAGGAGGGAAAACAATAACTTTGAATCCTCCTTAAATAGTAGAAAACATTAAATATTGAACAAACTTAAAAGCAGAGCACGACAGGCATGAATTCTTACTTTAACACTTCATTTGTTCAATTAGAAATGATCATGAAGTGAAATGGAACATAACAGATCACATATGAAACACAAGAAAAACTTATGCTAAATTATCATACCACGGGAATCTCAGAAGTCAGAGCTGTGAAATTTGATTAAAAATCTCTGTGAAAAACTGTACATGGTAAGCTATCTATTCTCCAGCACTCAGAACTCTCCCCTCTACATGCTCCCTCTTTACAAAGAATTTACAATAATAAATAGGACTGTCTATAGAAAAAAGATCGACCCAAAACAGGGCGCTGTTTAAACTGACATTACAAAAATTAACAAAAAAGCGTTTCATCCATTCTTCAAATAGAACAGCGTTCCTCTAAATCTTCTACGATTGGTTTATTAAGAGACAAAATCTGGAGCAAAGTTCTCATGAAATCATGACTGAGGATCGAAATAGGCAAATTCGTTTCTCTTGAAATCCTCTGATGGCTAATAAACCGGAACGCTGATCCTTTTAAATCGGAACTGAGGATAAAAATAGGCGAATTGACCCTGTTTTTCTGCTGTGACAGATGTCTTCGTGGTGTTTGGTCCTTTACCTTTCACCTTCGCTTTCTTCTCTATTCCAGCAGACATCGTAAATTCCACCGCTTCCTTCCTTCGCTGACCATATATGTAGACACCCGTCGCACAACCCACTTGAAAGCAATTGAATATGTAGGTTCACTGTGAGTAGTCAATTTGAATAATTGTCTTCCTTGCTCGACATCCCATAATTTGATTGATGAGTCAAATGAGTTCATTAGGATTATTTGTACACGGACCAGTGGGGCTCCACTTGACAGCATAGATTTCCTTCGTGTGCTCCTTGAGATCATGTAGACACGTATGTTGCTTTCATACTCCATATCTTTGTTGTCAAGTCAATGTATCAAACCTGAGAAAAGATATGCCATATGTCTTGTGCGCAGACTCTAACCACACTCCTTGCATGATAAAGCTTTATCTCTGCTTAATATATCTCAATAACAATATACATACATCCACTGCATTATACTTGCTCATTAGCATACAAGCCTTATTACAAAAACACTCTTTCGATACACCAATCTGTTCACATTGGGTGGCTTCCCTTCGGAAGCAAACATTTTCAATTATCTCCAACGAATTATCTTCAGTAGACCATGATAAAGTGAAGCATGAGGTTGCAGATGAAGACCACTTATCCGCAACCTTGTAAATTTTTGTTTCCTTTATTTGTGGCAATATTTCTCCCTTGATAGCAATTCGCTTAGCTTCTTCCTTATCTGCAGTTTTCTCAGAGCTGTCCAACCTTCTAACTTCGGCAATCCACTTGATGAAATTTGTAAGATTTGCAGGTAATGATTCAAAAACTGTCGAAAGGAATTTTTCTACACTGTCAAAACCTTCTGCTTGCAGAAGCTGCAGAACCAGAGTATAAAGTAAGGATGGACCCTGCTGGTGCTTCAAGATTAGCATAAACCCCCTGTATTTTTGAGTTGTTTCATATATGGTATTCATTGCCTCCCAAAGAAGTGAAAGTGGAACCCAATGGGGAGGATACTTGAATCGAGCGACATATAAAACAAGTGCCATGTCTTTTCCAGCATGGTATCCACCAATCGGTGAAAAATGGCCAAATCATGTCTGCTTTAGTGGAGTTATTATAATATGATGTAATCACATGGCAATCTTCAGAAGAAGCACACTTTGCTACAAATCTCCGGAATTCATCAATAGAACTTGGATTGGAGCGGAAAGCTTCAACCTTAGCTCCAGAACAATTGGCTAGGCATGCCATCAACATTCACCTTTTTCAAAGGTTCACAACAGTCCAGCATCGATTCATCAAACCAGCGCCAAGGCCCCTTCCATTTTCTTCCAGGATCAATTGCAAGAGCATTGAGAACAACTCATGAGCTTATGCCAAACTCCATGGCACTGTAATGAAACAAAGGAGAGTATCATTTGCGTAGTTAGAGCCCCATGCGCACAGGCTTTTATGATTTATCTCTTCCATACGATTCCCAGCCTTTAATAGGCTGTTGTAATCAAGACCCCAAGGAAATCGACCTCTTATCTCTCTGTCTTTCTGCCTTTGTTACAGCTACATTAAAGTCACATGGATCCACTCGATTGAGAATACACATGTACAACCAACCAAATGAATGTGTCCTCTGAAATTTGAATCTTTGCTACAAGAAAAGCTCACACGGTCATCAAGGAAGAAGAGCGCTCAGTTCTGTGCAAACAATGGTTTAGTCTCTCCTCAAAATGTACCCAGAAAACATAATAGAGGCCAGTTGCCTCAACCAACAAGGGAATACGGCTCCTAAAACTCCAATCCATCCTTCAAACAATGGTAGTCGCACAGGCCACCACAATAAATACAAACCCTTCCTCGAAGATGAAACTCTTGCTCCTTATTAAGCCATAAAACCTCCATTTATTACAGTCAACATGGCCCTTGGTAACAGTGAAGAAATTTGCCTTTTAGCTAAGAGAGCAGTGCCAGCACACATTCAATTTCTCCCTATTACACCAAGAGAACTCGGCCTCTATTTCTCGTTCTGAACCCATTCCCTTCAGCAATATGGAATTTTCTCACAAAGCCCTCTTTCATTCACTAAATTGACCCACTGAAATGATATTGAAGTTGGGACTCCTCATGGGTTTTTCCGAGAATCCAATCTGTTTTTACACTATACAGCATACAAACAAAACCACTGCATATAAAAACAAAATGCAGTAGGCTAGGAATGGAGAAACAAAAACAGTAGTCAAAAACACATTTACAAGGCCCGTTAATATATTTGCTAGGAGGAAAGTCACAAGCACATTATGATCGAAGAATTCCTCAAGGACTGCTTAATAAACTGTGAGAATTACAAATCCAAAGAAGCCACAGTATTGGGGATGAATATTGATTATTGATATCACAATGGCCACTGTTGCAAGAGTGAAAAAGAAATTCCAGTGTACACCATATTCCCCAACATGGACACCGAGTGCCTGTTTTGAAACTAGTGCATTTGCAACTGCAAAAGATTCAACCCCGAGATCCATTAATCCTGTACCATACGTTTCTGTCTTAGCAAATCTCCTGGGAAATATTTTGAAGTCCACGGCCAGGATTGACAACCATGTCACCAGTATCATTGCAAATCTGATATGATGAGAGGCTTTTTCTTTGTCTGCTTGGAGGGATAGGAGTTAATGAAACCACTGCCATTTGAAGAGCTGGAGACTTTAATACATATTCTAAAAAATACATTTAGTGATTTCTTCTTCAAAACAGGGTTTTGAAGAAGAATCAGTCGTACAAGACGGAGTCTAACATCGGCTCCACCTGGGATGGCAACTGCCGCTTCGTGGAGGTGCCAAGGACCACAGAACTTTGGGAGAGCAGACAGTGCCTCCACCCATTGGGCAATGGAGTCATCATCGACACAACTGAAACTGAACTCAAACTGATTTGATCTCAAGACTGAAATGACTGAAAAACGACTTAGCAATCTTCAAGAAAACTAAAACAAGCTGCTGCCCTTATGGCTGCTTATTTATTTACAAAATCTACTCTAATATGTTGTACGAACAATAGATCAGGTAATACTAAAATGCCATATTAACCATTCAAGTAAACTTGAAAATGATGCCGCTCGAGCATGCTTCCACCAGGTCATAGATGCAATTGCTGGCAGCCTTTCATGTAAGTAATGACCCTCGTCACGGAAAAGACAGCCTGATCCGTCAAGCAAACTGAAAAACATGTCCATGTATGCCGCAATAGGATCACGGAAGCCAGACTCTGTTGGCTGCCCCAACTCTGCAATACATACTTGCATCTGCACACTGTCAATATAAACATTTGTAGGCAAGTCTACGATTTCTTGTTTCGATGGAGGAAGGATTTCCAAGAACTTTTTAGGGTCTTGGAAATCATATGACTGAATCTGCTCATCTAAACATTGAATCTCCTTTTCAAGCTTTTCAACAATTAACTCACAGGCACCAATTTTAGCTTCAGGAGAGAACTCTGGAGATTTCAAACTTTGAAAGAAGTCATTGAAAAATTCTTCATTAGTTTCAATATCTACTAACCACTCTCTAACTCCGTTTAGAGCTTCACAAAGTGCAGGGTTTGCCACATACCCTACCATTGCATGAACTGATCAGCATGCGTTGGAATGTCTGGATCGAATTGGAGTCGCCAGGTGAATGGTTCAGCCTGCATAAGTGTCTGACTGCTGTCCACCATCAGCATCAGATCTGCACCTTGATTACATGTACTGGGACAAGACAATCAACAAATTGAATGTTCTCCCCAGTATGGTCGCCAGTACGTTAGCGAGTTTCCAAGTCGTTTTTTATACATACTCTCAGGATGTCTCAATTCTGCGACCTCATATTCTGGAACAGCTGTAGCAATCTCATTCAGTTCTTGCTGTGACAAGCTAACCCATAAAGATGCAATATTTTCATCCAAATGTTTTTTACTTTACTTGTTCCTGGAATAGGAGCAACGTCACTTCCTTGATGAAGCACCCATGCGAGGGCCAATTGCGCGGGTGTGTACCCATGCTTTCTTAGCTAGAGCAGAAACTCGTTCAAATAATACTTCTTCTCGCAATTCTCTCCGTGAAACCGAGGTTGCCGAACCAGTCTACTATCACCCTCATGTAAGTTTTCAACAACTGATTTTCCAGCAAAACATCCACGTCCAAGAGGACTATAAGGTATAATGCCTATTTCCAAATCCCTGCAAGCAGGAATGATATCATATTCCACATCACGGGTCCACAAAGACCATTCTAACTGAACAGCTGTAATAAGATGTACAACATTAGCCACTAGTTTCAGAGAGCCCAATATATTAAAGATCAATATAATCCGCATCAAGGCGCTTCAGGCTGTCTTCACAAGCTTTGCGTACATACTCTGCTGAGCTTTTAACACGAAAAACAACATTGCCAAACTTAGTGACCAGCTGAACTTTCTCACGGGGCAAACCTTTCAAAGCCTTGCTAACTTGGATTTGATTTGTGAAAGGCCCATACATATCTGCAGTGTCAAAAAACATGATGCCTCTGTTGAAAGCATGATAAACCAAAGAAATTCCATCGTCCTCGGCAATAGGGGTGCCATAGACAAATGAAAACCCCCTACATCCTAAGCCAAGTTTGGAAACCTCGAATCCTTGGGTACTGAGTTAATGCGTGGGATGGACGCCATTTAAAGGTAAACCTCAAGGCAACATCAAACCATTTAGCCTTGTCAGTGTCTGATCGTTGTCCACTACCAACAATCAGATCTGAACTTGATACATGTACTGGGGTAAAATGCAAATGAAGTGTTGTATTCACAAGCTCACGGAGATTGACTGAAGCAGCGTTTATCTACTAACGCTGATGTAAAACAAGAGCATTTTCGAAGGCTACCTGGCGTAACTTCAGGCTCCGTTTAAGACTTACGAAATAACACGTCAATGAACAAATGATCAATTGTTCTCCCGAGTATGGTCGCCAGTATGTTAGCGCTTGAAATTTCACCTCAGGCTGAGAAAGGTAAACCTCAAGGCAACATCAAACCATTTAGCCTCGTAGCTAGCCCTACGGGGCAGGAGAAGGCTCTCTCCGGTCTATCTCGTAAAATATTCAATAGATGAGATGACCAATAAGGTAACACTGATATTAGGCTAGTAAACTGATCAAAAGGGGTTTTTAATTAAATGACGGGGTTGTTCCGGGCTGCATGGGCAAAATCACAACTTGAAAAGAGAAATATAATGAACAACACAGATTATCGACTGAGGCAAGGTAGGCAAGAAATTTAACACCAAATCTAGATTTAAATGGGATGGCAAGACTGGTGAGGAGCTAAGGAGGGAAAACAATAACTTTGAATCCTCCTTGAATAGTAGAAAACATTAAATATTGAAAAAACTTAAAAGCAGAGCATGGCAGGCATGAATTCTTACTTTAACACTTCATTTGTTCAATTAGAAATGATCATGAAGTGAAATGGAACATAACAGATCACATATGAAACACAAGAAAAACTTATGCTAAATTATCATACCACAGGAATCTCAGAAGTCAGAGCTGTGAAATTTCATTAAAAGTCTCTGTCAAAAACTGTACATGGTAAGCTCTCTATTCTCCAGCACTCAGAACTCTCCCCTCTACATGCTCCCTCTTTACAAAGAATTTACAATAATAAATAGGACTGTCTGTACAAAAAAGATCGACCCAAAACAGGGCGCTGTTTAAACTTACATTACAAAAATTAACAAAAAAGTGTTTCATCCATTCTACAAATAGAACAACGTTCCTCTAAATCTTCTACGATTGGTTTATTAAGAGCCAAAATCTGGAGCAAAGTTCTCATGAAATCATGACTGAGGATCGAAATAGGCAAATTCGTTTCTCTTAAAATCCTCTGATGGCTAATAAACCGGAACGCTGATCCTTTTAAATCGGGACTGAGGATAAAAATAGGCGAATTGACCCTGTTTTTCTGCTGTGACAGATGTCTTCGTGGTATTTGGTCCTTTACTTTTCACCTTCGCTTTCTTCTCTATTCTAGCAGACATCGGAAATTCCACCGCTTCCTTCCTTCGCAGACCATATATGCAGACACCCGTCACACAACCCACTTGAAAGAAATTGAATATATAGGTTCACTGTGAGTAGTCAATTTGAACAATTATCTTCCTTCCTCGACATCCCATAATTTGATTGCTGAGTCAAATGAGTTCATTAGGATTATTTGTAAACGTACCAGTGGGGCTCCACTTGACGGCATAGATTTCCTTCGTGTGCTCCTTGAGATCATGTAGACATGTATGTTTCTTTCATACTCCATATCTTTGTTGTCAAGTCAATGTATCAAACCTGAGAAAAGATATGCCATATGTCTTGTGCGCAGACTCTAACCACACTCCTTGCATGATAAAGCTTTATCTCTGCTTAATATATCTCAATAACAATATACATACATCCACTGCATTATACTTGCTCATTAGCATACAAACCTTATTACAAAAACACTCTTTCGATACACCAATCAGTTCACATTGGGTGGCTTCCCTTTGGCAGCAAACATTTTCAATTATCTCCAACGAATTATCTTCAGTAGACCATGATAAAGTGAAGCATGAGGTTGCAGATGAAGACCACTTATCCGCAACCTTGTAAATTTCTGTTTCCTTTATTTGTTGCAATATTTCTCCCTTGATAGAAATTCGCTCAGATTCTTCCTTATCTACAGTTTTCTCAGAGTTGTCCAACCTTCTAACTTCGGCAATCCACTTGATGAAATCTGTAAGATTTGCAGGTAATGATTCAAAAACTGTAGAAAGGATTTTTTCTACACTGTCAAAACCTTCTGCTTTCAGAAGCTGCAGAACCAGAGTATAAAGTAAGGATGGACCCTGCTGGTGCTTCAAGATTAGCATAAACCCCCTGTATTTTTGAGTCGTTTCGTCTATGGTATTCATTGCCTCCCAAAGAAGTGAAAGTGGAACCCAATGGGGAGGATACTTGAATCGAGCGACATCTAAAACAAGTGCCATGTCTTTTCTAGCATGGTATCCACCAATCGGTGAAAAATGGCCAGATCCTGTCTGCTTTAGTGGAGCTCTATGATATGATGTAATCACATGGCAATCTTCATAAGAAGCACACTTTGCTACAAATCTCCGAAATTCATCAATAGAACTTTGATTGGAGCGGAAAGCTTCAACCTTAGCTCAGAAACAATTAGCTAGGCATGCCATCAACTTTCACCTTTTTCAAAGGTTCACAACAGTCCAGCATCGATTCATCAAACCAGCGCCAAGGCCCCTTCCATTTTCTTCCAGGATCAATTGCAAGAGCATTGAGAACAACTCATGAGCTTATGCCAAACTCCATGGCACTGTAATGAAACAAAGGTGAGTATCATTTGCGTAGTTAGAGCCCCTGCGCACAGGCTTTTATGATTTATCTCTTCCATATGATACCCAGCCTTTAATATGCTGTTGTAATCAAGACCCCAAGGAAATCGACCTCTTATCTCTCTGTCTTTCTGCCTTTGTTACAGCTACATTAAAGTCACATGGATCCACTCGATTGAGAATACACATGTACAACCAACCAAATGAATGTGTCCTCTGAAATTTGAATCTTTGCTACAAGAAAAGCTCACACGGTCATCAAGGAAGAAGAGCGCTCAGTTTTGTGCAAACAATGGTTTAGTCTCTCCTCAAAATGTACCCAGAAAACATAATAGAGGCCAGTTGCCTCAACCAACAAGGGAATACGGCTCCCACAACTCCAATCCATCCTTCAAACAATGGTAGTCGCACATGCCACCACAATAAATACAAACCCTTCCTCGAAGATGAAACTCTTGCTCCTTATTAAGCCATAAACCCTCCATTTATTACAGTCGACATGGCCCTTGGTAACAGTGAAGAAATTTTCCTTTTAGCTAAGAGAGCAGTGCCAGCACACATTCAATTTCTCCCTATTACACCAAGAGAACTCGGCCTCTATTTCTCGTTCTGAACCCATTCCCTTTAGCAATATGGAATTTTCTCACAAAGCCCTCTTTCATTCACTAAATTGACCCACTTAAATGATATTGAAGTTGGGACTCCTCATGGGTTTTTCCGAGAATCCAATCTGTTTTTCCACTATACAGCATACAAACAAAACCACTGCATATAAAAACAAAATGCAGTAGGCTAGGAATGGAGAAACAAAAACAGTAGTCAAAAACACATTTACAAGGCCCGTTAATATATTTTATAGGAGGAAAGTCACAAGCACATTATGATCGAAGACTTCCTCAAGGACTGCTTAATAAACTGTGAGAATTACACATCCAAAGAAGCCACAGTATTGGGGATGAATATTGATTATTGATATCACAATGGCCACTGCTGCAAGAGTGAAAAAGAAATTCCAGTGTACACCATATTCCCCAACATGGACACCGAGTGCCTGTTTTGAAACTAGTGCATTTGCAACTGCAAAAGATTCAACCCCGAGATCCATTAATCCTGTACCATACGTTTTTGTCTTAGCAAATCTCCTGGGAAATATTTTGAAGTCCACAGCCAGGATTGACAAGCATGTCACCAGTATCATTGCAAATCTGATATGATGAGAGGCTTTTTCTTTATCTGCTTGGAGGGATAGGAGTTAATGAAACCACTGCCATTTGAAGAGCTGGAGACTTTAGTACATATTCTAAAAAATACATTTAGTGATTTCTTCTTCGAAATAGGGTTTTGAAGAAGAATCAATTGTACAAGACGGAGTCTAACATCGGCTCCACTTGGGATGGCAACTGCCACTTCGTGGAGGTGCCAAGGACCGCAGAACTTTGGGAGAGCAGACAGTGCCTCCACCCATTGGGCAATGGAGTCATCATCGACACAACTGAAATTGAACTCAAACTGATTTGATCTCAAGATTGAAATGACTGAAAAACGACTTAACAATCTTCAAGCAAACTAAAACAAGATGCTGCCCTTATGGCTGCTTATTTATTTACAAAATCCACTCTAATCTGTTGTACAAACAATAGATCAGGTAATACTAAAATGCCATATTAACCATTCAAGTAAACCTGAAAATGATGCCGCTCGAGCATGCTTCGACCAGGTCATAGATGCAGTTGCTGGCAGCCTTTCATCTAAGTAATGACCCTGCTCACGGAAAAGACAGCCTGATCCCTCAAGCAAACTGAAAAACATGCCCATGTATGACGCAATAGGATCAAGGAAGCCAGACTCTGTTGGCTGCCCCAACTCTGCAATACATACTTCCATCTGCACACTGTTAATATAAACATTTGTAGGCAAGTCTATGATTTCTTGTTTCTATGGAGGAAGGATTTCCAAGAACTTTTTAGGGTCTTGGAAATCATATGACTGAATCTACTCATCTAGGCACTGAATCTCCTTTTCAAGTTTTTCAACAATTAACTCACAGGCACCAATTTTAGCTTCAGGAGAGAACTCTGGAGATTTCAAACTTTGAAAGAAGTCATTGAAAAATTCTTCATTAGTTTCAATATCTACTAACCACTCTCTAACTCCGTTTAGAGCTTCACAAAGTGCAGGGTTTGCCACATACCCTACCATTGCATGAACAGATCAGCATGCGTTGGAATGTCTGGATCGAATTGGAGTCGCCAAGTGAATGGTTCAGCCTGCATAAGTGTATCACTGTTGTCCACCATCAGCATCAGATCTGCACCTTGATTACATGTACTGGGACAAGACAATCAACAAATTGAATGTTCTCCCCAGTATGGTCGCCAGTATGTTAGCGAGTTTCAAAGTCGTTTTTTATACATACTCTCAGGATGTCTCGATTCTGCGACCTCATATTCTGGAACAGCTGCAGCAATCTCATTCAGTTCTTGCTGTGACAAGCTAACCCATAAAGATGCAATATTTTCCTCCAAATGCTTTTTAATTTACTTGTTCCTGGAATAGGAGCAACGTCACTTCCTTGATGAAGCACCCATGCGAGGGCCAATTGCGCGGGTGTGTACCCATGCTTTCTTAGCTAGAGCAGAAAATCGTTCAAATAATACTTCTTCTCGCAATTCTCTCCGTGAAACCGAGGTTGCCGAACCAGTCTACTATCACCCTCATGTAAGTTTTCAACAACTACTTTTCCAGCAAAACATCCACGTCCAAGAGGACTATAAGGTATAATGCCTTTTCCCAAATCCCTGCAAGCAAGAATGATATCATCTTCCACATCACGGGTCCACAAAGACCATTCTAACTGAACAGTTTTAATAAGATGTACAACATTAGCCACTAGTTTCAGAGAGCCCAATATATTAAAGATCAATATAATCCGCATCAAGGCGCTTCAGGCTGTCTTCACAAGCTTTGCGTACATACTCTGCTGAGCTTTTAACACGAAAAACAACATTGCCAAACTTAGTGACCAGCTGAACTTTCTCACAGGGCAAACCTTTCAAAGCCTTGCTAACTTGGATTTCATTTGTGAAAGGCCCATACATATCTGCAGTGTCAAAAAACATGATGCCTCTATTGAAAGCATGATAAACCAAAGAAATTCCATCGTCCTCGGCAACAGGGGTGCCATAGACAAATGAAAACCCCCTACATCCTAAGCCAAGTTTGGAAACCTTGAATCCTTGGGTACCGAGTTAATGCGTGGGATGGACGCCATTTAAAGGTAAACCTCAAGGCAACATCAAACCATTTAGCCTTGTCAGTGTCTGATCGTTGTCCACTATCAACAATCAGATCTGAACTTGATACATGTACTGGGGTAAAATGCAAATGAAGTGATGTATTCACAAGCTCACGGAGATTGACTGAAGCAGCGTTTATCTACTAACGCTGATGTAAAACAAGAGTGTTTTCGAAGGCTACCTGGCGTAACTTTAGGTTCCGTCTAAGACTTATGAAATAACACGTCAATGAACAAATGATCAATTGTTCTCCCCAGTATGGTCGCCAGTATGTTAGCGCTTGAAATTTCACCTCAGGCTAAGAAAGGTAAACCTCAAGGCAACATCAAACCATTTAGCCTCGTAGCTAGCCCTACGGGGCAGGAGAAGGCTCTCTCCGGTCTATCTCGTAAAATCTTCAATAGATGAGATGACCAATAAGGTAACACTGATATTAGGCTAGTAAACTGATCAAAAGGGGTTTTTAATTAAATGACGGGGTTGTTCCGGGCTGCATGGGCAAAATCACAGCTTGAACAGAGAAATATAATGAACAACACAGATTATCGACTGAGGCAAGGTAGGCAAGAAATTTAACACCAAATCTAGATTTAAATGGGATGGCAAGACTGGTGAGGAGCTAAGGAGGGCAAACAATAACTTTGAATCCTCCTTAAACAGTAGAAAACATTAAATATTGAACAAACTTAAAAGCAGAGCATGGCAGGCATGAATTCTTACTTTAACACTTCATTTGTTCAATTAGAAATGATCATGAAGTGAAATGGAACATAACAGATCACATATGAAACACAAGAAAAACTTATGCTAAATTATCATACCACAGGAATCTCAGAAGTCAGAGCTGTGAAATTTCATTAAAAATCTCTGTCAAAAACTGTACATGGTAAGCTCTCTATTGTCCAGCACTCAGAACTCTCCCCTCTACATGCTCCCTCTTTACAAAGAATTTACAATAATAAATAGGATTGTCTGTAGAAAAAAGATCGACCCAAAACAGAGCACTGTTTAAACTGACATTACAAAAATTAACAAAAAAGCGTTTCATCCATTCTACAAATAGAACAGCGTTCCTCTAAATCTTCTACGATTGGTTTATTAAGAGACAAAATCTGGAGCAAAGTTCTCATGAAATCATGACTGAGGATCGAAATAGGCAAATTCGTTTCTCTTGAAATCCTCTGATGGCTAATAAACCGGAACGCTGATCCTTTTAAAACAGGACTCAGGATAAAAATAGGCGAATTGACCCTGTTTTTCTGCTGTAACAGATGTCTTCGTGGTGTTTGGTCCTTTACTTTTCACCTTCGCTTTCTTCTCTATTCCAGCAGACATCGTAAATTCCACCGCTTCCTTCCTTCGAAGACCATATATGCAGACACCCGTCGCACAACCCACTTGAAAGAAATTGAATATATAGGTTCACTGTGAGTAGTCAATTTGAACAATTATCTTCCTTGCTCGACATCCCATAATTTGATTGCTGAGTCAAATGAGTTCATTAGGATTATTTGTACACCGACCAGTGGGGCTCCACTTGACGGCATAGATTTCCTTCGTGTGCTCCTTGAGATCATGTAGACACGTATGTTGCTTTCATACTCCATATCTTTGTTGTCAATTCAATGTATCAAACCTGAGAAAAGATATGCCATATGTCTTGTGCGCAGACTCTAACCAAACTCCTTGCATGATAAAGCTTTATCTCTGCTTAATATATCTCAATAACAATATACATACATCCACTGCATTATACTTGCTCATTAGCATACAAGCCTTATTACAAAAACACTCTTTCGATACACCAATCAGTTCACATTGAGTGGCTTCCCTTTGGCAGCAAACATTTTCAATTATCTCCAACGAATTATCTTCAGTAGACCATGATAAAGTGAAGCATGAGGTTGCAGATGAATACCACTTATCTGCAACCTTGTAAATTTTTGTTTCCTTTATTTGTTGCAATATTTCTCCCTTGATAGCAATTCGCTCAGCTTCTTCCTTATCTACAGTTTTCTCAAAGCTGTGCAACCTTCTAACTTCCGCAATCCACTTGATGAAATCTGTAGGTTTTGCAGGTAATGATTCAAAAACTGCCGAAAGGATTTTTTCTACACTGTCAAAACCTTCTGCTTTCAGAAGCTGCAGAACCAGAGTATAAAGTAAGGATGGACCCTGCTGGTGCTTCAAGATTAGCATAAACCCCCTGTATTTTTGAGTCGTTTCGTCTATGGTATTCATTGCCTCCCAAAGAAGTGAAAGTGGAACCCAATGGGGAGGATACTTGAATCGAGCGACATCTAAAACAAGTGCCATGTCTTTTCCAACATCGTATCCACCAATCGGTGAAAAATGGCCAGATCCTGTCTGCTTTAGTGGAGTTCTTATAATATGATGTAATCACATGGCAATCTTCAGAAGAAGTACACTTTTCTACAAATCTTCGGAATTCATCAATAGAACTTTGATTGGAGCGGAAATCTTCAACCTTAGCTCCAGTACAATTAGCTAGGCATGCCATCAACTTTCACCTTTTTCAAAGGTTCACAACAGTCCAGCATCGATTCATCAAACCAGCGCCAAGGCCCCTTCCATTTTCTTCCAGGATCAATTGCAAGAGCATTGAGAACAACTCATGAGCTTATGCCAAACTCCATGGCACTGTAATGAAACAAAGGTGAGTATCATTTGCGTAGTTAGAGCCCCTGCGCACAAGCTTTTATGATTTATCTCTTCCATACGATGCCCAGCCTTTAATATGCTGTTGTAATCAAGACCCCAAGGAAATCGACCTCTTATCTCTCTGTCTTTCTGCCTTTGTTACAGCTACATTAAAGTCACATGGATCCACTCGACTGAGAATACACATGTACAACCAACCAAATGAATGTGTCCTCTGAAATTTGAATCTTTGCTACAAGAAAAGCTCACACGGTCATCAAGGAAGAAGAGCGCTCAGTTTTGTGCAAAAAATGGTTTAGTCTCTCCTCAAAATGTACCCAAAAAACATAATAGAGGCCAGTTGCCTCAACCAACAAGGGAATACGGCTCCCACAACTCCAATCCATCCTTCAAACAATGGTAGTCGCATAGGCCACCACAATAAATACAAACCCTTCCTCGAAGATGAAACTCTTGCTCCTAATTAAGCCATAAACCCTCCATTTATTACAGTCAACATGGCCCTTGGTAACAGTGAAGAAATTTTCCTTTTAGCTAAGAGAGCAGTGCTAGCAGACACTCAATTTCTCCCTATTACACCAAGAGAACTCGGCCTCTATTTCTCGTTCTGAACCCATTCCCTTTAGCAATATGGAATTTTCTCACAAAGCCCTCTTTCATTCACTAAATTGACCCACTGAAATGATATTGAAGTTGGGACTCCTCATGGGTTTTTCTGAGAATCCAATCTGTTTTTCCATTATACAGCATACAAACAAAACCACTGCATATAAAAACAAAATGCAGTAGGCTAGGAATGGAGAAACAAAAACAGTAGTCAAAAACACATTTACAAGGCCCGTTAATATATTTGCTAGGAGGAAAGTCACAAGCACATGATGATCGAAGACTTCCTCAAGGACTGCTTAATAAACTGTGAGAATTACACATCCAAAGAAGCCACAGTATTGGGGATGAATATTGATTATTGATATCACAATGGCCACTGCTACAAGAGTGAAAAAAAAATTCCATTGTACACCATATTCCCCAACATGGACACCGAGTGCCTGTTTTGAAACTAGTGCATTTGCAACTGCAAAAGATCCAACCTCGAGATCCATTAATTCTGTACCATACGTTTCTGTCTTAGCAAATCGCCTGGGAAATATTTTGAAGTCCACAGCCACGATTGACAAGCATGTCACCAATATCATTGCAAATCTGATATGATGAGAGGCTTTTTCTTTGTCTGCTTGCAGGGATAGGAGTTATTGAAACCACTGCCATTTGAAGAGCTGGAGACTTTAATACATATTCTAAAAAATACATTTAGTGATTTCTTCTTCAAAACAGGGCACCAACCCTCTAGGCTCCAACCCACTGCTATATTTTGTCTAGATATGTTTGATAGTAATTCTTTGCTCCCAACATCTTCTTCACTGAATTCTGTCTATCTACACCTTCACTGCTACATCAATGACAACCTGTCTTCATATGAAGGAGCCTTCACAACTCTTCATATTGCCCTAACAGAGTCTGCAAAGTTACATCATGATGATTTCAAATAGGCATGATGATCTCCAATAATGTTTCCAAGATTTGTTGAAGCTTCCCAACAAGATATTTGTGCAAAGCCTCAACGTATGCACAAAAGGAATTTTGTATTTTCAAGCCGTTGTTATTTACTTTTGCGGTAACTGTTTCAAGCGTGACTGCTTCTCATTGTTATTTCTATCGCGATCTCTTACTTCCTAGAACCAGAATCACAAATGCTTTAATGTCGGTGTTGGCTACTGCTCCCTTCAAACGATGTCAGATGAAGCTTTATTTTTCCCCTTCACAGAATTGTTCTTTAGGTTGCGTTATGTACTTGATTTATTAATCACAAGTCTGAGCCTTTCAAAGATTAACCCAATCAACAGAATTGCCTCATCCTTCGGCTTCCTCCTGTCCTGCTGGACCTTCGGTTTCCTCTTGTCTTGCTAGACCTTTGGCTTCCTTCTATCTTGCTGGACCTTCGCCTTCCTTCTACCCTACTGGACCTTCAGCTTCCTTCTGTCCTGCTGGACCTACACATTACTTCTGTCCTTCTGCTTACATCTCTCTCACTCGATCTTCGACTTCTTTTGTATCTTCATCGTCTGCCAGACCTTTGGCTTCTTGATGTTTCGACTTCTTCTTTAGTTCGCTTGACCTTCTGGATTCCTCCGTTCCTTCAAGTTCACGAGTTGTGAACTGTTACTCCATCTCTATGATAGATGCCCGAGATACGTTACACATATGGAGGTCACACATGCCATGCCATCACCTTTAATTGCGATCGCAACTTCATGAAAAAACGAAGTTATTCCTTTAATCCTGCAAACGAACGCTGCTCCGACGTGAATGCACACGGCGAGACCCCAAGTAAAATAAACATGTGTCCATAAACTTCTCGAGTCTACTTAGTCCCAAGTCTTATTGGATTAATTCTCCACCGTTGATCTCATCATTAATCTGACAGTTGTTGATCCACCCGATCAACAAACCCAATAGCCGATACTACATCGTTTGATCAAGGCACGCTGGATCCAGTGGGTCACAACGATATCGGTCGGGGAACATTCACGATGCTTAACTGCCGTTATGGAGCTGATAAGGATTATAAATCCTTGATCTATAAAAGTTCGAGTCCGTTTTGAGATTAACGTCCGATCACTTTATGACCCGATATCCATTGGGTATATGAGGTCATCAAATCTATGGCCTGCGGGTCTTCAACTAGTACATGGTTTAAAAACAGGTCTAACCCTCGCCGTTGACTGTGACGTAAGTGTTTGAAAATGAGATCGACGACTAGGATTTAGCGTGGGCCTTCAGCCACGATCAAACATCCATACACTCCTAACCTCCGCTCTTTCAATAGTTGTTGCTCCTGTGATCACTCTTCACTCTTCCGCTCTTCCGATAGCTGTTGCTCCTATGGATTATCTCCTGTGACCTCCGATAACTCTGTTTATGCTCCTACACTATTTTCTTCATATCGGTTCTTCTCGGGCATATATTACATGTGATACTTTTGATATGGATCCTCGGATGTTTTCTTCTTTTCTCCTTTGATATCGTTGTTTCTCTTCGTTCTTCTGATAACACTTACCCTTGGGCATATGTGATAACTTGCTTCCTTGATGGCTTCTGATGAACTCTTCCTCTTATTCTTTGGCTTCTTGCCTCTATTTCTTTACTGGATCTACTGTGTCATTTGTTGTTCAATTGCTGCATTCAATTGTTGTTCAATTGTTGTTCAATTGTTGTTCAATTGTTGTTCAATTGCTGTTCAATTGTTGTTCAATTGACCTCCTGCTGTTGAATTTCTGTTCAATTTACCTCGCGTCATTTGTTGTTCAATTGCTGTTCAATTGACCTCCTGCTGTTCAATCCACTTGGGTCCTCCATCTCATCATATTATCATATACCAAACTTTCATCACTATGAGAATTATGACCAATGGGCATCAATGGGCAATCATGTATCAAATAATTTGTAAACACAAACACTACTATATTGACATCAATGACAACCTAGATTAACATGTTCATTTATGTAATGTAAAGGATGTTTCCCCCTCGAAGAGACTACTTTTCAAGTCGTTGATCTATGTCTTTCTTCTATTTTTGTGAGCTTGTTGCATTACAATTGGTGTGAGAGCTTTTGATTTTAGGGTTTCACTGCTTCAAACAGGTCATCATGGAATTTTTGCTATACATTTTGTTTATAAAAAGGTTCAGAAGCTGAAATTAAAACCCATTTGAGCGAAAATCGTGACAAACCTCATGACCGAATTTCAAATCTTGTCTAGCTATAGTTTCAAAGATATGAACTGAGGAAGTTAGTCTGTTTAGAGGCTCCTAATTTCGATCTCAAACATGTCAACATGGGAAAATTTTCATAACTTTCTCTTTGACCATCAGATTCCAATTTTGTAAGAAGTGACAGAAAGAGGACAGACTGTACTTTGTTGGGTATCATTTTCGGAGACGAAGGTAGAAATCATGACATGTCGCATGTCGTACAAGTTCGCTCTATTGAGGTAGTCTATTATTCATTTTTTCTATATCAAGATACATTGTCTATTCATTTTTCAAATTATTGGCATGAACCATCCCTTCGTTTTGCCAGTTAATTAATAATTTTCAAGAGGCTTCTGCATTGTTGGTTGATATTTTTGCCATATTCCAGTGCTTCCATGGTAACATGACTCTATGGATATGGAAGCAATATTTATTCTTGATTGTATTATTCGGGCATGATAATGGGAACAAATTCCAGAAATAATAGTGTCTTACTTAGGGGAGTAAATTTAAATTTAGGTTATGGTGCCAAATTGTGTTTGAAAAACATCCTTGTAAAAAGGTGCCCTCTATATATTTAGTTTCACAAATAGAGAATTATTTCATAAAATGCTGATTTGGTATTCTTTATTCATTCATGAATTACCTAATTATTTGGAACAATCGTTTCTAAAGAAACTGAGTTAAGGAAATCTATGTAAATATTATTCATGTAGATTTGTACAACTGATTCCACCATATTTGAAGCTATGGAATTGTGATGAATGTGAAAGGACTAGACGTTAGCCTTTATATATCTCCATGTGGTTCATTATTTTAGACGTTAGCCTTTATATATCTCCATGTGGTTCATTGTTTTGATATTTGTATGCGAATTTGTTTTAAAGTTGTTATTTTCAGGAGGGGTATATGCGTTGAAGATATTTCCACCAATGTGATGTTGCATTTTGATCCACAGTCTATAAGGTAGTTATCCTTTAATTCTCATTTTATTGGTGAAAAACTGGTTTTTCATAAAAGGTTTGTTTCTTACAATGGTCCTATGCAAAATTTTATTCATGGTTTCTCCACCATTTTACGATTTTCAATCCAAAACTCATGCAAAGTCCTGTTAACTCTTGTACCAAAATCAAATTGCATGCAAACTAGTTCCCTTTTTTGGTAAGGCATGCTTTGAGGAAATTTTAAGCCTCAAAGAGGAAAGAAATTTCAGTAGATAGAGGCAAGACGTATATCATATCCAGGCAAAGGAGAGGAGGAAGTGAGTACGACAAGGAGCCCAAGTTAACTTCAGGCCCCTAGTCACTTAGCTAAGTAATTATTTGGAACAATGGTTTATGAAGAAACTCTGCTAAGGATATCTATTAAGGTAGATTTGTACAACTGATTCCAACATATCTGAAGCTCTGGAATTGTAAAGAATGTGAAAGGACTAGATGTTAGACTATATATATCTGCACACGATTCCTTGTTTTGATATTTGTACGAGATTTTGTTTTAAATTTGTTCTTTTTAGGAGGGGGTATATGGTTTAAAGATACTTCTACCCACTGTGATGTTGCATTTTGATCCACATTCTATAAGGTAGTTATCCTTTGAAGTTGAAATCCCATCATATTTCCACTAAAAGAATGACAATAAAAGCAACACAAATGCACACAATGAATGTCATTTCCTTCACTTCTTTCTCTAAAATCAAATTTTGCTTCTCTCTTTTATCTACATCGAAATTATATGATTCTCTGTGTCTCTTTCTTTCTTCACACCTCGAGGCAATGCCAAGAGCCTATAATTCTACCTAGAATGGAGTTATCTATCTCATATATGGATGGGTGTGTAAAGCTACCATCAATGTGAATAAAATGAGTGCTTCTCAAGTGGTGGCATTCACTTTGGAGACATCCTTGCATGATTCCCAAAAGGATATCCCATAAGAGCTCCTCCCTACCTAATAAAATTTCACTCCACCCTGAAAAAGGTTGGTTAGTTTTCTCATGCAGATTAAGTCTTGGATTGAGGCTCATCACTATGACACTCATGGAATTCAGGTGGTACATGCCTTAACAAAATGAAATCTATTTTAATTTAATGAGCAATGTGAAACAAACCATAGTCATTGGGGGTTTTAGAGTGTGTGATTCTATGTAAAATTATCAAGTATGGTTTTAATCATAAATTAGAATCAAGTTATGTGAAATTGAATGTCCTTACTAAGGTTTTCTATCGCCTTTAGGCAATTTGACTTAATATAGGTTGTGAAATCCTTTGTTTTTGGGTATGATAGGTAGTCATATTCCACCACGATGATGTTTGTCTTTTGATTTGGAAACAATGCTTAGTGCTAAGGTTCTGGGATGAACTCTGGGTGGTAAACCACAACTTTCATCAAGGCAAGTTACAAGAGGGATTACTTGGCACCAAGTGAGACGAGTTTTCTCCTCAATTTTATTTATTTTTACATATTTTTTTGAGACTAAGGCAAATGCAACAAAAAATATGTAAAATCTTAGATTACTGTCATATGGTATTTTTAAAGGCTTGTGAAATTCTATTCTCTGACAAGAAAAGCAATATGTGAAAGGAGTAAGAATTAAAAAAATACACAGAAATATGCAGTTTTAGATCTCTGGTTTAAGTGATAAAATCTGCAAGGACAATTACAATTTAAACTCCAAGTTAAACTCTTTGCTTCCAGCTATGAATTTCCACTGAAAACAAAGATTAACCCTAGGTAAAATCACACATTAAATATAAATATAAATCGTCACATTTTATTAAAATAAATAATCATCAAATATATTAATAAGAGACAATAATATTGACTGTATAATCAATCTAAAGGATTTGGTTGCCACAAACGTCCAAGATCCTTATTTTTGCTGGAACCAACAAAGATATGGAAAAATATGAGAAAAATTAATCCGATTCCAGCGGCCCTCTTGCACTACTTAATAATAAGTTGCAGTTGATTCTAATAATAATTGCTTCTTCATGCGCACCCTGCTCGTGCATTAATCCGAATATCATCGGGCTACAATAGTAGGACCACACCATTCCTCACTTTCTCCTCACATTCAAACCATTGTTCGTTGGCATTAATAGAATTCCAATCGAAGTGACGTAAAAGAATAGCTGCCTCGGCTTCAGAGATAACCAACAAAGTGGAAACGCTTTTGGTAGCATTATGCTGATGCTCACGGATGTCGTTCAAACTTAAAACCACATATTTCATACGTCTTTTATTGTCATAATGATGGCTGCATGCTATTTCCACCATGCTTTCATATCTCAATTCTTCATATTCATCAACCCCTTCATTTTCCCTTTCATCGCTTTTGCTGTCATATATCTTGTTATCATCGTACAACGCCATATTGGTGAGATAGAGTAGATCAGAGTCTGAGAATTTTTATTTTCGTAGCCTCGCTCAATCGACAGAAACAAAACGCTTTGTCCGCTTCGCCTTTTTGTACAAAATCAATCTTTTCTTAGTTGATATTTATAGTGATGTCCCTTAGCGTATATACCAAAAAATATTGAAGAGTCGACTTTGGTCATTATTTGCCTGCTTTTAAATGTAATTTAAAATAATGATATTCTGTTGTCATTATTACTTTCTCTTAGAAGAAGCATTCCGTTTATTACCGATGGTATATGAGTTTCACACAAGACCATTCTTATTGTTGAATTGAGGCTTCTGTGATCCAGAATAAGCATACGATAGAGGTTTATGCGTAAATGACATCATCAATCATTTGTCAACCCCTATCATTTGTCCATAAATGGTTGATGATGTGATTTACGGAAACCCCTATCATATACCATTCTCATTATTTTCATTTCCATAAAAATAAAATAAAAAATTAGCGATTTTTTTTGCTTTATGTGGAATTAATATGTAGTTTCTTTTGCTTTAAGTGGAATTAATTTCTTAGGTTTATCTTTATTTACGTTTTTCTCAAGTGTTTCTTTATTTCCTCGATAACGTTTTTACCATGAAGTTATCGATTCTTAAATTTAAAAGATGGTTTGTTTTATATTTTAATAAAAAATTAAGTTTTGTATATTTATATATATTGTGTACAATAATTTACATTTAAAATATAAAGTGTATAACAAAGATATTAAACCTTGATTCTTAAATTTAGAAAATTGTTTGTTTTATATTTAAATAAAATATTAATTTTTGTACATTTATTTATATTTCTTATAATAATTTACACTTCAAATAGAAATTGTAGAACAAAGGTATTAAGCATAGTATATAAATAATAGTGTTTTGCATTTTATCACACTCATAATATCATCATTTAGAAAAATATAGGTGACACCATGCCATGAACAACAATGTTATGGCTACCCTCTCACCCAACATAAAAAATAGCTATGGTAGCCATGGTTAGGATAGCAAATGTATTTATCCCAAAGCATAAAGTCAAGATATTAATTTTAAATGAAAAGTATAAAATAAATAGATAAGAAACACTAGAAAGTAATAAATTTCTAGTTGAAATATCAACATAAAGTGACATGTTTCCATACAGTAATTATCTTCACTTTTTCAACAAATAGAGATTGATGAGATCCATAGCAACTTCTTTTATTTGTAACTTATGTTGGGGGATACAGGCTTGCCTTGCCTTGTGGAGTTTTTGAGGTATTTGTGGAAGGGAGTGGTGTTGTGGCACTACACACTTTCTCTACTCATAAAATTTCAAAAGGGATACGACATTATTCCTACCTTTGCAACTATCAATTTGTACTTCTATCCCATTTAGGAAGTAGCCTCCAACCCTTCTAGCTTTAGTCTAGGAAAACCTATTTTCTCCTCCTCAAAAATTAGCTAATCAAGATCATTCAATATGATGGTATGAACAAATAGTAACAAATAGTCACAAAAAATGGTTAGTCAAAGATAGTCATGAAATCATATCTACCTTACGTCACATGTATCATTCATTGTTAAAAGATCACCGATTACCAATTAGTAGACTCTGCAAGGGAATTCCTATTTTTTATGCCATGTAAGATTTCCCAAGTCAAAGCATATCAACACGATTAAATGGCATTAGAATATTAGATGCTCCTAGAAGTTTTGCATGTTTTGTTTCCCATGCTCGTGCTGCTTCCACTTTCCATCTCCTCAATTTTATAGATTCTCGTTCTCGCACTGCTTTTACTTGCCATCTCCTCAATTTCATAGATAACCTGACCATCAAATAAAGAATAAGATTTGAGAAAGGAGCAGAAGCAAAGTTAACCAAATTTGAAAACCAAAGGGAAAGCACATAAGGCAAGCATAAATGATCATCGAGGTGGAAGGCAGAGCAATTAGGCAAATTTGTAGCAAATGGTTTAGGGAATTGTGGCAACACTCATTAACAATACCAAGAAAATGTCAATACCAAGTGTTTCTATTAGACTAAAAAATTAATGTTAAGCAAGTAATCGTAGAGGATGCTAGCAATTCTTCATTATGAAAGCAAGTTCCTCACAAATATGCTTTTTAGTCCTAATTTTTGCACATCTCGGCCTTAGGAAGATGCCAAATAATATTTTAAAATTGTTCATTGCTACCAAAAAACATTCTCAAGATTTAACACACTCGAGGAGAAATATATTATAACATTTTCCTTCAAGGTTTAGGTTTGATTTTTAATTCCCGTGTCGCGATTAATACTACGCATTGTATTGATTACTATAGGTCCTACTACCTTATATAAGGGACAAATAATACCAGTTAAGATTATTCATTACACTGTAACCATGAATGACTACCCTATAGAAGATGGTGATATATTTATTGAACTATGAATGAGCTTGAATTACAGTACCCTTACAACTATATAGGCTGAACCATAGACTGTATAGGCTAAGCCCAAGATTAAAAAAAAATTCAAGAAGGAGATAAATGAAATGGTGAACGCATGAATCATCTTTCTAGCAGAGGAAGCATAATGGATCAGGGAAATATTCATCCAGAACAAAAAGGCCATTATGGAAATAAGGGTATGCGTATAGTACAACAACCTTAGCAATTCTTATGTCCATGACCCATTCCCCACGCCTTTCAATGATGAGGTCTTGTATAATGTTGCGGGGAATGAAACCTAATCCTTCACAGATGGGTTCTCAGGGTACCATTAGGTTCGAATAACAGAGGACGACAAGTAGAAAACAATGTTCACCAAAGAATGGGGCTCGTATGCATACCACATCATGCATTTTGGCCTAAATAATGCACCTTTTGTGTTCTCCCGAATTATTATCACCGTTTTTCAGAGACTACATTCGCCGATTCTTCGAGGTATACATGGATGGCTGGATAGTTTACAATCTGTTGAAGAAGCATTCTAGCTTACTTAGAGTAATGTTCGATCAGTGCAGACAACTACAAATCTGCCTAAACATGAAGTGTAGCTTTGCAGTTCTGTTTGGCACGTTGTTGGGACACATCATTTGCAAAGACAACGTTTGTGTGGACCCTGCAAATACCATGTTTTTGTCGACCGATTCTGCTTCCCATATACACAATTTTCGCAGAAATCAAAATCCAGAGAGCTGTTAGACATAGGTTCTACCATACCTTTACCATGAATTATTTGAAGGCCCTTCTCTCCAATATTTCAAAGCCTTTGATGCCATAGCATGGTATTTTCTCTAGAGACCACTAGATTTGCTGCTCTAGTTTCAGGAACCACAGAACTATTGCACCCATTAATAACAGTGCTACCTTGAATCTTTTACAGAGTTCCAGTCCGAACTCCCCGCATCAATACTAGTGCTCCCTGAAGCATCTTGTAGGTATATTTCTCGTACACTCTTTTTAGACCTACAACATCCATCTTGCTTACATAAATTAGAATTCTGATTAATGCACGAATATGCAGAGCACTCGGAAGTGTTCTAATCCTTCTACCTTGCAACTTCAACCTCACTTTTCTGCGACCAAGGATTCTTGCTTTCCTGTCATCCCCTAAGAAGATATCATCACCATCATATTTCTCATACTCGCATAACCACTCTCTACAGGGATTGAAGTGAAAGGATGCACCTGGGTCAATGAACCATGACTCATGATCTACATGTGTACTTGAAGAAGAATCCAAGTACACATCCCCACCTTCATCTGAGGTGGTTTCTTTGCATCTGCGGAAGGAGCATCATCAGATCCCTTTCCTTTCTCATGTACTTTAGATTTATAGTCCCTTTTGAAGTTCCCTTCCTTTCCGCATTTCCAGCACTCCTTTACAGGTTTTCCTCGAGATTTAGATCTCCTTCTAAATTTAAATCTCCCACTCGAGGGCTTATTTTTTTTTATGTTTTGGGACCGTCCTCGTACATACAAGGCATCACCATTCTGGCCCTCCATATTTTTCCATCTCATCTCCTCTGACAACAAGGATGAGACTATTTCATCAAATCGCAACACATTTGCATTGATACATATTGCGACAACCAAACTGCCCACTAATCTGGTAGAGAACACAACAAACGGATGCACCTATCTTCATCTGAAACTTTAGTATCAACAGATAGTAACTGGCCTACCACAATATTAAAGGCATTCATATGCTTTGTCAACGAGTCTCCATCTTTCATAGTCGGGTTATACAACATTTTTTGTAGGAACAGTTTATTCACTAGAGAATTAGATTGGTACGATGTCCCTAACTTGTCCCACAAAGCCTTTGCTGAAGCTTCCCTGATAAATTCAACAATACTAAATCCAAGACACACAATTGTGTTGTGCTCTTTGATTTCCGATCCAACTTCGCCAATCTTCAACTGACATTGTTGTTGGTTTAGTACCGGGATTTACCATGATCTTTATCCACTAGTAGATCCTCCATCTTGAGTTTCCACAACTCAAAACTTTAACCATTGAATTTCTCGGTCTCTATCTTTACATTGCTCACCATCTTCTTTCACCATAAGAATTGATCGTGAGGATCTCCTACTGAATAGTGTCTACCACATGCACGAGAAGAAAACCCCTCAACAAGAAAAGGTGTCCCCGATTGAACTGTTTGAAGCCTCATTTCCAATAAATTTGGTCGTTGTTCCAGAGCTAATCATTATGCCTCCCACTCCTAGGTTTCTTGAAACCATGCAGCTTGCAACTTCCCCCCAAGGCCACTCAGAAAAATCTATTGCTAGCGACCAACCCTTGCAAAGCAACATCTCAGACACATCAACAATGCAACCCGAGAACCTTTACCACTGGTCATTTTCAGAGTTGATCGAATTTATCCAACATGCAACTCATAGGGCTGAATAGATCCATAATGACTTGGTCACCGAGCACGAGCACCAAAAGCACTAGCTTGTGACTATCACAGCATGTGACATGAAAGCTATAAGCACTATAGCCAAATGTGGCTGATTTAGTTATTGAAGCACCTGAGGAATTTTCGGCTTGCACATTGGCCCGCTGATGCGATCATATTTAGACAACATAAATGGAACTCGTGGTCACCAACAAGGAGCTGAAGAAGAGTTTACATAAAGTAAGACTAGCGCTGCCCAATCTAGCCACAAGCTACATCGCAGAGATCGAGCAGAAACTCCACACGGCCGCTTCGCTAACTGTTGCCTTGGCGGATGGTTATGCGCTAAGGGAGCAAGTCAACGATTGGTCAGGTAGCTTGGCCATGGAAAACTAACAATTGTATCCACTCCACCAACAACTCCACCAACGCATCAATGACAACAAGACCTGTAGGGACAAAGGCCAGGTAAAGAAAATCGATGACGAGATCAACTCCCTCGAGGCTAGGGTACAACAAATTGAGGAGGAATCAGACAAGACAAAAAAATAAAATTCTTGATATTAGGCCACCAGTCGATAAGCATTTGATTACTCTGCGGGAGGTATGTGACGAGGTTGAAGAATAGTGGTGCACCCTGCAAAACACCCACCCCGATCAACTGAACTGCATATCAACGCCTTAATTTCTCCAAAAGGCGGAAACCCTCACACGCATCTCGGAGGATTATAACAGCTTCCGCGAGGAAATGTTGAAAATATAATTTCAACTGCGATCGCCGATATCGCATCGGCAAAGTCGAAGTGAAGAAATCATAAAGAAGCTTTTGTGCTTCCGACGAGCGATCGCCGATATCGCATATCGGCAAATCGGCATATCGGCAGGTTGGAGCATCGGAGGCAGGTAGTGGCAGCAATGTAAAACATCGCCGATGAGCGATCGCCGATATCGCATCGGCACATCGCTATCGGCAATGTCATAGGGTCGGCATCTTTGACATGAGTAAAGTTGCGATGCGATGCAAATACAGTCAATGGTTAAAGTACAAGTCTGCAGCAAATAAATTTGACGTGAAGTAAAAGTTCCTTTACCGCCAGTAAATGTCAGTAAAACAGTAAATGCAATTTACTGTAGGTTGGTAAGTTTTGGTGAAGTTTTTAATTTTATTTCAGCGGGAGTATGGGCAAATTTAAAGAATGGTATGGGCAAGTCATCGCCCTATCTTTAATGTTTTTGATATATGTTTCTTGTGTGTGCTCATTTTTGTAGATGAGTGAATTGCACATGAAATTAAAAATGTGAATGATAACGCACAGCAGTGTGTAAAAAGATAGAACCAGTTGATGTAATTTTGTGTAGGGAAAAACCATGTGTGGTTTTGCACAGCAGTGCATAAAGGAAATGGTGGAGCATTGTAAAACGAAGGTGCAGTAAAAGCGAAAAACCATGTGTGGTTTTGCACAGCAGTGCATGAAGAAAAGAAAAGCAGCATGTAAAATAAGGTTTTTACACCAGTGAATGTAAAAGGGGTTTTACTGCAGTAAACCCAGCACAGTAATTTCTCAGGTGAAAATAGAGTTTTTGCTGAATGTAAGTTTTCTTTGAAAATCCCTCTGAGTGAAAGAGGATGAAGTTTGTATCAGGCTTTGTATTTTAATCAATAGAAATATTTTTATGGCTGTGTAATACTCTGTTATGAGTAGATTTGTTTTAAAAGCTTCCCTGTGCACAAAGGTCCTGGAACAGTGGAAACAGAGCATTGGCTCTGTGGTGTTAGAATGTCTGGTTTTGGTATTTCCCATTCAAAAATATCCAACAGTGGTATCGGAGCTAGTCCAGGCTCTTTGAAGACTCAAAGAAGCTGAAGGAAGTTGTGGTTGCAGCAGTCAAACTTCTCCAGCAGTGTGAAGACTCAGCCAAAGGGATACAGGTATTTCTCAAGTTTTTGAGTTATTATTGAAGAAACAGTCAGTGATTTAAAAACACAGTCAAGTATTTGAAGCCTAGATAAGAATGGCAAAGTCAAAGAAGAAAGCCTCCAAGCCTGCTAAAAATGTGTCTCCCTCCTCTACTAAACTAGAAGGCAATCCATTAGAATACATTCTATTTCAAACCCCAAAGTTTGATGGAAACTTTGATGTATGGGAAATAATGATGAGGGCTTTCCTAATGTCTGAGGGGATTGAAGTCTGGGAGTCAGTGATTGATGACAGCAAGATGGATAAAGAATCCATGGAGTATGATGCACAAGCAGCAAAACTAATCTTGGATGGACTCCCTGATTCTGTGAAGAGGAATCTAAGAAAATATACATCAGCAAAGGATATATGGGACAGACTGCATGACCTTCATGCAAAGGGAGCACTGACCATGACAATGAGTCAAGAAGAAAGTCATGAACCCATCATAGAAGCTGAGAATGAGAAGGTTGACCTCATCAAACTTCAAGTAAGAGAAAGGGATGAAGAGCTTGCCAAGCTCAAGAAGGAGCTTGATCAATGCAAGAGGAAACATCATGAAGAAGTCATATCCATGACAAATCAGCTGAATGAAGCAAAGAAGCAGGCAGATGCCTTGACAAGTCAACTTGAACAAAGGCACAAGAGAGTGAACAAGCTTGTAGAAGAGATTGGACAGTACAAGGTAGAGGTCTCCTCCCTTAAGTCCGAACTACAAGAAGCCAGGAAGCAGGCACAAGGAGCTGAAAAGAAAATGGAGAGCAGTCAAGCAGAAATCTCCAAAATGAAGTCAGATATTATCTCCTTCAAAATAGTAGCAGCTGAAGCTACTCGTAGCAAGGAAGAAACTGAGGGACAACTAGCAAAGAAAAATAATGTATGTGAAAAGTTGGAAGAAGAGATTGTCCTCCTCAGGAAGAAGGTTGAAGGGCTGAACAAAATAATGAAGAGCTCTCAAGCTCTGGATGACATGCTCAGCTATCACAGATCTCCATCTGATAAATCAGGACTTGGGTATGTAGGTGAATCCTCAAACAAGGATGAGGATGCTTTAAACAAAGGAGATGTGAAGAAGCCAGAAAGAGATGGTGATGCTCCTAGTTCCATCAAAGACAAGGAGAAAAATGAAGGCTGCAATAGAAGAAATCCTGCTCCAAGCAGAAAACCAGCTTCAAGAAGAAATGTAGCTGATGTCAAAGAGGCAAGATGCAATGGTCATCAACAAAGGATCTCAAGGCAGCAAGGATTCAGAAGTACATCAAGGAAACCTCCATCTCCGAGGTACCAAAGTTCATTTTTTGGTTGTTGTTATGCTTGCTCAAACTTTGGTCATATGGCAAAAGAGCGTAGAGCATTTCATAAAGATAAATGTTGTGGTCTCCGACAACCTCCAAGAAACAATTTTAGAAGAAATCATGAAATGTCATTCATGAAAAATGTTGAATGTTTTAAGTGTCATAACATCGGGCATATGGCACGTGACTGTAACTTGACATGGGCTCTTACACAAGCTAGACCCATGCAAAAGAAGAAAGTTACACAAGTGTGGAGAAGGAAGGAAAGGCAATCTGAAAACCCCTTGAACTCCCCAGTGGATCTAAATTTGTTTTGAGAAGAGTCTGCTAAAAGAAGACAAGCACACATTAAAGGGGAGCTTGTAATTTTTATTTGCTGAACTGTATTAACAATCATTTGTTGATGGAGGATGTATTGCAGCACAGCAGTTGCAAATGAAATCTTTGTTAATCCCTCTGAAAGGTAATATGCAGTAGTGATGAAATCAGCAATGTTTTTGCTTTGTGTTTATGCAATATGCACAGAAATGCATAAAGAAGAAAAGATGGCAGCGCTGAAATGTAAAGAACAACAGTGAGATAAGATAAGAAAAGTATGCAAAGCAAGAAGACCCTCACAGCAGTGGGAAGACAAAACACAAAACAACAGTTTGGAAATTTTTTTGTGGAGCACATGGATTAGAATGAACAGCAGTTTGAAATTTTTTGTGGTGCACATGCATTGAAATGCATAGCAATGGAAGGCAGTTTTCTTTTATGTAATGTGATAGAACATACTCACAGCAGAATGAGTGTAATGCACAGCAGATGAAATGTTTTGTATTGGGAATGAAAATGCAAAGCAGTGAGAAGAAAATGAGAAAGAAAAACGCAGCAGAGCATAAATGCCCAGTGGCTGAGAATGCAATGAAATTTCTCACACAGCAGTAAAAAAAAATGTAATGTTTTTCTTCATATGCAATGCAGCATGCAAAGAAATGCATAAAGAAAAACAGGGACAGCAGATTTTTAATGCACACTGGATGTATAAGAACGTGTGTGGCAGCAGAAAGCCAAAGGAATTGCACAGTAGTGTATTGTGTAAAAAAAATGAAGACTAAGATTGTGTGAAGCAAGGCTGCATAAGAAAAGGCAGCAGCTTGTGTTATTTTTGTGTGGAGAATGAAGTGCCAAGAGTATGGGCACAGCAGTATGATGAAACAAAAGGCAGCGACAGTGCAAATTGCAGAGGCAACGCAGTAGCAAATAAAAACCCAGGGATGACAGTCTATGGTTATGAGTATGGACATCAGCAGCTTGAAGAAAAGTTTTCCCATCGTGAAAAAGGAGAAGCACACAACAATGCAAACAAAAAAAATGCAGCAGCAAGAAGTTTTGAACAGCAGCACATGCAAAAGAAATTTTCCTTACAGCAGTAAAGGTAAATGTAATGAATTTGTTGTTCATTGAATTGAAATGCAATATATGCAACAGCAGTGAATGTTTACACACAGCAGTGTAAATTTGTAAATTGGGACAGCGTAATTGTTCCAAGAAAGACAGAGTATTTTGTCTTTGAAAAGTGCAGAAGCAGTGCAAGTGTAGACACAACAGTGTGAGGTAGACACAGTAAAGAAGATGGCACAACAATGCAGCAGAGAATATGCAGCAGCATAAAAGAACATCGTAATGAGTTTGCACACACAGCAGTGCAATGGTTGTTTGTTTTGGAACTGCATTTGAAGCAGTCATTTGGTGAAACCCTCTATTGAAGAGGAAGGTGCTTTTAAGCACATTGTCATTAGTGAATCCCTCTGTAATGAGGAAGGTGCTCTTAAGCACAGTTACATTGGTGAATCCCTCTGTTCAGAGGAAGATGCTCTCTAGCATAGTTTGGTAGATCCCTCTGTCATGAGGAAGGTGCTCTTAAGCACAGTTTCAGGTTAATCCCTCTATTAAGAGGAAGACAACTTTGTTTGTTTATGAACTGCAGCAGAAGCAGTTGGTGAATCCCTCTATTCGAGGAAGATTGGTGAACCCCTCTATGTGAGGAAGATGTCTTTGTAACAGCAGTGTTGGTGAATCCCTCCATGAGAGGAAGTGCTTGGGTAAGATTGAATGCCCAGCAGTTGAAATTAAAGGGGAGTGTTGAAAATATAATTTCAACTGCGATCGCCGATATCGCATCGGCAAAGTCGAAGTGAAGAAATCATAAAGAAGCTTTTGTGCTTCCGACGAGCGATCGCCGATATCGCATATCGGCAAATCGGCATATCGGCAGGTTGGAGCATCGGAGGCAGGTAGTGGCAGCAATGTAAAACATCGCCGATGAGCGATCGCCGATATCGCATCGGCACATCGCTATCGGCAATGTCATAGGGTCGGCATCTTTGACATGAGTAAAGTTGCGATGCGATGCAAATAAAGTCAATGGTTAAAGTACAAGTCTGCAGCAAATAAATTTGACGTGAAGTAAAAGTTCCTTTACCGCCAGTAAATGTCAGTAAAACAGTAAATGCAATTTACTGTAGGTTGGTAAGTTTTGGTGAAGTTTTTAATTTTATTTCAGCGGGAGTATGGGAAAATTTAAAGAATGGTATGGGCAAGTCATCGCCCTATCTTTAATGTTTTTGATATATGTTTCTTGTGTGTGCTCATTTTTGTAGATGAGTGAATTGCACATGAAATTAAAAATGTGAATGATAACGCACAGCAGTGTGTAAAAAGATAGAACCAGTTGATGTAATTTTGTGTAGGGAAAAACCATGTGTGGTTTTGCATAGCAGTGCATAAAGGAAATGGTGGAGCATTGTAAAACGAAGGTGCAGTAAAAGCGAAAAACCATGTGTGGTTTTGCACAGCAGTGCATGAAGAAAAGAAAAGCAGCATGTAAAAGAAGGTTTTTACACCAGTGAATGTAAAAGGGGTTTTACTGCAGTAAACCCAGCACAGTAATTTCTCAGGTGAAAACAGAGTTTTTGCTGAATGTAAGTTTTCTTTGAAAATCCCTCTGAGTGAAAGAGGATGAAGTTTGTATCAGGCTTTGTATTTTAATCAATAGAAATATTTTTATGGCTGTGTAATACTCTGTTATGAGTAGATTTGTTTTAAAAGCTTCCCTGTGCACAAAGGTCCTGGAACAGTGGAAACAGAGCATTGGCTCTGTGGTGTTAGAATGTCTGGTTTTGGTATTTCCCATTCAAAAATATCCAACAGGAAACGATCGTTACAATCCCTGAGTTGCCGCCTGACTCAAGACCACCACAACCAGAGGCAGAATCAACAGCACCGAAAGAAGAAGAACCAGCACATCAACAAGAAATAACAGCAGAGTCTCCGCCAGGAACAAAAAGAGAGCTGACAACACTTGAGATAGCTGGTCGGGGCCTCTTGGGGCCTTCGTTTTGAATTTTGGAGTTTGGAGGAAAGAAATGTTAGGAATAGGTGGCGGGGATAATGGTTCAGGTTTCGGAGCTGATAACCAAAGGAAAGGGACGAGAACCGGGAGTGAATGGGCAATTGCGGCAAGGTGGTGGAAGAATACAAAAGAAATCGAGCAATAATATTGACTGGATATTCAATCAAAAGGATTGGGTTGCCACGAACGTCCAAGATCGTTAATAGGCTGGAACCAATAAAGATACGACAAAATGTGAGAAAAATTCATCCAAGTCCAGCGGCCCACTTGCACTGCTTAATATTCAGTGACTGCTGGTTCTAGTAATAATTGCTTCTTCGTGCGCACCCTGCTGGTGCATTATTCCGACTAACTTCAGAGAGATTGTTTTCAAAAGCCTGAATTAGGTTTTCAAAATATTGGCCCGTCGATTTTCTGAGCTTTTCAAGCCTAATACAGAAGTCATCAAAATCGCTCAACGCCTTTTTCCCAGTCGAAGTATCAGCGTCAGCTTTAAGGGCGATTTCTATATGGTCTTGCAACTCTCGTTCAACGCAATGATCAAGTCGTTCTAAACTACTTTCAGCTTCACCTTGCAGGAATTCGAAAAGAATTTGTTTTTTGCGAACAATATCAGCATCCTGATCATGATCGCTGGAGGGGGTTAAATAATAGCCATATGCATATGTCCATTTAAGCATGTGCCTGCATTCTGCTATCTGCAACAATGCATCTACCACACATTTGAACTCTGTTAAACCAGATCGACTCATTCTCGTCTGTTTACACTCATTCAAACTTTTAATCTCTACCTCTCGCACAGCCTGTAGATGCAGATCAGATAACGCCTTTTCCTCTGCCTTTTCATTTGCCTTCCATCTTTCCATATAAAATACCAACCTATCCGAACAAGATGTTTTAGCTGCAAACCTTTTCCTAGAATCGACGGAGGCCGAATTCCTGGATTGATTCCCATCATGTCTTCCTGATGTTGCAGCCTCAGACCTATATTGGTTGCAACGATGGGCAGAATGAGTATCGTTATACCAATCACCAAGGCATAACCAACATAATTGAAATTCACACGGGGACATACATGTCATGTGCATACACCCTTGATTTTTCTCTATTGGTCGATCACACTTTGGACACGGCTTGGAATTACAAAATATCCAGTACGCATTGAGTGAATCACCATTATTAATTTGATCAATCCATTTTTTGACTGTGTCGCAGCCTATTGGATGATGAGACTCCTCTAAACAATTCCAGCAAAATTTATGTGAACAATTCCAGACAACCTCCTCATGAGTTACATTAGAATTAGCAGAGTCAACCTCCACACAGTACCCACAGTCTGGCGCTGGACACCATTTAACCATACTGTTTTGTTCAACATATGACCTCACAAGATAGGTTCTATATTTGTTCGTATCTTCCTCAGATAACCCCAGAGAAAAAACCATGTCTTCACTCACAATGGCACGGCATCGTGGACCTTGATGTGGACATCGTAGGTTGAGGCATCCTGCACCATCATGATTTATTGATGTGTGAATAAAAGTTCGCCAACAATCTTGGCAAAATAAATGGTCGCAGTACTTGAGTGACTTCATGTCTCTGATCTTGAAATCATAGAAACATATCGGACAGGTAGTCAACTCCATTTTTTCTTCTTTGGTCTCACTTTCTCCTCGTCTGCAAACCATTGATCGTTGGCATTAACAGAATTCCAACCGAAGTGACGCAAGAGAATAGCTGCCTCGGCTTCCGAGACAGCCAGCACAGTGGAAACGCTTTTGGTAGCATTGTGCAGATGCTCACCAATGTCGTTCAGACTTAAAACCGTATATTTCATACGTCCTTTATTGTCATCATGACGACTGCGTGCTATTTCCACCATGCTTTCATATCTCAATTCTTCATCTTCGTTTTCGCTTTCGTTGCTTTCCCTTTCATCGCTTTCGCTGTCATATATCTCATTATCGGACATTTCATCGTATAAAGCCATATTGGTCGAGTTCGAGTAGATCAGAGAATGACGCTATTTTTCCGGGCCTTACGGAATCCACAGAAACAAAACTCTATGACAGTGTTCAAGCAGGTTAAAGTTAAACCGCAATGTTGTCAAGAAACTGTGTCTCCTTACCTTTTTGTACTAAATCAATCTTTGCTTGGCTGATATTTATACTCATGTAACTTGGCGCAGATACCAAAAACCATTCATGAGCCGAGATGGGTGATTATCCGGTTGATTTTAAACGTAATTTAAAATAATGCTTACAACCCAAAGTAAAGCGGTTTCCCCGCCATCTATTTCTCCCACTAGGAGAAGCATTCTGTTGTCATTATTACTCTTTTTTTAGGAGAAACATTCCCTTGTCATTATTAATAAATCACAAACTTTAACATCCACCAAATATATCTATGAAAGTATAGTGAATTAAAATATTAAATTTTAACCAAATTTTTCTTGATATTTCTTCTAAATATGCCAAAGATTTCACCATTTGAAGTATCACATAAACAATGTAATGAAAATGTAAAAGTGATTCATTCAAAGTATAAAAACCCTAGGATTATATGCTCTCATACCAAATGTTATAAGCCAAATACATAAAATTCAATAGTTCACACAATGTACAACAATGTGAGCATTAATGACAACCCAAATATAGATAATAATACAGAAATGCCTCAAAATACCTCAAATAGATTCATACATTGAAATAACATCCATACCATCCATAATGAATACATCATCACTATATACACCAATCCACACATTACACATACAATCCCTTCATTATTAGGATGATCCTATTACATATACATTTACATATTCCATAGTAAGGCCGAGAATGCAAAATATGTTCCTTTAAGGTCTCAAAATGACTCTTGATGTTTTTGACTTGAAATTTTCCAAACTAGCACTGCTAGAAAAAATAGTCTTGTGGATTGATTCCTCCACTTTTTCTACTTTGAAAGCATCAAGATGGATGAAAAAGAAGATACTCATCCAATCCAGATCATACACCCCCATTTTGGGGGGATTTTGGTCCCCAAAAGCATCCACTGAATGAGGTGAGTATATTTTGATGAAAACTTGACTAAACTGAGAGGGCGGGGGTGACTCAGTTTCATACATTCATGGACATCAAAATTATTTTCTTGTAGCTGATTGTCTGAAAAAATAAATGAGCATATTAAAACATAATTACTAATAGATTTAGTATGCGAACATCAAGTAATAAGTTAACCTAAACATCACTTATCTCGATTAAAGGAATAACCTCTTCTATTTTTTTCTTAGCTTGAAACATATCAACATAAGTCTAGTCACACCTCAAGTGTTTTGTTAGGGGAGAAAGATGACAAGTATACCAAGCTTTTGATAATATTGGTTAAACACATTCCCTCGTGTTACTCCGCTGTGAGCGAGCCTATTGAGTAACCCAACAGAGTCACCTCAAGGAGATGCAAGCATCGCTTCATTGCCAGAAGACCTGTTTAATACCAGGATGAAGTTGTTTGCATCACCTCATTGTGGAGGAAGCCTTTCTCTTCTTTAACCTTTATTTTATTTCCTTAAAGGTATGGTTGAAGCATTTATTGAATATTTGTAGTACGGGTGGAAGAGGCATCGTTACTTACTGAGAACAAGAGAGGTTGTTCCTTGTTTAAGCGATTTGAAATATAACTGGAGTTAACATGTGCATTTTGAAGTTTTCTCCTCTCCCTTTTTTACTTCGTATATTCAAGATATCGAAACACCATTAAATACAAGGCTTTGTCGGAATGAAGATCCTAATTAAGATATGGGCTTTGTTAGGTCCCTATAATACTAGTGTATTCCCTTATTATTATTGTCATTGTAACCCTTAATGTTATTGTTGTGCCCATGTTGTCCCCATATTGTTATTATTGTGCCCCATAGAAGCCCACTATTGTTATTGTTGTGTTCAATATGTTTCCAAGCACCAACTTGGTCATTTGTGAGGCTCCAACATCTAGGGTACCAACCTTGTCTTCTCAAGGCACCAACCTTGTGTTTAGGAGCACCAACTCCAAGGACATCAATCTTTCCAATTCTGAGGCACCAACCCCAAGGGCTCCAACCTTATCTTGTCAAGGCACCAACCTTGTTTGTTTGAGGCTCCAACCTTCAGGGCACCAACCCTCTGGGCTCCAACCCATTGCTATATTTTGTCTAGATATGTTTGATAGTAATTCTCTGCTCCCAACATCTTCTTCACTGAATTCTGTCTATCTACACCTTCACTGCTACATCAATGACAACATGTCTTCATATGAAGGAGTCTTCGCAACTCTTCATATTGCCCTAACAGAGTCTGCAAAGTTACCTCATGATGATTTCAAATAGGCATGATGATCTCCAATAATGTTTCCAAGATTTGTTGAAGCTTTCCAACAAGATATTTGTGCAAAGCCTCAACGTATGCACAAAAGGAATTCTGTATTTTCAAGCCGCTGTTCTTTACTATTGCGGTAACTGTTTCAAGCGTGACTGCTTCTCACTATTCTTGCTATCGCGATCTCTTACTTCCTAGAACCAGAATCACAAATGCTTTAATGTCGGTTCTCGCTACTGCTCCCTTCAAACGATGTCAGATGAAGCTTTATTTTTCCCCTTCAGAGAATTGTTCTTTAGGTTGCGTTATGTACTTGATTTATTAATGACAGGTCTGAGCCTTTCAAAGATTAACCCAATCAACAGAATTGCCTCGTCCTTCGGCTTCCTCCTGTCCTGCTGGACCTTCGGTTTCCCTCTGTCTTGCAAGACCTTTGGCTTCCTTTTGTCTTGCTGGACCTTCGCTTTCATTCTACCCTACTGGACCTTCGGCTTCCTTCTGTTCTGCTGGACCTACACATTACTTTTGTCCTTCTGCTTATATCTCTCTCACTCGATCTTCGACTTCTTTTATATCTTCATCGTCTGCCAGACCTTTGGCTTCTTGACCTTTCGACTTCTTATTTCGTTCGCTTGACCTTCCGGATTCCTCCGTTCCTTCAAGTTCACGAGTTGTGAACTGTTACCTCATCTCTATGATAGATGCCCGAGATACGTTACCCATATGGAGGTACCACATGCCACGTCATCACCTTTAATTGGGATCGAAACTTCATGAAAAAATGAAGTTATTCCTTTAATCCTGCAAACGAACGCTAGTCCGACATGAATGCACACGACGAGACCCCAAATAAAATAAACTTGTGTCCATAAACTTATCAAGTCTACTCAGTCCCAAGTTTTATTGGCTTAATTCTCGACCGTTGATCTCACCATTAATCTGACGGTTGTTGATCCACCCGATCAACAAACCCAATAACCGATACTACATCATTTGATCAAGGCACACTGGATCCAGTGGGTCACAACGATATCGGTCGGGGAACATTCACGATGCTTAACTTCCCTTACGGAGCTGATAAGGATTATAAATCCTTGATCTATAAAAGTTCGAGTCCGTTTTGAGATTAACGTCCGATCACTTTATGACCCGATATCCATTGGGTATATGAGGTCATCAAATCTATGGCCTGCGGGTCTTCAACTAGTACATGGTTTAAAAACAGGTCTAACCCTCGCCGTTGACTGTGACGTAAGTGTTTGAAAATGAGATCGACGACTAGGATTTAGCGTGGGCCTTCAGCCACGATCAAACATCCGTACACTCCTAACCTCCGCTCTTTCAATAGTTGTTGCTCCTGTGATCAATCTTCACTCTTTCGATAGTTGTTGCTCCTATGGATTATCTCCTGTGACCTCCGATAACTCTGTTTATGCTCCTCCACTGTTTTCTTCATATCGGTTCTTCTCGGGCATATATTACATGTGATACTTTCGATATGGCTCCTTGGATGTTTTCTTCTTTTCTCCTCTGATATCGTTGTTGCTCTTCGTTCTTCTGATAACACTTACCCTTGGGCATATGTGATAACTTGCTTCCTTGATGGCTTCTGATGAACTCTTCCTCTTATTCTTTGGCTTCTTGCCCCTATTGCTTTACTCGATCTACTGTGTCCTTTGTTGTTCAATTGCTGCATTCAATTGTTGTTCAATTGATGTTCAATTGTTGTTCAATTGAACTCCTGCGTCATTTGTTGTTCAATTGTTGTTCAATTAACCTCCTGCTGTTGAATTTCTGTTCAATTTACCTCGCGTCATTTGTTGTTCAATTGTTGTTCAATTGACCTCCTGTTGTTCAATCCACCTGGGTCCTCCATCTCATCATATTATCATATATCAAACTTTCATCACTATGAGAATTATGTCTAATGGGCATCGATGGGCAATCATGTATCAAAGAATTTGTAATCACAAACACTGCTATATTGACATCAATGACAACCTAGATTAACATGTTCATTTATGTAATGTAAAGGATGTTTCCCCCTCGAAGAGACTACTTTTCAAGTAGTTGATCTATCTCTTTCTTCTATTTTTGTGAGCTTGTTGCATAACAATTAGTGTGAGAGCTTTTGATTTTAGGGTTTCGCTTCTTCAAACAGGTCATCGTGGAAATTTTGCTATACATTTTGTTTATAAAAAGGTTCAGAAGCTGAAATTAAAACCCATTTGAGCCAAAATCATGACAAACCTCATGACCGAATTTCAGATCTTGTCTAGCTATAATTTCAAAGATATGAACTGAGGAAGTTAGTCTGTTTAGAAGCTCCTAAATTCGATCTCAAACATGTCAACATGGGAAAATTGTCATAACTTTCTCTTTGACCATCAGATTCCAATTTTGTAAGAAGTGACAGAAAGAGGACAGACTGTAGTTTGTTGGGTATCATTTTCGGAGACGAAGGTAGAAATCATGACATGTGGTACAAGTTCGCTCTATTGAGGTAGTCTATTATTCATTTTTTCTATATCAAGATACATTGTCCATTCATTTTTCAAATTATTGGCATGAACCATCCCTTCATTTTGCCAGTTAATAAATAATTTTCAAGAGGCTTCTGCATTGTTGGTTGATATTTTTGCCATATTCCAGTGCTTCCATGGTAACATGACTCTATGGATATGGAAGCAATATTTATTCTTGATTGTATTATTCGGGCATGATAATGGGAACAAATTCTAGAAATAATAGTGTCTTACTTAGGGGAGTAAATTTAAATTTAGGTTATGGTGCCAAATTATGTTCGAAAAACATCCTTGTAAAAAGGTGCCCTCTATATATTTAGTTTCCCAAATAGGGAATTATTTCATAAAATGCTTATTTGGTATTCTTTATTCATTCATGAATTACCTAATTATTTGGAACAATCGTTTCTAAAGAAACTGTGTTAAGGAAATCTATGTAAATATTATTCATGTAGATTTGTACAACTGATTCCACCATATTTGAAGCTATGGAATTGTGATGAATGTGAAAGGACTAGATGTTAGCCTTTATATATCTCCATGTGGTTCATTGTTTTAGATGTTACCCTTTATATATCTCCATGTGGTTCATTGTTTTGATATTTGTATACGATTTTGTCTTAAAGTTGTTATTTTCAGGAGGGGTATATACGTTGAAGATATTTCCACCAATGTGATGTTGCATTTTGATCCACAGTCTATAAGGTAGTTATCCTTTAATTCTCATTTTATTTGTGAAAAACTGGTTTTTCATAAAAGGTTTGTTTCTTACAATGGTCCTATGCAAAATTTTATTCATGGTTTCTCCACCATTTTACGATTTTCAATCCAAAACTCATGCAAAGTCCTGTTAACTCTTGTACCAAAATCAAATTGCATGCAAAAACCAGTGCATGCAAACTAGTTTCCTTTTTCGGTAAGGCAGGTTTTGAGGAAATTTTAAGCCTTAAAGAGGAAAGAAATTTCAGTACATAGAGGCAAGACGTAGATCATATCCAGGCAAAGGAGAGGAGGAAGTGAGTATGACAAGGATCCCAAGTTAACTTCAGGCCCCTAGTCACTTAGCTAAGTAATTATTTGGAACAATGGTTTATGAAGAAACTCTGCTAAGGATATCTATTAAGGTAGATTTGTACAACTCATTCCAACATATCTGAAGCTCTGGAATTGTAAAGAATGTGAAAGGATTAGATGTTAGACTATATATATCTCCACACGATTCATTGTTTTGATATTTGTACGAGATTTTGTTTTAAATTTGTTCTTTTTAGGAGGGGGTATATGGTTTAAAGATATTTCTACCCACTGTGATGTTGCATTTTGATCCACATTCTATAAGGTAGTTATCCTTTGAAGTTGAAATCCCATCATATTTCCACTAAAAAAATGACAATAAAAGCAACACAAATGCACACAATGAATGTCATTTCCTTCACTTCTTTCTCTAAAATCAAATTTTTCTTCTCTCTTTTCTCTACATCCAAATTATATGATTCTCTGTGTCTCTTTCTTTCTTCACACCTCGAGGCAATGCCAAGAGCCTATAATTCTACCTAGAATGGAGTTATGTATCTCATATATGGATGGGTGTGTAAAGCTACCATCAATGTGAATAAAATGAGTGCTTCTCAAGTGCTTGCATTCACTTTGGAGACATCCCTGCATGATTCCCAAAAGGATATCCCATAAGAGCTCCTCCCTACCTAGTAAAATTTCACTCCACCCTGAAAAAGGTTGGTTAGTTTTCTCATGCAGATTAAGTCTTGGATTGAGGCTCATCACTATGACACTCATGGAATTCAGGTGGTACATGCCTTAACAAAATGAAATCTATTTTAATTTAACGAGCAATGTGAAACAAACCATAGTCATTGGGGGCTTTAGAGTGTGTGATTCTATGAAAAATTATCAAGTATGGTTTTATTCATAAACTAGAATCAAGTTATGTGAAATTGAATGTCCTTACTAAGGTTTTCTATTGCCTTTAGGCAATTTGACGTAATATAGGTTGTGCACTCCTTTGTTTTTGGGTATGATAGGTAGTCATAGTCCACCACGATGATGTTTGTCTTTTGATTTGGAAGCAATGCTTAGTGCTAAGGTTCTGGGATGAACTCTGGGTGGTAAACCACAACTTTCATTAAGGCAAGTTACAAGAGGGATTACTTGGCACCAAGTGAGACGAGTTTTCTCCTCAATTTTATTTATTTTTACATATTGTTTTGAGACTAAGGCACATGCAACAAAAAATATGTAAAATATTAGATTACTGTCATATGGTATTTTTAAAGGCTTGTGAAATTCTATTCTCTGACAAGAAAAGAAATATGTGAAAGGAATAAGAATTAAAAAAATACAAAGAAATATGCAGTTTTAGATCTCTGGTTTAAGTGATAAAATCTGCAAGGAATAGTTGTATAATTCCTTGTGCTCTATTCTAGCTCTTTTTTTTTATTGTTTATGGATTAACATGTTATATTTATTATTTTCCTCAATGCTATGAGTTACTCTTTTGGATAGATAATTTAGGGCCTTCCTATCTGAAGTTTTCCAATGAAAGTTAGAGCTGAAGGAAAATGTGAAAATGAGCCTCCCCAAATAGTGGAGATGACAATGTTTGATTACTTTGTGAATAGAAAACAAACTCCTTTAGTTTATTCAGGTGATGTTTTGTGCTTAGATGTCAGTAGGAAAAAAAAACCCAATTATCTTCCAGTAGAGGTGAGTATGATACTATTCTATGTATTATGCAATGGTCGTTTAAAAAAAACACAATTACACTAAAATCTTTAGGTGCCAATATATGCCCAGTGAAGGCTTGAAATTGTGAAATTTCTAGGTGCCCATATATACCATTTCCATGGAAAAAGGTAATTAAATTATATGGGTGAGCTTTATAGAAGGAGTGGATTAAAAAAACACCAAGTCACTAGCCATTCTACACTGGAATAGTTGCTTTAAAAGGACACAGGAATGAGATTTAATCCAATTATCTATGCAAGCATTACAAACCAATTTTTATCTAGTCTCTCTAGGTGCTAAAACATGTTGAATAACTACATCAAAGCTAAGCCAGAATTGAACCTTGGCTAACTATGAAGGACTTGTTGCTTCCCACTATAGAATCCAACCCCTTTAAACATTAAATTGACAAAGATATAATGTAATTTATTAGACTTATACATGAATGTCATAAGACCATTTAATATAACCTTGATAAATGAAATCACACAAAATATAAATATAAATCATCACTTTTTTATTAAAGTAGATATTACAACATACAATAATATTGAACTAGTAATCAATCACAAGGATTTGGGTGCCCTGAACCAAGATCCTTATTATGTTCGAACAAAGATATACATGAATAATATGATAGAGATAATAAAAATTAATCTTCCAGGGAAAAGAACTACTTAGACATGGAGACGTGCTTTAATCCACTTATCTATACACAGGCCATAAGACAAGTCCACATGTTGGATAGATACATGAAAAGTAACACTTCATGAAAATTGAACCTTGCATTACAATTTAAACTCCAAGTTAAACTCTTTGCATCCAGCTATGAATTTCCACTGAAAACAAAGATTAACACTAGGTAAAATCACACATTAAATGTATATATAAATCGTCACATTTCATTCAAATAAATAATCATCAAATATTAATAAGAGACAATAATATTGACTGTATAATCAATCTAAAGGATTTGGTTGCCACAAACGTCCGAGATCCTTATTTTTGCTGGAACCAATAGAGATATGGAAAAATATGAGAAAAATTAATCCGAGTCCAGTGGCCCTATTGCACTAGTTAATAATAAGTTGTAGTTGATTCTAATAATAATTTCTTCTTCATGCGCACCCTACTCGTGCATTAATCTGACTATCATCGGGTTGCAACAGTAGGACCACACCATTCCTCACTTTCTCCTCACTTGCAAACCATTGTTCGTTGGCATTAATAGAATTCCAATCGAAGTGACGTAAAAGAATAGCTGCCTCGGCTTTAGAGATAACCAACAAAGTGGAAACGCTTTTGGTAGCATTATGTTGATGCTCATGGATGTCGTTCAGACTTAAAACCATATATTTCATATGTCTTTTATTGTCATCATGACGGCTGTGTGCTATTTCCACCATGCTTTCATATCTCAATTCTTCATATTCATCAACCCCTTCATTTTCCCTTTCATCGCTTTTGCTGTCATATATCTCATTATCATCCTACAACGCCATATTGGTGGAGATCGAGTAGATCAGATTCTGAGAATTTTTATTTTCGCAGCCTCGCTGAATTGACAGAAACAAAATGCTCTGTCTGCTTCACTTTTTTGTACAAAATCAATCTTTGCTTAGCTGATATTTATAGTGATGTCCCTTAGCGTATATACCAAAAAATATTGAAGAGCCGACTTTGGTCATTATCTGCCTGCTTTTAAATGTAATTTAAAATAATGCTATTCTGTTGTCATTATTACTTTCTCTTAGAATAAGCATTCCGTTTATTACCGATGGTATATGAGTTTCACACAAGACCATTGTTATTGTTGAATTGAGGCTTCTGTGATCCAGAATAAGCATACAATAGAGGCTTATGTGTAAATGACATCATCAATCATTTGTCAACCCCTATCATTTGTCCACAAATGGTTGATGATGTGATTTACGGAAATCCCTATCATATATCATTCTCATTATTTTCATTTCCATAAAAATAAAATAAAAAAATTTGCGATTTTTTTTGCTTTATGTGGAATTAATATGTAGTTTCTTTTGCTTTAAGTTGAATTAATTTCTTAGGTTTATCTTTATTTACGATTTTTTCAAGCGTTTCTTTATTTCCTCGATAACTTTTTTACCATGAAGTTATTGATTCTTAAATTTAGAAGATGGTTTGTTTTATATTTTAATAAAAAATTAAATTTTGTATATTTATATATATTGTGTACAATAATTTACATTTCAAATATGGATTGTACAACAAAGATATTAAACCTTGATTCTTAAATTTAGAAAATGGTTTGTTTTATATTTAACTAAAATATTAATTTTTTTACATTTATATATATTTCTTGTAATAATTTACACTTCAGATAGAAATTGTACAACAAAGATATTAAGCATAGTCTATAAACCATAGTGTTTTGCATTTTATCACACTCATAATATCATCATTTAGAAACATATAGGCAACACCATGCCATGAACAACAATGTTATGGCTACCCTCTCACCCAACATAGAAATAGCCATGGTAGCCATGGTTAGGAAAGCAAATGTATTTATCCCAAAGCATAAAGTCAAGATATTAATTTTAAATGAAAAGTATAGAATTAATAGATCAGAAACAATAGAAAGTAATAACTTTCTAATTGAAATATCAATGTAAAGTGACATGTTTCCATATGGTCATTATCTTCACTTTTTCAGCAAATAGAGATTGATGAGATCCATAGCAGCTTCTTTTATTTGTAACTTATGTTGGGGGATAGAGGCTTGCCTTGCCTTGTGGAGTTGTTGAGGCATTTGTGGAAGGGAGTGGTGTTGTGGCACTACACACTTTCTCTACTCATAAAATTTCAAAAGGGATACGACATTATTCCTACCTTTGCACCTATCAATTTGTACTTTCATCCCATTTAGGAAGTAGCCTCCATCCCTTCTAGCTTTAGTCTAGGAAAACCTATTTTCTCCTCCTAGAAAAGTAACCAACCAAGATCATTCAATATGATGGTATGAACAAATAGTAACAAATAGTCTCGAAAAATGGGTACTCACAGATCGTCATGAAGTCATCTCTTCCTTACGTCACATGTATTATTCATTGTTAAAAGATCACCGATTACCAATTAGTAGACTCTACAAGGGAATTCCTCTTTTTTATGCCATGTAAGATTTCCCAAGTCAAAGCATATCAACACGATTAAATGGAATTAGAATATTAGATGCTCCTAGAAGTTTTGCATGTTTTGATTCCCTTGCCCTTGGTGCTTCCACTTTCCATCTCCTCAATTTTATAGATGCTCGTTCTCACACTACGTTTACTTGCCATATCCTCAATTTCATAGATAACCTTACCATCAAGTGAAGAATAACATTTGAGAAAGGAGCAGAAGCAAAGTTAACGAAATCTGAAAACCAAAGGGAAAGCACATAAAGCAAGCATAAATGATCATCGAGGTGGAAGGCGGAGCAATTAGGCAATTCTGTAGCAAATGGTTTAGGGAATTGTGGCAAGGCTCATTAACAATACCAAAAAAATGTCAATACCAAGTGTTTCTATTAGACTAAAAGATTAATGTTAAGCAAGTAATTTTAGAGGATGCTAGCAATTGTTCATTATGAAAGCAATTTCCTCACAAATATGCTTCTTAGTCCTAATTTTTGCGCTTCTCTGCCTCAGGAAGAGGCCAAATAATATTTTAAAATTGTTCATTGCTACCAAAAAACATTCCCAAGATTTAACACACTCGAGGAGAAATATATTATAACATTTTACTTCAAGGTTTAGGTTTGATTTTTAATTCCCATATCGTGATTAATACTACGCAGTGTATTGATTACTATAGGTCCTGCTACCTTATGGAAGGGACAAATAATACCAGTAAATATTATTCATTACACTGTAACCATCAATGACTACCCTATAGAAGATGATGATATATTTGTCGAACTATTAATGAGCTTGAATGATAGAACCATAGACTGTATAGGCTGAACCATAGACTGTATAGGCTGAACCCAAGAGTAAAATAAAATTTCAAGAGGGAGATAGATAAAATGGTGGATGTAGGAATCATCTTTCCAGTAGACGAAGCAGAATGGATCATGCCAGTAGTCATCCAGAACAAAAAGCCTACTATGGAAATAAGGGTTTGTGTATAGTACTACAACCTTAGCAATGCTTATGTCCATGACCCATTCCCCACACCTTTCAATGATGAGGTCTTGTATAATGTTGCGGGGAATGAAGCCTAATCCTTCACAAATGGGTTCTCAGGGTACCATCAGGTTCGAGTAACAGAGGACGATAAGAAGAAAACAATGTTCACCACAGAATGGGGCACGTATGCATACCACATCATGCCTTCTGGCCTAAAGAATGCGCCTTTTGTGTTCTCCTGAATTATTATTACTGTTTTCAGAGACTACATTCACCAGTTCTTGGAGGTATACATGGACGATTGGATAGTTTACAATCTGTTGAAGAAGCATTCTAGCTTACTTAGAGTAATGTTCGATCGGTGCAGACAACTACAAATCTCCCTAAACATGAAGAAGTGTATCTTTGCAGTTATGTTTGGCACGTTGTTGGGACACATCATTTGCAAAGACAATGTTTGTGTGGACCCTGCAAATGCCATGTTTTTGTGGACCAATTCTGCTTCCCATACACACAATTTTCACATAAATCAAAATCCAGAGATCTATTAGACATACGTTCTACCATACCTTTACCATGAATTATTTGAAGGCCCTTCTCTCCAATATTTCCAAGCCTTTGATGCCATGGCGTGGTATTTTCTCTAGAGACCACTAGATTTTCTGCTCCACTCTCAGGAACCACAAAACTATTGCACCCATTGATAACAATGCTACCTTGAGTCTTGTACAGAGTTCCAGTTTGAACTCCCCGCACGAATACCAGTGCTCCTTGAACCATCTTGTAGGTATATTTCTCGAACACTCTTTTTACACCTACAACATCCATCCTACTTACATAAATTAGATTTCTGACCAATGCACAGATATGTAGAACACCCAAAAGTGTTCTAATCCTTCTACCTTGCAACTTCTACTTGACTTTTCCACGACCAATGATTCTTGCCTTCCTGTCATCCCCTAAGAAGACATCATCACCATCATATTTCTCATACTCGCATAACCACTCTCTACGGGGATTGAAGTGAAAGGATGCACCTGAGTCAATGAACCATGACTCATGATCTACATGTGTACTTGAAGAAGAATCCATGTACACATCCCCACCTTCATCTGAGGTGGTTTCTCACATCTACAGAAGGAGCATCATCAGATCCCTTTCCTTTCTCAGGAAATTTAGATTTAAAGTCCCTTTTGAAGTGCCCTTCCTTTATGCATTTCCATCACACATTTACAGGTTTTCCTGGAGATTTAGATCTCCTTCTAGATTTAAATCTCCAACTCAACGACTTATTTTTGTTTATGTTTTGGGACGGTCCTTGTACAGACAAGGAATCACCATTTTGGCCCTCCATATTTTTCCGTCTCATCTCCTCTAACAACAGGGATGAGACTATTTCATCAAATCGCAAGGCTGTTGCATTGATACATATTGCAACAACCAAACTTCCCACGAATCTGGTAGAGAACACAACAAACTGATGCACCTATCTTCATATGAAATTTTAATATGAACAGATAGTAGCTGGCTTACCACAATATTAAAGGCATTCATATGCTCTATCAACGAGTCTCCATCTTTCATCCTTAGGTTATACAACATTTTCTGTAGGAATAGTTTATTCACCAGAGACTTAGATTGGTACAATGTCCCTAACTTGTCCCACAAAGCCTTCGCTGATGCTTCCCCTGATAAATTCAACAATACCGAATTCGAGAGACACAATTGTATTGTGCTCTTTGCTTTCCAATCCAGCTTTTCCAAGTCTTCAATTGGCATTGTTGTTGGTTTAGTACTTGGATCTACCGCGATCACTGATCTTTATCCACTAGCAGATCCTCCATTTTGAGTTTCCACAACTTAAAACTCTAACCATAATATTTCTTGGTCTCTATCTTTACATTGCTCACCATCTTCTTTCACCATAAGAATCAATCCCGTGGATCTCCCACTGAATAGGTTCTACCACATGCATGAGAAGAAAACCCCTCAGTAGGAAAAGGTGTCCTCGATCGAACTGTTTGAAGCCTCATTTCCAATAAATTTGCTCGTTGTTCCAGAGCCAATAATTATCCCTCCCACTCCTCAGTCTCTTGAAACCATGCAGCCTACAACTTCCCCCCAAGGCCACTCAGAAAAATCTATTGCTAGTGGCCAACCCTTGCAAAGCAACATCTCAGACCCATCAACAATGCAACCCAAGAACCTTTAGCACTGGTCATTTTCATAGTTGTTCGAATTTTTCCAACATGCAACTCAAAGGGCTGAATAGATCCATAATGACCTGGTCCCCGAGCACGAGCACCAGAAGCACCAGCTTATGACTATCACGACATAGCGAGATCAACTTTGACATACCAACCAAAAACTGTAATCACAGGTCGAGCAGGTGAAATTAAAGCTACAAACACTCTAGCCAATTATGGCTGATTTAGTTATTGAAGCGCCCGAGGAATTTTTGGCCTGCACATTGGTCGGCTAATGCGACTGTATTCAGAGAACATGCATGAAACTTGTGGCCACCAACAAGGAGCTCAATAAGAGTTTAGATATGGTAAGACTAGTGCTACCCAATCCAGCTACAAGCTACATCGCAGAGATTGAGCAGAAACTCCACACGGCCGTTACGCTAATAGCTTCGCTAACTGATGCCCTGGCGGATGGTTACGTGCTAAGGGAGCGAGTCAATGATTGGTCAGGGAGCTTCGCCACGAAAAACTAGCCACTGTATCTAGTCCGCCAACAACTCCAACAATGCGTCACTGATAACAAGACCTGCAGGGACAAAGGCTAGGTAAAGAAAATCGATGACAAGATCAACTACCTCGAGGCTAGGGTACAACAAATTGAGGAGGAACCGGATGAGACAAGAAAGAAAATTTTTGATAATAGGCCACCGGTCGGTAAGCATGTGATTACTCTATGGAGGTATGTGACGAGATCAAAGAACAATGGAGCACCCTGCAGAACACCCACCTCGATCAACCCAACTGCATATCAATGCCTGAATTTCTCCAAAAGGGAGAAACCCTCACATGCATCTAGGAGATGACATTGGAAGATTATAATCGCTTCCGTGAGGAAACAATTGTCGCAGTACCTGAGTTGGGGCCTTCATTTGGAAAAGAAGGCAAAAGTGTAGCGGAAGTAGCCCTGCATGACTGAAGACCAACACAACCAGAGGCAGAATCAGCAGCATCGAAAGAAGAAGAACCAACACAACAACAAGAAATAACAGTAGAGTCTCCACCAGGAATAAAAACAGAGCCGGGAGCACTTGAGATAGATGGTTAGGGCCTCTTGGGGCCTTCGTTTTGAATTTTGGAGTTTGGAGGGAAGAAAGGTCAAGAATAGGTGGCAGGATAATGGTTCAGGTTGCGGAGATGATAACCAAAGGAAAGGGACATGAACTGGGAGTGAATAGGAAATTGTGGCAAGGTGGTGGAAGAATACAAAAGAAGCCGGGCAAGGGAAATAAAAGCCATCTGAGCGTGGATTCAACTGAGCGGAAGTGGCAGTGGGAATGTAGAGCAAAGGATAAAAGGAAAAGTATAGCACAAGGAAGAGGTTGGCAATGAAGTGGGTGAGAAATGGTAGGACTATCCTCTAATCTACTTATTTCCATTCTTGTGAGTTGCATTCTATGAAAATGTACTCTTTTTGTATTTGATGAATAGGGTTCAAGCCTTTTATACTCTGTCATGTACTCTCTTATATTGCAGTTAATGAAAGAAGGAATTTTGGTTGCTTATTATATTGTTGTGTTCCTTATGGGTTATTTAATTTTTAAATGAATGATGAATAACTAGGTAGTTTCCTGCGATGGTACGAGTAGAATGAAAGTCTTAGATAGTACTGAGAATTGAGTGTGATGAGCTATTGTTGTACAATATTTGTATTTACTTGATACCCCACCCAACCCCATCTAAATTCGGTAGTGTGACACCTCGATTGAGATTCCTTGCCCTACGGGTAAGGTGAAAATGCCAGCATTGTCCTAGACTACAGTGGAGCCTTGTTGGCCCCTTGAGCTTGAACAACCTAGGGTCTCTTCCATGTTGCCATTTTTTTGCCAACACACCTAAATAGGGCCGCAACAAGTTTTCCCAAATATATACAAAAAATGTTATTAATAAGATGCATAGAAGTTGCTATAGAATTATGGTGGCCATAGAACATCACATGCCATTTAGAAAATTAGAAAATTGGTTTTAAATTTCCTCTTCTAATTATCACATGATTCCATGTGCACTTGATTTTGACGAGAGTTCAAGGTAGTCTTGCTGAAATATCTACCTAGATGTCCACCTTAACCAATGCACTAATGTCCTCACCCCTGATCAAGTATGGATAAGACCTTTTCATTATAATATATAAATATGGAATTTCACTCCTGTTCTAGAGGATAGTTTGGAGATTTCCATGAAACTATAAGTTGCTATATCTGTCAAGAAAAATGCTATTGAAATACAAGACCATTATTGTGAGATTTTCCCATTATAACCAATGCTTATAACCACTAGCTACAATGTAAACATTGCCCTTCTAACAATCTACAACATCATCAAATGATAATTACATCAGGTCCTAAAATGATGACTTTGCAAAGGAAAGTAGTCTATTGCAATTAATTCTCCCATGAATTGGAAACAATGTATTCATACCATAAATATAAATATGTTTAAAAACAATATACAATATAAGAATGTATGTAAGGCTTAGCATGAAAAAGGTTTTGTAGCCCCAAATTTATGAACAAGTCTTTTTGGGAGACTCCAAATCAATGTTGTTGGCCATGTGTTAAGGCTCAAATTAACATATGGGGTGAATTGTCTATTTGCATTGAGTTGAGAGTAACATAGCCATCTACATAGGATTTGGATACTAGTAAATAGAAATCTCAACAAGAGGTGTTTTAACCATTTCTGTAAGTATAGTTGTAACTGCATTTTTTTACTTTGTATACATTGGGCCTTCCTTTGTGAAGTTTTCCAATGAAAGTTAGAGCTGAAGGAAAATGTGAAAGTGGACCTCCCCAAGTAGTGGAGGTGCTAGCGTTCAATTACTTTGTGAAGACAAAACAAACTCCTTTAGCTTATTCAAGTTATGTTTCGTGCTTAGATGTAAGTAGGAAAAAAAAAACCCAACTATCTTTGAGCAGAGGTGAGCAAGATACTATTCTATGTATTATGCAATGGTTGTTTAAAAAAAAACACAATTGCAATAAAATCTTTAGGTGCCAATATATGCCTAGTCAAGGTTTGAACATGTGAAATTTCTAGGTGCCCATATATACCATTTCCATGGAAAAAGGTAATTAAATTATGTGGTTGACCTCTATAGAAGGAGAGGATTAACAAAACACCAAATCACTAGGCATTCTACACTAGAAGAGTTGTTTTAAAAGGACATTGGAATGAGATTTAATCCAATTATCTATGCAAGCATTACAAACCAATTTTTATCTAGCCTCTCTAGGTGCTAAAACATGTTGAATAACTACATCAAAGCTAAGCTAGAATTGAACCTTGCCTAACTATGAAGAACTTGTTGCTTCCCACTATAGAATCCAACCCCTTTAAACATTAAATTGAAAAAGATATAATGTAATTTATTAAACTTATACGTGCATGTCATAAGACCATTTAATATAGCCTCCATAAATGAAATCACACATAAAATATAAATATAAATCACCACTTATTATTAAAATAAATATCACAAAAATATAATAATATTGAACTAATAATCAATCACAAGGATTTGGGTGCCATAAACCAAGATCCTTATTATGTCCAAACAAACATATACATGAGTAATATGATACTGAAAATAAAAATTAATCTTCGAAGTTACTTGCACCGAAAAGAACTGCTTAAGCATGGAGATATGCTTTAATCCACTTATCTATACACAAGTCACACTCAACAAAAACAAGTCCACCTATAAACAATATATACATCAAAAGTAAATCTTCAAGAAAATTGAACTTTCCACTTATCTATACACAAGTAACACCAAAACAAGTCCACATATAAACAATACATACGTCAAAACAAATCTTTGCTTCCCGTTATGAGATTCCACTAAAAAAAAAGATCAAATTTTATTAAAATAAATAATCATGAGTCTGCAAAGTTACCTCATGACGATTTCAAATCGGCATCATGATCTCCAATAATGTTTCCAAGATTTGTTGAATCTTTCCAAAAAGATATTTGTGCTAAGCCTCAATGTATGCACAAAAGCAATTCTCTATATTCAAGCCTGTGTTCCTTAATGTTGTGGTAACTGTTTCAAGCGTGACTGCTCTCACTATTCTTGCTATCGCGATCTCTTACTTCCAAGAACCAAACTCACAAAGGATTCAATGTTGGTGCTATCTACTGCTCCCTTAAAATGATGTCATATGAAGCTGTATTTTTCCCCTTCACAGAATTGTTCTTCAGGTTGCTTTATGTACTTGATTTATTAATCATAGGTCCGAGCCTTTCAAAGATTAACCCAATCAACAGAATTTCCTCGTCCTTCGGCTTCCTCTTGTCTTGTTGGGCCTTCGGCTTCCTGCTGTCCTGTGGGACCTTCGGCTTCCTGTTGTCCTGTGGGACCTTTGGCTTCCTTCTGTCTTGCTGGACCTTCGGCTTCGTTCTGTCCTACTGGACCTTCGGCTTCCTTCTGTCTTGTTGGACCTTCGGCTTCCTTCTGTCCTGTTGGACCTACGGCTTACTTTTGTCCTTCTGCTTACATCTCTCTCACTTGATCCTCAACTTCTTTTGTATCTTCATCATCTACTAGACCTTTGTCTTCTTGACCTTTCGACCTCTTCTTTTGTTCACTTGACCTTACAGATTCCTCCGTTCCTTCAAGTTCACGAGTTGTGAACTGTTATCTCTTCTCTGTGATAGATGCTCAAGATACATTAGCCATATGGAGGCCCCACATGCCATGTCATCACCTTTAATCGCGATTGCAACTTCATGAAAAAATGTAATTATTCGTTTAATCCCACAAACAAACGCTAGTCCCACGTGAATGCAGAAGACCGGACCCCAAATAAAATAAACCTGTGTCCATAAACTTCTTGGGTCCACTCATTCCCAAGTCTTATCGTATTAATTCTCCACCGTTGATCTCATCATTAATCCAACGGTTGTTGATCCACCCGATCAACAAACCCAATCGCTGATATTCCATCGTTTGATCAAGGTGCGCTGGATCTAATGGTTCACAATGATGTCGGTCGAGGAGCTTTCACGACGCTTAACTGCCCTTACAGAGCCGATAAGGATTATAAATCCTTGATCTATAAAAGTTCGGGTCCATTTTGAGATTAACGTCCGATCACTTTATGACCCGATATCCATTGGATATATGAGGATATCAAATCTATGGCCTGCGGGTCTTCAACTAGAACATGGTTTAAAAACAAGCCTAACCCCCGCCGTTGATTGTGACGTAAGTGTTTGAAAATGAGATCAAGAACTAGGATTTAGCGCGGGCCTTCAACCACGATCAAAACATCTGTACACTCCTAACCTCCACTCTTCTGATAGTTGTTGCTGCTATGACCCCTTTTCACTCTTCCACTCTTCCGATAGTTGTTGCTCCTATGGCTTATCTTCTTGTGACCTCAGATAACTCTGTTTATGCTCCTCCATTTTTTTCTTCATATCAGTTCTTCTTGGGCATATATTACATGCGATACTTCTGATAGGGCTCCTCCGATGTTTTCTTCTTTTCTCCTTTGATATCGTTGTTGCTCTTTGTTCTTCTGATAACACTTACCCTTGGGCACAGGCGATAACCTGCTTCCTTCATGGCTTCTAATGAACTCTTCCTCTTATTATTTGGCTTCATGCTCTTGTTGCTTTACTGGATCTACTACGTCATTTGTTGTTCAATTGTTGTTCAATTGCTATTCAATTGCTATTCAATTGCTATTTAATTGACCTCCTGCGTCATTTGTTGTTCAATTGACCTCATGCTGTTGAATTGTTGTTCAATTCACCTCATGCTGTTGAATTGTTGTTCAATTGACCTCGTGCCATTTGTTGTTCAATTGCTGTTCAATTGACCTCCTGTTGTTCAATCCACTTGCGTCCTCCATCTCATCATATCATCATATATCAAGCTTTCATCACTATGAGAATTATGATCAATGGGCATCAATGGGAAATCATGTATCAAAGAATTTGCAATCACAAACAGTGCTATATTGACATCAATGACAACCTAGATTAACATGTTCATTTTATGTAATGTAAAGGATGTTTCCCCCTCGAAGGGACAACTTTTGAAGTCGTTGATCTATCTCTTTCTTCTATTTTTGTGAGCTAGTTGCATAACAATTGGTATGAGAGCTTTGGATTCTAGGGTTTCGCTGCTTCAAACAGGTCATCGTGGAGTTTTCGCTAAAAATTTTGTTTCTAAAATGCTCCAGAAGCTTAAATTAAAACCCATTTGAGCCAAAATCATGATAAACCTCGTGACAGAATTTCAGATCTTGTCTCGCTATAGTTTCAAAGATATGAACTAAGGAAGTTAGGGTGTTTGGAGGCTCCTAAATTCGATCTCAAACATGTTAGCTTGGGAAAATCGTCATAACTTTCTCTTTGACCATCAAATTCCAATTTTGTAAGATGTGGCAGAAATAGGACATGCTATAGTTTGTTGGGTATCATTTTCGGAGACGAAGGTAGAAATCATGACATGTGGCACGTCGCACAAATTCACTCTACTGAGGTAGTCTATTATTCATTTTTTCTATATCAAGATACATTGTCCATTCATTTTTCAAATTATTGGCATGAACCATCCCTTCGTTTTGCCATTTAATTAATAATTTTCAAGAGGCTTCTGCATTGTTGGTTGATATTTTTGCCATATTCCAGTGCTTCCATGGTAACATGACTCTATGGATATGGAAGCAATATTTATTCTTGATTGTATTATTCGGCCATGATAATGGGAACAAATTCCAGAAACAATAGTGTCTTGCTTAGGGGAGTAAATTTAAATTTAGGTTATGGTGCCAAATTGTGTTCGAAAAACATCATTGTAAAAAGATGCCCTCTATATATTTAGTTTCCCAAATAGAGAATTATTTCATAAAAGGCTTATTTGGTATTCTTTATTCATTCATGAATTACCTAATTATTTGGAATAATCATTTCTAAAGAAACTGTGTTAAGGAAATCTATGTAAATATTATTCATGTAGATTTTACAACTGATTCTATCATATTTGAAGCTGTGGAATTGTAATGAATGTGAAAGAACAAGACATTAGCCTTTATATATCTCCATGTGGTTCATTGTTTTAGATGTTAGCCTTTATATATCTCCATGTGGTTCATTGTTTTAGACGTTCGCCTTTATATATCTCCATGTGGTTCATTGTTTTGATATTTGTATGAAATATTGTTTTAAATTTGTTCTTTTCAGGAGGGGTATATGCGTTGAATATATTTCCACCAATCTGATGTTGCATTTTGATCCACAGTCTATAAGGTAGTTATCCTTTAATTTTCATTGTATTGGTGAAAAACTGGTTTTTCATAAAAGATTTGTTTCTTAAAATGGTCGTATGCAAAATTCTCTTGATGGTTTCTCCTCCATTTCATGGTTTTCAATCCAAAACGCATGCAAAGTCCTGTTAACTCTTGTACCAAAATCAAACTGCATGCAAAACCCACTCCATGCAAACTAGTTTCCTTTTTCGGTAAGGCATGTTTTGAGGAAAATTTAAGCCTTAAAGAGGAAAGAAATTTCAGTAGATAGAGGCAAGATGTAGATCATATCCAGGCAAAGGAGAGGAGGAAGTGAGTACGTCAAGGAGCCCAAGTTAACTTCAGGCCCCTAGTCACTTAGCTAAGTAATTATTTGGAACAATGGTTTATGAAGAAACTCTGCTAAGGATATCTATTAAGCTAGATTTGTACAACTCATTCCAACATATTTGAAGCTCTGGAATTGTAAAGAATGTGAAAGGACTATATGTTAGACTATATATATCTCCACACGATTCATTGTTTTGATATTTGTATGAGATTTTGTTTTAAATTTGTTCTTTTCAGGAGGGGGTATATGCTTTAAAGATATTTCTACCCACTATGATGTTGCATTTTGATCCACATTCCATAAGGTATTTATCCTTTGAAGTTGAAATCCCATCATAGTTCCACTAAAAATATGACAATAAAAGCAACACAAAAGCACAAAATGAGTGTCATTTCCTTCACTTCTTTCTCTAAAATCAAATTTTGCTTCTCTCTTTTCTCTACATCCAAATTATATGATTCTCTGTGTCTCTTTCTTTCTTAACACCTCGAGGCAATGCCAAGAGCCTATAATTCTACCTAGAATGGAGTTATCTATCTCATATATGGATGGGTGTGTAAAGCTACCATCAATGTGAATAAAATGAGTGCTTCTCAAGTGGTGGCATTCACTTTGGAGACATCATTGCATGATTCCCAAAAGGATATCCCATAAGAGCTCCTCCCTACATAATAATATCTCACTCCACCCTGAAAAAGGTTGGTTAGTTTTCTCATGCAGATTAAGTCTTGGATTCAGGCTCATCACTATGAAACTCTTGGAATTCTGGTGGTACAGGCCTTAACAAAATGAAATCTGTTTTAATTTAACGAGCAACGTGAAACAAACCATAGTCATTCGAGGCTTTAGAGTGTGTGATTCTATGAAAATTTATCAAGAATGTTTTAATCATAAACTAGAATCAAGTTATGTGAAATTGAATGTGTTACACTAAAAAATGTCACCTTGACTACTTACAGTTAGTATGGCTCAAATCAACAGTCATGCTACCCTCTTAGGCAAGTCTCATGCCTCTGTTATCCATCTCAAACTCAAAGAAGAGAGAAAGTCTTGTAAAAACTATGTTTATCTCTGGGGTCGCAGGTTCTCTCTAGCCTTACCTGCGGGGACGCTGACCTTGTTCACAAAATATGCGTCCATGGACGCTCTGTATGTTAAGGGACAGGTGCGTCCCTTTGTAAAAGGCAAAATGCGCGAGTTTTATCTTTAAAAAGTTACTTGTGGTTACTTCTAGAACATTCTAGAGGTCGGTTTGATGAAATGGATGCGCCTCCAGTTGGTTCATGTATCTCTATTAAGGGGGAACTTATCCCATCAATAAGGGAGCTATCCCACCCAAAGAGGGGGATGATCCCATTGATAGTGGACCTGAATAACCTCTTTACAGCACTATAAATAAAGGCATTGAGCCAGAAGGAGAGGAGGTTGGAGCTATACATTTTCTTTGGGTAAATGCTGCAGGAATTAGGACTCCCATTTAGAACCTTGTGAGGAGAGATTGTCTTTGCTTGATTCTACTTGGAAGTGGGTGAGCTTTGTCAAAGTAGAGGAAAACCCTTGATGGACCCTGGGAGGAACTTGCACAACACCAAGGCCAGGTTGTAAGAGTTTCTTTGTTTCGTTATTAATACAAACTGGTTTATTTTTCTCAATAGCTTGTGTTAATGAGTTATTTCATGTGTTCCTTGGTCTGCATGTTAAATATATGTTTTATTATATGAAATGCAAGTGCTTGGTAATTGTTTGATTGTTTGTGGTTGCAGGAATTGACTTGAAGGAGGAGCTCATCCGGATCGGCAAGGACGGACTACAACAACCGCGTTTTGGAATAAGGTAAGCCTAAACACTTGTAGTTTTCATGTTTTAAAAGGTATATTTAGAGAAAGATCACTCAATTTTGTCTTGTTTGTCATTAGAACGTCTTATACTTCTAGGAAGGTCAGTCGTGTCCGCACCCTTGACTGATTCCGTGTGACAAATTGGCAACTCCACTGGGGATAGATTCCATTGATGAGAAAAGTCTTTTCCTTTATGTGAACTTTGCTCTGAGAAAATCATTTTTATTTTTCTGGTTTTGGCTCTGTGATTCTGTCTCTGGGTGGGTTAGCTTAGGATTAGTTTTATTTTGGTTTTTCTTGAGTTTTTCAGACGGACGCACCCTCTGAGTGCTGCACAGTGCGTCCCTGGACGCACTTTTGCTGCGTGCACAGAGCGGGCCCGCACCTGTGCTAACGGGTTGCCTGCGTCCCTTGCCAAAATTTGAGAAAATTCCATTTTTTGCCTTTTTTGCTCTTAGATTTTGTTTTTTCTTAGTTTTTTCTGCCCAGATTCATTAGTCCCTTGTCCAGAATCTTCACCTAAGCTTGTTCCTGCTCTTAGCTTTCATCAATTGGGTGTTTTGAGTCTCTTTTTGAGAAATTCTTGATTTGATTTCCATTGGTCATTACTTGGCGGTTCGTCTCAGTCTTTTCACAATTTTGCATCTTTTTGCTAATCGCTAAATTGTGTATGAGTGTTAATCGCCTTTGAGTGTTTTTATTTGATCTTTGGAACTCTCACCCAATTTTCTCAACTTGCACTTGATTGGTTCTTAGATCACATTAGAATCATCTTGTGTTTGAGAATTCTCTTGCATAGATCACATTTGCATAATTAGAGTTCTCAGTTTCAGAATACGAATGAAAAATGTGCATAGATTACATTTGCATACTTTTCATGTGAATTGTGCATAGATTACAATTGCATAGTTTACATTCTGAAAAATCAATCGTAGATTTAGATCAGCTTTCTTTGATTTGAATTTACACAAAAATTAAAAATAAAAATTGGTTTGGAATTGATTTGCATTAGTTTTTCTTGATGAAATTAGTGCATTAGAGAATTTGTTAAATTTTCTCTTAATGATCAATTTTTTGCATTGTTGGAAGTGAATGGAAACTCTCTCCTTACTTTAGTTAGGATTCATCGAATTGAAAGGATTGCATTATCATATTCGATTGCATTCAGTTGAGTCGGGTCATAACACCATTGGTTTCATCTCCATTTACCCATTTGAGTAATAACAGCCTTAATAACACAGCGCTTAATTAAAATTCATCTAGTAATTTTTACATTTCTAGGGCTCTGAAACACCAACATAGCTTAGGCTAGGGTCTTGGAGTAGGTGAGTACTTAACTCTCCAAGACTACAAAACCAAACAGATAGTTTATCTTGAGTAGAATAAATCCAATTGTTTCAATTGCACTCTGGGAAAGCTCCTCTTAAAGGAGAAGCACGAGCTCGTGTCTGAACCAGTGAGGGGATCATTCCCCCCTCGTTGGGAACGACGCCAGACAGTACGTATTACAAACGGTAAACCTCGGATTAACCATTGTCGAGGAGCCAGGGGTCACTTATCGGTAAACCTTGGATTGTTGTCAAGGAGCCGGTAAGGGGATTGAGCTTGCTACTCTGCCCTTGCGTGCTGTCGGAGTTTAGACTGTTCCCCCAGGTGTATTTGTTACTTTTGGTAACCTTAGTGACCATAATCTTTAGGGTTCTACCGAGGTGACGGTGGAGGGAAGGTCCCACTGTACCTGGAGCAGACGTCGGTTATACTCACTTGGATTTTCCGGGGGGTTCGCTTCACTTCGAGACGGTTAAAGTGGAGGAACTTGGTCCGGTCTATTCATTAAGCAGGTTGCCGGGGTAACTGTTCCACCCACCACTTCTGTACTGAATTCGGCGATGTTGGGCTTCATCACCAACTAGTGTTTTTGGTCCGGAAGGCTACTGTTTGTGTATGGTTTGACTCCTAGATTTGATAGCGCGTGTTAATTTGTTTGTTTTTACTTTTAGAGACCATAGGTGTGAATTGTGAATTTTAATTGTTAGGTGTGAATTGTGAATTGTTAATTTTAGTTTTAAATTTTTAATAAAATTCACAGAAGTTGAATATAATGGCAAATGTTCCGGAATTTATCAACCTAGGGACCCCTCCTAATGAGAATCCTAGTACTTTTCCTTACTTTGGAAATGTTGGTCCTCCTTATATGGCTACTTTGTCATTACCTGGATTTACAATAGGTTTACCGATATGGTTATTTTCAACTTCGTTGGCCCAAAATACTCCAATTGTTCCATCTCAACCGGATGCTTCACCTCAACAGAGTTCACCATCTCAACATCACCAACCTTCTGTTGACCCTTTACCTTCTTTGCCTAATTTTTCTTCCTCCATTTCTTCCTCTTCGCCTGGTAAAAGCCTTGATGTTAGTAACCAGGAGGCTAAGAAGAAGAAGAAAGGGAAGAAGAAGAAGAAGAAGAAGAAGCAAGATAAGAAAGAAGTCAACCAACCAACCATGGCTGTAAGTGTTAGTTGTGTTGAGGAAAATTCCGACATGCATCGTAAACCCAAATACCCTTGCAGGCTTTGTAAGGGTGACCACTTCCTTGTCAATTGTCCTGGTATTCCAAAGGTCTTGGAAGTATGGTCAGAAAAATCCCATCAACTTTCCGTTGATCCATCAACCAGTGATAGTCAGGTTCCTGGGAAAAAAGGTAAAGTTAGGTTTCCTTGTAAGTTATGCAAAGGGAGTCATCAAACTCACATTTTCCCTCACATGGATGAAGCCTCAACATTATTGGAAAACCTTACTGTTCCACAGCAAGAATTTCCAACTGGTTACCGTAAACTTTCTCCCAACCTACCGTCAACTGACGGAGTGATTGATTCAAATTCAAATACAGTCGGTCACACTCTCCCATTGGAGAGTGAAACTCATGTCACTCAGGTTGATGATCCATTAGTTGATCAAGTGGTCGATTCAATTTCACATTCGGTCGATCCCACTTTCCATTTAGAGAGTGAACTTCATGCCGCTCAGGTTCTTCTTGTTACATCAGATTCTTCTATGCCAGGGGGCATTGAGCCTGTTTCTACAGAACCCCCTCCAAGTACTGAGGTCTTTTCCTTTGATTGGAATAGACTGACAGAACCTCGTCTTCCTTCCTCCATCCCTTTCCAAATCATTGTCAAGGCTGGTGGTAGGGACATACATCGTACTCAGGTAGATGAAGGTGCTTCTGTTAGTATTTTATCCTCAGCTGTTTGGAAAGCTTTGGGTTCCCCTCAGCTTGCGCCTATTACGCAGAATCTGAAAGCTTTTAACAGAACAATTAGTGAACCTTTAGGGATCCTTCCTAAGTTTTCTATTACCTTGGAAGGTAAAACTGTTTGTGTTGATCTTATGGTAGTTCGAGGTCCCTTGGATTTCAATTTACTCCTTGGGCGAGACTATGTTTATGCAATGAAAGCTGTCGTATCGACACTCTTTCGCGTGATGTCTTTCCCTCACAATGACAGTATTGTGACTGTAGACCAGCTTTCGTTCCCTAGTACTACCAATAATATGACACCCCTAAATGTTCCTGATTCTAAAGTGGTATCTACCCTGCCACGGGTTAATTATGTGGCAACCGGTCCCATTTCAGTTACCGATGTAAGTGAGCCTCTCACTGTTTGCTCATCTTCCTTTGATTTAGCTCCGGTAATTGACATGGAAAACTCTATGGGATTACTTGAACACGATGTTCTTATCCCTTTTGAGTCCCTTGACATGTGTTCCTTCCCAAGAAGTTTTCTTCCTTCAGATGAAGACTTCTTGGAAGCCATGATCAAGGTGTGTCCATTGACATGTCTTTCCTCCAGTTGGAAGCCATGATCAATGTTACGAGGATAGTTTTTTCCTGTATCAACCTCGTTAAAAAATGAAATAGGCTAGCATGAGGACAGTTCTTTTACTGAGTCAACCTCATTAAAAAATGAATCAGCTAGTTTTTAGGTCAGGTAGATTGTAGAAAGTAGGATTGTGAGGAAAGTTCCTTTTACTGTGTCAACCTCATTAAAAAATGAATCAGTGTGTGCGAGGATAGTTTTTTCTTGTATCAACCTCGTTAAAAAATGAAACAAGGAGTGTGAGGAAAGTTCCTTTTACTGTGTTAACCTCGTTAAAAAATGAATCAGTGTGTACGAGGATAGTTTTTTCTTGTATCAACCTCGTTAAAAAATGAAACAGGTTGTCATGAGGACAGTTCTTTTACTGAGTCAACCTCATTAAAAAATGAATCAGCTAGTTTTTAGGTCATATAGATAGTTAGAAAGTAGGATTGTGAGGAAAGTTCCTGTTACTGAGTCAACCTCGTTAAAAAATGAATCAGGTATGAGGATAGTTCCTGTTACTGAGTCACCCTCGTTAAAAAATGAATCAGGTATGAGGATAGTTCTTTTCTTGTGTCAACCTCCTTAAAAATGAAACAACTCCCTTTTCAAGTTAAATATTGAAAGTAAACCTTCATTTCATCCAGCCGGTTGAATGGAATGAAGCCTGGGGGGCATGTACCTCGCTTTGCATCATTATGCTGGGGGCATGCGAACTTTTTGAGCATAGTTCCTTGTCTTGTGTCAAGCTCGTTAAAAAATGAAACAAGGGTAGGTTAAGTAGGTAGATTGTAGAGCGTAGTTCCTTGTCTTGTGTCAAGCTCATTAAAAAATGAAACAAGGATTTTAGAGCATAGTTCCTTGTCTTGTGTCAAGCTCGTTAAAAAATGAATCAAGGTTTTTACAGTAGAGTTTTCTGTTAGGTAGATTGTAGAAAGTAGTTATGAGCATAGTTCCTCGTCTTGTGTCAAGCTCACTAAAAAATGAAACACCTCCTGCAATTCTTTCCAAGATCTTGAAAGTAAAGCTTCATTCCATCCACCTCATTGAATGCAATGAAGCTTGGGGGGCATGTACCTAGTTTTGCGTCATTATGCTGGGGGCATGCGAACTTGAAGCAAGCATAGTTTTTCGTTTCAAGCTTGCGTAAACATGAAACCGAATCCGAGCATAGTTCTTTTCCTGTGTCAAGCTCGTTAAAAAATGAAACAAATCCTCCTCTACTTGAGTCGAGAGATTGACTAGATCTCGTAAATGTTAAGTTGTATATTTAGGTTAGTTGTTTCGGTGTTTTGCATAATTTTCTTACAGTTTTAGGTCAAAGTCTTTTAGATGATCTCGTCACTAAACCTTCATTTCATCCCAATGGTTGAATGAAATGAAGCTAGGGGGGCATGCACTCTAGCAGTTACGCTTAGGGGGCATCAAGCACAGTTTTATCTCTGTTTCAAGCTTGTGTAAAAATGAAACTAATTTGAAGCATAGTTTTTATCTGTTTCAAGCTTTTGTAAAAATGAAACCTATCTCGAGTCAATTTCAGTTATTTTCAAGACTCGTTAAACTCATGAAAATCCCGAGATTATTTTGCTATTTTTCATTCTCGTAAAACAAATGAAAATGCCGAGTTCTTTCCGTATTTTCCTGCTCGTAAATTAAATTGAAAGTCGGCCATATGAGTACATTTTTATCATTTTTTCGAACTCACTAAAACTTACGAAAAAGTGAAAACCATGAGTACATTTTTATCCCTTTTTCGAACTCGTTAAAACTTACGAAAAAGTGAAACCTTGGAGTTCTCTTTTAAACCCTTTTCAGACTCTTAAAACATGAAAAGATTGTCGAGCGTTTCTTTTACACTCGTTAAAACGGAATTAAAAGACGGTCCCCTTTTAGCTCTTTTCTGACCGCAAAATCAGGAAAAGATTGCCGGGTTTTTGTCGTTTCAAACTCAATAAGGAAATAAAACGACGTGTCCTTGATCGCTTTTTACTTTTCAGGTCAACGACACTATTATGAAAGTACTCCTTGGTTGCAAGATCAAGCGGTTCCCCCAGGTATTATTTTATACTTTTTCGGGCTTGAGGGACACAAATATACGAAAAAGTTCAACGTGGAGTCTCCTTTTGTTTTTTCAGACTCTCTAAAATTGAAAAACGCCGAGTTTCTCCTATACTGGGCTCGTTAAACTTTTACAGTAAAGGACCTGTTCAATTACAAACAGGAACGAACCACTCCTTCCTAGGGTTCGAATTTAAACTAGGTTGGACTCGTCCGAAGGATGAGCTTATAATCAAGCATATGTTATCCTCCTCAAGCTTGTTAAAAATAAAGAGGTACTTGCCAGAAATGGTGGGGGAAAAGAGAGAAGAATGAACCTGTTTGTCACCTTTTGTCTCAGAAGAAACTTTATTACCGCTCTTGAACACGACACTTTTCATTCACCTGGGTTGGGAAATCTTTTACCTCACAGTTGACCAAATCACTTTGAAAGTCTTTAACCGGGTTTCAGGGATTAACTTTGAGTTATTCGTCACCAAGCCATCTGTTGTGTCGTTATGTGTTCAAGAGGTCTGCAAGCAAAACTTTCATCTGCAAAATACTTGTCATCCATTTGACCATCCCTGAGTCAGTCCTTACAGCAACATTTCTTCAACTTGAACAATGATTTCGTGTTGCGGGCTTGCCTGCAACGGGTTGCTTTCTATCGACATCGACACATTATCTAGAAAGATGACTTAGGAATCGACAGTACCTTGAAGTCTGCATGCATCAATGGCAGGTTTCTCGCCTTTGACGTCAGTTTACATCATTGACTTTCGATCAAAGGATTCCGTGAAGTGTTCGACATCAAAACATCTATTCACATTTCACGGGTTGTGCTTGGTACTTTGAGAACCATTGACATTACTGGTGGTTTCTCTCACGCTTGTTAACAGTTTACATCATTGACTGGTAATCAAGTGGTTTCTATCATGTTCGACATCGAATCATTTAATCACATGGCTAGAATCGTACCAATTCGGGAAGTAGAAGTGAAGACCCTGGATCTAGTTTCTACCATCCAGGCTGCGAGGAGTTTTGTATTCATTATCTATGTAGACTAATCATAAACAGATGGCTGCGTCCATACTGTGTCTACAAAAGTCTATAAAAATGATGTACTGCAAGATCATTCCTGTATCAGAATAGTTAGTCCATTAGTTAAAGTTTTGAATCTGAGTATGGGAATGCCTACCTCAGTGATGATATAATCTTATCCATGTATTTTGTGTTGAAAATTGCAGGTTCCAACCAGGCCATCCACAAGGCAATCCTTGAAATGATAAAGCGCTTCACCCTTCCTAGAATTACAAAACCCTATTCTATTCCAGGCTTCGCACTTTAGGGGGCAATCTGTTACACTAAAAAATGTCACCTTGACTACTTACAGTTAGTATGGCTCAAATCAACAGTCATGCTACCCTCTTAGGCAAGTCTCATGCCTCTGTTATCCATCTCAAACTCAAAGAAGAGAGAAAGTCTTGTAAAAACTATGTTTATCTCTGGGGTCGCAGGTTCTCTCTAGCCTTACCTGCGGGGACGCTGACCTTGTTCACAAAATATGCGTCCATGGACGCTCTGTATGTTAAGGGACAGGTGCGTCCCTTTGTAAAAGGCAAAATGCGCGAGTTTTATCTTTAAAAAGTTACTTGTGGTTACTTCTAGAACATTCTAGAGGTCGGTTTGATGAAATGGATGCGCCTCCAGTTGGTTCATGTATCTCTATTAAGGGGGAACTTATCCCATCAATAAGGGAGCTATCCCACCCAAAGAGGGGGATGATCCCATTGATAGTGGACCTGAATAACCTCTTTACAGCACTATAAATAAAGGCATTGAGCCAGAAGGAGAGGAGGTTGGAGCTATACATTTTCTTTGGGTAAATGCTGCAGGAATTAGGACTCCCATTTAGAACCTTGTGAGGAGAGATTGTCTTTGCTTGATTCTACTTGGAAGTGGGTGAGCTTTGTCAAAGTAGAGGAAAACCCTTGATGGACCCTGGGAGGAACTTGCACAACACCAAGGCCAAGTTGTAAGAGTTTCTTTGTTTCGTTATTAATACAAACTGGTTTATTTTTCTCAATAGCTTGTGTTAATGAGTTATTTCATGTGTTCCTTGGTCTGCATGTTAAATATATGTTTTATTATATGAAATGCAAGTGCTTGGTAATTGTTTGATTGTTTGTGGTTGCAGGAATTGACTTGAAGGAGGAGCTCATCCGGATCGGCAAGGACGGACTACAACAACCGCGTTTTGGAATAAGGTAAGCCTAAACACTTGTAGTTTTCATGTTTTAAAAGGTATATTTAGAGAAAGATCACTCCATTTTGTCTTGTTTGTCATTAGAACGTCTTAGACTTCTAGGAAGGTCAGTCGTGTCCGCACCCTTGACTGATTCCGTGTGACAGAATGTCCTTACTAAGGTTTTCTATTGCCTTTAGGTAATTGGACTTAATATAGGTTGTGCACTCCTTTGTTTTTAGGTATTATAGGTAGTCATAGTCCACCATGATGATGTTTGTCTTTTGATTTGGAAACAATGGTTAGTGCTAAGGTTCTGGGTTGAACTCTGGGTGGTAAACCACAACTTTCATCAAGCAAAGTTACAAGATGGATTACTTGGCATCAAGTGAGACAAGTTTTCTCCTTAATTTTATTTATTTTTTACATATTTTTTTGAGACTAAGGTGAATGCAAAAAAAAATATGTAAAATCTTAGATTACTGTCATATGGTATTTTTAAAGGCTTGTGAAATTCTATTCTCTGGCAAGAAAAACAATATATGAAAGGAATAAGAATTAAAAAAATACACAGAAATATGTAGTTTTAGATCTCTAGTTTAAGTGATAAAATTTGAAAAGAATAGTTGTATAATTCATTGTTCTCTATTCTAGCTATTTTTTTATTGTTTATGGATTAACATGTTATATTTTTTATTTTCATCAATGCTATTAATTTCTCTTTTGGCTAGATAATTTAGGGCCTTCCTATCTAAAGTTTTCCGATGAAAGTTAGAGCTGAAGGAAATTGTGAAAATGAGTGTCCCCAAATAGTGGAGATGACAATGTTCGATTACTTTGTGAATACAAAACAAACTCCTTTAGTTTATTTAGGTGATGTTTTGTGCTTAGATGTAAGTAGGAAAAAACAACCCAACTATCTTCCAGTAGAGGTGAGTATGATAATATTCTATGTATTATGCAATGGTCGTTTAAAAAAAACACAATTGCACTAAATCTTTAGGTGCCAATATATGCCTAGTGAAGGCTTGAAATTGTGAAATTTCTAGGTGCCCATATATACCATTTCCATGGAAAACGGTAATCAAATTATATGGTTGACCTTTATAGAAGGAGTGGATTAAAAAAACACCAAGTCACTAGCCATTCCACACTAGAAGAGTTGCTTTAAAAGGACATGGGAATGAGATTTAACCCAATCATCTATGCAAGCATTACAAACCAATTTTTATCTAGTCTCTCTAGGTGCTAAAACATGTTGAATAACTACATCAAAGCTAAGCTACAATTGAACCTTGCCTAACAATGAAGAACTTGTTGCTTCCCACTATATAATCCAACCCCTTTAAATATTAAATTGACAAAGATATAATGTAATTTATTAAACTTATAAATGAATGTCATAAGACCATTTAATAATACCTCGATAAATGAAATCACACATAAAATATAAATATAAATCATCACTTTTTTATTGAAATAAATATTACAAACATACAATAATATTGAACTAGTGATCAATGACAAGGATTTTGTTGCCATGAACCAAGATCGTTATTATGTTCAAACAAAGATATACATGAGTAATATGATAGAGATAATAAAAATTAATCTTCCAGGGAAAAGAACTACTTAGACATGGAGATGTGCTTTAATCCACTTATCTATACACAGGCCACAAGACAAGTCCACATGTTGGATAGATACATCAAAAGTAAGACTTCATGAAAATTGAACCTTGCATTACAATTTAAACTCCAAGTTAAACTCCTTTCTTCCATCTATGAATTTCCACTGAAAACAAAGATTAACCATAGGTAAAATCACACATAAATATAAATATAAATCGTCACATTTTATTAAAATAAATAATCATCAAATATTAATAAGAGACAATAATATTGACTGGATAATCAATCTAAAGGATTTGGTTGCCAAATACATAAAATTCAATAGTTCACACCATGTACAATAATGTGAGCATTAATGACAACCCAAATACAGATAATAATAACAGAAAAGCCTCAAAATACCTCAAATAGATTCATGCATCGAAATAACATCCATACCAGCCATAATGAATACATCATCACTATATACACCAATCCACACATTACACATGCAATCCCTTCATTATTAGGATGATCCTATTACATATACATTTACATATTCCATAGTAAGGCCGAGAATGCAAAATATGTTCATTTAAGGCCTCAAAATGACTCTTGATGTTTTTGACTTGAAATTTTCCAAACTAGCACTGCTGGAAAAAATAGTCTTGTACATTGATTCCTCCACTTTTTCTACTTTGAAAGCATCAAGATGGATGAAAAATAAGATACTCATCCAATCCAGATCATACACCCCCATTTTGGGAGGATTTTGGTCCCCAAAAGCATCTGCTGAATGAGTTGAGTATATTTGATGAAAACATGACTAAACTGAGAGGGCCTATTCAGCTGTGAGCGAGCCTATTCAGTAACCCAACAGAGTCACCTCAAGGAGATGCAAGCATTGCTTCATTGCCAACAGACCTGTTTAATACCACGATGAAGTTGTTTGCAACACCTCATTGTGGAGGAAGCCTTTTTCTTCTTCAACCTTTATTTTATTTCCTTAAAGGTATGGTTGAAGCATTTATTGAATATTTGTAGTACGGGTGGAAGAGGCATCGCGACTTATTGAGAACAAGAGAGGTTGTTCGTTGTTTAAATGATTTAAAATATAACTGAAGTTAACATGTGCATTTTGAAGTTTTCTCCTCTCCCTTTTTACTTCGTATATTCAAGATATCGAAACACCATTAAATACAAGGCTTTGTCGGAATGAAGATCGTAATAAAGATATGGGCTTTGTTAGGTCCCTATAATACTAGTGTATTCCCTTATTATTATTGTCATTGTAACCCTTAGGGTACCAACCTTGTCTTCTCAAGGCACCAACCTTGTTTTTAGGAGCACCAACTCACAGGACACCAATCCTTCCAATTCTGAGGCACCGACCCCAAGGGCTCCAACCTTATCTTGTCAGGGCGCCAACCTTGTTTGTTTGAGGCTCCAACCTTCAGGGCACCAACCCTCTGGGCTCCAACACATTGCTATATTTTGTCTAGATATGTTTGATAGTAATTCTCTGCTCCCAACATCTTCTTCACTGAATTCTGTCTATCTACACCTTCACTACTACATCAATGGCAACCTGTCTTCATATGAAGGAGTCTTCACAACTCTTCATATTGCCCAAACAGAGTCTGCAAAGTTACCTCATGATGATTTCAAATAGGCATGATGATCTCCAATAATGTTTCCAAGAGTTGTTGAAGCTTTCCAACAAGATATTTATTCTAAGCCTCAACGTATGCACAAAAGGAATTCTCTATTTTCAAGCCTCTGTTCTTTACTATTGAGGTAACTGTTTCAAGCGTGACTACTTCTCACTATTCTTACTATCGCGATCTCTTACTTCCTAGAACAAGACTCACAGATACTTTAATGTCGGTGTTGGCTATTGCTCCCTTCAAACGATGTCAGATGAAGCTTTATTTTTCCCCTTCACAGAATTTTTCTTCAGGTTGCGTTATGTACTTGATTTATTAATCACAGGTCTGAGCCTTTCAAACATTAACCCAATCAACAGAATTGCCGCATCCTTCGGCTTCCTCCTGTCCTGCTGGACGTTCAGTTTCCTCCTGTCTTGCTGGACGTTTGGCTTCCTTCTGTCTTGCTGGACCTTTGCCTTCCTTTTGCCCTACTGGACCTTCAGCTTCCTTCTATCCTGATGGACCTACAAATTACTTCTGTCCTTCTACTTACATCTCTCTCACTCGATCTTCGGCTTCTTTTGTATCTTCATCGTCTGCCAGACCTTTGGCTTCTTGACCTTTCGACTTCTTCTTTCATTCGCTTGACCTTCCAGATTCCTCCGTTCCTTCAAGTTCACGAGTTTTGAACTGTTACCTCTTCTCTATGATAGATGCCCGAGATACATTACCCATATGGAGGTCTCACATGCCACATCATCACCTTTAATTGTGATCGAAAATTCATGAAAAAACGAAGTTATTGCTTTAATCCTGCAAACGAATGCTGGTCCCATGTGAATGCACATGACCGGACCCCAAATAAAATAAACTTGTGTCCATAAACTTCTCGGGTCCACTCAGTCCCAAGTCTTATTGGATTAATTCTCCACTGTTGATCTCATCATTAATCCGATGGTTGCTGATCCACCCAATCAACAAACCCAATAGCCGATACTACATCATTTGATCAAGGCATGCTAGATCCAATGGTTCACAACGATATCGGTCGGGGAACATTCACGACGCTTAACTGCCCTTACGGAGCCGATAAGGATTATAAATCCTTGATCTATAAAAGTTTGAGTTCGTTTTGAGATTAATGTTTGATCACTTTATGACCCAATATCCATTGGGTATATGAGGTCATCAAATCTACGGCCTACGGGTCTTCAACTAGTACATGGTTTAAAAAACAGGCCTAACCCCCAGCGTTGACTGTGACATAAGTGTTTGAAAATGAGATCGACGACTAGGATTTAGCGTGGGCCTTCAGCCACGATCAAACATCCGTACACTTCTAACCTCTGCTCTTTCGATAATTGTTGCTCCTTTGACCCCTCTTCACTCTTCCGCTCTTCCGATAGTTGTTGCTCATATGGCTTATCTTCCTGTGACCTTCGATAACTCTATTTATGCTCCTCCAGTGTTTTCTTCATATCGTTTCTTCTTGGGCATATATTACATGTGCTACTTCTGATATGGCTCCTCTGGTGTTTTCTTCTTTTATCCTCTGATATCATTGTTGCTCTTCGTTCTTCTTATAACACTTACCCTTGGGCATATATGATAACCTGCTTCCTTGATGGCTTCTGATGAACTCTTCCTCTTATTCTTTGGCTTCTTGCTCCTATTGCTTTACTGGATCTACTGCGTCATTTGTTGTTCAATTGACCTCTTGCATCATTTGTTGTTCAATTGAGCTCCTGTCGTTGAATTGCTGTTCAATTGACCTCGCGTCATTTGTTGTTCAATTTCTGTTCAATTGACCTCCTGCTATTCAATCCACTTGGGTCCTCCATCTCATCATATCATCATATATCAAACTTTCATCACTATGAGAATTATGACCAATGGGAATCAATGGGCAATCATGTATCAAACAATTTGTAATCACAAACACTGCTATATTGAAATCAATGACAACCTGGATTAACATGCTCATTTTATGTAATGTAAAGGATGTTTCCCCCTTGAAGAGACTACTTTTCAAGTCGTTGATCTATCTCTTTCTTCTATTTTTGTGAGCTTGTTGCATAACAATTGGTATGAGAGCCTTGGATTCTAGCGTTTCGCTACTTCAAACAAGTCATCGTGGAATTTTTTCTATACATTTTGTTTCTAAAAAGCTTCAGAAGCTGAAATCAAAACCCATTTAAACCCAAATCACGACAAACCTCGTGACCGAATTTCAGATCTTGTCTCGCTATAGTTTCAAAGATATAAACTGAGGAAGTTAGTCTATTTAGAGGCTCCTAAATTCGATCTCAAACATGTCAGCGTGGGAAAATCGTCATAACTTTCTCTTTGACCATCAGATTCCAATTTTGTAAGAAGTGACAGAAAGAGGACATACTGTAGTTTGTTGGGTATCATTTTCGGAGACGAAGGTAGAAATTGTGACATGTGGCATGTCGTACAAGTTCGCTCTATTGAGGTAGTATATTATTCATTTTTTCTTTATCAAGATACACTGTCCATTCATTTTTCAAATTATTGGCATGAACCATCCCTTCATATATCTCATTATTGGACATTATTGGTCGAGTTCGAGTAGATCAGAGTTTGAGACTTTTTTTCTGGGCCTTGCGGAATCCACAGAAACAAAACTCTCTGACCGTGTTCAAGTAAGTTAAAGTTAAACCACAATGTTGTCAAGAAACTGTGTCTCCTTACCTTTTTGTACTAAATGAATATTTTCTTAGCTGATATTTATACTCATGTCACTTGGCGCAGATACCAAAAACCATTCATGAGCCGACATTGGTGATTATCTGGTTGATTTTAAATGTAAATTAAAATAATGCTTACAACCCAAAGTAAAGCGGTTTCCTGCCACCTATTTCTCCCAGGAGAAGCATTCTGTTGTCATTATTACTCTTTTATTTGAGGAGAAACATTCCATCATCATTATTAACGAATCACAAACCCTAACATCCACCAAATATATCTATGAAAGTATAGTGAATTAAAATATTAAATTTTAACCAAATTTTTCTTGATATTTCTTCTAAATATGCCAAAAATTTTACCATTTGAAGTATCATAGAAAAAAATGTAATGAAAATGTAAAAGTGATTCATCCAAAGTATAAAAACCTTACGATTATATGCTCTCATACCAAATGTTATAAGCCAAATACATAAAATTCAATAGTTCACACGATGTACAACAATGTGAGCATCAATGACAACTCAAATATAGATAATAATAACATAAATGCCTCAAAATACCTCAAATAGATTCATACATTGAAATAACATCCATACCATCCATAATGAATAAATCATCTCTATATACAACGATCCACACATTACACCTACAATCCCTTCATTATTAAGATGATCCTATTACATATACATTTATATATTCCATAGTAAGGCCGAGAATGCAAAATATGTTCATTTAAGGCCTCAAAATGACTCTTGATGTTTTTGACTTGAAATTTTCCAAACTAGGATTGCTGGAAAAAATAGTCTTGTGGATTGATTCCTCCACTTTTTCTACTTTGAAAGCATCAAGATGGATGAAAAAGAAGATACTCATCCAATCCAGATCATACACCCATATTTTGGGAGGATTTTGGTCCCCAAAATCATCTATTGAATGAGGTGAGTATATTTTGATGAAAACTTGACTAAACTGAGAGGGCGGGGGTGACTCAGTTTCATACATTCATGGACATTGTTAGCACTTGAAATTTCACCTCAGGCTGAGAAAGGTAAACCTCAAGGGTACATCAAACCATTCAGCCTCGTAGCTAGCCCTACGGGGCAGGAGAAGGCTCTCTCCGGTCAATCTCGGTAGATCTTCAATGGGATGAGATGACCAACAAGGTAACACTGATATTAGGCTAGTAAACTGATTAAAAAGGTTGATTTGGGGTTTTTTTGGTTTTTGGTGGCAATTTGAGGAATTGCAATTTTGGGTGCAGGGATTTGACACAGTTTTTGCAGGGGGTTCCTTGGGGAGAGGTAGGAGACCGTATTGATGCCTTTGATTGAGATGGATGATTAGGAATGAAAGATGAGGAGCTAAAGAGAGCAAACAATGACTTTGAATTCCCTTTAGACAGTAGAAAACATTGAAATTAAACAAATTTAAAAGCAGAGCATGGCTAGCATGAATTCATACTTTAACACTTCATTTGTTTAATGTGCAGCAGTAAAGAAAGGAAATGAATCACATAACAAAGCTTAAAATAACATTGAGAAACACACCATAAACACATGAGTCCACAAGAATCCCAAAGATGACTGCAAAACCCTGGTCTTCCTTAGCCAAAAATTGCAGAGATACAGTGAAAATATACAATGATAGCTTCTCCCTCAAGAGTCCAACCATGAAAATGAGCAAGAAAGTACATAATATAGATGATCTAACCTCTTTCCCTGCCTCAATGGGTCGAGCTCACTATCCTAGGAGCTGTTTCAACCACTTCTAAACTAAGCACTACAAACTAGGCAGTCAAAACAACTTGCCTCTATAAACTTGGAAACCAATTCATACATCACATATTTACCCATTACATGAATGAATCTTCTAGAAGAGTTACAAAAGGGTAAAAGTGTCTTAGAGTTACAAAAATTACATCAAATATAATCATCTTCAACCCCAAAAAGTCAAACCAAGACAAACTGTGCTTTTTCGAGCTGTACAGGTCAATTCTGGCAAAATTTGCTCAACGGGTCGCGCCCCCCTGCTCAACGGGTCGCACCTATTTGGAGCTCTGTTTGAGGCACTTTCAGGTGTCAGAATTGGATGCAGGATAGCTCGTTGGAAATTTCTGTGAGTCTACTTTCTAACCCAACCGGAATTTTTGAATTTGGAGGTCATTTGCTTTGTCAAAACGTAATTCTCCCAAGACTGGTTTCTGCAACTCAAAAAAGGGGCAGAAAGTCAAATTTTGCATGTATTTTGACCTTCTGGAGGCCCAAAACTCCATAAAAACTCAAGTCCATCCATATGCATATGTAACATTGCATGAAAAATCTAGAAATGCTGAGTTTTTTCAAAAAGGAGCTGCCATGACAAAGGGTCTCACCGGGGGTGAGACCCGTTGAAGAGCCAAAACCTGTAAATTACCAAAAAATGCCAAAATTACCCAAAATTCTCAAAATTTTTTGGGATTTGAGCTGTGGCTAGGCTATTGAGTGCCATGATCTTTGAGTGAAGCCTCAACCAAGATACGGAGTGGATTGGTCTTCTTTTTCCTTTTTTGTGCCTTGGCCAACCGCCTTGGATCCGGCGATTGTAATTTTGACATTTCTCTAAAACCATGACACCTGTGAAAAAAGTGAAGGAGGTTTTTCTTCTTTGGCATGTTGTGGACAAAAACCTCTCTCCGGTTTCCAAAATTCATCTTTTATTTCTCTGGAACATCATTTGAGTGCGAGTTGTCCCGATGTGTGAAACAAGGAATTTTGTCAAAATGGAGCGAAATGAAGGGGATAAGGGGCTTCTAAATTCTTGGGAAAATTTTGGGGAGTAGGGAGGGATGTTAGGAAGTAGGGGAAAGTGGAATCTCAGAGATTGAGTGAAGGGAAGGGGTCCAAAAGGGAAAAACACAGGCCAAACCTAGAAAATTGCCAGGTTGTAGCTAGAAACTAGGGTTTGTGCAAAAATGAGGAATTTGGCGGATCTAAGGGATGGGAACAGTTTGGTAAGGTACTTTAATGATAGGGGAAGGTGTATGAACATTAGGAAACAAGTTTTGCCGATGATTTGACCGTCCAAGGGAAATTAGCTTTCAAAACCCTAGGAGAGGGAAATGACCTTACCTAGGCACAACTGAAGCATGAACAAGGTGTAAAATGACTCATTAGACACTGAGATGATAATGAAAACCCTAGGAATGATGATAGACTCAGCTGAATGATGACATGGACTGACATTTGGACAACTTTGATAAGAGTGAAAGCAAACCCTAGACCTAATGCCTAGTGACCAAATTTTGCTTGAAAATTCTTTGAAATGACAAAATTTGACCTTGACACTCTGAGACCACTTTGTAAGAGCATATTTGATCACTGGAGGAAGGCTGGAAAGACTGAAACTAACATTGGCTCCAATGGGGATGGTAGCTCCTTGGAGGTGCCAAGAGCCGCAGACCTTTGGGAGAGTAGACCAGTGCTTTCATCCATTGGGCAATGGAGTCAAAAACTCAAGCTGAAATGCATGACTAAAAACTGATGAATTGACAACACAAATTGACTCTCACTCAACTAAAAATAGACTCGATACTTAAACACAACCGACAAACTAGAAATGATGCTCAAAGGGAGCTTATTCATCAAAAACTACTCTAACAGTTTCAATCATCACCTCATCAAGTGAAATGAAACAACCAATGTAACCAAGTAAGTGTCCCATCTGCTGTTCGAATTCTCCACAGATGCTTGCTTATGAACAACAAGAGAGAACTACTGAAAGGCAACTCCCATGACAACTTAGAAACAGACCCATTGAATGATATGGCTTCTCTATCCACCTCCAAAAACACTGCATAAGGATCTTGAAATTCAAGCACGCTGGAACCTAGCTCATCGAATGGATTACTTCTCTTTTCCTCATACCATGAATGCAAACTTTGATCTGAGCCTTGTGATGAGACCTCTGCTGAAAATGACAAAGAAACCGGCTGTCAGATCAAATTCATATCAGCACATGTTTAAAGCTCACATGTGGTCAATGGAGAAATACTTTGACTGCAAACCTCATCCAAAACATCAGCTATTGGATCATGAAAAACTTGAAAAGACTGTTGCAATGTATCCATTGAAAATGTATGACATCCTTCTAGCTGTTCATCTTGTTCTTGAGAGATTTTATGAGAATTCTGCCTTATAAACTGAAATGCTTCAAAACAAAAGGGTATAGAATCTTCCTGTATCATCAAATCATGTATTTCGGCTGCCACAGCTTCATCTGTAATCTGCCCTTCAATTTCATTTGGTGGCTCCAAATCTGATGCTACAGGCTGCTCAAGAATTTTGTTATCTGTCTCATCCTCAACATTAACACTAAAAGATTGCTGATTTGAGATAGGTTTTTCATTTGAAGATTTACTATGCAATCTACCCTTCAAAAATTGAAATTATTCAAAACAGAATGGTATGGAGTCACCTTGAATCATTAAATCATGTGTGTCCACTTCCAAGTCTTCAGCTGCAACTTGACAATCAATGGCTTTCGGGGGTTGCAAATCTGAATATGTAAAGTCTTGAACAAAATTTTCATTGCTCTCAAGATGGTTCAAATCAAGACTTGTTGACAGTTGATTTCTAATTTCATGGAAGTTGTCTTTAATGAACTGACATGAATCAAAACAAAAAGGTAAAGATCCTTCACTTACTTCAAAATTTGCTGCACTTTCCTCGTCACTGTCATAGCTGATATGTGATGGCTGAACATTGTATTCAAGCTTCTGAAAATGAACTTCTTCCTCCCACAAACTAGCTGTTGATTTGTCTGTAAGATTAGCTTCTTTTTGGAGAACATAATCATCATCATACTGATCATACTGAGGCAAATCATCGGTATAAAACATATCATCAAGCATGCAGGTCATATCAACAATTATTTCTTCTCCAAGATGATCTACAAAACAATCATTATCAGTGCTATGACAACTAGGATGGGAAACAAAATGTTTTGGATCAGCAACTTGTTCTTCTTCAATCAGCGAGTCATGAGCTTGAACATCATAAGAATTTCTTGTGTTGATCTTGTCCATCATCTTTTCCACGGAACTTACCAAAATGTCAAGCTTTACCTCTAGAGATGTCGATTTTTCCGGATCTATGTTTTTCATCTCTTCTTCTTTCAACCTTGCCCTTCGGATCAGCAGATGAGCCTCTACATTTACTGCACTGTTCTGCATCTCGTGAAGTGTTGCAATATCCCTTTCTCTCAGCTGAAACTCCATCTCCGGATCAAAGGCACCCGGATAGTACAAGATAGCAGATTTAGGAGTAGGCCTTATATCAACTGGCATCGAATAATAAACTTTTTTAAATCTGGCTAAAAACTGTTGTACTGTCTCCCCTGGAAATATTTTCAGCTGGTTATACTCTTCTACAATCAAGAAAAGGTTCTGCCCGATCATCCACCTGTCGAGAAAAACTTTGACGAACTGTTGGAAATCTGAGATGCTCGCATCAGGCAGGGTTTTGAACCAACTCTTCACTTTGGCTTGCAAAGAAAGAGCAAAAAGCCTAATACTAACATCTTCATCATCAACTTCAAAAAGATCTAGAAAATTCTCAAAATTCTGCACATGTTGCTCAGCGTTGACATTCTTACTTTCACCGTCAAAGCTTGGCAAGTATAGATCATAGTTTTTGGGGAAAGCATGAAGAACGGAAGGTAAAACAAGAGGTTTATACCGATCTGGAATTTACAAGGTATAGGGGTATGTACAGCAGGTATGGGTTCATCACAAAATTCGGAAAAAGGATCTTGATCAAGCTTGAAAGCATGAAAATCTTTGGTATTCACAATCTTCAAAGGGAAAGAATCAACTGCAGGCCTGGGATCTTTTCTCAAATACAATATACTTTGCAAAGCCTTCTTAACATTCTTGGGAAAAGAGGAGAAATAATTTAGAACAAAGAACAAAATATCTTGGATGAAATTCCAACTTGAGTACCTGATCTGTCCATGTTGTCCTTTCATGTTTCTGCTGGTCAGGATCATCCTCCAGTGGAGTCTTTGGATCTGATCTCGAAAATAATTTAGAGTCGCCAAGTGAATGATTTCAGCCTTTCAAGTGTCTGATCGTTGTCCACCATCAACCATCAGATCTGAACTTGATACATGTACTGGGGTAAAATGCAAATGAAGTGCTCGTATTCACAAGCTCACGGAGATTGACTAAAGCAGCGTTTATCTACTTGCGCTGATGCAAAGCAAGAGCGTTTTCGAAGGCTACCTGGCGTAACTTCAGGCTCCGTCTAAGACTTATGAAACAAACACATCAATCCACAAACAACTTTGCTCTCCCCAGTATGGTCGCCAGTATGTTAGCGCTTGAAATTTCACCTCAGGCTGAGAAAGGTAAACCTCAAGGCTACATCAAACCATTCAGCCTCGTAGCTAGCCCTACGGGGCAGGAGAAGGCTCTCTCCGGTCAATCTCGGTAGATCTTCAATGGGATGAGATGACCAACAAGGTAACACTGATATTAGGCTAGTAAACTGATTAAAAAGGTTGATTTGGGGTTTTTTGGGTTTTTGGTGGCAAATTGAGGAATTGCAATTTTGGGTGCGGGGATTTGACACAGTTTCTGTAGGGGGTTCCTTGGGGCGAGGTAGGAGACCGTATTGATGCCTTTGATTGAGATGGATGATTAGGAATGAAAGATGAGGAGCTAAAGAGAGCAAACAATGACTTTGAATTCCCTTTAGACAGTAGAAAACATTGAAATTAAACAAATTTAAAAGTAGAGCATGGCTAGCATGAATTCATACTTTAACACTTCATTTGTTTAATGTGCAGCAGTAAAGAAAGGAAATGAATCACATAACAAAGCTTACAAGAACATTGAGAAACACACCATCAACACATGAGTCCACAAGAATCCCAAAGATGACTGCAAAACCCTGGTCTTCCTTAGCCAAAAATTGCAGAGATACAGTGAAAATATACAATGATAGCTTCTCCCTCAAGAGTCCAACCATGAAAATGAGCAAGAAAGTACATAATATAGATGATCTAACCTCTTTCCCTGCCTCCATGGGTCGAGCTCGCTATCCTAGGATCTATTTCAACCACTTCTAAACTAAGCACTACAAACTAGGCAGTCAAAACAACTTGCCTCTATAAACTTGGAAACCAATTCATACATCACATATTTACCCATTACATGAATGAATCTTATAGAAGAGTTACAAAAGGGTAAAAGTGTCTTAGAGTTACAAAAATTACATCAAAGATAATCATCTTCAACCCCAAAAAGTCAAACCAAGTCAAACTGTGCTTTTCCGAGCTGTACAGGTCAATTCTGGCAAAATCTGCTCAACGGGTCGCGCCCCCCTGCTCAACGGGTCGCACCTATTTGGAGCTCTGTTTGAGGCACTTGCAGGTGTCAGAATTGGATGCAGGATAGCTCGTTGGAAATTTCTATGAGTCTACTTTCTAACCCAACCGGAATTTTTGAATTTGGAGGTCATTTGCTTTGTCAAAACGTAATTCTCCCAAGACTGGTTTCTGCAACTCAAAAAAGGGGCAAAAAGTCAAATTTTGCATGTATTTTGACCTTCTGGAGGCCCAAAAATCCATAAAAACTCAAGTCCATCCATAGGCATATGTAAGCTTGCATGAAAAATCTAGAAATGCTGAGTTTTTTCAAAAAGGAGCTGCCATGACAAAGGGTCTCACCGGGGGTGAGACCCGTTGAAGAGCCAAAACCTGTAAATTACCAAAAAATGCCAAAATTACCCAAAATTCTCAAAAATTTTTGGGATTTGAGCTGTGGCTAGGCTATTGAGTGCCATGATCTTTGAGTGAAGCCTCAGCCAATATACGGAGTGGATTGGTCTTCTTTTTCCTTTTTTGTGCCTTGGCCAACCGCCTTGGATCCAGCGATTGTAATTTTGACATTTCTCTAAAACCATGACACCTGTGAAAAATGTGAAGGAGGTTTTTCTTCTTTGGCATGTTTTGGACAAAAACCTCTCTCCGTTTTCCAAAATTCATCTTTTATTTCTCTGGAACATCATTTGAGTGCGAGTTGTCCCGATGTGTGAAACAAGGAATTTTGTCTAAATGGAGCGAAATGAAGGGGATAAGGGGCTTCTAAATTCTTGGGAAAATTTTGGGGAGTAGGGAGGGATGTTAGGAAGTAGGGTAAAGTGGAATCTCAGAGATTGAGTGAAGGGAAGGGGTCCAAAAGGGCAAAACACAGGCCAAACCTAGAAAATTTCCAGGTTGTAGCTAGAAACTAGTGTTTGTGCAAAAATGAGGAATTTGGCGGATCTAAGGGATGGGAACTGTTTGGTAAGGTACATTAAGGATAGGGGAAGGTGTATGAACATCAGGAAACAAGTTTTGCCGATGATTTGACCGTCCAAGGTAAATTAGCTTTCAAAACCCTAGGAGAGGGAAATGACCTTACCTAGGCACAACTGAAGCATGAACAAGGTGTAAAATGACTCATTAGACACTGAGATGATAATGAAAACCCTATGAATGATGATAGACTCAGCTGAATGATGACATGGACTGACATTTGGACAACTTTGAGAAGAGTGAAAGCAAACCCTAGACCTAATGCCTAGTGACCAAATTTTGCTTGAAAACTCTTTGAAATGACAAAATTTGACCTTGACACTCTGAGACCACTTTGTAAGAGCATATTTGATCACTGGAGGAAGGCTGGAAATACTAACACTAACAGACATCAAAATTATTTTCTTTTAGTTGATTGTCTGAAAAATTCAATGACCATATTAAAACAGAATTAGCAATAGATTTAATATGCGAACATCAAGTAATAAGTTAACCTAAACATCACTTATCTCGATTAAAGGAATAACCTCTTCTATTTTTTTCTTAGCTTGAAACATATCAACATAAGTCTAGTCACACCTCAATTGTTTTGTTAGGGGAGAAATATGACAAGTATACCAAGCTTTTGATAATATGGGTTAAACACATTCCCTCATGTTAGTCGAGTAACCCAAGAGAGTCAGATCAAGGAGATGCAAGCATTGCTTCATTGCCAGAAGACCTATTTAATACCACGATGAAGTTGTTTGCATCACCTCATTGTCGAGGAAGCCTTTCTATTCTTTAACCTTTATTTTATTTCCTTAAAGGTATGCTCGAAGCATTTATTGAATATTTGTAGTACGGGTGGAAGAGGCTTCGTTACTTATTGAGAACAAGAGAGGTTGTTCCTTGTTTAAGCGACTTAAAATATAACTAAAGTTAACATGTGCATTTTGAAGTTTTCTCCTCTCCCATTTTTACTTCATATATTCAAGATATCGAAACACCATTACATACAATGCTTTGTCAGAATGAAGATCCTAATAAAGATATGGGCTTTGTTAGGTCCCCATAATACTAGCGTATTCCCTTATTATTATTGTCATTGCAACCCTTACTGTTATTGTTGTGCCCATAACCTCCGCTCTTTCGATAGCTGTTGCTCCTGTGATCACTCTTCACTCTTCTGCTCTCCCGATAGCGGTTGCTCCTATGGCTTATCTCCTGTGACCTCTGATAACTCTATTTATGCTCCTCCACTATTTTCTTCATATTGGTTCTTCTTGGGCATATATTACATGTGATACTTCCAATATGGCTCCTCCGATGTTTTCTTCTTTTCTCCTCTGATATCGTTGTTGCTCTTCATTCTTCTGATAACACTTACCCTTGGGCATATGTGATAACTTGCTTCCTTGATGGCTTCTGATGAACTCTTCCTCTTATTCTTTGGCTTCTTGCTCATATTGCTTTACTGGATCTACTGTGTCATTTGTTGTTCAATTATTGTTCAATTGACCTCCTACGCCATTTGTTGTTCAATTGTTGTACAATTGACCTCCTGTTGTTCAATCCACTTGGGTCCTCCATCTCATCATATCATCATATATCAAACTTTCATCACTATGAGAATTATGACCAATGGGCATCAATGGGCAATCATGTATCAAAGAATTTGTAATCAGAAACACTTCTATATTGACATCAATGACAACCTAGATTAACATGTTCATTTTATGTAATGTAAAGGATGTTTCCCCCTCGAAGGGACTACTTTTCAAGTTGTTGATCTATCTCTTTCTTCTATTTTTGTGAGCTTGTTGCGCAAAAATTTGTATGAGAGCTTTGGATTCTAGGGTTTCGCTGCTTCAAATAGGTCATCGTGGAATTTTTGCTATACATTTTGTTTCTAAAAAGCTTCAGAAGCTGAAATAAAAACCCATTTGATCCAAAATCATGATAAACCTCATGACCGAATTTCAGATCTTGTCTCGCCATAGTTTAAAAGATATGAAATGAGGAAGATAGTTTTTTTAGAGGCTCCTAAATTCGATCTCAAACATGTCAGCATGGGAAAATTGTCATAACTTTCTCTTTGACCATCAGATTCCAATTTTGTAAGAAGTTACAGAAAGAGGACAAACTCTAGTTTGTTGGGTATCATTTTTGGAGACGATAGTAGAAATCATGACATGTGGCACGTCATACAAATTCACTCTATTGAGGTAGTCTATTATTCATTTTTTCTATATCAAGATACATTGTCCATTCATTTTTCAAATTATTGGCATGAACCATCCCTTCCTTTTGCCAGTTAATTAACAATCTTCAAGAGGCTTCTACATTGTTGGTTGATATTTTTTCCATATTCCAGTGCTTCCATGGTAACATGACTCTATGGATATGGAAGCAATATTTATTCTTGATTGTATTATTCGGCCATGATAATGGGAACAAATTCCAGAAATAATAGTGTCTTGCTTAGGGGAGTAAATTTAAATTTAGGTTATGGTGCCAAATTGTGTTCGAAAAACATCCTTGTAAAAAGGTGCCCTCTATATATTTAGTTTCCCAAATAGAGAATTATTTCATAAAATGCTTATTTGGTATTCTTTATTCATTCATGAATTACCTAATTATTTGGAAAAATCGTTTCTAAAGAAACTGTGTTAAGGAAATCTATGTAAATATTATTCATGTAGATTTGTACAATTGATTCCACCATATTTGAAGCTATGGAATTGTAATGAATGTGAAATGACTAGACGTTAGTCTTTATATATCTCCATGTGGTTCATTGTTTTAGACGTTAGCCTTTATATATCTCCATGTGGTTCATTGTTTTAGACGTTAGCCTTTATATATCTCCATGTGATTCATTGTTTTGATATTTGTATGCGATTTTGTTTTAAAGTTGTTCTTTTCGGGAGGGGTATATGTGTTGAAGATATTTCCACCAATGTGATGTTGCATTTTGATCCATAGTCTATAACGTAGTTATCCTTTAATTCTCATTTTATTCGTGAAAAACTGGTTTTTCATAAAAGATTTTTTTCTTACAATGGTCCTATGCAAAATTTTCTTCATGGTTTCTCCACCATTTTACAACTTTCAATCCAAAAATCATGCAAAGTCATGTTAACTCTTGTACCAAAATCAAATTGCAGGCAAAAACCACTGCATGCAAACTAGTTTCCTTTTTCGGTAAGGCATGTTTTGTGGAAAATTTAATCTTTAAAGAGGAAAGAAATTTAAGTAGATAGAGGTAAGACGTAGATCATATCCAGGCAAAGGAGAGGAGGAAGTGAGTACATCAAGGAGCCCAAGTTAACTTCAGGCCCCTAGTCACTTAGCTAAGTAATTATTTGGAACAATGGTTTATGAAGAAACTCTGTTAAGGATATCTATTAAGGTAGATTTGTACAACTCATTCCAACATATTTGAAGCTCTGGAATTGTAAAGAATGTGAAAGGACTAGATGTTAGACTATATATATCTCCACACGATTCATTGTTTTGATATTTGTATGAGATTTTGTTTTAAATTTGTTCTTTTCAGGAGGGGGTATATGCTTTGAAGATATTTCTACCCACTATGATGTTGCATTTTGATCCACATTCCATAAGGTATTTATCCTTTGAAGTTGAAATCCCATCATAGTTCCACTAAAAAAATGACAATAAAAGCAATGCAAATGCACAAAATGAGTGTCATTTCCCTCACTTCTTTCTCTAAAATCAAATTTTGCTTCTCTCTTTTCTCTACATCCAAATTATATGATTCTCTATGTCTCTTTCTTTCTTAACACCTCGAGGCAATGCCAAGAGCCTATAATTCTACCTAGAATGGAGTTATCTATCTCATATATGGATGGGTGTGTAAAGCTACCATCAATGTGAATAAAATGAGTGCTTCTCAAGTGGTGGCATTCACTTTGGAGACATCCTTGCATGATTCCCAAAAAGATATCCCATAAGAGCTCCTCCCTACCTAATAACATTTCACTCCACCCTGAAAAAAGGTTGGTTAGTTTTCTCATGCATGTTAAGTCTTGGATTGAGGCTCATCACTATGAAACTCATGGAATTCAAGCAGTACAGGCCTTACAAAATGAAATCTATTTTAATTTAACATGCAATGTGAAACAAACCATAGTCATTGGGGGCTTTAGAGTGTGTGATTCTATGAAAAATTATCAAGTATGGTTTTAATCATATACTAGAATCAAGTTATGTGAAATTGAATGTCCTTACTAAGGTTTTCTATTGCCGTTAGGCAATTTGACTTAATATAGGTTGTGCACTCCTTTGTTTTTGGGTATGATAGGTAGTCATAGTTCACCACGATGATGTTTGTCTTTTGATTTGGAAACAATGCTTAGTGCTAAGGTTCTACGATGAACTCTGGGTGGTAAACCACAACTTTCATCAAGGCAAGTTACAAGAGGGATTACTTGGCACCAAGTGAGATGAGTTTTCTCCTCAATTTTATTTATTTTTACATATTTTTTTGAGACTAAGGCAAATGCAACAAAAAATATGTAAAATCTTAGATTATTGTCATATGGTATTTTTAAAGGCTTGTGAAATTCTATTATCTGGCAAGAAAAACAATATGTGAAAGGAATAAGAATTAAAAAATACACAGAAATATGCAGTTTTAGATCTCTAGTTTAAGTGATAAAATCTACAAGGAATAGTTGTATAATTCCTTGTGCTCTATTCTAGCTATTTTTTTATTGTTTATGGATTAACATGTTATATTTGTTATTTTCCTCAATGCTATTAGTTTCTCTTTTGGCTAGATAACTTAGGGCCTTCCTATCTGAAGTTTTCCAATGAAAGTTAGAGCTAAAGGAAAATGTGAAAATGAGCCTCCCCAAATAGTGGAGATGACAATGTTTGATTACTTTGTGAATAGAAAACAAACTCCTTTAGTTTACTCAGGTGAAGTTTTGTGCTTAGATGTAAGTAGGAAAAAACATCCCAATTATCTTCCAGTAGAGGTGAGTATGATACTATTCTATGTATTATGCAATGGTCGTTTAAAACAAACACAATTACACTAAAACCTTTAGGTGCCAATATATGCCTAGTGAAGGCTTGAAATTGTGAGATTTCTAGGTGCCCATATATACCATTTCCATGGAAAAAGGTAATTAAATTATATGGTTGACCTTTATAGAAGGAGTGGATTAAAAAAACACCAAGTCACTAGTCATTCTACACTGGAATAGTTGCTTTAAAAGGACACAAGAATGAGATTTAATCCAATTATCTATGCAAGCATTACAAACCAATTTTTATCTAGTCTCTCTAGGTGCTAAAACATGCTGAATAACTACATCAAAGCTAAGCCAGAATTGAACCTTGCCTAACTATGAAGAACTTTTTGCTTCCCACTATAAAATCCAACCCCTTTAAACATTAAATTGACAAAGATATAATGTAATCTATTAAACTTATACATGAATGTCATAAGACCATTTAATATAACCTCGATAAATGAAATCACACATAACATATAAATATAAATCATCACATTTTTATTAAAATAGATATTACAACATACAATAATATTGAACTAGTAATCAATCACAAGGATTTGGGTGCCCTGAACCAAGATCCTTATTATGTTCAAACAAAGATATACATGAATAATATGATAGAGATAATAAAAATTAATCTTCCAGGGAAAACACATACTTAGACATGGAGATGTGCTTTAATCCACTTATCTATACACAGGCCACAAGACAAGTCCACATGTTGGATAGATACATCAAAAGTAACATTTCATGAAAATTGAACCTTGCATTGCAATTTAAACTCCAAGTTAAACTCTTTGCTTCCAGCTATGAATTTCCACTGAAAACAAAGATTAACCCTAGGTAAAATCACACATTAAATATAAATATAAATCATCGCATTTTATTAAAATAAATAATCATCAAATATTAATAAGAGACAATAATATTGACTGTATAATCAATCTAAAGGGTTTGGTTGCCACAAACGTCGAAGATCCTTATTTTTGCTGGAACCAACAGAGATATGGAAAAATATGAGAAAAATTAATCCGAGTCCAGCGACCCTCTTGCTCTACTTAATAATAAGTTGCAGTTGATTCTAATAATAATTGCTTCTTCATGCACACCCTACTCGTGCATTAATCCGACTATCATCGAGCTGCAGTAGTAGGACCACAACATTCCTCACTTTCTCCTCACTTGCAAACCATTGTTCGTTGGCATTAATAGAATTCCAATCGAAGTGACGTAAAAGAATAGTTGCCTCGGCTTCAGAGATAACCAATAAAGTGGAAACGCTTTTGGTAGCATTATTCTGACGCTCACGGATGTCGTTCAGACTTAAAACCATATATTTCGTACGTCTTTTATTGTCATCATGACGGTTGCGTGCTATTCCCACCATGCTTTCATATCTCAATTCTTCATATTCATCAACCCTTTCATTTTCCCTTTCATTGCTTTTGCTGTCATATATCTCATTATCATCGTACAATGCCATATTGGTGGAGATCGAGTAGACCAGAGTCTGAGAATTTTTATTTTCGCAGCCTCGCTGAATCGACAGAAACAAAACGCTCTGCTTGTTTCACTTTTTTGTAAAAAATCAATCTTTGCTTAACTGATATTTATAGTGATGTCCCTTAGAGTATGTACCAAAAAATATTGAAGAGCCAACTTTGGTCATTATCTGCCTACTTTTAAATGTAATTTAAAATAATGCTATTCTGTTGTCATTATTACTTTCTCTTAGAAGAAGCGTTCCGTTTATTACCGATGGTATATGAGTTTCACACAAGACCATTCTTATTGTTGAATTGAGGCTTCTGTGATCCAGAATAAGCATACGATAGAGGTTTATGTGTAAATGACATCATCAATCATTTGTCAACCCCTATTATTTGTCCATAAATGGTTGATGATGTGATTTACGGAAACCCCTATCATATACCATGTTAGCCTCCTATCGCAATAGGTGTTCACATTTCATGATTGATAATTGAAAGTGCCAAATATGTCATCTTTTCATGGTGCAAGGTTCCATATTTCCATAAAGAGGCCAAAGAAGAGGCCATGAAAGTGTGCCAGTCTAAATGCCACTGCTGTATTCCAAATTTTGATGAGTTAATCCATTTTGATGAGTTTTTCAGTTAAGGGAAGTCCAAACAGCTTAATCTTGGCTTCCCTAGGTTTCAATTTCTTGTTGTAGAATATAGAGAATGAATATATGTCCAAACAGCTTAATCTTGGCAGATTTGTAGATAGGTAGAGAAACAAGGGTGCTCAACAGCTTAATCTGAGCCCCTGGATGATATAAGGGTACGTTTAGATAGGAGGGTAGTCAAAAGAAAAAAGGATAATCAGGGTCTGCAAGTCTAAGTGCACCCATGAAAAAAGAAGAAAAAATGCTAGGCAAGTAGGCTGGGTAAGTAGTTTTGTGGTTGCAGAATAAAGCTATGTGATCCATTTCATGTTTTTTAATGCTATAACTATTCAGATCACAGGTATTAGGCAATTTCCTTTGGAGGAGCTCAAGCGAGGCATGTCTAATTCCCCTTTCTTCTAAATTTCAAAATTTCTTACTAACACCCTTGAAGGACCTTGGGATCTGTCCAACCAGCCCTGTTATCACTTCATCTTTGTAAAAATCCAAGTCAATCTTTGACTCTCTTCAGTGAAAAGAAGCCACATTTCTTGTGTAAAAATCATGTCTCCACAGTCCATTCACTTCCTAAGTCTAAGTTTCAGCTCACAAACTTAGCCTCTCCCCTACACTTCACCTCACAAATTCATATTAACTCCTAACTCTACTATCGAGCTCCCTATATCATTTCCTTATCCCCTATTATACAAAAAAACTATATAAAATCCCAAAAATATTACATATCCCACCCTATAGCACTATAGCTATGTACATACAGTTCTGGGAAATAATAGTCCACCTGGAACTATTATGAACCCATTGGTGTCATAACTCTGGGATTGGTCTAAACCTCTGGTTAGGCTAATAACCTATATCCACCCCTTTACCCTTAAAACCTCACTATCCTACCTTTCGCGCACATAAAACCCCCAAACTATGCATTAACCTAAGGTTTTCAACCCCCGTCGCGTATTTTTGTTTAAATAAAACGAGTGAGTCTCGTCCCTAACCTCCCACTCCCTCGCCTACCCCGCCAGCCGTCTTATGGACAGCACCCCAGATCAACGGTGGGCGGGTGTTTTCATATACCGATCTGCCGGAGGTTAACGTCCGAGGGATGGGCAGTTTCCCTACCATACCCCCGCCATGTGTCAACCTCCCAGTGTGTTCAGAGACCCCTCCCCCAATACCACCTACGCAGAAAAGCGGTGTGGGAGAAAACCGGATGCCACCTCCATCGAATGACATCAGCGCCACATCTTCATCACGTCATCAACCTGTGTCGGCCTCCTGCCACCGTGTCTTGTGCCACGTCATTTCCACGTCACTGCCACATCACCCTGCTGACGTCACCTTTCCACGTCACGCCATACTGGGACCCATGCTGACGTCATCACCAAAAAGGGCACGAAGCGTGAAATTTGTGGCGAAGGATGCCCGGAATGAAAAACCGAGGCAGTTTTTGATGCGCGATTAGCACTTAATCACGCATCGCTAAGAAAAATAGGCCAAAATGGAAGCCCTCTCATGGCTCGGCTACCAGCATGCTCGAAACTCGCAAATTGACAAGAATTTCTTCACACAGGATTCAGAAAAGGGGCAAAAACAGTTCTTAAGGCAACAGAGGGCCAGACAACAACCATGAAATGTCGATGGGATAGTTTAAAGCATTCAGACGAAAACAAGGAGCCCAGGTTCAGTGAAAGTGTATCAGAGGAAGCGGCAAAGACTATCAGTCAAATTTTTGGTGGAAATCCATATTTCCAAAGCAGGCAAACATTAAGAGGCCCCCATCAAAGTCAATAAAGAAGTATTGGGCCATCAAAGCTCACCAGATCAAAGTTAATGCATAAGGCCGCCTAAGGGTGGCGTTGCAGAAATCAAAGCACAGTTATGGCCAAATGCCAGCACAGGGTGCTAAGGACATCATAGTTACTCATTTTTTGAGGCAACTGCCCCCAGAGCAGCATTAGATAGATATTTTGGAATTTATTTCAAGTATATGTTAGGTTCAAGACACTTATTGCATCAGATTTGTCTCGGATCTGATTATTGTAGATATTTTGCTTATAAAAACCACCCTAATTTACTATTTAGGGGGTTGGTTGGTTGATTCAGTCCACTAGAGACACGCTTTGTATGTTTGATGATTTCTTTAATCAAAGACTGCTAATATTTTGGAAGATGGACTGTCTGTTGTGTTGTTAATGTGTTGAAGAGTGAATTATGGAATTCTTGTGCTGCAACATGACTCAATAATTGTTTCCTACCTCTGTTTTTCTTTGATATATGCTCATATCATACATATGTCACCATCTAAAAGAGCAAGAAAAATGAATAGCTTAGACTTGGTTTAACTGCACTCTAATATCAATTTCTGTTGTTTCTTTATGTTTTCCTCTGAATTGGTAATGAATATGAATTCCCTTTGGCTCATATTCCCCCTAATTCACCCATGTTTGACAGTTATCTAGGGATTCTTTTCTGCCCCTAGATAGAGCTCATTCACCTTCCCTCTGTTAAGCTGAAAGAGAGATTCTTAATTGCCTCTCATTCCTTAGCCTTCAATCCATCTCCATTTAGCTTGAAAGTTGTTTCATATGTAGCTATCTTGCTCCATTTTCCTCTTGTGACCAAGAAAACGCACCAGCAGTCCTACTCCTTGACTCCATGCCCAATGGTTTGAAACTCTCATACTATACCTACCTCTCTACTTAGAAGCATCATCCTTCCCACCAAAACTCAAACAAAAACCCTTGAAATCAATAACTAGCCTAAAATCGTCATCAACAAAGATAAATCATAAAGACAGAGCCCTCTCTGATTGCAGGTAGGCTAGGACCCGCAGTCCAAAGATTGGTTAGTGGTTACCTCGGCCGTATCCCTTAAGGAGCCAAGGGACAGCCTGAGTAATAACATAATGGTGACTCAATTGGGGACCAATGAATTTTGTAATTGCTGTATATTCCTTAAAACTACAGATGAAGCCTGAATGTTAGCCAGGGAGCCTTTGAAACTGTTCTTGGTTTACATTTATAGGAGTAAATAAAAGTTGCTTCAGTCAATCTTCATGCTAGTTTTAAGTTGTTGATAGCTATTCCAAAATTTTATCAGTTCCTTTTTAATTCTAAAAACATTCACAGAAAATACCAAAACAGGTTCAGAATCTGGCTTCCAAAAGGAACTCACGTTATACAAGGTAAAATCTAGACCCAAATCCCCTAGCTACTTTTGAAAATCCCAATTTAATCCCAAGGAACCTTAGGAAGCTAGAGCGAAGAGAAGATTTTGCTGATTCTAGTCCTGAAACAGCCCAGCCAAGCTGTGTTCAAACCCCTGTCAAAGTTTTATTTCATTCAACCCCTACTTCCCCTAGTTCATCATCCACCTCTCAAAGCACTCCTTCCACACCTCCATTCACTGCACATACTCCCATTACCACTATTATTACCGTTGTTCCAGTCATTCCATTTATCCCTGCTGTTCCACTTATCCCTGTGAATATGGCGAATAGATATGCTCCGTTACAATTGCCTGCTAATCCAGGGGCTATGCCTCAGGATTACCAAACTAAAATCACATACTTTGATGGTACTGGTTCTTGCACAACCCTTCAGCATACCAAGAAAATGCAAGACTATTTTGAGAACTACGAGATAAATGATGATAGCGTGAGAATGAATATTTTTCTCCAAAGCTTAACAGGAGATGTAAGGCCCTGGTTTAGAAGCCTTGCTGCAAATTCCATAGCTAACCCAGAGGCCCTTTACCAAACATTTCTTAACAGATGGGAGAAAAAAAAAGATCCCTTGCACATATTATCTGAATATGACACCATCAAAAGAGGCCCTCAAGAGTCTGTCTTAGACTATTGTGCGAGATTTAATAATGTTTATAATGCAATACCACAAAACTTAAGACCTCCACCTGATCTTGCTTTGTATAAATTCCCTGATGGTTTTGATACTGAAATGGCTTATCAGTTAAGGGAAAGAGCCCCTCAAAGCCTAGCAGACATGCAAGATGTTGCTTTCAGTGTAGAGACAAATCTGATTGCCAAAAGAAATAGAGCTAGAACTGAGAGAAGAACCACCTTTAAGGAAGAACCCTTAGCCTTAGACCAAAAGATGGATGCTATTATCAGTGGCATGCACAAGCTGGGAGATAGAGTGGAAATCATTGAAAGGAAATCTACATGGGAAGGACAATAGCCCAATACCATAAGGAACCCAAATTTCAGGAAAAATCAGAACAAAAATGCTAGTAGGTCTAGTCCAGACCATGATATAAGTCCTCCTTTCCAAGAGAACTACACAGAAGCATCCACATCTAGTGAGCAGACAAAAGACACTCACATGAATTTGATGGATCTAAAGGGTGAGCAACAAATTTTCCTAACCCAAGAAGATCAAGATGACCATGAGATAAATCAATTTCGGACTAAGTCAGACAAGTCTTTTGATTTTAAGCAAGGTTATGATTCAACTCTTTATGAGGTCCACAAACAGTATAAGCTGAGGAAAAGAACCATAGATGTGCCTGATAAGGTTAAACCAAGTGATATCAAACAGCCTAAGAAGTTCAAAGAAAAGGTTGCCCTCATAGAAACTGCTGATAAAACAGTACCAAATCCAAAGGATGTCACCATAGAGGATGTCACAGACATGCAGCCCTCTAATGATCACCCTCTGCCACCTTCTTCCTCAAAAGAAGATTTGAACAACTCTCCTAAAAACCTTTCCAAATCAGAAATAGTTCAAGAAATCAATGAAGAACAAGAGAAAACCGCTGAAAGTGCAATTGAAAAGGGAAAATCTGCCAGTCACAATACTAAATCACAGTCAGAAAAACCTTTTGATTTAGAGGCAGAAATAGGTAAACTGAAGATATCCATCCCTTTATCTGAACTTGCCAAACATGATATCTATAGGCAGCAAATCAAAAGATCGCTGCAAATGCCAGAAAATAGGGATGATGTGAATGTATTAGATGATCAACCTAAGCTCCTTTTCAGTCCAGAAGTCAATGTTAAATCGGGACATGGAGCTATGTTACCATTCTATGTCAGTTTTCACATTCATGATAAAGTATTTCATAATGCTATGTTTGACTCAGGTGCCTCACACAACCTTATGCCCAAAGCTGTAATGGAGAAGCTAAACCTCGATGTTATAAGACCTTACAAAGACTTATTCTCCTTTGACTCAAGTCAGGTCAAGTGTTTAGGCTTAATCAAAGACTTATGTGTATCCTTAGTCCAATACCCAAACAAGACAATCCTCATGGATGTGGTGGTTGCTGACATTCCACCAAAGTATGGCATGCTATTGTCAAGATCTTGGGGAGCAAAACTCCAAGGATCTCTCCAACTAGACCTCTCGTATGCCACTATATCTGTCTTTGGGCAACCAAAGAGACTATATAGAGAAACACTGATGAAGTATGTGGTAAGTAGTGAGGAAAAGCCCCAAAACTTCCTTATCTATTCAATCCAGTCTGATATGGATTATTTTATTGTATTTAATGATGAAACAAGTCCTCCCACTGGTGACAAGTCGTCGGCTTTAGAACTGGATACACACATCAATGAAGAATCGGTTGCCCATACTGATGAAACTATCAAAACAATCAAGGCAACCAGCATACAAGAAGAACCTCCCCAAATAAAAAATTCAAATCTGCCCACTGCAAGAATGACTGAAACTCTTAATACTAACCACAAGCAAGAAATCACATGGTATTTAGAGTTTGACGGCTTTGTTAACAAGTTAGGAGCAGGGGCAGGTGTATGGATTCAAAATACACACAACAATCATGCAGAAGGCCATGCCTACAGACTAAACTTCAAATGTACCAACAACATGGCAGAGTATGAGGCTCTCCTTTTAGGCCTTAGACTCCTCAAAGCTCTAGGAGCTGCAAAAGTATCCATACTAGGTGACTCCAATTTAGTCATACAAAAAATGAAAGGAAACTTTGTTACTAATGACAACAGGATGAGGGGCTATAGGACTACTACCGCTAATATACTCAATGCATTCCCTGAATCCAAGTTTGCCAAGATTTCAAGAAATCATAACATTCATGCACACACCCTAGCCACTTTTGCTAGTACATGCAAGCTTCCCTTTGAGCCAAATCACCATTTCACTGCTGAGATAAAACATAGGCCTGTTGTCCCAAATAATGTTAAAGATTGGCAAGTGTTCGAAAATGATGCCCAGATTAACAATTTCCTCACTCTTGAGCATGAGTTTTCAAATATTAACATTGAAATGGATGCTATGACGGATGAACAACATAAAACAAATGAAAATCAGCAGCCTCTAACAGCTGTAACAGCCAAACAAATGATAAACCCAACTATTTTTGACAATGGAAACATAGAAGAGCTGAAACAGATGTATCTGGAGGAAATAGCCAAAACAGAGGCCGAGATCGTTGATCTAAAAGATAACTTTCTCCTTGCTTGCCTCACTTCGTTAGAAGATATTTTTGATGCAAATGATGTTCCCAAAAAGCCAAAAATGCAACCCTTAAATGGTACTATAGAAGAACACAACATTAGGACAGCAGAGAAGCCCAAAATGATCAAACTATCTCAATCTTTGCCACCCGATCAAAAGCCCAAATACGTTGATTTGTTTAAAGAATTCCAAGATGTATTTTCTTGGAGTTATGAGGACTGGAAGTCCTATGACACCTCAGTGATCCAACACACCATTCCCTTAAAACCAAATCAAAAGCCCTTCAAACAGAAACTAAGGAGAATCAATCATGTGCTTCTCCCTTTGATTGAAAAGGAAGTGAAAAGAATGTTTGAAGCAGGTATCATAGCACCCATCAGATTTTCTGAATGGGTATCCAATCTTGTTCCCACAAGAAAGAAGACAGGTGAGATTAGGCTATGTGTAGATCTAAGAAATTTAAACCAAGTCCCCCAAAAGGACCACTACCCATTGCCAAAAATGGACCACATCCTACAAAGACTAGTGGGGTCATCTAGAATCTCTTTGCTAGATGGCTTTTCAGGTTTTAATCAAATACTGGTTCACCTGGATGACCAAGACAAGACAGCCTTTACCACATAGTGGGGAACATTTAAATATGTGAAGATGCCTTTCGGACTTAAAAACGCTGGTGCTACCTTTCAAAGGGCCATGGACATTGTATTTGCCAAGGAAATCCATGATTTCTTGGTTGTCTATCTTTATGACCTTACCCCTTTCTCCAAATCTGATCAAGAGCACCTTAAACACCTAACGCAAATATTCATGACATGTAGGAAATACGACATTTCCTTGAACCCCAAGAAGTCTCTCTTTGGCCTTGAAGAAGGTAAATTACTAGGCCATATCATCTTAAAAGATGGGATTAGAATTGATCCTGAAAGAATTCAAGCCATCCTTCAAATCCCATTTCCAAGAAACATAAAAGAGTTTCAAGCATTCCTTGGAAAGATCAATTTCCTAAGGAGATTTATCCCAAATCTAGCTGAGCTGATAAGACTGTTAAGCAACATGTTAAAAAAGGATGCCAAGGTAAAATGGTCTCTTGAAACCAAGCAAGCCTTTGAGAGTATCAAAACTGCCTTAACCAAAGCCCCAGTCCTCACAAGTCCTCAATTTGATAAGGATTTCATCATTTTTTCATTTGCATCTGAACACACCATAACTGTTGTCCTTTTGCAAAAGGATGATCAAGGAGCCGAAAATCCAATTGCATTTTTCATCCGAGCCTTAAGAGATGCCCCTTTGAAATACCAAATCATGGAGAAGTAGGCCTATGCCCTTGTTAAAGCAATCAAAGATTTCCGAGTTTACATTTTATATTCACATGTGATTTCCTATGTCCCAAAGAGGGGTTAGAAGGCAAAAGAGGCAAGTGGATTTCTAACATCCTTGAGTATGACATAGAAATAAAACCAACCAAGCTCATAAAGGGACAAGGTTTAGCCAAACTAATGTCTAAAACAAACTTTCAAGCCTTAGACATTAACCAACTGGACAATGAACAGGAGCTGGCAACTCCACAGATCAGTGAAACCTTTTTGCAATCCCCATGGTATGCTGATATATGTTTTGTTTTGTTAAACTTGCTTGCTCCCCTAGGATTGTCCAGAACCAAGAAAATATTTTTAAAGATGAAAGCTTCCAAGTTTGTATCTTAGATGGTGCATTATTTTGGAAAAATCATGAAGGCATATTGCTCAATTGTTTAACCATGAATGAAACTAACAATGTCATGAAAGAATTCCATGCAGGAAACTGTGGAGGACATCTATATTGGAAGTCCACTGCTGATAAAATTTTAAGGGTTGGTTTCTATTGGCCCTCTTTGTTTGCAGATGTAAAGAAGTTTGCTATCTCATGTCATAAATGACAAGGCAAAAGAAAGCTGTTACCTTTGCCTCTTAAGCCCATCTCAACCGAGAAGCCTTTTCAACAATGGGGTCTTGACTTCATTAGAGAAATCCACCCCTCTTCCTCAGGCCAGCATAAGTGGATTCTAACAGCCACCAATTATTTCACTAAATGGACTGAAGCCATCCCATGTAGACAGGCCAATGACTCCATCATTTTCCAATTCCTTGAGACCAACATCCTTTCTAGATTTGGCTGCCCTGAGAAGATCATTACTGACAACGCCACTGCCTTCAAATCCAAAAAGATGATCAATTTTTGACATAAATTTCACATTACCTTGGGCCACTCCATAGCCTATTACCCTCAAGGTAATGGCTTGGCCGAATCATCCAACAAAAGCCTCATCAACATCATAAAGAAAGTGCTAGAAGAAAACAAGAAGAACTGGCATAGAAAGCTCACAAATGCCCTATGGGCAGACAAACTTTCAACAAAGAAATCCATTGGGATGAGCCCTTATGAGCTGGTGTATGGCATGGAGGCCAGATTTCCATCTTCCTTGGGCATTCCTACCATCAAGCTGTTAGAAGAGATCCAAGCTGAACCAAATGATGTTCAACGAAGAATCAACTAGACCATTCATCTTCAGCAAACAACAGAGCAGATCTATGACAGAGCTCAAATTTTGCAAGAGAAGCTCAAAAGGGTGTTTGATAAGAGAGCTAAGGCTGAGGATTTTTGTGTTGGCAACAAAGTTCTAAGGTGGGACTCACGAAGAGAAGACAAGGGCAAACATGCAAAATTTGATTTTTTATGGAAAGGTCCATTTGTTATCAGTGTTGTGCAGGGCAATAACACATATTTCCTCAAATCTGTAGAGGGCGGCATAACTGAAGAAGGCCCTATCAATGGCCGAATGCTAAAGCATTATTATGATCCCTGTTGTTGAACACAACGCAGCTGTATTATATTTGTACATAAATAGTTGTATTTTCAGCACTTTGCTTTTTTTTAGTAGGCTGAATAATGGAACAGTGCAGCAAAGTTCTTTAAAGGCAGAACCAAAGCAAGTCCTCCATTCAGATCTCTATCATTGCATTAATCTCAGCAAAAGAGCAGGAAGTTTTTCAGTCAATAGTATTAAAAGAAAGGAGGATTTTCAGGTTACATCAGCACCCTTTTCTCAAAATAGAATCAAGGGAAGTACTCCAGTTTTGTTCCCCTATGTTGTGTTTATTTCAAAGGCAGGTTCTCAAGCACAGGTGCATGTAATGATAGAGCACGCAGAAAAAAGCAGGCATTGCTGCTATTGTATAAAAATTCAGTTTATGAGAATGTTGTGTTCAGGTTTCAAATTTTCAATCATTTGACAGCCAGCACAAGGGAAGTTTCAGTCTACAGCAAAAATAGAATATCAAGGCATTCTGACCTACTGTTCTTGGCTTTTCACAAGGAAAAGCCATCCCCAAGTGGAGCCACTGTTAGCCTCCTATCGCAATAGGTGTTCATATTTCATGATTGAAAGTGCCAAATATGTCATCTTTTCATGCTGCAAGGTTCCATATTTCCAGAAAGAGGCCAAAGAAGAGGCCATGAAAGTGTGCCAGTCTAAATTCCACTGCTGTATTCCAAATTTTGATGAGTTAATCCATTTTGATGAGTTTTTCAGTTAAGGGAAGTCCAAACAGCTTAATCTTGGCTTCCCTAGGTTTCAGTTTCTTGTTATAGAATATAAAGAATGAATATCTGTCCAAACAGCTTAATCTTGGCAGATTTGTAGATAGGTAGAGAAACAAGGGTGCTCAACAGCTTAATCTGAGCCCCTGGATGATATAAGGGTACATTTAGATAGGAGGGCAGTCAAAACAAAAAAGGATAATCAAGGTCTGCAAGTCCAAGTGCACCCATGCAAAAAGAAGAAAAAATACTAGGCAAGTAGGCTGGGTAAGTAGTTTTGTGGTTGCAGAATAAAGCTATGTGATCCATTTCATGTTTTTTAATGCTATAACTATTCAGATCACAGGTATAAGGCAATTTCCCTTTGGAGGAGCTCAAGCGAGGCATGTCTAATTCCCCTTTCTTCTAAATTTCAAAATTTCTTACTAACACCCCTGAAGGACTTTGGGATCTGCCCAACCAGCCCTGTTATCACTTCATCTTTGTAAAAAAACAAGTCAAGCTTTGACTCTCTTCAGTGAAAAGAAGCCACATTTCTTGTGTAAAAATCATGTCTCCACAGTCCATTCACTTCCTAGGTCTAAGTTTCAGCTCACAAACTTAGCCTCTCCCCTACACTTCACCTCACAAATTCATATTAACTCCTAACTCTACTATCTAGCTCCCTAGATCATTTCCTTATCCCCTATTATACAAAAAAACTATATAAAATCCCAAAAATATTACATATCCCACCCTATAACACTATAGCTATCTACATACAGTTCTGGGAAATAATAGTCCACCTGGGACTATTATGAACCCATCCGTGTCATAACTCTGGGATTGGTCTAAACCTCTGGTTAGGCCAATAACCTATATCCACCCCTTTACCCTTAAAACCTCACTATCCTACCTTTCGCGCACATAAAACCCCCAAACTCCGCATTAACCTAAGGTTTTCAACCCCCGTCGCGCATTTTTGTTTAAATAAAACGGGCGGGTCCCGTCCCTAACCTCCCGCTACCTCGCCTACCCCGCTAGCTGTCCGATGGCCAACACCCTAGATCAATGGTGGGCGGGTGTTTTCATATACCGATCCGCCAGAGGTTAACGTCCAGGGGATGGGCAGTTTCCCTGCCGTACCCCCGCCACGTGTCAGCCTCCCGGTGTGTTCGGAGGCCCCTCCCCCAATACCACCTACGCGGAAAAGCGGTGCGGGAGAAAACCAGATACCGCCTCCGCCGAATGACATCAACGCCACATCTTCATCACGTCATCAACCTGCGTCGGTCTTCTGCTACCGTGTCCTGTGCCACGTCACTGCCAGGTCACCCTGCCATGTCACTGACGTACTGGGACCCATGCTGACGTCATCACCGAAAAGGGCGCGAAGCGCGAAATTTGCAGCGAAGGATGCCTGGAATGAAAAACCGAGGCAGTTTTTGATGCGGGATTAGCGCTAATTTGCAGCGAAGGATGCCTGGAATGAAAAACCGAGGCAGTTTTTGATGCGCGATTAGCGCTTAGCGCTAATCGCGCATTGCTAAGAAAAATAGGCCAAAATGGAAGCCCTCTCATGGCTCGGCTACTAGTAGGCTCAAAACTCGCAAATTGACAGGAATTTCTTCACGCAGGATTCAGAAAAGGGGCGAAAACAGTTCTTAAGGCAACAGAGGGCCGGACAACAGCCATAAAATGTCGATGGGACAGTTTAAAGCATTCAGACGACAACAAGGAGCCCAGGTTCAGTGAAAGTGTATCAGAGGAAGCGGCAAAGACTATCAGTCAGTGTTTTTGGTGGAAATCTGTATTTCCAAAGCAGGCAAACATTAAGAGGCCCCCATCAAAGTCAATAAAGCAGTGTTGGGCCATCAAAGCTCACCAGATCAAATTTAATGCATAAGGCCACCTAAGGGCGGTGCTGCAGAAATCAAAGCACAGTTATGGCCAAATGCCAGCATAGGGCGCTAAGGACATCATAGTTACTCATTTTTTGAGGCAGCTGCCCCCAGCACAACATTAGATAGATATTTTGGCATTTATTTCAAGCATATGTTAGGTTCAAGACACTTATTGCATCAGATCTATCTCAGATCTGATTATTGTAGATATTTTGCTTATAAAAACCACCCTAATTTACTGTTTAGGGGGTTGGCTGGTTGATTCGCTCCACTAGAGACTCGCTCTATATGTTTGATGATTTATTTAATCAAAGACTGCTAAAAGTTCGGAAGATGGACTGTCTGCTATGTTGTTAATGTGTTGAAGAGTGAATTATGGAATTCTTGTGCTGCAACATGACTCAATAAGTGTTTCCTACCTCTGTTTTTCATTGATATATGCTCATATCATACATATGTCACCATCTAAAATAGCAGGAAAAATGAATAGCTTAGACTTGGTTTAACTGCACTCTATGCTCAATTTCTGCTGTTTCTTTATGTTTTCCTCTGAATTGGTAATGAATATGAATTCCCTTTGGCTCATATTCCCCCTAATTCACCCATGTTTGACAGTTATCTAGGGATTCTTTTCTACCCCTAGATAGAGCTCATTCACCTTCCCTCTATTAAGCTGAAAGAGAGATTCTTAATTGCCTCTCATTCCTTAGCCTTCAATCCATCTCCATTTAGCTTGAAAGTTGTTCCATATGTAGCTATCTTGCTCCATTTTCCTCTTGTGACCAAGAAAACGCACCAGCAGTCCTACTCCTTGACTCCATGCCCAATGGTTTGAAACTCTCATACTATACCTACCTCTCTACTCAGAAGCATCATCCTTCCCACCAAAACTCAAACAAAAACCCTTGAAATCAATAACTAGCCTAAAATCATCATCAACAAAGCTAAATCATAAAGAGAGAGCCCTCTCTAATTGCAGGTAGGCTAGGACCTGCAATCCAAAGATTGGTTAGTGGTTACCTCGCCTGTATCCCTTAAGGAGCCAAGGGACAACTTGAGTGATAACATACCATTCTCATTATTTTTATTTCCATAAAAATAAAATAAAAAAAGTAGCGATTTTTTTTGCTTTATGTGGAATTAATATGTAGTTTCTTTTGCTTTAAGTGGAATTAATTTCTTAGGTTTATCTTTATTTACGATTTTTTCAAGCGTTTCTTTATTTCCTCGATAACTTTTTTACCATGAAGTTATCGATTCTTAAATTTAAAAGATGGTTTTTTTATATTTTAATAAAAAAATTGAATTTTGTATATTTATATATATTGTGTACGATAATTTACATTTCAAATATAAAGTGTACAACAAAGATATTAAACCTTGATTCTTAAATTTAGAAAATGGTTTGTTTTATATTTAAATAAAATATTAATTTTTGTACATTTATTTATATTTCTTATAATAATTTACACTTCAAAGAGAAATTGTAGAACAAAGATATTAAGCATAGTATATAAATAATAGTGTTTTGCATTTTATCACACTCACAATATCATTATTTAGAAAAATATAGGCGACACCATGCCATGAACAACAATGTTATGGCTACCCTCTCACCCAACATAAAAATTAGCTATGGTAGCCATGGTTAGGATAGCAAATGTATTTATCCCAAAGCATAAAGTCAAGATATTAATTTTAAATTAAATGTATAAAATTAATAGATAAGAAACAATAGAAAGTAATAACTTTCTAGTTGAAATATCAACATAAAGTGACATGTTTCCATACAGTCATTATCTTCACTTTTTCAACAAATAGAGATTGATGAGATCCATAGCAACTTCTTTTATTTGTAACTTATGTTGGGGGATACATGCTTGCCTTGCCTTGTGGAGTTTTTGAGGTATTTGTGGAAGGGAGTCGTGTTGTGGCACTACAAACTTTCTCTACTCATAAAATTTCAAAAGGGATACGACATTATTCCTACCTTTGCAACTATCAATTTGTACTTCTATCTCATTTAGGAAGTAGCCTCCAACCCTTCTAGCTTTAGTCTAGGAAAACATATTTTCTCCTCCTCAAAAATTAGCTAACCAAGATCATTCAATATGATGGTATGAACAAATAGTCACAAAAAATGGGTAGTCACAGATAGTCATGAAATCATATCTACCCTACATCACATGTATCATTCATTGTTAAAAGATCATCCATTACCAATTAGTAGACTCTGCAAGGGAATTCCTATTTTTATGACATGTAAGATTTCCCAAGTCAAAGCATATCAACACGATTAAATGGCATTATAATATTAGATGCTTCTAGAATTTTTGCATGTTTTGATTCCCATGCTCATGCTGCTTCCACTTTCCATCTCCTCAATTTTATAGATTCTCATTCTCACACTGCTTTTACTTGCCATCTCCTCAATTTCATAGATAACCTAACCATCAAATAAAGAATAAGATTTGAGAAAGGAGCAGAAGCAAAGTTAACCAAATCTGAAAACCAAAGGGAAAGCACATAAGGCAAGCATAAATGATCATCGAGGTGGAAGGCAGAGCAATTAGGCAATTTTGTAGCAAATGGTTTAAGGAATTGTGGCAACACTCATTAACAATACCAAAAAAATGTCAATACCAAGTGTTTCTATTAGACTAAAAAATTAATGTTAAGCAAGTAATTGTAGAGGATGTTAGCAATTCTTCATTATGAAAGCAATTTCCTCACAAATATGCTTTTTAGTCCTAATTTTTGCGCATCTCGGCCTCAGGAAGAGGCCAAATAATATTTTAAAATTGTTCATTGCTACCAAAAAACATTCTCAAGATTTAACACACTCGAGGAGAATTATATTATAACATTTTCCTTCAAGGTTTAGGTTTGATTTTTAATTCCCGTGTCGCGATTAATACTACGCATTGTATTGATTACTATAGGTCCTACTACCTTATAGAACAGACAAATAATACCAGTTAAGATTGTTCATTACACTGTAACCATGAATTACTACCCTATAGAAGATGGTGATATATTTATTGAACTATGAATGAGCTTGAATTATAGTACCCTTACAACTATATAGGATGAACCATAGACTATATAGGCTAAACCCAAGAGTAAAAAAAAATTTCAAGAAGGAGATAGATGAAATGGTGAATGCAGGAATCATCTTTCCAACAGACGAAGTAGAATGGATCAGGGCAATATTCCTCCAGAACAAAAAGGCCGCTATGGAAATAAGGGTCTGTGTATAGTACAACAACCTTAGCAATGCTTATGTCCATGACCCATTCCCCACACCTTTCAATGATGAGGTCTTGTATAATGTTGCGGGGAATGAAACCTAATCCTTCACAGATGGGTTCTTAGGGTACCATCAGGTTCGAATAACAGAGGATGACAAGTAGAAAACAATGTTCACCAAAGAATGGGGATCGTATGCATACCACATCATGCCTTTTGGCCTAAAGAATGCACCTTTTGTGTTCTCCCGAATTATTATCACCGTTTTCAGAGACTACATTCACCAGTTCTTGGAGGTATACATGGACGGCTGGATAGTTTACAATCTGTTGAAGAAGCATTCTAGCTTACTTAGAGTAATGTTCGATCAGTGCAGACAACTACAAACCTCCCTAAACATGAAGTGTATCTTTGCAGTTTTGTTTGGCACGTTGTTGGGACACATCATTTGCAAAGACAACGTTTGTGTGGACCCTGCAAATACCATGTTTTTGTCGACCGATTCTACTTCCCATATACACAATTTTCGCAGAAATCAAAACACAGAGAGTTGTTAGACATAGGTTCTACCATACCTTTACCATGAATTATTTGAAGGACCTTCTCTCCAATATTTCCAAGCCTTTGATGCCATAACATGGTATTTTCTCTAGAGACCACTAGATTTTCTGCTCTAGTTTCAGGAACCACATAACTATTGCACCCATTAATAACAGTGCTAACTTGAATCTTGTACAGAGTTCCAGTTCGAACTCCTTGCATCAATACCAGTGCTCCTCGAAGCATCTTGTAGGTATATTTCTCGTACACTTTTTAGACCTACAACATCCATCTTGCTTACATAAATTAGATTTTTGACCAATGCATGAATATGCAGAGCACTCGGAAGTGTTCTAATCCTTCTACCTTGCAACTTTACCTTGACTTTTCTGCGACCAAGGATTCTTGCCTTCTTTTCATCCCCTAAGAAGATATCATCACCATCGTATTTCTCATACTCGCATAACCACTCTCTACTGGGATTGAAGTGAAAGGATGCACCTGGGTCTTTGAACCATGACTCATGATCTACATGTGTACTTGAAGAAGAATCCAAGTACACATCCCCACCTTCATCTGAGGTGGTTTTTTCGCATCTACAGAAGGAGCATCATCAGATCCCTTTCCTTTCTTAGGTACTTTAGATTTACAGTCCCTTTTGAAGTGCTCTTCCTTTCCGCATTTCCAGCACACCTTTACAGGTTTTCCTGGAGATTTAGATCTCCTTCTAGATTTAAATCTCCCACTCGACGGCTTATTTTTTTTTATGTTTTGGGACCGTCCACGTACATACAAGGCATCACCATTCTGGTCCTCCATATTTTTCCATCTCATCTCCTCTCACAACAAGGATGAGACTATGCATCAAATCGCAACGCAGTTGCATTGATACATATTGCAACAACCAAACTGCCCACGAATCTGGTAGAGAACACAACAAATAGATGCACCTATCTTCATCTGAAATTTTAATATCAACAAATAGTAACTGGCCTACCACAATATTAAAGGCATTCATATTCTTTGTCAACGAGTCTCCATCTTTCATCCTCAGGTTATACAACATTTTTTGTAGGAACAATTTATTCACTAGAGACTTAGATTGGTACAATGTCCCTAGCTTGTCCCACAAAGCCATTGCTGAAGCTTCCCCTGATAAATTCAACAATACTGAATCCAAGACACATAATTGTATTGTGCTCTTTGATTTCTGATCCAACTTCGCCAAGTCTTCAACTGACATTGTTGTTGGTTTAGTACCCGGATGTACCACGATCACTGATCTTTATCCACTAGTAGATCCTCCATCTTGAGTTTCCACAACTCAAAACTTTAACCATTAAATTTCTTGGCCTCTATATTTACATTGCTCACCATCTTCTTTCACCATAAGAATTGATCGTGCAGATCTCCTACTGAATAGGGTCTACCACATGCACGAGAAGAAAACCCCTCAACAAGAAAATGTGTCCCCAGTTGAACTGTTTGAAGCCTCATTTCCAATAAATTTAGTCGTTGTTCTAGAGCTAATCATTATGCCTCCCGCTCCTCAGTTTCTTGAAACCGCGCAGCCTGCAACTTTCCCCCAAGGCCACTCAGAAAAATCTATTACGAGCGACCAACCCTTGCAAATCAACATCTCAGACACATAAAAAATGCAACCCGAGAACCTTTAGCACTAGTCATTTTCTGAGTTATTCGAATTTATCCAACATGCAACTCATAGGGCTGAACAGATCCATAATGACTTGGTCACCGAGCATGAGCACTAGAAGCACTAGCTTGTGACTATCATGGCAGAGCGAGATCAACTCTGACATACCAATCAAAAACTATAATCACAGGTCAAGCATGTGACATGAAAGCTATAAGCACTATAGCCAAATGTGGCTGATTTAGTTATTGAAGCACCTGAGGAATTTTCGGCTTGCACATTGGCCCACTGATGTGATCATATTTAGACAACATAAATGGAACTTGTGGTCACCAACAAGGAGCTGAAGAAGAGTTTACATACAGTAAGACTAGCGCTGCCCAATCCAGCCACAAGCTACATCGCAGAGATCGATCAGAAACTTCACACGGCCGTTGTGCTAAAAGCTTCCCTAATTGTTGCCCTGGCGGATGGTTATGTGCTAAGGGAGCAAGTCAACGAATGGTCAGGTAACTTTGCCGTGGAAAACTAACAACTGTACCCACTCCCCCAACAACTCCACCAATGCATCACTAACAACAAGACCTGTAGGGACAAAGGCCAGGTAAAGAAAATCGATGACAAGATCAACTCCCTCGAGGCTAGGGTACAAAAAATTGAGGAGGAATCGAACAAGACAAAAAAGAAAATTCTTGATATTAGGCCACCAGTCGATAAGCATTTGATTACTCTGCGGGAGGTATGTGATGAGGTCGAAGAATAGTGGAGCACCATGTAGAACACCCACCCCAATCAACTGAACTGCATATCAACGTTTGAATTTCTCAAAAAGGCAGAAACCCTCATACGCATCTGGGAGATGACATTGGAAGATTATAACCGTTTCCACGAGGAAACAATTGTTGCAGTACCTGAGTTGGCGCCTTCATTTGGAAAAGAAGGAAAAAGTGTAGCAAAAGTTGTCCGGCATGACTCAAGACCAACACAACTAGAGGCAGAATCAGCAGCACTGAAAGAAGAAGAACCAGCACATCAATAAGAAATAACAGCAGAGTCTCTGCCAGGAACAAAAACAGAGCTGACAACACTTGAGATAGATGGTCGGGGCCTCTTCGGGCCTTTGTTTTGAATTTTGGAGTTTGGAGGGAAGAAATGTCAGGAATAGGTGGCAGGGATAATGGTTCAGGTTGCAGAGCTGATAACCAAAGGAAAGGGACAGGAATAATGGTTCAAGTTGCACTGCTTAATATTAAGTGACTGCTGGTTCTAGTAATGATTGCTTCTTCGTGCGTGGTGCATTAATCCGACTAACTTCGGAGAGATTGTTTTCAAAAGCCTGAATTACGTTTTCAAAATATTGGCTCGTCGATTTTGTGAGCTTTTCAAGCCTGATACATAAGTCATCAAAATCACACAACGTCTTTTTCCCAGTCGAAGTATCAGTGTCAGCTTTAAGGGTGATTTCTATATGATCTTGCAACTCTTGTTCAACGCAATGATGAAGTCGTTCTAAACTAATTTCAGCTTCACCTTGCAGGAATTCGAAAATAATTTGTTTTATGCGAACAATATCGGCTTCCTGATCATGATCGCTGGATGCTGGGGTTAAATAATAGCCATATGCATATGTCCATTTAAGCATGTGCCTGCATTCTGCTATCTGCAACCATGCATCTACCACACATTTGAACTCTGTTAAACCAGATCGACTCATTCTCGTCTGTTTACACTCATTCAATAACGCATGCAGATCAGATAACGCCTCTTCCTCTGACTTTTCATTTGCCTTCCATCTTTCCATATAAAATACCAACCTATCTGATGAAGAATATGTTTTAGCTGCAAACCTTTTCCTAGAATCGACTGAGGCCAAATTCCTGGATTAATTCCCTGCATCAATTCTTCCTGATGTTGTTGCAACCTGATCAGGACTATATTGATTGCAAGAATCATGTTTAAACCAATCACCAAGGCATAACCAACTGAATTGAAATTCACACGGGGACGTACATGTCATGTGCATACACCCTTGATTTTTCTCTATTGGTCGATCACACTTTGGACACGGTTTGGAATTACAAAATATCCAGTACGCATTAAGTGAATCACCATTATTAATTTGATCAATCCATTTTTTGATATTGTCGCAGCCTATTGGACGATGAGACTCCTCTAAACAATTCCGGAAAAATTTATGTGAACAATTGCAGACAACCTCCTCATGAGATACATTGGAATTAGCAGAGTCAACCTCCACACAGTTGTTGGAAACTTTTCTGGTAAAATTCCAAAAACAAACAAACTGAACACAGAGACAATGCTCTGTTTCTGCCACAGGATCTTAGCACAGGGAAGCTTTAAAAGAAATTTCTAAGAATAGAGTATTGCACACCCATAAAAGGATTTGTATTCATTAAAATAGAATTCCTGATACAAAATTCATCCTCTTTCACTCAGAGGGATTCACCAAAAAAAAATATACACAGTGCAACTCTATTCATTCCTTTCCCATTACATTGTATATACTACGATGCTACGTATTACATTTCACGTTCAATAACAACATTTCATTCACATGCGCTGCTGTGCTTCTACCCTCTCTCTAAACAGGCAACAAAGCAAAAAAAATTAAATTACTTTTAAAATCTGAATGATTTAATGAACAAAAATGGAGTCCCATGCTGTGAACTGCTCGAGGTTGTCCTTCTCGTCCTTGGCTGAGGAGCACTTTAACTGCAGTAGCTAAGAATTCAATGTGCAAGAGTTGGATCGCAACCTACTTCTTTGCGTGCCATACTGTGAATTGAAGGCAGTTGCCTGCTGCGCTGTACTTCTCCATGCTTGCTTTAACCAGTTCCACGCCACTGAGAAATCCTGCCCGCTTTGCCATTTTTTTTTAATATCAAAGGACCACATATATATGTCTTTTCTATCGAGTCCGCCTTTCGGGTCGCAATGTAGATCTTAACCGGCCAATCCTCTGTTTCTTTATATTTGAAAATACACGCAAAAATGCTGAAAATTTATCAGAAATTTTTATAATGCTATCGGGTCTGTCCCATTGGGTCGGATGCATGTCATATGTATAGGCCCCATCCCTTTGGCTATCCTGATAGTGAAATGCCGATGCGATATATTTTGACTTATGCCTAGAAAACATTAAAAACATGGGAAAAAGGCCACTGGAGGAACTGAAACAATATGAAATAAAATGTTGAATACCCGTCGGGTCCGGCTCATCGGATCGCAAATATATATATATATATATATATATGTGTGTGTGTGTGCGAAAGGCCCTGCCCCCTTTGAGAGCGTCGATGTGACATGCCGATGCGATATCGACAATCGCTCATCGCAAGATATAAAAGCCCAGACCTCTTTGTAAGTCCTCCATTGCGACTCGCCGATGCGATATCGGCGATCACTCATCGGCGATGTCTTGTGCCCCGACCCTTGGTGATTTTCTGGAGCTGTTTTAGTAGGAATACATGCGCACGGTTATTGTCTTAATGCTGCTACACGGCTCATCTGTTCTGCAGTTGAAATTACGTTTTCAACAACAGTATGCAGTGTTTGGCACTAGACTTTTTTTTCGGGCCTTGCGGAATTCACATAAACAAAACGCGGAATCCACAGAAACAAAATGCTCTGAACGTGTTTAAGCAAGTTAAAGTTAAACTGCAATGTTGTGAAGAAACTCTGTTTGCTACCTTTTTGTACTAAATCAATTTTTGCTTCGCTGATATTTATACTCATGTCACTTGGCGCAGATACCAAAAACCATTCAAGAGCCGACATTGGTGATTATGGGCTTGATTTTAAACGTAATTTAAAATAATGCTTACAACCCAAAGTAAAGCGCTTTCCCAACCATATATTTCTCCGAGGAACATTCAGTTGTCATTATTAATGAATCACAAATCTTAACATCCACTAAATATATCTCTGAAATTACATTGAATTAAAATATTAAATTTTAACCAAATTTTTCTTGATATTTCTCTTAAATATGCCTAAAATTTCACTACTTGAAGTATCCCAGAAAAAAATGTAATGAAAATGTAAAAGTGATTCATTCAAAGTATAAAAACCCTAGGATTATACGCTCTCATACCAAATGTTATAACCCAAATACATAGGATTCAATAGTTCACACCATGTACAACAATGTGGGCATTAATGACAACACAAATATATATAATAATAGCAGAAATGCCTCAAAATACCTCAAATAGATTCGTACATCAAAATAACATCCATACCATCCATAATGAATACATCCTCACTATATACACCAATCCACACATTACACATGCAATCCCTTCATTATTAGGATGATCCTATTACATATACATTTACATATTCCATAATAAGGCTGAGAATGCAAAATATGTTCATTTAAGGCATCAAAATGACTCTTGATGTTTTTGACTTGAATTTTCCAAACTAGTACTGCTGGAAAAAATAGCCTTGTGCATTGATTCCTCCACTTTTTCTACTTTGAAAGCATCAAGATGGATGAAAAAGAAGATACTCATCCAATCCAGATCATACACCCCCATTTTGGGAGGATTTTAGTCCCTAAAAGCATCTACTGAAGGAGGTGAGTATATTTTGATGAAAACTTGACTAAACTGAGAGGGTGGGGGTGACTCAGTTTCGTACATTCATGGACATCAAAATTATTTTCCTGTAGCTGATTGTCTGAAAAATTAAATGAGCATATTCAAACATAATTACCAATAGATTTAATATACGAACATCTAGTAATAAGTTAACCTAAACATCACTTATCTCCATTAAAGGAATAACCTCTTCTATTTTTTTCTTAGCTTGAAACACATCAACATAAGTCTAGTCACACCTCAAGTGTTTTGTTAGGGGAGAAAGATGACAAGTATACCAAGCTTTTGATAATATGGGTTAAACACATTCCCTCGTGTTACTCCACTCTGAGCGAGCCTATTCAGTAACCCAACAGAACCGCCTCAAGGAGATGCAAGCATGGCTTCATTTCCAGCAGACCTGTTTAATACCATGATGAAGTTGTTTGCATCACCTCGTTGTGGAGGAAGCCTTTCTCTTCATCAACCTTTATTTTATTTCCTCAAAGGTATGCTTGAAGCATTTATTGAATATTTGTAGTACGGGTGGAAGAGGCATTGTGACTTATTGAGAACAAGAGAGGCTGCTCCATGTTTAAGCGATTTGAAATATAACTGAAGTTAGCATTTTGAAGTTTTCTCCTCTCCCTTTTTACTTCGTATATTCAATATATCAAAACACCATTAAATACAAGGCTTTCTCGGAATGAAGATCCTAATAAAGATATGGGCTTTCTTAGGTCCCTATAATACTAGTGTATTCCCTTATTATTATTGTCATTGTAACCCTTATTGTTATTCTTGTGCCCATGTTGTCCCCATATTGTTATTATTGTGCCCCATAGAAGCCCACTATTGTTATTGTTGTGCCCTTACATTATTATTGTTATGTTGCCCTAACAGAGTCTACAAAGTTACCTCACGACGATTTCAAATCAGCATCATGATCTCCTATAATGTTTCCAAGATTTGTTGAAGCTTTCCAACAAGATATTTGTGCTAAGCCTCAATGTATGCACAAAAGCAATTCTCTACGGCTTACTTCTGTCCTTTTGCTTACATCTCTCTCACTTGATCCTCACCTTCTTTTGTATCTTCATCATCTGCCAGAACTTTGGCTTCTTGACCTTTCGACCTCTTCTTTTGTTTGCTTGACCTTCCAGATTCCTCCGTTCCTTCAAGTTCACGAGTTGTGAACTATTATCTCTTCTCTATGATATATTCTCGTGATACATTAGCCATATGGAGGCCCCACATGCCATGTCATCACCGTTAATCGTGATTTTAACTTCATTAAAAAATGTAATTATTCCTTTAATCCCACAAACGAACGCTAGTCCCACGTGAATGCACAAGCCCGAACCCCAAATAAAATAATCCTGTGTCCATAAAATTCTCGGGTCCACTCAGTCCCAAGTCTTATCATATTAATTCTCCACCATTGATCTCATCATCAATCCGACGGTTGTTGATCCACCCGATCAACAAACCAAATCACCGATATTCCATCGTTTGATCAAGGCATGCTGGATCTAATGGTTCACAACGATATTGGTCTGGGAACTTTAACGACGCTTAACTGCCCTTACAGAGCCGATAAGGATTATAAATCCTTGATATATAAAATTTCGGGTCCATTTTGAGATTAACGTCTGATCACTTTTTGACCTGATATCCATTGGATATATGAGGATATCAAATCTACGGCCTGCGGGTCTTCAACTAGCACATGGTTTAAAAACATGCCTAACCCTCGCCGTTGATTGCGACGTAAGTGTTTGAAAATGCGATCGACAACTAGGATTTAGCGCGGGCCTTTAGCCACGATCAAAACATCTGTACACTCCTAACCTCCACTCTTCCGATAGCTGTTGCTGTTGTGACCCCTTTTCACTCTTCCGCTCTTCTGATAGTTGTTTCTCTTATGGCTTATCTTCCTGTGACCTCCAATAACTCTGTTTATGCTCCTCCCTCTTTTTCTTCATATCAGTTCTTCTTAGGCATATATTACATGTGATACTTCTGATAGGGCTCCTCTGATGTTTTCTTCTTTTCTCCTTTGATATCGTTGTTGCTCTTTGTTCTTCTGATAACACTTACCCTTGGGCATATGCGATAACCTGCTTCCTTGATGGCTTCTAATGAACTCTTCCTCTTATTCTTTGGCTTCTTGCTCTTGTTGCTTTACTGGATCTACTGCATCATTTACTGTTCAATTGTTGTTTAATTGATGTTCAATTGCTATTTAATTGACCTCCTGTGTCATTTGTTGTTCAATTGACCTCATGCTATTAAATTGCTGTTCAATTGACCTCGCGTCATTTGTTGTTCAATTGATGTTCAATTGACCTCCTGCTGTTCAATCCACTTGGGTCCTCCATCTCATCATATCATCATATATCAAGCTTTCATCACTATGAGCATTATGATTGATGGGCATCAATGGGCAATCATGTATCAAAGAATTTGCAACCACAAACAGTGCTATATTGACATCAATGACAACCTAGATTAACATGTTCATTTTATGTAATGTAAAGGATGTTTCCCCCTCGAAGAGACTACTTTTGAAGTCGTTGATCTATCTCTTTCTTCTATTTTTGTGAGCTTGTTGCATAACAATTGGTATGAGAGCTTTGGAACAGGTCATTGTGGAGTTTTCGCTAAAAATTTTGTTTCTAAAATGCTCCAGAAGCTGAAATTAAAACCCACTTGAGCCAAAATCGTGATAAACCTCGTGACTGAATTTCAGATCTTGTCTCGCTATAGTTTCAAAGATATGAACTAAGGAAGTTAGGGTGTTTGGAGGCTCCTAAATTCGACCTCAAACATGTCAGCTTGGGAAAATCGTCATAACTTTCTCTTTGACCATCAAATTCCAATTTTGTAAGATGTGGCAGAAAGAGGACGGGTTATAGTTTGTTGGGTATCATTTTCGGAGACGAAGGTAGAAATCATGACATGTGGTACGTCGTACAAGTTCTCTCTACTGAGGTAGTCTATTATTCATTTTTTCTATATCAAGATACATTGTCGATTCTTTTTCAAATTATTAGCATGAACCATCCCTTTGTTTTGCTAGTTAATTAATAATTTTCAAGAGGGTTCTCCATTGTTGGTTGATATTTTTGCTATATTCCAGTGCTTCCATGGCAACATGACTCAATGGATATGGAAGCAATATTTATTCTTGATTGTATTATTCGGCCATGATAATGGGAACAAATTCCAGAAACAATAGTGTCTTGCTTAGGGGAGTAAATTTAAATTTAGGTTATGGTGCCAAATTGTGTTCGAAAAGCATCATTGTAAAAATATGCCCTCTATATATTTAGTTTCCCAAATAGAGAATTATTTCATAAAAGGCTTATTTGGTATTCTTTATTCATTCATGAATTACCTAATTATTTGGAACAATCATTTATAAAGAAACTATGTTAAGGAAATCTATGTAAATATTATTCATGTAGATTGTACAACTGATTCCACCATATTTGAAGCTGCGGAATTGTAATGAATTTGAAAGGACAAGACATTAGCCTTTATATATCTCCATGTGGTTCATTGTTTTAGATGTTAGCCTTTATATATCTCCATGTGGTTCATTGTTTTAGATGTTTGCCTTTATATATCTCCATGTGGTTCATTGTTTTGATATTTGTATACAATATTGTTTTAAATTTGTTCTTTTCAGGAGGGGTATATGCGTTGAATATATTTCCACCAATGTGATGTTGCATTTTGATCCACAGTCTATAAGGTAGTTATCCTTTAATTTTCATTTTATTGGTGAAAAACTGGTTTTTCATAAAAGATTTGTTTCCTAATATGGTCGTATGCAAAATTCTCTTCATGTTTTCTTCTCCATTTCATGGTTTGCAATCCAAAACTCATGCAAAGTCCTGTTAACTCTTGTACCAAAATCAAACTGCATGCAAAACCCACTGCATGCAAACTAGTTTCCTTTTTTGGTAAGGCATGTTTTGAGGAAAATTCAAGCCTTAAAGAGGAAAGAAATTTCAAAAGATTAGATTCAGTAGATAGAGGCAAGACGTCGATCATATCCAGGCAAAGGAGAGGAGGAAGTGAGTATGACAAGGAGACCAAGTTAATTTCAAGCCCCTAGTCACTTAGCTAAGTAATTATTTGGAAAAATGGTTTCTGAAGAAACTCTGTTAAGGATATCTATTAAGCTAGATTTGTACAACTCATTCCAACATATTTGAAGCTCTGGAATTGTAAAGAATGCGAGAGGACTGGATGTTGGACTATATATATCTGCACATGATTCATTGTTTTGATATTTGTATGAGATTTTGTTTTAAATTTTTTCTTTTCAGCAGGGGGTATATGCATTAAAGATATTTATCCCCACTGTGATGTTGCATTTTGATCCACATTCTATAAGGTAGTTATCCTTTGAAGTTCAAATCCCATCATATTTCCACTGAAAAAATGACAATAAAAGCAACACAAATGCACACAATTCGTGTCATTTCCTTCACTTCTTTCTCTAAAATCCAATTGCACTTCTCTCTTTTCTCTACATCCAAATTATATGATTCTCTGTGTCTCTTTCTTTCTTTACACCTCGAGGAAATGCCAAGAGCCTATAATTCTACCTAGAATGGAGTTATCAATCTCATATATGGATGGGTGTGTAAAGCTACCATCAATGTGAATAAAATGAGTGCTTCTCAAGTGGTGGCATTCACTTTGGAGACATCATTGCATGATTCCCAAAAGGATATCCCATAAGAGCTCCTCCTTACCTAATAATATCTCACTCCACCCTGAAAATGGTTGGTTAGTTTTCTCATGCAGATTAAGTCTTGGATTGAGGCTCATCACTATGAAACTCATGGAATTCAGGTGGTACAGGCCTTAACAAAATGAAATCTGTTTTAATTTAACGAGCAACGTGAAACAAACCATAGTCATTCGGGGCTTTAGAGTGTGTGATTCGATGAAAATTTATCAAGCATGTTTTTAATCATAAACTAGAATCAAGTTATGTGAAATTGAATGTCCTTACTAAGGTTTTCTATTGCCTTTAGGTAATTGGAATTAATATAGGTTGTGAACTCCTTTGTTTTTAGGTATGATAGGTAGTCATAGTCCACCATGATGATGTTTGTCTTTTGATTTGGAAACAATGGTTAGTGCTAAGGTTCTGGGTTGAGCTCTGGCTGGTAAACCAGAACTTTCATCAAAGAAAGTTACAAGATGGATTACTTGGCATCAAGTGAGACAAGTTTTCTCCTCAAATTTATTTATTTCTACATATTTTTTTGAGACTAAGGTGAATGCAACATAAAATATGTAAAATCTTAGATTACTGTAGTATGGTATTTTTAAAGGCTTGTGAAATTCTATTCTCTAGCAGGAAAAACAATATATGAAAGGAATAAGAATTAAAAAAATACACATAAATATGTAGTTTTAGATCTCTAGTTTAAGTGATAAAATTTTCAAAGAATAGTTGTATAATTCCTTGTTCTCTATTCTAGCTATTTTTTTTTATTTTTTATGGATTACCATGTTATATTTGTTATGTTCATCAATTCTATTAATTTCTCTTTTGGCTAGATAATTTAGGGCCTTCCTATCTAAAGTTTTCTGATGAAAGTTAGAGCTGAAGGAAATTGTGAAAATGAGTGTCCCCAAATAGTGGAGATGACAGTGTTCAATTACTTTGTGAATACAAAACAAAATCCTTTAGTTTATTCAGGTGAGGTTTTGTGCTTAGATGTAAGTAGGAAAAAACAACCCAACTATCTTCTAGTAGAGGTGAGTATGATACTACTCTATGTATTATGCAGTGGTCGTTTAAAAAAAACACAATTGCATTAAAATCTTTAGGTACCAATATATGCCTAGTGAAGGCTTGAAATTGTGAAATTTATAGGTGCCCATATATACCATTTCCATGGAAAACGGTAATTAAATTATATGGTTGACCTTTATAGAAGGAGTGGATTAAAAGAACACCAAGTCACTAACCATTCTACACTGGAAGAGTTCCTTTAAAAGGACACGGGAATGCGATTTAACCCAATTATCTATGCAAGCATTATAAACCAATTTTTATCTAGTCTCTCTAGGTGCTAAAACATGTTGAATAACTACATCAAAGCTAAGCCAGAATTGAACATTTCCTAACTATGAAGAACTTGTTGCTTCCCACTATAGAATCCAACCCCTTTAAAGATTAAATTGACAAAGATATAATGTAATTTATTATACTTATAAATGAATGTCATAAGACCATTTAATATAACCTCGATAAATGAAATCACACATAAAATATAAATATAAATCATCACTTTTTTATTGAAATAAGTATTACAAACATACAATAATATTGAACTACTTATCAATCACAAGGATTTGGTTGCCATGAACCAAGATCCTTATTATGTTCAAACAAAGATATACATGAGTAATATGATAGAGATAATAAAAATTAATCTTCCAGGGAAAAGAACTACTTAGACATGGAGATGTGCTTTAATCCACTTATCTATACACAGGTCACAAGACAAGTCCACATGTTGGATAGATACATCAAAAGTAAGACTTCATGAAAATTGAACCTTGCATTACAATTTAAGCTCCAAGTTAAACTCTTTGCTTCCATCTATGAAGTTCCACTGAAAACAAAGATTAACCCTAGGTAAAATCACACATTAAATATAAATATAAATCGTCACATTTTATGAAAATAAATAATCATCAAATATTTATAAGAGACAATAATATTGACTGGATAATCAATCTAAAGGATTTGGTTTCCAAATACATAAAATTCAATAGTTCAGACCATGTACAACAATGTGAGCATTAATGACAACCCAAATATAGATAATAATAACAGAAAAGCCTCAAAATACGTCAAATAGATTCATGCATCGAAATAACATCCATACCATCCATAATGAATACATCATCACTATATACACCAATCCACACATTACACATACAATCCCTTCATTATTAGGATGATCCTATTACATATACATTTACATATTCCATAGTAAGGCCAAGAATGCAAAATATGCTCATTTAAGGCCTCAAAATGACTCTTGATGTTTTTGACTTGAAATTTTCCAAACTAGCACTGCTGGAAAAAATAGTCTTATACATTGATTCCTCCACTTTTTCTACTTTGAAAGCATCAAGATGGATGAAAAAGAAGATACTCATCCAATCCAGATCATACACCCCCATTTTGGGAGGATTTTGGTCCCCAAAAGCATCTACTGAATGAGGTGAGTATATTTTGATGAAAACTTGACTAAACTGAGAGGGCCTATTCAGCTGTGAGCGAGCCTATTTAGTAACCCAACAGAGTCACCTCAAGGAGATGCAAGCATCGCTTCATTGCCAACAGACTTATTTAATACCAAGATGAAGTTGTTTGCATCACCTCATTGTGGAGGAAGCCTTTTTCTTCTTCAACCTTTATCTTATTTCCTTAAAGGTATGGTTGAAGCATTTAATGAATATTTTTAGTACGGGTGGAAGAGGCATCGCGACTTATTGAGAACAAGAGAGGTTGTTCCTTGTTTAAGCGATTTGAAATATAACTGAAGTTAAAATGTGCATTTTGAAGTTTTCTCCTCTCCCTTTTTTACTTCGTATATTCAAGATATCGAAACACCATTAAATACAAGGCTTTGTCGGAATGAAGATCCTAATAAAGATATGGGCTTTGTTAGGTCCCTATAATACTAGTGTATTCCCTTCTTATTATTGTCATTGTAACCCTTATTGTTATTGTTGTGCCCATGTTGTCCCCATATTGTTATTATTGTGCCCCATAGAAGCCCACTATTATTATTGTTGTGCCCTTACATTATTGTTATGTTGGCTCTCATTATATTGTGACCCCTTAGGCTCCTATATATTTGTTATTTTTACCAGTTAAATCATTTATATTTAGAACACAAAATGAACAATAGGAATAAATGTTTTTATTAATATAATCTTTATAATAAATCTGGTACAATATATATAAGGCTCTAATATGTTTCCAAGCACCAACTTGGTCTTTTGTGAGGCTCCAACCTCTAGGGTAGCAACCCTATCTTCTCAAGGCACCAACCTTGTGTTTAGGAGCACCAACTCCAAGGACACCAATCCTTCCAATTCTGAGGCACCAACCCCACGGGCTCCAACCCTATCTTGTCAAGGAACCAACCTTGTTTATTTGAGGCTCCAACCTTTAGGGCACCAAACCTCTAGTGCTTCAATGTCGGTGCAGGCTATTGCTATGAAACAAAACACTATGAACGTGTTTAAATAAGTTAAATTTAAACTGAAATGTTGTTAAGAAACTCTGTCTCCTTACCTTTTTGTACTAAATCAATCTTTTCTTAGATGATATTTATACTCATGTCACTTGGTGCAGATACCAAAAACCATTCATGAGCCGACATTAGTGATTATCTGGTTGATTTTAAATGTAATTTAAAATAATTCTTACAACCCAAAGTAAAGCGGTTTCCCCGCCATCTATTTCTCCCACCAGGAGAAGCATTTTGTTGTCATTGAGAAACATTCCGTCGTCATTATTAATGAATCACAAACCCTAACATCCACCAAATATATCTATGAAAGTATAGTGAATTAAAATATTAAATTTTAACCAAATTTTTCTTGATATTTCTTCTAAATATGCCAAAAATTTCACCATTTGAAGTATCACAGAAAAAAATGTAATGAAAATGTAAAAGTGATTCATTCAAAGTATAAAAACCCTAGGATTATATGCTCTCATACCAAATGTTATAAGCCAAATACATAAAATTCAATATTTCACACAATGCACAACAATGTGAGCATTAAAGACAACCCAAATATAGATAATAATAGCAGAAATGCCTCGAAATACCTCAAATAGATTCATACATTGAAATAACATCCATACCATCCGTAATGAATACATCATCGCTAGATATAGCGATCCACACATTACACATGCAATCCCTTCATTATTAGGAATATCCTATTATATATACATTTACATATTCCATAGTAAGCCCGATAATGAAAAATATGTTCATTTAAGGCCCCAAACTGACTCTTGATGTTTTTGACTTGAAATTTTCCAAACTACAACTGCTGGAAAAAATAGTCTTGTGGATTGATTCCTCCACTTTTTCTACTTTGAAAGCATCAAGATGGTTGAAAAAGAAGATACTCATCCAATCCAGATCATACACCCCCATTTTGGGATGATTTTGGTCCCCAAAAGCATCTACTGAATGAGGTGAGTATATTTTGATGAAAACTTGACTAAACTGAGAGGGTGGGGGTGACTCAGTTTTTTACATTCATGGACATCAAAATTATTTTCTTGTAGCTGATTGTCTGAAAAATTAAATGAGCATATTAAAACATAATTACCAATAGATTTAATATGCGAACATATAGTAATAGGTTAACATAAACATCACTTATCTCGATTAAAGGAGTAACCTCTTCTACTTTTTTCTTAGCTTGAAACATATCAACATAAGTCTAGTCACACCGCAAGTGTTTTGTTAGGGGAGAAAGATGACAAGTATACCAAGCTTTTGATAATATGGGTTAAACACATTCCCTCGTGTTACTCCACTGTGAGCGAGCCTATTGAGTAACCCAACAGAGTCACCTCAAGGAGATGCAAGCATTGCTTCGCTGCCAGAAGACCTGTTTAATACCACGATGAAGTTGTTTGCATCACCTCATTATGGAGGAAGCCTTTCTCTTCTTTAACCTTTATTTTATTTCCTTAAAGGTATGCTCGAAGCATTTATTGAATATTTGTAGTACGGGTGGAAGAGGCATCGTTACTTATTGAGAACAAGAGAGGTTGTTCCTTGTTTAAGAGATTTGAAATACAACTGAAGTTAACATGTGAATTTTGAAGATTTCTCCTCTCCCTTTTTTACTTCGTATATTCAAGATATCGAAACACCATTAAATACAAGGCTTTGTCGGAATGAAGATCCTAATAAATATATGGGCTTTGTTAGGTCCCTATAATACTAGTGTATTCCCTTATTATTATTTTCATTGTAACCCTTACTGTTATTGTTGTGCCCATGTTGTCCCCATATTGTTATTATTGTGCCCCATAGAAGCCCACCATTGTTATTGTTGTGTCCAATATGTTTCCAAACACCAACTTGGTCATTTGTGAGGCTCCAACATCTAGGGTACCAACCTTGTCTTCTCAAGGCACCAACCTTGTGTTTAGGAGCACCAACTCCAAGGACACCAACCTTTCCAATTCTGAGGCACCAACCCCAAGGGCTCCAACCTTATCTTGTCAAGGCACCAACCTTGTTTGTTTGAGGCTCCAACCTTCAGGGCACCAACCCTCTGGGCTCCAACCCACTGTTATATTTTGTCTAGATATGTTTGATAGTAATTCTCTGCTCCCACCATCTTCTTCACTGAATTCTGTCTATCTCCACCTTCACTGCTACATCAATGACAGCCTGTCTTCATATGAAGGAATCTTCACAACTCTTCATATTTCCCTAACAGAGTCTTAAAATTTACATGATCTCCAATAATATTTCCAAGATTTGTTGAAGCTTTCCAACAAGATATTTGTGCAAAGCCTCAACGTATGCACAAAAGGAATTCTCTATTTTCAAGCCTCTATACTTTACTATTGTGGTAACTATTTCAAGCATGACTGCTACTCACTATTCTTGCTATCGTGATCTCTTACTTCCTAGAACTATACTCACAAATGCTTTAATGTCGGTGCTGGCTACTGCTCCCCTCAAACGATGTCAGATGAAGCTTTATTTTTCCCCTTCAAAGAATTGTTCTTTAGGTTGCGTTATGTACTTGATTTATTAATCACAGGTTTTAGCCTTTTAAATATTAACCCAATCAATAGAATTACCTCGTCCTTCGGCTTGCCCTGTCCTGCTGGACCTTCGGTTTCCTCCTGTCCTACTGGAGCTTTGGCTTCCTTTTGTCTTTCTGGACCTTCGCCTTCCTTCTGCCCTACTGGACCTTCAGCTTCCTTCTATCCTGCTGGACCTACAGATTACTTCTGTCCTTTTGCTCACATCTCTCTCACTCGATCTTCGACTTATTTTGTATCTTCATCGTCTGCCAGACATTTGGCTTCTTGACCTTCCGACTTCTTCTTTCGTTCACTTGACCTTCCGGATTCCTCCGTTCCTTCAAGTTCACGAGTTGTGAACTGTTACCTCTTCTCTATGATAGATGTCTGAGATAAGTTACCCATATGGAGGTCCCACATGCCATGTCATCACCTTTAATTGTGATCGCAACTTCATGAAAAAAAGGAGTTATTCCTTTAATCTTGCAAACGAACACTGGTCCCACGTGAATGCACGCGACTGGACCCCAAATAGAATAAACTTGTGTCCATAAACGTCTTGGGTCCACTCAGTCCCAAGTCTTATTGGATTAATTCTCCACCGTTGATCTCATCATTAATCCGATGGTTGTTGATCCACCCGATCAACAAACCCAATAGCCGATACTACATCGTTTGATCAAGGCACACTGGATCCAATGGTTCACAATGATATCGGTCGGGGAACATTCACGACGATTAACTGCACTTACAGAGCAGATAAGGATTACAAATCCTTGATCTATAAAAGTTCGAGTCCGTTTTGAGATTAACGTCTAATCACTTTATGACCCGATATCCATCAGGTATATGAGGTCATCAAATCTATGGCTTTCGGGTCTTCAACTAGTACATGGTTTAAAAACAGGTCTAACCCTCACCGTTGACTGTGACGTAAGTGTTTGAAAATGAGATCGACGACTACGATTTAGCGTGGACCTTCAGCCATGATCAAACATCCGTACACTCCTAACGTCCGCTCTTTCGATAGTTGTTGCTCCTGTGATCATTCTTCACTCTTCTGCTCTTCCGATAGCTGTTGCTCCTATGGCTTATCTCCTGTGACCTCCGATAACTCTGTTTATGCTCCTCCACTATTTTCTTCATATCGGTTCTTCTTGGGCATATATTACATGTGATACTTCAGATATGGCTCCTCCGATGTTTTCTTCTTTTCTCCTCTGATATCGTTGTTGCTCTTCGTTCTTCTGATAACACTTACCCTTGGGCATATGTGATAACTTGCTTCCTTGATGGCTTCTGATGAACTCTTGCTCTTATTCTTTGGCTTCTTGCTCCTATTGCTTTACTAGATCTACTGCGTCATTTGTTGTTCAATTGTTGTTCAATTGACCTTGTGCGTCATTTGTTGTTCAATTGTTGTTCAATTGACCCCCTGCTGTTCAATTGCTGTTCAACTGACCTCGCGTCATTTGTTGTTCAATTTCTGTTCAATTGACCTCCTATTGTTCAATACACTTGGGTCCTCCATCTCATCATATCATCATATATCAAACTTTCATCACTATGAGAATTATGACCAATGGGCATCAATGGGCAATCATGTATCAAAGAATTTGTAATCACAAACACTGCTATATTGACATCAATGACAACCTAGATTAACATGTTCATTTTATGTAATGTAAAGGATGTTTCCCCCTCGAAGAGAATACTTTTCAAGTCGTTGATCTATCTCTTTATTCTATTTTTGTGAGCTTGTTGCATAACAATTGGTATGAGAGCTCTCGTTTCTAGGGTTTCGCTACTTCAAACAGGTCATCGTGGAATTTTTGCTATACATTTTGTTTCTAAAAAGCTTCAGAAGCTGAAATTAAAACCCATTTGAGTCAAAATCATGACAAACCTCGTGACCGAATTTCAGATCTTGTCTCGTTATAGTTTCAAAGATATGAACTGAGGAATTTAGTCTGTTTAGAGGTTCCTAAATTCGATCTCAAACATGTCAGCATGGGAAAATCGTCATAACTTTCTCTTTGACCATCAGATTCCAATTTTGTAAGAAGTGACAGAAAGAGGATAGACTATAGTTTGTTGGGTATCATTTTCGGAGACGAAGGTAGAAATCATGACATGTGGCATGTCATACAAGTTTGCTCTATTTGAAGCTATGGAATTTTAATGAATGTGAAAGGACTAGATGTTAGGCTTTATATATCTCCATGTGGTTCATTGTTTTAGGCGTTAACCTTTATATATCTCCATGTGGTTCATTGTTTTAGACGTTAGCCTTTATATATCTCCATGTGGTTCATTGTTTTGATATTTGTATGCGATTTTGTTTTAAAGTTGTTCTTTTCAGGAGGGGTATATGCATTAAAGATATTTCCACCAATGTGATGTTGCATTTTGAGCCATGGTCTATAAGGTAGTTATTCTTTAATTCTCATTTTATTGGTGAAAAACTGGGTTTCATAAAAGATTTGTTTCTTACAATGGTCCTATGCAAAATGTTCTTCATGGTTTCTCTACCATTTTACGATTTTCAATCCAAAACTCATGCAAATTGCTGTTAAATCTTGTACCAAAATCAAATTGCAAGAAAAAACCACTGCATGCAAACTAGTTTCCTTTTTCGGTAAGGCATGTTTTGAGGAAAATTTAAGCCTTAAAGAGGAAAGAAATTTCAGTAGATAGAGGCAAGACATAGATCATATCCAGGCAAAGGAGAGGAGGAAGTGAGTACGACAAGGAGCCCAAGTTAACTTCAGGCCCCTAGTCACTTAGCTAAGTAATTATTTGGAACAATGGTTTATGAAGAAACTCTGCAAAGAATATCTACTAAGGTAGATTTGTACAACTCATTCCAACATATTTGAAGCTCTGGAATTGTAAAGAATGTGAAAGGACTAGATTTTAAACTATATATATCTCAGCACGATTCATTTTTTTTATATTTGTAGGAGATTTTGTTTTAAATTTGTTCTTTTCAGGACGGTGTATATGGTTTAAAGATATTTCTACCCACTGTGATGTTGCATTTTTGATCCACATTCTATAAGGTTTTTATCCTTTGAAGTTGAAATCCCATCATATTTCCACTATAAAAATGACAATAAAAGCAACACAAATGCACACAATGAGTGTCATTTCCTTCACTTCTTTCTCTAAAATCAAATTGTGCTTCTCTCTTTTCTCTACATCCAAATTATATGATTCTCTGTGTCTCTTTCTTTCTTCACACCTCGAGGCAATGCGAAGAACCTATAATTCTACCTAGAATGGAGTTATCTATCTCATATATGGATGGGTGTGTAAAGCTACCATCAATGTGAATAAAATGAGTGCTTCTCAAGTGGTGGCATTCACTTTGGAGACATCCTTGCATGATTCCCAAAAAGATATCCCATAAGAGCTCCTCCCTACCTAATAACATTTCACTCCACCCTGAAAAAGGTTGGTTAGTTTTCTCATGCAGATTAAGTCTTGGATTGAGGCTCATCACTATAAAACTCATGGAATTCAGGTGGTACAGGCCTTAACAAAATGAAATCTATTTTAATTTAACGAGCAATGTGAAACAAACCATAGTCATTGGGGGCTTTAGAGTGTGTGATTCTATGAAAAATTATCAAGTATGGTTTTAATCATAAACTAGAATCAAGTTATGTGAAATTGAATGTCCTTACTAAGGTTTTCTATTGCCTTTAGGCAATTTGACTTAATATAGGTTGTGCACTCCTTTGTTTTTGGGTATGATAGGTAGTCATAGTCCACCACGATGATGTTTGTCTTTTGATTTGGAAACAATACTTAGTGCTAAGGTTCTGGGATGAACACTGGGTGGTAAACCACAACTTTCATCAAGGCAAGTTACAAGAGGGATTACTTGGCACCAAGTGAGACGTGTTTTCTCCTCAATTTTATTTATGTTTACATATTTTTTTGAGACTATGGCAAATGCAACAAAAAATATGTAAAATCTTAGATTACTGTCATATGATATTTTTAAAGGCTTGTGAAATTCTATTCTCTCGCAAGAAAAAGAATATGTGAAAGGAATAAGAATTAAAAAAATACACAGAAATATGCAGTTTTAGATCTCTTATTTAAGTGATAAAATTTGCAAGGAATAGTTGTATAATTTCTTGTGCTCTATTCTAGCTATTTTTTTAATTTTTTATGGATTAACATGTTATATTTATTATTTTCATCAATGCTATTAGTTTCTCTTTTGGCTAGATAATTTAGGGCCTTCCTATTTGAAGTTTTCCAATGAAAGTTAGAGCTGAAGGAAAATGTGAAAGTGAGCCTCCCCAAATAGTGGAGATGACAATGTTTGATTACTTTGTGAATAAAAAACAAACTCCTTTAGTTTATTCAGGTGAGGTTTTGTGCTTAGATGTAAGTAGGAAAAAACATCCCAATTATCTTCCAGTAGAGGTGAGTATGATACTATTCTATGTATTATGCAATGGTCGTTTAAAACAAACAAAATTACACTAAAATCTTTAGGTGCCAATATATGCCTAGTGAAGGCTTGAAATTGTGAAATTTCTAGGTGCCCATATATACCATTTCCCTGGAAAAAGGTAATTAAATTATGTGGTTGACCTTTATAGAAGGAGTGGATTAAAAAACACCAAGTCACTAGCCATTCTACACTAGAATAGTTGCTTTAAAAAGACACAGGAATGAGATTTAATCCAATTATCTATGCAAGCATTACAAACCATTTTTTATCTAGTCTCTCTAGGTGCTAAAACATTTTGAATAACTACATCAAAGCTAAGCCAGAATTGAACCTTGCCTAACTATGAAGAACTTGTTGCTACCCACTATAGAATCCAACCCCTTTAAACATTAAATTGACAAAGATATAATGTAATTTATTAAACTTATACATGAATTTCATAAGACCATTTAATATAACCTCGATAAATGAAATCACACATAAAATATAAATATAAATCATCACTTTTTTTATTAAAATAGATATTACAACATACAATAATAGTGAACTAGTAATTAATCACAAGGATTTGGGTGCCCTGAACCAAGATCCTTATTATGTTCGAACAAAGATATACATGAATAATATGATAGAGATAATAAAAATTAATCTTCCAGGGAAAAGAACTACTTAGACATGGAGATGTTCTTTAATCCACTTATCTATACTAGACATGGAGATGTTCTTTAATCCACTTATCTATACACAGGCCACAAGACAAGTCCACATGTTGGATAGATTCATCAAAAGTAGCACTTCATGAAAATTGAACCTTGCATTACAATTTAAACTCCAAGTTAAACTCTTTGCTTCCAGCTATGAATTTCCACTGAAAACAAAGATTAACCCTAGGTAAAATCACACATTAAATATAAATATAAATCTTCGCATTTTATTAAAATAAATAATCATCAAATATTAATAAGAGACAATAATATTGACTGTATAATCAATCTAAAGGATTTGGTTGCCACAAACGTCCAAGATCCTTATTTTTGCTGGAACCAACAGAGGTACGGAAAAATATGAGAAAAAATAATCCGAGACCAGCGGCCCTCTTGCACTACTTAATAATAAGTTGCAGTTGATTCTAATAATAATCGCTTCTTCATGCGCACCTGCTCGTGCATTAATCCGACTATCATCTAGGACCACACCATTCCTCACTTTCTCCTGACTTTTCAAACCATTGTTCGTTGGCATTAATAGAATTCCAATCGAAGTGACGTAAAAGAATAGATGCCTCGGCTTCAGAGATAACCAACAAAGTGGAAACGCTTTTGGTAGCATTATGCTGACGCTCACGGATGTCGTTCAGACTTAAAACCATATATTTCATACGTCTTTTATTGTCATCATGACGGCTGCGTGCTATTTCCACCATGCTTTCATATCTCAATTCTTCATATTCATCAACCCCTTCATTTTCCCTTTCATCGCTTTTGTTGTCATATATCTCGTTATCATCGTACAACGCCATATTGGTGGAGACCGAGTAGATCAGAGTCTGAGAATTTTTATTTTCGCAGCCTTGCGTAATCGACAGAAACAAAATGCTCTGTCCGCTTCACCTTTTTGTACAAAATCAATCTTTGCAATCAATCTTTGCTTAGATGATATTTATAGTGATATCCCTTAGCGTATATAACAAAAAATATTGAAGAGCCAACTTTGGTCATTATCTGCCTGCTTTTAAATTTAATTTAAAATAATGCTATTCTGTTGTCCGTTTATTACCGACGGTATATGAGTTTCACACAAGACCATTCTTATTGTTGAATTGAGGCTTCTGTGATCCAGAATAAGCATACGATAGAGGTTTATGCGTAAATGACATCATCAATCATTTGTCAACCCCTATCATTTGTCCATAAATGGTTGATGATGTGATTTACGGAAACCCCTATCATATACCATTCTCATTATTTTCATTTCCATAAAAAAATAAAATAAAAAATTAGTGATTTTTTTTGCTTTATGTGGAATTAATATGTAGTTTCTTTTGCTTTAAGTGGAATTAATTTCTTAGGTTTATCTTTATTTACGATTTTTTCAAGCGTTTCTTTATTTCCTCGATAACTTTTTTACCATGAAGTTATCGATTCTTAAATTTAAAAGATGGTTTGTTTTATATTTTAATAAAAAATTAAATTTTGTATATTTATATATATTGTGTACAATAATTTACATTTCAAATATAAAGTGTACAACAAAGATATTAAACCTTGATTCTTAAATTTAGAAAATGGTTTGTTTTATATTTAAATAAAATATTAATTTTTGTGCATTTATTTATATTTCTTATAATAATTTACACTTCAAATAGAAATTGTGGAACAAAGATATTAAGCATAGTATATAAATAATAGTGTTTTTCATTTTATCACACTCATAATATCATCATTTAGAAAAATATAGGCGACACCATGCCATGAACAACAATGTTATGGCTACCCTCTCACCCAACATAAAAAATAGCTATGGTAGCCATGGTTAGGATAGCAAATGTATTTATCCCAAAGCATAAAGTCAAGATATTATTTTTTAAATGAAAAGTATAAAATAAATAGATAAGAAACAATAGAAAGTAATAACTTTCTAGTTGAAATATCAACATAAAGTGACATGTTTCCATACAATCGGTATCTTCACTTTTTCAACAAATAGAGATTGATGAGATCCATAGCAACTCCTTTTATTTGTAACTTATGTTGGGGGACACAGACTTGCCTTGCCTTGTGGAGTTTTTAAGGTATTTGTGGAAGGGAGTGGTGTTGCGGCACTACACACTTTCTCTACTCATAAAATTTCAAAAGGGATACGACATTATTCCTACCTTTGCAACTATCAATTTGTACTTCTATCTCATTTAGGAAGTAGCCTCCAACCCTTCTAGCTTTAGTCTAGGAAAACCTATTTTATCCTCCTCAAAAATTAACTAACCAAGATCATTCAATATGATGGTATGAACAAATAATAACAAATAGTCACAAAAAATGGGTAGTCACAGATAGTCATGAAATCATATCTACCTTACATCACATGTATCATTCATTGTTAAAAGATCACTGATTACCAATTAGTAGACTCTGCAAGGGAATTCCTATTTTTTATGCCATGTAAGATTTCCCAAGTCAAAGCATATCAACACGATTAAATGGCATTAGAATATTAGATTCTCCTAGAAGTTTTGCATGTTTTGGTTCCCATGCTCGTGCTTCTTCCACTTTCCATCTCCTCAATTTTATAGATTCTCGTTCTCACACTGCTTTTACTTGTCATCTCCTCAATTTCATAGATAACCTGACCATCAAATAAAGAATAAGATTTGAGAAAGGAACAGAAGAAAAGTTAACCAAATCTGAACACCAAAGGGAAAGCACATAAGGCAAGCATAAATGATCATCGAGGTGGAAGGCAGAGCAATTAGGCAATTTTGTAGCAAATGGTTTAGGGAATTGTGGCAACACTCATTAACAATACCAAGAAAATGTCAATACCAAGTGTTTTTATTAGACTAAAAAATTAATGTTAAGCAAGTAATTGTAGAGGATGCTAGCAATTCTTCATTATGAAAGCAATTTCCTCACAAATATGCTTTTTAGTCCTAATTTTTGCGCATCTTGGCCTTAGGAAGAGGCAAAATAATATTTTAAAATTGTTCATTACTACCAAAAAGCATTCTCAAGATTTAACACACTCGAGGAGAAATATATTATAACATTTTCCTTCAAGGTTTAGGTTTGATTTTTAATTCCCGTGTCGCGATTAATACTACGCATTGTATTGATTACTATAGGTCCTACTACCTTATAGAAGGGACAAATAATACTAGTTAAGATTGTTCATTACACTGTAACCATGAATGACTACCCTATAGAAGATGGTGATATATTTATTGAACTATGAATGAACTTGAATTACAGTACCCTTACAACTATATAGGCCAAACCATAGACTGTATAGGCTAAACCCAAGAGTAGAAAAAAAATTCAAGAAGGAGATAGATGAAATGGTGAATGCAGGAATCATCTTTCCTGCAGACGAAGCAGAATGGACCAGGGCAATATTCATCCAGAACAAAAAGGCTACTATGGAAATAAGGGTATGTGTATAGTACAACAACCTTAGCAATGCTTATGTCCATGACCCATTCCCCATGCCTTTCAATGATGAGGTCTTGTATAATGTTGCGGAGAATGAAACCTAATCCTTCACAGATGGGTTCTCAGCGTACCATCAAGTTCGAATAACCGAGGAAGACAAGTAGAAAACAATGTTCACCAAAGAATGGGGCTTGTATGCATACCACATCATGCCTTTTGGCCTAAAGAATGCACCTTTTGTGTTCTCCCAAATTATTATCACCGTTCTCAGAGACTACATTCACCGGTTCTTGGAGGTATACATGGATGGCTGGATAGTTTACAATCTGCTGAAGAAGCATTCTAGCTTACTTAGAGTAATGTTCGATCGGTGCAGACAACTACAAATCTCCCTAAACATGAAGTGTATCTTTGCAGTTCTAGTTTCAGGAACCACAGAACTATTGCACCCATTAATAACAGTGCTACCTTGAATCTTGTACAGAGTTCCAGTCCGAACTCCCCACATCAATACCAGTGCTCCCTGAAGCATATTGAAGGTATATTTCGCGTACACTCTTTTTAGACCTACAACATCCATCTTGCTTATATAAATTATATTTCTGACTAATGCACAAATATGCATAGCACCCGGAAGTGTTCTAATCCTTCTACCTTGCAACTTCAACTTGACTTTTCTGCGAACAAGGATTCTTGCCTTCCTGTCATCCCCTAAGAAGATATCATCACCATCATATTTCTCATACTCGCATAACCACTCTCTACGGGGATTGAAGTGAAAGGATGCACCTGGGTCAATGAACGATGACTCGTGATCTACATGTTTACTTGAAGAAGAATCCAAGTACACATCTCCACCTTCATCTGAGGTGGTTTTTTCACATATGCAGAAGGAGCATCATCAGATCCCTTTCCTTTCTCAGGTACTTTAGATTTATAGTCCCTTTTGAAGTGCCCTTCCTTTCCGCATTTCCAGCACACCTTTACAGGTTTTCCTGGAGATTTACAACTCCTTCTAGATTTAAATCTCCCACTCGATGGCTAATTTTATTTTTATGTTTTGGGACAGTCCTCGTACATACAAGGCATCACCATTCTGGCCCTCCATATTTTTCCATCTCATCTCCTCTGACAACAAGGATGAGACCATTTCATCAAATCGCAACGCAGTTGCATTGATACATATTGCGACAACCAAATTGCCCACGAATCTGGTAGAGAACACAACAAACGGATGCACCTATCTTCATCTGAAATTTTAATATCAACAGATAGTAACTGGCCTACCACACTATTAAAGGCATTCATATGCTTTTTCAAAGAGTCTCCATCTTTCATCCTCCGGTTATACAACATTTTTTGTAGGAACAATTTATTCACTAGAGACTTAGATTGGTACAATGTCCATAACTTGTCCCACAAAGCCTTTGCTGAAGCTTCCCCTAATAAATTCAACAATACTGAATCCAAGACACACAATTGTATTGTGCTCTTTGCTTTCCGATCCAACTTCGCCAAGTCTTCAACTGACATTGTTGTTGGTTTAGTACCCGGATTTACCACGATCACTGATCTTTATCCACTAGTAGATTCTCCATCTTGAGTTTCCACAACTCAAAACTTTAACCATTAAATTTCTCGGTCTCTATCTTTACATTGCTCACCATATTCTTTCACCATAAGAATTGATCGTGTGAATCTCCTACTGAATAGGGTATACCACATGCATGAGAAGAAAACCCCTCAACAAGAAGAGGTGTCCCCGATTGAACTGTTTGAAGCCTCATTTCCAATAAATTTGGTCGTTGTTCTAGAGCTAATCATTATGCCTCCCGCTCCTAGGTTTCTTGAAACCACGCAGCCTGCAACTTCCCCCCAAGGCCACTCAGAAAAATCTATTCCTAGCGACCAACCCTTGCAAAGCAACATCTCAGACACATCAACTGTTATGAAACCAGCTCACAAAAAGATAGAAAAGAGAGATCCACGCCTTAGAATTCAGCCTCTTCGAGGGGGCAACCTCCTTTACATTACATAAATGAACAATTCTTGGATGATACAAATGAAAATACCTCCTTTCTATATATAGGAGTCTAAGTGGTCCCAATACAATCAAAGCCTACATAACAATAATATTGTAGGGCACAACAGTAACAATGGTGGGCTTCTATGTGGCATAATAGTAACAATATGGGCACTACATGGGTACATCAATATAATAAGTGGGTTATACTAATAACAATAAGGGGTTACACTAGTAGTATAGGGGCCTAACATGCCCCTCTCCTTCAAAAAGCGTTGTCCTCAACGCTTGAGTAGTTCTTGATGCTTCTATATAAAATTCTTGTCCTCCCATGTGGAATATTCAGCGGGTAAGTTCTTCCACTTGATGAGATACTCTGAAATTGATCGATTTCATAGCTATCGGGTTCTTGTTTTTGTGACTTCTCCAGGTTCCAATATGATTTTTCCTTCCTCTTCAATTTCTGGCAATATTGCTTGAATTGGGATCTTTTGCAACTTTTGAATAAGTGGCCATACTTCTTCGTTCTTCTTCCATTCATCCGTTGCTTCGTTTATCCAATTTGGGTGGATAATATAAATAGCACAAAACAATGCTTCCACATCCTCATCCTTGAAGCGTCTTCCCATTCGGTAAGGTCGCCATTTTTTAAGTGCATGTAGTATTGCCAACATTTCCTTCTCATAAATAGCTTGCTTGAGATGTAGCAGTAAAAATACCCAATCACTCACATCAAAACATTTTTCACTACGATGTTGATCTACCTGTTGTTTCATTTGATTTTGCACCGAAGTGGCGTTATCCTTTAAAAGTTGGAGAACTTGTTGTTGATGCTTGATATGATCTTTCTCTACTTGAACCTTTTTCTTCTTGATATGTCCTTCTATCTTTTGAGGAGTGGTAATTTCTTCCAGTCCTTTACAAGATATGGTCGGATTCATTTCTTGATGCTCGATGTGATCTTTCACTTCTTGAACATTTTTCTTCTTGATGTGTCCTTCTATCTTGATAGTTTGAGGAGTGGTAATTTCATCCATTGAATTACAAGATATGGTTGGATTCGTTTCTTCTTTCTCGATGTGATCTTTCACTTCTTGCACCTTTTTCTTCTTGATATGTCCTTCTATCTTGAGAGTTTGAGGAGTGGTAATTCTTGCCAATGCTTTACAAGATATGGTCTGATTCATTTCTTCTTTCTCTGGGGTGGTGTCTTGACGTATATCCTCTTCTTTTGATGTTTCTTGATCCTTTTCTTCCCCCTCTTCATATTCTATGTAAAATAATTTCTTCTCAGCACACCTATGACCTTTAGTGCATTTGCTATTACAATTGTAACAAAGCCCTTTTTCTCTTTTTTCTTCCAATTGTTGTGGTGTATACCTTGTAGGTTGTGGAAGGCTGGGAGAAACAACACTTCCATCTTTATAGTTGTGAGGGGTATGCTTCCTGGTTTCCATAATTTTACTTTCCATTATGTCACAAAGCCCTTTTACTCTTTCCAATTGTTGTGGTGTTGCTCTAAAGAAGGTGTTTCTCTTTATATCCTCATAATGTGTTATCATTTCCTCCGTGAAAATTGACCACGTAACAAGTTTTTTACGAGAACAGAGCCCTTTGTACCATAAAAATTGATCTGGTTCTAAATATGAAGATGCAATACATATCTTTTGTAACAATTGTACACCATGTATATCAAAATATTTCTCCATCTGAAGTATCCAATTTACCGGATCCTTGCCATCAAACTTCCTCATCTTGCTTTTTCTTGATTTTAGGAGCTTTACCTTGAAACGACTGTAAATATGTACTTTCGGATCTTTAAGTTCTGAACTTGTGACCTGTAGTAGCCCTCTGTGTCCTCTTTCCAATTCCACAAGTCTGATCCAAATTGGATTCTCCAAGAAAACGTTATGCACAATCTCCCGCAGTGACCTGATTATAGACTAGTTCAGTAGAGCTAACTTGTATGAAGTGCCACGTGTCACTGTTTCAACCTTTGACTCTGAAAAATATATAAACAGAAACTACAATCCATCCTCTTTCTGTACCTTCTTACGAAATTTCAATCCGATGCTCAGAAAGAAAGTTATGACGATTTTCCCCAGGTCACCTGGTTTGAATGTAATTCATGAGTCTTCAAAAAGACCAACTTCCTCAGATCATATCTCCGCAAATATCGCGCGAAACGCTCTGAAATTTGGACCCAAGGTTTAGCGCGATTGTTTCTCAAATGGGTTTTTTTTTGCGACTTCTGAAACGTCACAGAAAAAAAGTTATAGCGAAAATTCCACGATGACCTGTTTGGAGCAGCGAAACCCTAGAATCCAAAGCTCTGATACCAAATGTTATGAAACCAGCTCACAAAAAGATAGAAAAGAGAGATCCACGCCTTAGAATTCAGCCTCTTCGAGGGGGAAACCTCCTTTACATTACATAAATGAACAATTCTTGGATGATACAAATGAAAATACCTCCTTTCTATATATAGGAGTCTAAGTGGTCCCAATACAATCAAAGCCTACATAACAATAATATTGTAGGGCACAACAGTAACAATGGTGGGCTTCTATGTGGCATAATAGTAACAATATGGGCACTACATGGGTACATCAATATAATAAGTGGGTTATACTAATAACAATAAGGGGTTACACTAGTAGTATAGGGGCCTAACATCAACAATGCAACTCGAGAACCTTTAGCACTAGTCATTTTCAGAGTTGTTCGAATTTATCCAACATGCAACTCATAGGGCTGAACAGATCCATAATGACTTGGTCAGCGAGCATGAGCACCAGAAGCATTAGCTTGTGACTATCACCACAGAGTGAGATCAACTCTGACATACTAATCAAAAACTGTAATCACAGGTCGAGCATGTGACATGAAAGCTATAAGCACTATAGCCAAATGTGGCTGATTTAGTTATTGAAGCACCTGAGGAATTTTCGGCTTGCACATTGGCCCGCTGATGCGATCATATTTAGACAACATAAATGGAACTTGTGGTCACCAACAAGGAGCTGAAGAAGAGTTTACATACACTCTGACTAGCGCTGCCGAATCCAGCCACAAGCTACATCGCAGAGATCGATTAGAAACTCCACACGGCCGTTGTGCTAAAAGCTTCGCTAACTGTTGCCCTGGGAGATGGTTATGTGCTAAGGGAGCAAATCAACGAATGGTCAGGTAACTTTGCCGTTGAAAACTAACAACTGTATCCACTCCCCCAACAACTCCACCAATGCATCACTCACAACAAGACCTGTAGGGACAAAGGCCAGGTAAAGAAAATCGATGACGAGATCAACTCCCTCGAGGCTAGGGTACAACAAATTGAGGAGGAATCGGACAAGACAAAAAAGAAAATTCTTGATATTAGGCCACGAGTCGATAAGCATTTGATTACTCTGCGGGAGGTATGTGACGAGGTCAAAGAATCGTGGAGCACCCTGCAGAACACCCACCCTGATCAACTGAACTGCATATCAATGCCTTAATTTCTCCAAAAGGCGGAAACCCTCACACGCATCTGGGAGATGACATTGGAAGATTATAACCGCTTCTGCAAGGAAATGATTGTTGTTGGCGCCTTCATTTGGAAAAGGCAAAAGTGTAGCAAAAGTTGTCCCACATGACTCAAGACCAACACAACCAGAGGCAAAATCATCAGCACCAAAAGAAGAAGAACCAGCACATCAACAAGAAATAACAGCAGAGTCTCCGCCAGGAACAAAAACAGAGCTAACAACACTTGAGATAGCTGGTCGAGCAGAAACTCCACACGGCCGCTACACTAAAAGCTTCTCTAACTTGGCGGATGGTTATGTGCTAAGGGAGCAAGTCAACGATTGGTCAGGTAGCTTGGCCATGGAAAACTAACAACTGTATCCACTCCGCCAACAACTCCACCAACGCATCATTGACAACAAGACCTGTAGGGACAAAGGCCAGGTAAAGAAAATAGATGACGAGATAAACTCCCTCGAGGCTAGGGTACAACAAATTGAGGAGGAATCGGACAAGACAAAAAAGAAAATTCTTGATATTAGGCGACGAGTCGATAAGCATTTGATTACTCTACGAGAGGTATGTGACGAGGTCGAACACCCACCCGATCAACTGAACTGCATATCAACGCCTTAATTTCTCCAAAAGGCGGAAACCCTCACACGCATCTCGGAGATGACATTGGAAGATTATAACCGCTTCCGCGAGGAAACGATTGTTGCAGTACCTGAGTTGGCGCCTTCATTTGGAAAAGAAGGCAAAAGTGTAGCAAAAGTTGTCCCACATGACTCAAGACCAACACAACCAGAGGCAGAATCAGCAGCACCGAAAGAAGAAGAACCAGCACATCAACAAGAAATAACAGCAGAGTCTCTGCTCCGCCAGGAACAAAAACAGAGCTAACAACACTTGAGATAGCTCGTTGGGGCCTCTTGGGGCCTTCGTTTTGAATTTTGGAGTTTGGAGGGAAGAAATGTCAGGATGGCGGGGATAATGGTTCAGGTTGTGGAGCTGATAACCAAAGGAAAGGGACGGGAACCGGGAGTGAATGGGCAATTGCTGCAAGGTGGTGGAAGAATACAAAAGAAATCGAGCAAGGGAAATAGAAGCCATCTGAGCGTGGAGTCAACGGAGGCCGAATTCCTGGATTGATTCCCATCATGTCTTCCTGATGTTGCAGCCTCAGACCTATATTGGTTGCAACGATGGGCAGAATGAGTATCGTTATACCAATCACCAAGGCATAACCAACAGAATTGAAATTCACACGGGGACGTACATGTCATGTGCATACACCCTTGATTTTTCTCTATTGGTCGATCACACTTTGGACACGGCTTGGAATTACAAAATATCCAGTACGCATTGAGTGAATCACCATTATTAATTTGATCAATCCATTAAATGGTGTCTGGCGCTGGACACCATTTAACCATACTGTTTTGTTCAACATATGACCTCACAAGATAGGTTCTATATTTGTTCGTATCTTCCTCAGATAACCCCAGAGAAAAAACCATGTCTTCACTCACAATGGCACGGCATCGTGGACCTTGATGTGGACATCGTAGGTTGAGGCATCCTGCACCATCATGATTTATTGATGTGTGAATAAAAGTTCGCCAACAATCTTGGCAAAATAAATGGTCGCAGTACTTGAGTGACTTCATGTCTCTGATCTTGAAATCATAGAAACATATCGGACAGGTAGTCAACTCCATTTTTTCTTCTTTGGTCTCATGTTTATTGTCCTGCTGCAACAATAGGCCCAAAGCATTTCTCACTTTCTCCTCGTATGCAAACCATTGATCGTTGGCATTAACAGAATTCCAACCGAAGTAACGCAAGAGAATAGCTGCCCCGGCTTCCGAGACAGCCAGCACAGTGGAAACGCTTTTGGTAGCATTGTGCAGACGCTCACCAATGTCGTTCAGACTTAAAACCGTATATCTCATGCGTCCTTTATTGTCATCATGACGACTGCGTGCTATTTCCACCATGCTTTCATATCTCAATTCTTCATCTTCGTTTTCGCTTTCGTTGCTTTCCCTTTCATCGCTTTCGCTGTCATATATCTCATTATCGGACATTTCATCGTATAAAGCCATATTGGTCGAGTTCGAGTAGATCAGAGAATGAGACTTTTTTCCGGGCCTTGCGGAATCCACAGAAACAAAACTCTCTGACCGCCGTGTTCAAGCAGGTTAAAGTTAAACCTGCAATGTTGTCCAGAAACTGTGTCCCCTTACCTTTTTGTACTAAATCAATCTTTGCTTGGCTGATATTTATACTCATGTAACTTGGCGCAGATGCCAAAAACCATTCATGAGCCGACATGGGTGATTACCCGGTTGATTTTAAACGTAATTTAAAATAATGCTTACAACCCAAAGTAAAGCGGTTTCCCCGCCATCTATTTCTCCCACTAGGAGAAGCAAGTAAAGCGGTTTCCCCGCCATCTATTTCTCCCACTAGGAGAAGCATTCTGTTGTCATTATTACTCTTTTTTTTGAGGAGAAACATTCCGTTGTCATTATTAATGAATCACAAACCCTAACATCCACCAAATATATCTATGAAAGTATAGTGAATTAAAATATTAAATTTTAACCAAATTTTTCTTGATATTTCTTCTAAATATGTCAAAAATTTCACCATTTGAAGTATCACATAAAAAATGTAATGAAAATGTAAAAGTGATTCATTCAAAGTATAAAAACCCTAGGATTATATGCTTTCATACCAAATGTTATAAGCCAAATACATAAAATTCAATAGTTCACACAATGTACAACAATGTGAGCATTAATGACAACCCAAATATAGATAATAACACAGAAATGCCCAAAATACCTCAAATAGATTCATACATTGAAATAACATCCATACCATCCATAATGAATACATCATCGCTATATACACCAATCCACACATTACACATGCAATCCCTTCATTATTAGGATGATCCTATTACATATACATTTACATATTCCATAGTAAGGTCGAGAATGCAAAATATGTTCATTTACATATTCCACTTTTTCTACTTTGAAAGAATCAAGATGGATGAAAAAGAAGATACTAATCCAATCCAGATCATACACCCCCATTTTGGGAGGATTTTGTTCCCAAAAACATCTACTGAATGAGGTGAGTATATTTTGATGAAAACTTGACTAAACTGAGAGGGCGGGGGTGACTCAGTTTCATACATTCATGGACATCAAAATTATTTTCTTGTAGCTCATTGTCTGAAAAATTAAATGAGCATATTAAAACATAATTACCAATAGATTTAGTATGTGAACATCAAGTAATAAGTTAACCTAAACATCACTTATCTCGATTAAAGGAATAACCTCTTCTATTTTTTTCTTAGCTTGAAACATATCAACATAAGTTTAGTCACACCTCAAGTGTTTTGTTAGGGGAGAAAGATGACAAGTATACCAAGCTTTTGATAATATGGGTTAAACACATTCCCTCGTGTTACTCCGTTGTGAGCAAGCCTATTGAGTAACCCAACAGAGTCACCTCAAGGAGATGCAAGCATCGCTTCATTGCCAGAAGACCTGTTTAATACCACGATGAAGTTGTTTGCATCACCTCATTGTGGAGGAAGCCTTTCTCTTCTTTAACCTTTATTTTATTTCCTTAAAGGTATGCTTGAAGCATTTATTGAATATTTGTAGTACAGGTGGAAGAGGCATCGTTACTTACTGAGAACAAGAGAGGTTGTTCCTTGTTTAAGCGATTTGAAATATAACTGAAGTTAACATGTGCATTCTGAAGTTTTCTCCTCTCCCTTTTTTACTTCGCATATTCAAGATATCGAAACACCATTAAATACAAGGCTTTGTCGGAATGAAAGTCCTAATAAAGATATGGGCTTTGTTAGGTCCCTATAATACTAGTGTATTCCCTTATTATCATTGTCATTGTAACCCATAATGTTATTGGTGTGCCCATGTTGTCCCCATATTGTTATTATTGTGCCCCATAGAAGCCCACTATTGTTATTGTTGTGTTCAGTATGTTTCCAAGGACCAACTTGGTCATTTGTGAGGCTCCAACATCTAGGATACCAACCTTGTCTTCTCAAGGCACCAACCTTGTGTTTAGGAGCACCAACTCCAAGGACACCAACCTTTCCAAATCTGAGGCACCAACCCCAAGGGCTCCAACCTTATCTTGTCAAGGCGACAACCTTGCTTGTTTGAGGCTCCAACCATCAGGGCACCAACCCTTTGGGCTCCAACCCACTGCTATATTTTTTCTATATATGTTTGATAGTAATTCTCTGCTCCCAACATCTTCTTCACTAAATTCTGTCTATCTACACCTTCACTGCTACATCAATGACAGCCTATCTTCATATGAAGGAGTCTTCACAACTCTTCATATTTCCCTAACAGAGTTTGCAAAGTTACCTCATGATGATTTCAAATAGGCATGATGATCTCCAATAATGTTTCCAAGATTTGTTGAAGCTTTCCAACAAGATATTTGTGCTAAGCCTCAACGTATGCACAAAAGGAATTCTCTATTTTCAAGTCTCTGTTCTTTACTATTGTGTTAACTGTTTCAAGCGTGACTGCTTCTCACTATTCTTGCTATCGTGATCTCTTACTTCCTAGAACCAGACTCAAAAATTCTTTATTGTCGGTGCTGGCTACTGCTCCCTTCAAACGATCTCAGATGAAGCTTTATTTTTCCCCTTCACAAAATTGTTCTTCAGGTTGCGTTATGTACTTGATTTATTAATCACAGATCTAAGCCTTTCAAAGATTAACCCAATCAACATAATTTCTTTGTCCTTCAGCTTCCTCCTGTCTTGCTAGACCTTTGTTTTCCTCCTGTCGTGTTGGACCTTTGGCTTCCTTCTGTCTTGTTGGACCTTCGGCTTCCTTCTGCCCTGCTGTACCTTCGGCTTCCTTCTATCCTACTGGACCTACAGATTACTATTGTCCTTCTGCTTACATCTCTCTCACTCGATCTTCGGCTTCTTTTGTATCTTCATCGTCTGCCAGACCTTTGGCTTCTTGACCTTTCGACTTCTTCTTTCGTTCACTTGACCTTCCGGATTCCTCCGTTCCTTCAAGTTCACGAGTTGTGAACTATTACCTCTTCTCTATGATAGATGCCCGCGATACGTTACCCATATGGAGGTCCCACATGCCACGTCATCACCTTTAATTGTGATCGCAACTTCATGAAAAAATGGAGTTATTCCTTTAATCCTGCAAACGAACGCTGGTCCCACGTGAATGCACACGACCGGATGCCAAATAAAATAAACTTGTGTCCATAAACTTCTCGGGTCCACTCAGTCCCAAGCCTTATTGGATTAATTCTCCACCGTTGATCTCATCATTGATCCGACGGTTGTTGACCCACCCGATCAACAAACCCAATAGTCGATACTACATCGTTTGATCAAGGCACGCTGGATCCAATGGTTCACAACGATATCGGTCGGGGAACATTCACGACACTTAACTGCCCTTACGGAGCCAATAAGGATTATAAATCCTTGATCTATAAAATTTCGAGTCCGTTTTGAGATTAACGTCCAATCACTTTATGACCCGATATCCATTGGGTATATGAGGTCATCAAATCTACGGCTTGCAGGTCTTCAACTAGTACATGGTTTAAAAACAGGTCTAACCCTCCCTGTTGACTGTGACGTAAGTGTTTGAAAATGAGATCGATGACTAGGATTCAGCGTGGGCCTTCAACTACGATCAAACATCTGTACACTCCTAACCTCCGCTCTTTCGATAACTGTTGCTCTAGTGATAACTCTTCACTGTTCCGCTCTTCCGATAGTTGTTGCTCCTATGGCTTATCTCCTGTGACCTCCGATAACTTTGTTTATGCTCCTCCACTCTTTTCTTCATATCGGTTCTTCTTGGGCATATATTACATGTGATACTTCCGATATGGCTCCTCCGATGTTTTCTTCTTTTCTCCTCTGATATCATTGTTGCTCTTCGTTCTTCTGATAACACTTACCCTTGGGTATATGTGATAACTTGCTTCCCTGATGGCTTCTGATGAACTCTTCCTCTTATTCTTTGGCTTCTTGCTCCTATTGCTTTACTGGATCTACTGCGTCATTTGTTGTTAAATTGTTGTTCAATTGCTGTTCAATTGTTGTTCAATTGACCTCCTGCGTCATTTGTTGTTCAATTGACCTCCCGCTGTTGAATTGTTGTTCAATTGACCTCCTGCTTTTCAATCCACTTGGGTCCTCCATCTCATCATATCATCATATATCAAACTTTCATCACTATGAGAATTATGACCAATGGGCATCAATTGGCAATCATGTATCAAAGAATTTGTAATCACAAACACTGCTATATTGACATCAATGACAACCTAGATTAACATGTTCATTTTATGTAATGTAAAGTATGTTTCCCCCTCGAAGAGACTACTTTTCAAGTCGTTGATCTATCTCTTTCTTCTATTTTTATGAGCTTGTTGCATAACAATTGGTATGAGAGCTTTGGATTCTAGGGTTTCACTACTTCAAACAGGTCATCGTGGAATTTTTGCTATACATTTTGTTTCTAAAAAGCTTCAGAATCTCAAATTGAAACCCATTTGAGCCAAAATCGTGACAAACCTCGTGACTGAATTTCAGATCTTGTCTCACTATAGTTTCAAAGATATGAACTGAGGAAGTTAGTCTGTTTAGAGGCTCCTAAATTCGATCTCAAACATGTCAGCATGGGAAAATTGTCATAACTTTCTCTTTGACCACCAGATTCCAATTTTGTAAGAAGTGACAGAAAGAGGACAGACTGTAGTTTGTTGGGTATCACTTTCGGAGACGAAGGTAGACATCATGACATGTGGCACATTGTACAAGTTCGCTCTATTGAGGTAGTTTATTATTCATTTTTTCTATATCAAGATACATTGTCCATTCATTTTTCAAATTATTGGCATGAACCATCCCTTCTTTTTTCCAGTTAATTAATAATTTTCAAGAGGGTTCTCCATTGTTGGTTGATATTTTTGCCATATTCTAGTGCTTCCATGGTAACATGACTCTATGGATATGGAAGCAATATTAAATCTTGATTGTATTATTTGGCCATGATAATGGGAACAAATTCTAGAAATAATAGTGTCTTACTTAGGGGAGTAAATTTAAATTTAGGTTATGGTGCCAAATTGTGTTCGAAAAACATCCTTGTAAAAAGGTGCCCTCTATATATTTAGTTTCCCAAATAGAGAATTATTTCATAAAATTCTTATTTGGTATTCTTTATTCATTCATGAATTACCTAATTATTTGGAACAATCGTTTCTAAAGAGACTGTGTTAAAGAAATCTATGTAAATATTATTCATGTAGATTTGTACAACTGATTCCACCATATTTGAAGCTATGGAATTGTAATGAATGTGAAAGGACTAGACGTTGGCCTTTATATATCTCCATGTGGTTCATTGTTTTGATATTTGTATGCGATTTTGTTTCAAAGTTGTTCTTTTCAGGAGGGGTATATGCGTTGAAGATATTTCCACCAATGTGATGTTGCATTTTGATCCACAGTCTATAAGGTAGTTATCCTTTAATTCTCCTTTTATTGGTGAAAAACTGGTTTTTCATAAAAGATTTGTTTCTTACAATGGTCCTATGCAAAAGAAGTTGAAGATATTTCCACCAATGTGATGTTGCATTTTGATCCACAGTCTATAAGGTAGTTATCCTTTAATTCTCCTTTTATTGGTGAAAAACTGGTTTTTCATAAAAGATTTGTTTCTTACAATGGTCCTATGCAAAATTTTCTTCATGGTTTCTCCACCATTTTACGATTTTCAATCCAAAACTCATGCAAAGTCCTGTTAAATCTTGTACCAAAATCAAATTGCATGCAAAACCCACTGCATGCAAACTAGTTTCCTTTTTCGGTAAGGCATGTTTTGAGGAAAATTTAAGCCTTAAAGAGGAAAGAAATTTCAGTAGATAGAGGCAAGACATAGATCATATCCAGGCAAAGGGGAGGATGAAGTGAGTGCGACAAGGAGCCCGAGTTAACTTCAGGCCCCTAGAAACTCTGCTAAGGATATCTATTAAGGTAGATTTGTACAACCCATTCCAACATATTTGATGCTTTGGAATTGTAAAGAATGTGAAAGGACTAGATGTTAGACTATATATATCTCCACACGATTCATTGTTTTCATATTTGTATGAGATTTTGTTTTAAATTTGTTCTTTTCAGGAGGGGGTATATGCTTTAAAGATATTTCTACCCACTTTGATGTTGCATTTTGATCCACATTCTACAAGGTAGTTATCCTTTGAAGTTGAAATCCCATCATATTTCCACTAAAAAAATGACAATAAAAGCAACACAAATGCACACAATGAGTGTCATTTCCTTCACTTCTTTCTCTAAAATCAAAGTGTGCTTCTCTCTATTCTCTACATCCAAATTATATGATTCTTTGTGTCTCTTTCTTTCTTCACACCTCGAGGCAATGCCAAGAGCCTATAATTCTACCTAGAATGGAGTTATCTATCTCATATATGGATGGGTGTGTAAAGCTACCATCAATGTGAATAAAATGAGTGCTTCTCAAGTGGTGGCATTCACTTTGGAGACATCCTTGCATGATTCCCAAAAAGATATCCAATAAGAGCTCCTCCCTACCTAATAACATTTCACTCCACCCTGAAAAAGGTTGGTTAGTTTTCTCATGCAGATTAAGTCTTGGATTGAGGCTCATCACTATGAAACTCATGGAATTCAGGTGGTACAGGCCGTAACAAAATGAAATCTATTTTAATTTAACGAGCAATGTGAAACAAACCATAGTCATTGGGGGCTTTAGAGTGTGTGATTCTATGAAAAATTATCAAGTATGGTTTTAATCATAAACTAGAATCAAGTTATGTGAAATTGAATGTCCTTACTAAGGTTTTCTATTGCCTTTAGGCAATTTGACTTAATATAGGTTGTGCACTCCTTCGTTTTTGGTTATGATAGGTAGTCATAGTCCACCACGATGATGTTTGTCTTTTGATTTGGAAACAATGCTTAGTGCTAAGGTTCTGGGATGAACTCTGGGTGGTAAAACACAACTTTCATCAAGGCAAGTAACAAGAGGGATTACTTGGAACCAAGTGAGACGAGTTTTCTCCTCAATTTTATTTATTTTTACATATTTTTTTGAGACTAAGGCAAATGCAACAAAAAATATGTAAAATCTTAGATTACTGTCATATGGCATTTTTAGAGGATTGTGAAATTCTATTCTATGGCAAGAAAAAAAATATGTGAAAGGAATAAGAATTAAAAAAATACACAGAAATATGCATTTTTAGATCTCTGGTTTAAGTGATAAAATCTGCAAGGAAAAGTTGTATAATTCCTTGTGCTCTATTCTAGCTACTTTTTTATTGTTTATGGATTAACATGTTATATTTATTATTTTCATCAATGCTATTAGTTTCTCTTTTGGCTAGATAATTTAGGGCCTTCTTATCTGATGTTTTCCAATGAAAGTTAGAGCTAAAGGAAAATGTGAAAATGAGCCTCCCCAAATAGTGGAGATGACAATGTTTGATTACTTTGTGAATAGAAAACAAACTCCTTTAGTTGATTCAGGTGATGTTTTGTGCTTAGATTTAAGTAGGAAAAAACAGCCCAATTATCTTCCAGTAGAGGTGAGTATGATACTATTCTATGTATTATGCAATGGTCGTTTAAAAAAAACACAATTACACTAAAATCTTTAGGTGCTAATATATGCTAGTGAAGGCTTGAAATTGTGAACTTTCTAGGTGTCCATATATACCATTTCCATGGAAAAAGGTAATTAAATTATATGGTTGACCTTTATAGAAGGAGTGGATTAAAAAAACACCAAGTCACTAGACATTCTACACTAGAATAGTTGCTTTAAAAGGACACAGGAATGAGATTTAACCCAATTATCTATGCAAGCATTACAAACCAATTTTTATCTAGTCTCTCTAGGTGCTAAAAAATGTTGAATAACTACATCAAAGCTAAGCCAGAATTGAACCTTGCCTAACTATGAAGAACTTGTTGCTTCCCACTATAGAATCCAACCCCTTTAAACATTAAATTGACAAAGATATAATGTAATTTATTAAACTTATACATGAATGTCATAAGACCATTTAATATAACCTCGATAAATGAAATCACACATAAAATAGAAATATAAATCATCACTTTTTTATTAAAATAGATATTACAACATACAATATTATTGAACTAGTAATCAATCACAAGGATTCGGGTGCCCTGAACCAATATCCTTATTATGTCCGAACAAAGATATACATGAATAATATGATAGAGATAATAAAAATTAATCTTCGAGGGAAAAGAACTACTTAGACATGTAGATGTGCTTTAATCCACTTATCTATACACAGGCCAGAAGACAAGTCCACGTGTTGGATAGATACATCAAAAGTAACACTTCATGAAAATTGAACCTTGCATTACAATTTAAACTCCAAGTTAAACTCTTTGCTTCCAGCTATGAATTTCCTTTGAAAACAAAGATTTACCCTAAGTAAAATCACACATTAAATATAAATATAAATCGTCACATTTTATTAAAATAAATAATCATCAAATATTAATAAGAGATAATAATATTGACTGTATAATCAATCTAAAGGATTTGGTTGCCACAAACGTCCAAGATCCTTATTTTTGATGGAACCAAGAGAGATATGGAAAAATATGAGAAATATTAATCCGAGTCCACCGGCCCTCTTGCACTACCTAATAATAAGTTACACCTGATTCTAATAATAATTGCTACTTCATGCGCACCCTGCTCGTGCATTAATCCGACCATCATCAGGTTGCAACAATAGGACCACAACATTCCTCACTTTCTCCTCACTTGCAAACCATTGTTTGTTGGCATTAATAGAATTCCAATTGAAGTGACGTAAAAGAATATTTGCCTCGGCTTCAGAGATAACCAACAAAGTGGAAACGCTTTTGGTAGCATTATGCTGACGGTCACGGACGTCGTTCAGACTTGAAACCATATATTTCATACGTCTTTTATTGTCATCCTGACGGTTGCGTGCTATTTCCACCATGCTTTCATATCTCAATTCTTCATATTCATCAACCCCTTCATTTTCTCTTTCATCGCTTTTGCTGTCATATATCTCGTTATCATCGTACAATGCCATATTGGTGCAGATCGAGTAGATCAGAGTATGAGAATATTTATTTTCACAGCCTCACGGAATCGATATAAACAAAACGTTCTGTCCGCTTCACTTTTTTGTACAAAATCAATCTTTGCTTAGCTAATATTTATAGTGATGTTCATTAGCGTATATACCAAAAAATATTGAAGAGCCGACTTTGGTCATTATCTTCTTGCTTTTAAATGTAATTTAAAATAATGCTATTCTATTGTCATTATTGCTTTCTCTGAGAAGAAGCATTCCATTTATTACCGATGGTATATGAGTTTCACACAAGACCATTGTTATTGTTGAATTGAGGCTTATGTGATCCAGAATAAGCATACGATAGAGGTTTATGTGTAAATTACATCATCAATCATTTGTCAACCCCTATCATTTGTCCATAAATGGTTGATGATGTGATTTACGGAAACCCCTATCATATACCATTCTCATTATTTTCATTTCCATAAAAAGAAAATAAAAAAATTAGTGATTTTTTTTTATTTATGTGGAATTAGTATGTAGTTTCTTTTGCTTTAAGTGGAATTATTTTCTTAGGTTTATCTTTAGTTACAATTTTTTCAAGTGTTTCTTTATTTCCTCGATAACTTTTTTACCATGAAGTTTTTGATTCTTAAGTTTAAAAGATGGTTTGTTTTATATTTTAATAAAAAATTAAATTTTGTATATTTATATATATTGTGTACAATAATTTACATTTCAAATATAAAGTGTACAACAAATATATGTAGAAATTTGAATAATATAACACTTATTCACAGAGATTATCCTGATTATACACTATTTGCGGAATGCATGCATAATACATAACCTCGTCTACCATTGATCATCAATTTGCGGAATTAAAAAAACAATGGCATGCGCACATTGAAACATCAATCACACATATCAACACAATATGTAATGGGGAAAGCATATAGCTGAAAACCCCTAACTATCTGTATATTATAATGATAGAGAACATGTAATAATACATAGTACAATACTCCTCACAAGTACTCAGTACTATCTCCACATGCTACACACAAACTAGCTCAGATCTGAACAAGTCACGTGTTCAAATCTCCTCCACTGTTTGCTTGCCTCTACTGCGCAATCCAAGTTGAGAATAGATCAGATCCAAGTTTGAATTCGCTTGGCTTGTACTGTGCAATCCTCATTGGCAATCTTAATCAATGATTGTTCAAATATCGTGCACAGCTATAGTCACAACTAATAGTAGTCTCACCCTTTCACCCACCTCTAACACTTGTCTCCACTGCACTGTCCATGCACTGACTTAACTGATGTATTCTTTAGTTGATTTATGAGTTAATAATTAGTGAATCAATTAATAATTAATTCACATCACTCATCACTAGTGTATTTGGCAGTTAGACTAAATACAACTAGTTCAACTAAGTCAAACTAAACACAACTCCATCAACTCCTCAATCAACTCCACCAAACTCAATCACTTGAGTTCTAACTGAAGTCCATCATGCAATAGCTCAACTAACCCATAGGAAAAGTGTGTTTCCTTCTGGCAGTTGCATGTGCCACATCCATAGCTTGAACTGAAGTGCTGCAAGAGGATAAGATAATGTTTATGGTCCAAATATTGAGCTAATAATATTCGACTCTTCTATTTTTTGACTGGCAGTCTAAAAATAGACTCCGCCCATATGTCTAAAAATAGAGGTCCATCTATTTTTACCAACATGACCAATCATCCATAAATAGCATCCTACAAATCATAGACCATGATCCATATGTCTAAAAATAGACATAGTCTAAAAATAGACTTTGCACCAAAAATAGCGTGTGGGCCCACTTAGTGAAAGCGACTTCTTTTCACTAAGCTCCATCATCTTGTTGCATTTTCAACACTCCCTCTCAACAAGATATGGATTATCTGCAACCCCTATCCTGCCTCTGTGGTATTCGAATTTGCTCCTGGTGAGCGCCTTCGTCAAGATATGAGCATCCTGATCCTCCGTGGGAATGTATGAAAGTAACATGATTTTCCGCTGCACACAATCTCTGATATGATGGTACCTGATGTCGATGTGCTTGGATCTATCATGAAATACTGGATTAGCTGAGAGTTTAATGCAACTCTGGTTATCACAATAAATCACAATAGGCTCCAAGTGTGACCCAAACAACCCGACCAGGATCTTCCTCATCCATATAGCCTCGCATGCAGCCAAACTTGCTGCCATATATACTCGACCTATGCTGGACTGAGTGCCACAGATCTCTGCTTCCTACTGTACCAAGAAACTGTTGTCGACTCGATACTGAAGATCCCTCTAGATGTGCTCTTTCTGTCTTGGGCTCCCTACCCAATCTGCATCTGTGAAGCCACATAGCTTCACCTCAGCCTCCTGCCTGTACCACAATCCAGATCCCGATGTGCCTCTGAGGTAACGCAATACATGCTTGCCTGCCTTCCAGCAGAGCTTGGTTGGCTTAACCATAGCTTGTGAAAACTGGTCAACAACATAGCAAATATCGGGTCGTGTATTGACCAGATACATAAGCGACCCCACAAATTGCACTATAAATTCAGGCATTGGGTCGGTTGCTAGGGAGGTTAGAAGCTGAGCATTTTTTAGGGTAAAAGCTGGTGAAATTAAGAATTCCTTGTTGAGCTTGAGAGGAGAGATCACATACCTTTTTGGCTTCATTGGGAAGAGAGTGAAACTTGTCAAAGTAGAGGAGACTTCTTGCTGGACCCTGGGAAGAGCTTGTACAGCGTCAAGGCATAGGTTGTAAAGTTCTTTTTTGATTTGAATTAATACAATCAGATTCATTTTTCTCAACAAATTGTCTCATGTCATTTGTTTCATGAATTTCTTGACTTTCATGTTAAATATGTTTTATGATATTGGCTTTTCAGGTGCTATTTAATTTGTTTGCTTGTTTGTGCTTGCAGATTCGCGACAAGGGAGCTCATTTGGATCGAAGGAGCGAGGCTTCCACAAACTTGCATTGGACCCAAGGTAGGCCTAAAAGCACTTGTTTGCCTTTGTTTATAAATGCATATTTAGAGAAAGATAGTTTGTGATTGGTTTGCTTGTCATTAGGTCTTCTTTAGATTCTAGGAAGGTCTATCTTCTCCGCAAGATCGACTCATTTCGTGTGACAGGAGTGGTGTTGTGGCACTATGCACTTTCTCTACTCATAAAATTTCAAAAGGGATATGACATTATTCCTACCTTTGCAACTATCAATTTGTACTTCTATCCCATTTAGGAAGTAGCCTCCAACCCTTCTAGATTTAGTCTAGGAAAACCTATTTTCTCCTCCTCAAAAATTAGCTAACCAAGATCATTCAATATGATGGTATGAACAAATAGTCACAAAAATGGGTAGTCACAGATAGTCATGAAATCATATCTACCTTACGTCACATGTATCATTCATTGTTAAAAGATCACCGATTACCAATAAGTAGACTCTGCAAGGGAATTCCTATTTTTTATGCCATGTAAGATTTCCCAAGTCAAAGCATATCAACACGATTAAATGGCATTAGAATATTAGATGTTCCTAGAAGTTTTGCATGTTTTGATTCCCATGCTCGTGTTGCTTCCACTTTCCATCTCCTTAATTTTATAGATTCTCATTCTCACACTGCTTTTACTTGCCATCTCCTCAATTTCATAGATAACCTGACCATCAAATAAAGAATAACATTCGAGAAAGGATCAGAAGCAAAGTTAACCAAATCTGAAAACCAAAGGGAAAGCACATAAGTCAAGCATAAATGATCATCGAGGTGGAAGGCAGAGCAATTAGGAAATTTTGTAGCAAATGGTTTAGGGAATTGTGGCAACACTCATTAACAATACCAAGTGTTTCTATTAGACTAAAAAATTAATGTTAAGCAAGTAATTGTAGAGGATGCTAGCAATTCTTCATTATGAAAGCAATTTCCTCACAAATATGCTTTTTAGTCCTAATTTTTGCGCATCTCCGACTAAGAAAGAGACCAAATAATATTTTAAAATTGTTCATTGCTACCAAAAAACATTCCCAAGATTTAACACACTCGAGGAGAAATATATTATAACATTTTCCTTCAAGGTTTAGGTTTGATTTTTAATTCCCGTGTCGTGATTAATACTATGCATTGTATTGATTACTATAGGTCCTACTACCTTATAGAAGGGACAAATAATACCAGTTAAGATTGTTCATTACACTGTAACCATGAATGAATACCCTATAGAAGATGGTGATATATTTATTGAACTATGAATGAGCTTGAATCATAGTACCCTTACGACTATATAGGCTGAACCGTAGACTGTATAGGTTGAACCCAAGAGTAAAAAAAAATTTCAAGAAGGAGATAGATGAAATGGTGGATGCAGGAATCATCTTTCCAGCAAACGAAGCAGAATGGATCAGAGGAATATTCATCCAGAACAAAAAGGCCGCTATAGAAATAAGGGTCTGTGTATAGTACAACAAGCTTAACAATGCTTATGTCCATGACCCATTCCCCACGCCTTTCAATGATGAGTTCTTTTATAATGTTGCGGGGAATGAAACCTAATCCTTCACAGATGGGTTCTCAGGGTACCATCAGGTTCGAATAACAGAGGACGACAAGTAGAAAACAATGTTCACCAAAGAATGGGGCTCATATGCATACCACATCATGCCTTTTGGCCTAAAGAATGCACCTTTTGTGCTCTCCCGAATTATTATCACCATTTTCAGAGACTACATTCACAGGTTCTTGGAGGTATACATGGACGGTTGGATAGTTTACAATCTATTGAAAAAACATTCTAGCTTACTTAGAGTAATGTTCGATCCATGCAAACAACTACAAATATCCCTAAACATGAAGTGTATCTTTGTGGTTCTGTTTGGCACGTTGTTGGGACACATCATTTGCAAAGACAATGTTTGTGTGTACCTTGTAAATACCATGTTTTTGTTGACCAATTCTGCTTCCCGTATACACAATTTTCGCAGAAATCAAAATCCAGAGAGTTAGACATATGTTCTACCATACCTTTACCATGAATTATTTGAAGGCGCTTCTCTCCAATATTTCCAAGCCTTTGATGCCATAGCATGGTATTTTCTCCAGAGACCACTAGATTTTCTGCTCCAGTTTCAGGAACCACAGAACTATTGCACCCATTGATAACAGTGGTACCTTGAATCTTGTACAGAGTTCCAGTCTAAACTCCCTACATCAATACCAGTGCTCCTCGAAGCATCTTGTAGGTATATTTCTCGAACACTCTTTTTAGACCTACAACATCCATCTTGCTTACATAAATTAGATTTCTGACCAAATACGAATATGTAGAGCACCTGAAAGTGTTCTAATCCTTCTACCTTGCAACTTCAACTTGACTTTTCTGCGACCAAAGATTCTTGCATTCCTGTCATCCCCTAAGAAGACATCATCACCATCATATTTCTCATACTCGCATAACCACTCTCTACAGGGATTGAAGTGGAAGGATGCACCTGAGTCAATGAACCATGACACATGATCTACATGTGTACTTGAAGAAGAATCCAAGTACACATCCCCACCTTCATCTAAGGTGGTTTTTTCGTATCTGCAGAAGGAGCATCATCAGATCCCTTTCCTTTCTCAGGTACTTTAGATTTACAGTCCCTTTTGAAGTTCCCTTCCTTTCAGCATTTCCAGCACACCTTTACAGGTTTTCCTAGAGATTTAGATCTCCTTCTAGATTAAAATCTCCCACTCGACGACTAATTTTTGTTTATGTTTTGGGACCGTCCCAAGAAAAGCAGAAAAAACCAGTCATACAGAACTATTTTTAACGAAATGAACAATACGATTCATTGGATTGTTCTTTATCCAACTGAATAATGGCAATATTCATTATATTACCGATACAATCTGTACATACTATGATATACACCTTTGCTCCACCATTCATTTTGTTACACATGAACTCTTCCATCTTTGAGGGATGGCTGAGCGGACCAAAGCGGTGGATTGCTAATCCGTAGTACGGATCATCCGTACCGAGGGTTCAAATCCCTCTCTCTCCGTTCGTCCACTATTGATCCTGAAAACGAATAACCCCGAATCTTTCTACGGAATGGAAAAGGCCCATTAACCTAGAGACTTCCTATTTTGACCTTTTTTTTCATTGCATAGCACAAAATGATAAAGTTATCATTTTGACTAAGCATTTGAACTCAGTATTTTATTTTTTTCCCGTAGTGCAGTAAAGTATTACTGTTTATGGAACAGTAATAGCTCCACTCTTTAGTAGAAAAATGATATTTTTTCATCAAAAATTATTTCTGACTTAGTCCATAAATTGCAAAGGTATCGTTCATGAACGAATGGAAGGATTAGAATATCTCATTTCTTTCCTCTTTTTTTATCAATATAAATGGGACCAATCCCTACATTGTGTATTGGTACATACAAACGATAAAATATCTTTGCCTCTCCCTGCTATTATGTATGAAAAAAATTGTTTCAAACCTGTTCCATCATTAGCAATGTCCAAGTGAATAGATGTTCACTTTCGAGATGATCCGGGTCTAGCTCGATAACATGATCTCTTCCAATCCAATGTGAGAAAGTTACATAGTGTCTACTTTTTCCGATAAAGGGGTGTTTGCATGGGTTTGCCTTGGTATCGCGTTCATACCGTTGTATTGAATGATCCTGGACGGTTAATTTCTGTACATATAATGCATACAACTCTAGTTGCTGGTTGGGCTGGTTCAATGACTCTGTACGAATTAGCAGTTTTTGATCCATCCGATCCTGTTCTTGATCCAATGTGGAGACAAGGTATGTTCGTTATACCTTTTATCACTCATTTGGGAATAAAGGATTCATGGAGTGGATGGAACATCACCGGAGAAACTGTAATTAATCTTGGTATTTGGAGTTATGAAGGTGTGGCCGGGGCACATATCATGTTTTCTGGCCTGTGCTTTTTGGCAGCTATCTAGCATTGGGTATATTGGGATCTGGACATATTCTGTGATGAACGTACGGGAAAACGTTGTTTAGATTTGCCAAAAGTATTTGGAATTCATTTATTCCTCTCAGGAGTAGCTTGTTTCGGATTTGGAGCATTTCATGTAACGGGTTTGTATGGTCCTGGGATATGGGTGTCTGATCCTTATGGACTAACTGGAAAAATACAACCAGTGGATCCAGCATGGGGAGCTGAAGGTTTTGATCCTTTTGTTCCAGGAGGAATAGCTTCTCATCATATAGCAGCGGGTATTTTGGGTATATTAGCAGGTCTATTCCATCTCAGTGTTCGTCCTCCCCAACGTTTATACGTAGGATTACGCATGGGGAATATTGAAACGGTCCTATCCAGCAGTATTGATGTTGTGTTTTTTGCAGCTTTCATTGTTGCTGGGACCATGTGGTATGGCTCCGCAACTACTCCGGTCGAATTATTCGGTCCCACTCATTACCAGTGGGATCAGGGATACTTCCAACAAGAAATAGATCGACGGGTTCGTGCCGGTCTGGCCGAAAATTTAAGCCTATCAGAAGCTTGGTCCAAAATTCCCGAGAAACTCGCTTTTTATGATTACATTGGTAATAATCCAGCTAAGGGGGGGTTATTCAGAGCAGGTGCAATGGACAATGGAGATGGAATAGCTGTTGGTTGGTTAGGACACCCTATCTTCAAAGATAAGGAGGGAAATGAGCTTTTTGTACGTCGTATGCCTACCTTTTTCGAAACATTTCTAGTAGTTCTGGTGGACAAAGAAGGAATTGTGAAAGCCGATGTTCCTTTTAGGAGGGCAGAATCAAAGTATAGTGTTGAACAAGTAGGTGTAACTGTTGAGTTCTACGGTGGTGGACTTGACAGGGTCAGTTTTGGTGATCCTGCTATAGTTAAAAAATACGCTAGACGTGCTCAATTAGGTGAAATTTTTGAATTAGATCGTGCTACTCTAAAATCTGATGGTGTTTTTCGTAGTAGTCCAAGGGGTTGGTTTACTTTTGGACATGCTACATTTTCTCTCCTTTTCTTTTCTGGACACATTTGGCATGGTTCTAGGACCTTACTCAGAGATGTTTTTGCTGGTATCGACTCGGATCTGGATGCTCGAATAGAATTTGGAGCATTCCAAAAACTGGGAGATCCAACTACTAAAAGACAAGTGGTATGATATTGCTCCTATCTCTTCTCTAATAAATATTAGTACGAAAGCTATCTCCATAATTGTAAATTAAGATCAAATCAAATCTATGGAAGCATTGGTTTATACATTCCTGTTGGTATCGACCCTAGGGATAATCTTTTTCGCTATTTTCTTCCGAGAACCACCCAAACTTCCGACTAAAGGGGGGAAATAATTTTTCTTCTCCAAATCGTCATTCTTTCTCTCCCATCAAAGAAAGAATGACCTTCCCTATATGGAAGGTCATTCTTCCAATTAGTCCTCGTGATCCTCAAAAGGATCCCTAAGTTGTTTAGAGGGTTGCCCAAAGGCGGTGTATAGGGCATAACCAGTAAAGCTTACAAGTAAACAAGATATGGAGATGGTGACTAAGGTTGCAGTTTCCATTATTAGGTGATCCCAATATCATGGTATGTTTACCATATAATAACAAAGTTAACAGATCTCAACCAATACAATAGTTTCTATGGCTACACAGACGATTGATGATACTTCCAAAACCACGCCAAAAGAAACCCTTGTAGGAACGACCTTAAAACCGCTTAATTCAGAATATGGTAAAGTAGCTCCTGGATGGGGAACTACTCCTCTTATGGGTTTTGCAATGGCTCTATTTGCAGTATTCCTATCTATTATCTTGGAGATTTATAATTCTTCCGTTTTATTGGATGGGATTCCGGTTAGTTGGGGCTGAGGAACTCCAAAATTCACCTGGTGAGCTCTTGAAGAAAAAAAAAGAACTGAGGGATTCAAACCCAGACCAAATAGTAGCTTTGAGTTTTTAGCTTATCTTGTTCCAATAGTTTGATCGTGTAATTACTTTTCTCTAAGGATTTTTGGAATATGGGTGTGCGACTTGTTGAAATCGATCCATATTTATAGTACAAAAGACCGATCTATTATCTTCATCAAGATGGTCCTACCTCGTTGGATATTTAATTTCTAGAATATTGAATCTCTAGAGCACGAGGTCTATCATAGATATGTTCCGGAAGATCTAAACTATGGTTTGTACCTATCATTTCCTCGTCACCAGACTTCCAATAAAGAAATTGAAAGAGGTATTTCCTATAATAAATCGAAGGATCTATCCCCTCTCATAATTATGCTGATTATGAACAAAGAATGATATAGTATCTGATTTCTCTTAGTTAGCATATTTCGTCGAATGAGCGAAAATGAAAAGGTTATTACCCAGAAAACCTTTTGGGGATTTGATAAAATCATCGGGGTCTAATTGAAATCTGAGGTTTGGATTGATTCATCTATTGAGATCTCGACAAGATAATTCCTATAAATCGTCTATATTAGTTCTTTTCTCGGGAACTGATATCACACGAATAGGGTAAAAGATCGTAAAAAGATCATTGAAATTTTGGCACTTTTTGAAATTTTGGCACTATAGAGTCTTCTAATAGAAATGTTGGATTGTTTCGAATGATCTTCATTTCTCCAGCCGGTCAGGCAACAAACCCTCAAGTATCTCTTTTCCAAAATTTATTTATTATCGTACGTACAAGGAATCACCATTCTGGCCCTCCATACTTTTCCATCTCATCTCCTCTGACAACAAGGATGAGACTATTTCATCAAATCGCAACGCGGTTGCATTGATACATATTGTGACAACCAAACTACCCACGAATCTGGTAGTGAACACAACAAACGGATGCACCTATCTTCATTTGAAATTTTAATATCAACAGATAGTAACTGGCCTACCACAATATTAAAGGCATTCATATGCTTTGTCAACGAGTCTCCATCTTTCATCCATGGTTGTACAACATTTTTTATAAGAACAATTTATTCACCAGAGACTTAGATTGGTAGAATGTCCCTAACTTGTCCCACAAACCCTTCGCTGAAGCTTCCCCTGATAAATTCAACAATACCGAATCCAAGGCACACAATTGTATTGTGCTCTTCGCTTTCCGATCCAACTTCGCCAATTCTTCAACTGACATTATTGTTGGTTTAGTACCCGGATGTACCGCAATCACTGATGTTTATCCACTAGTAGATCCTCCATCTTGAGTTTCCACAACTCAAAACTTTAACCATTAAATTTTTCGATCTCTATCTTTACATTTCTCACCATCTTCTTTCACCATAAGTATTGATTGTGTGGATCTCCTACTGAATAGGGTCTGCCACATGCACGAGAAGAAAACCTCTCAACAAGAAAAGGTGTCCCCGATTCAACTGTTTGAAGCCTCATTTCCAATAAATTTGGTCGTTGTTCCAGATCTAATCATTATCCCTCCCGCTCCTCGGTTTCTTGAAACCACATACCTTGCAACTTCTCCCCAAGGCCACTCAGAAAAATCTATTGCTAGCAACCAACCCTTGCAAAGCAACATCTCAGTCCCATCAACAATGCAACCCGAGAACCTTTAGCACTAGTTGTTCGAATTTATCCAACGTGCAACTCATAGGGCTGAACAAATCTATAATGACCTGGTCACCTAGCACGAGCACCAGAAGCACTATCGGCTTGCACATTCACCGGCTGATGCAATCGTATTTAGACAACATAAATGGAACTTGTGGTCACCAACAAGGAGCTGAAGAAGAGTTTACATATGGTAAGACTAGTGCTTCCCAATCCAGCCACAAGCTACATCACAGAGATCGAGCTGAAACTCCACAGGGCCGCTGCGCTAAAAGCTTCGCGTTGCCCTTGCGGATGGTTATGTGCTAAGGGAGCAAGTCAACAATTGGTCAGGTAGCTTGGCCATGAAAAACTAGCAACTGTATCCACTCCGCCAAGAACTGTAGGGACAAAGGCCAGGTAAAGAAAATCAATGACGAGAACAACTCCCTCCAGGATAGGGTACAACAAATTGAGGAGGAATCGGACAAGACAAAAAAGAAAATTCTTGATATTAGGCCACCAGTCGATAAGCATTTGATTACTCTGCGGGAGGTATGGAGGTATGTGATGAGGTCAAAGAATAGTGGAGCACCGTGCAAAACACCCACCCTGATCAATTGAACTGCATATCAACGCTTGAATTTCTCCAAAAGGCAGAAACCCTCACACGCATCTAGGAGATGACATTGGAAGATTATAACCGCTTCCATGAGGAAAGATTGTCGTAGTACCTGAGTTGGCACCTTCATTTGGAAAAGAAGGCAAAAGTGTAGCAAAAGAGGTTGTCTCGCATGACTCAAGACCAACACAACCAAAGGCAGAATCAGCGGCACCAAAAGAAGAAGAACGAGCACATCAACAAGAAATAACATCACGCCAGGAACAAAAAACAGAGCTCACAACACTTGAGATAGATGGTCCGAGCCTCTTGGGGAGTTCGTTTTGAATTTTGGAGTTTGGAGGGAAGAAATGTCAGGAATAGGTGGCGGGGATAATGGTTCAGGTTGCGGAACTGATAACCAAAGGAAAGGGACAGGAACAGAGAGTGAATGGGCAATTGCGGTAAGGTGGTGGAAGAATACAAAAGAAACCAAGGAAGGGAAATAGAAGCCATCTGAGCATGGAGTCAACCAAGCGGAATTGGCAGTGGGAAAAAGATAGCACAAGGAAGAGGTCGGCAATGAAGAGGGTGAGAAAGGGTAGGACTATCCTCTTATTTTCTTATTTCCATTCTAGTGAGTTGCATTCTATGAAACTATAAGTTGGAGATTTCCAAGAAACTATAAGTTGCTATATGTGTCAAGAAAAATTCTATTGAAATACAAGATACTTGAATGAGATTTAATCCAATTATCTATGCAAGCATCACAAACCATTTTTTATCTAGTCTCTCTAGGTGCTAAAAGGTGTTGAATAACTACATCAAAGCTAAGCCAGAATTGAACCTTGCCTAACTATGAAGAACTTGTTGCTTCCCACTATAGAATACAACCCCTTTAAACATTAAATTGAAAAATATATAATGTAATTTATTAAACTTATAAGTGCATGTCCTAAAACCATTTAATATAACCTCCATAAATGAAATCACACATAAAATATAAATATAAATCTCCACTTCTTATTAAAATAGAAATTACAAACATATAATAATATTGAACTAATAATCAATCACAAAGATTTAGGTGCCATAAACCAAGACCCTTATTATGTCCAAACAAAGATATACATGGGTAATATGATAGAGAAAATAAAATTAATCTTCGAGATTACTTGCACCAAAAGAAATTGCTTAAACATGGAGATATACTTTAATCCACTTATCTCTACACAAGTTACACTTAACAAAACAAGTCCACATATAAAGAATAGATACATCACAAGTAAATCTTTGCTTCCCGTTATGAGATTCCACTAAAAACAAAGATGAATTTTATTAAAATAAATAATCATGAAATATTAATAACAGACAATAATATTGACTGGATAATCAATCAAAAGGATTGGGTTGCCACAAACGTCCAAGATCGTTAATACGCTGGAACCAACAAAGATACGACAAAATGTGAGAAAAATTCATCCAAGTCCAGCGGCCCACTTGCACTGCTTAATAATAATAAGTGACTGCTGGTTCTAGTAATAATTGCTTCTTCATGCGCACCCAGCTGGTGCATTAATCCCACTAACTTCTGAGAGATTGTTTTCAAAAGCCTGAATTAGGTTTTCAAAATATTGGCCCGTCGATTTTGTGAGCTTTTCAAGCCTGATACAGAAGTCATCAAAATCGCGCAACGCCTTTTTCCCAGTCGAAGTATCAGTGTCAGCTTTAAGGGCGATTTCTATATGGTCTTGCAACTCTCGTTCAACGCAATGATGAAGTCGTTCTAAACTACTTTCAGCTTCACCTTGCAGGAATTCGAAAAGATTTTGTTTTTTGCGAACAATATCAACTTCCTGATCATGATGGCTGGATGCTGGGGTTAAATAATAGCCATATGCATATGTCCATTTAAGCATGTGCCTGCATTCTGCTATCTGCAACCATGCATCTACAACACATTTGAACTTTTTAAAACTCATTCTCATCTGTTTACACTCATTCAATATTTTAATCTCTACCTCTCGCACAGCCTGCAGATCAGATAACGCCTTTTCCTCTGACTTTTCATTTGCCTTCCATCTTTCCATATAAAATACCAACCTATCCGAAGAAGATGTTTTAGCTGCAAACCTTTTCCAAGAATCGACGGAGGCCGAATTCCTGGATTGATTCCCTGCATCAATTCTTCGTGATGTTGTTGCAACCTGATCAGGACTATATTGATTGCAAGAATTATGTTTAAACCAATCACCAAGGCATAACCAACAGAATTGAAATTCACACGGGGACGCACATGTCATGTGCATACACCCTTGATTTTTCTCTATTGGTCGATCACACTTTGGACACGGCTTGGAATTACAAAATATCCAGCACGCATTGAGTGAATCACCATTATTAATTTGATCAATCCATTTTTTGACTGTGTCGCAGCCTATTGGACGATGAGACTCCTCTAAACAATTCCAGCAAAATTTATGTGAACAATTGCAGACAACCTCCTCATGAGTTACATTAGAATTAGCAGAGTCAACCTCCACACAGTACCCACAGTCTGGCGCTGGACACCATTTAACCATACTGTTTTGTTCAACATATGACCTCACAAGATAGGTTCTATATTTGTTCGTATCTTCCTCAGATAACCCCAGAGAAAAAACCATGTCTTCACTCACAATGGCACGGCATCGTGGACCTTGATGTGGACATCGTAGATTGAGGCATCCTGCACCATCATGATTTATTGATGTGTGAATAAAAGTTCGCCAACAATCTTGGCAAAATAAATGGTCGCAGTACTTGAGTGACTTCATGTCTCTGATCTTGAAATCATAGAAACATATCGGACAGTTAGTTAACTCCTCCATTTTTTCTTCTTTGGTCTCATGTTTATCGTCCGGCTGCAACAATAGGCCCACAGCGTTTCTCACTTTCTCCTCATCTGCAAACCATTGATCGTTGGCATTAATAGAATTCCAATCGAAGTGACGCAAGAGAATAGCTGCCTCGGCTTCTGAGACAGCCAGCACAGTGGAAACGCTTTTGGTTGCATTGTGCAGACGCTCACCAATGTCGTTCAGACTTAAAACCGTATATTTGATACGTCCTTTATTGTCATCATGACGACTGCGTGCTAGTTCCACCATGCTTTCATATCTCAATTCTTCATCTTCGTTTTCGCTTTCGTTGCTTTCCCTTTCATCGCTTTCGCTGTCATATATCTCATTATCGGACATTTCGTCGTATAAAGCCATATTGGTCGAGTTCGAGTAGATCAGAGTCTGAGACTTTTTTCCCGGGCCTTGCGGAATCCACAGAAACAAAACTCTCTGACCGTGTTCAAGCAAGTTAAAGTTAAACCGCAATGTTGTCAGGAAACTCTGTCTCCTTACCTTTTTGTACTCAATCAATCTTTGCTCAGCTGATATTTATACTCATGTCACTTGGCGCAGATACCAAAAACCATTCATGAGCCGACATTGGTGATTATCTGGTTGATTTTAAATGTAATTTAAAGTAATGCTTACAACCCAAAGTACAGCGGTTTCCCCGCCATCTATTTCTCCCACCAGGAGAAGCATTCTGTTGTCGTTATTACTCTTTTTTTAGGAGAAACATTCCGTTGTCATTATTAATGAATCAGAAACCTTAACATCCACCAAATATATCTATGAAAGTATAGTGAATTAAAATATTAAATTTTAACTAAATTTTTCTTGATATTTCTTCTATATATGTCAAAAATTTCACCATTTAAAGTATCATAGAAAAAAAGTAATGAAAATGTAAAAGTGATTCATTCAAAGTACAAAAACCCTAGGATTATATGCTCTCATACCAAATGTTATAAGCCAAATACATAAAATTCAATAGTTCACACAATGTACAACAATGTGAGCATTAATGACAATCCAAATATAGATAATAATAGCAGAAATGCCTCAAAATACCTCAAATAGATTCATACATTGAAATAACATCCATACCATCCATAATGAATACATCATCGCTATATACACCAATCCACACATTACACATGCAATCCCTTCATTATTAGGATGATCCTATTACATATACATTTACATATTCCATAGTAAGGTCGAGAATGCAAAATATGTTCATTTACATATTCCACTTTTTCTACTTTGAAAGAATCAAGATGGATGAAAAAGAAGATACTAATCCAATCCAGATCATACACCCCCATTTTGGGAGGATTTTGTTTAGGAGCACCAACTCCAAGGACACCAATCTTTCCAATTCTGAGGCACCAACCCCAAGGGCTCCAACCTTATCTTGTCAAGGCACTAACCTTACTTGTTTGAGGCTCCAACCTTCAGGGCACCAACCCTTTGGGCTCCAACCCACTGCTATATTTTTTCTATATATGTTTGATAGTAATTTTTTGCTCCCAACATCTTCTTCACTGAATTCTGTCTATCTACACCTTCACTGCTACATCAATGACAGCCTGTCTTCATATGAAGGAGTCTTCACAACTCTTCATATTGCCCTAACAGAGTCTGCAAAGTTACCTCATGATGATTTCAAATAGGCATGATGATCTCCAATAATGTTTCCAAGACTATATGAAGCTTTCCAACAAGATATTTATGCTAAGCCTCAACGTATGCACAAAAGGAATTCTCTATTTTCAAGTCTCTGTTCTTTACTATTGTGGTAACTGTTTCAAGTGTGACTGCTTCTCACTATTCTTGCTATCGCGATCTCTTACTTCCTAGAACCAGACTCACAAATGCTTTAATGTCGGTGCTGGCTATTGCTCCCTTCAAACGATCTCAGATGAAGCTTTATTGTTCCCCTTCACAAAATTGTTCTTAAGGTTGCGTTATGTACTTGATTTATTAATCACAGATCTAAGCCTTTCAAAGATTAACCCAATCAACAGAATTTCTTTGTCCTTCGGCTTCCTCCTGTTTTGCTAGACCTTCGGTTTCCTCCTGTCGTGTTGGACCTTCGGCTTCCTTCTGTCTTGCTGGACCTTCGGCTTCCTTCTGCCCTGCTGGACCTTCGGCTTCCTTCTATCCTGCTGGACCTACAGATTACTTTTGTCCTTCTGCTTACATCTCTCTCACTCGATCTTCGGCTTCTTTTGTATCTTCATCGTCTACCAGACCTTTGGCTTCTTGACCTTTCGACTTCTTCTTTCGTTCACTTGACCTTCCAGATTCCTCCGTTCCTTCAAGTTCACGAGTTGTGAACTATTACCTCTTCTCTATGATAGATGCCCGAGATACGTTACCCATATGGAGGTCCCACATGCCACGTCATCACCTTTAATTGTGATCGCAACTTCATGAAAAAATGGAGTTATTCCTTTAATCCTGCAAACGAACGCTGGTCCCATGTGAATGCACACGACCGGATGCCAAATAAAATAAACTTGTGTCCATAAACTTCTCGGGTCCACTCAGTCCCAAGTCTTATTGGATTAATTCTCCACGGTTGATCTCATCATTGATCCGACGGTTGTTGACCCACCTGATCAACAAACCCAATAGCCGATACTACATCGTTTGATCAAGGCACGCTGGATCCAATGGTTCACAACGATATCGGTCGGGGAACATTCACGACACTTAACTGCCCTTACGGAGCCGATAAGTATTATAAATCCTTGATCTATAAAATTTCAAGTCCGTTTTGAGATTAACGTCCGATCACTTTATGACCCAATATCCATTGGGTATATGAGGTCATCAAATCTACGGCCTGCAGGTCTTCAACTAGTACATGGTTTAAAAACAGGTCTAACCCTCCCTGTTGACTGTGATGTAAGTGTTTGAAAATGAGATCGATGACTAGGATTCAGCGTGGGCCTTCAACTACGATCAAACATTCGTACACTCCTAACCTCCGCTCTTTCGATAACTGTTGCTCTAATGATAACTCTTCACTGTTCCGCTCTTCCAATAGCTGTTGCTCCTATGGTTTATCTCCTGTGACCTCCGATAACTCTGTTTATGCTCCTCCACTCTTTTCTTCATATCGGTTCTTCTTGGGCATATATTACATGTGATACTTCCGATATGGCTCCTCCGATGTTTTCTTCTTTTCTCCTCTGATATCATTGTTGCTCTTCGTTCTTCTGATAACACTTACCCTTGGGTATATGTGATAACTTGCTTCCCTGATGGCTTCTGATGAACTCTTCCTCTTATTCTTTGGCTTCTTGGTCCTATTGCTTTACTGGATCTACTGCGTCATTTGCTGTTAAATTGTTGTTCAATTGTTGTTCAATTGTTGTTCAATTGACCTCCTGCGTCATTTGTTGTTCAATTGACCTCCCGCTGTTGAATTGCTGTTCAATTGACCTCGCATCATTTGTTGTTCAATTGACCTCCTGCTTTTCAATCCACTTGGGTCCTCCATCTCATCATATCATCATATATCAAACTTTCATCACTGTGAGAATTATGACCAATGGGCATCAGTGGGCAATCATGTATCAAAGAATTTGTAATCACAAACACTGTTATATTGACATCAATGACAACCTAGATTAACATGTTCATTTTATGTAATGTAAAGGATGTTTCCCCCTCGAAGAGACTACTTTTCAAGTCGTTGTTCCATCTCTTTCTTCTATTTTTATGAGCTTGTTGCATAACAATTGGTATGAGAGCTTTGGATTCTAGGGTTTCACTACTTCAAACAGGTCATCGTGGAATTTTTTCTATACATTTTGTTTCTAAAAAGCTTCAGAAGCTCAAATTGAAACCCATTTGAGCCAAAATCGTGACAAACCTCGTGACTGAATTTCAGATCTTGTCTCACTATAGTTTCAAAGATATGAAGTGAGGAAGTTAGTCTGTTTAGAGGCTCCTAAATTCGATCTCAAACATGTCAGCATGGGAAAATCGTCATAACTTTCTCTTTGACCATCAGATTCCAATTTTGTAAGAAGTGACAGAAAGAGGACAGACTGTAGTTTGTTGGGTATCATTTTCGGAGACGAAGGTAGACATCATGACATGTGGCACATTGTACAAGTTCGCTCTATTGAGGTAGTCTATTATTCATTTTTTCTATATCAAGATACATTGTCCATTCATTTTTCAAATTATTGGCATGAACCATCCCTTCTTTTTTCCAGTTAATTAATAATTTTCAAGAGGGTTCTCCATTGTTGGTTGATATTTTTGCCATATTCCAGTGCTTCCATGGTAACATGACTCTATGGATATGGAAGCAATATTAAATCTTGATTGTATTATTCAGCCATGATAATGGGAACAAATTCTAGAAATAATAGTGTCTTACCTAGGGGAGTAAATTTAAATTTAGGTTATGGTGCCAAATTTTGTTCTAAAAGTATCCTTGTAAAAAGGTGCCCTCTATATATTTAGTTTCCCAAATAGAGAATTATTTCATAAAATGCTTATTTGGTATTCTTTATTCATTCATGAATTACCTAATTATTTGGAACAATCGTTTCTAAAGAGACTGTGTTAAAGAAATCTATGTAAATATTATTCATGTAGATTTGTACAACTGATTCCACCATATTTGAAGCTATGGAATTGTAATGAATGTGAAAGGACTAGACGTTAGCCTTTATATATCTCCATGTGGTTCATTGTTTTAGATGTTAGCCTTTATATATCTCCATGTAGTTCATTGTTTTAGACGTTAGCCTTTATATATCTCCATGTGGTTCATTGTTTTGATATTTGTATGCGATTTTGTTTTAAAGTTGTTCTTTTGAGGAGGGGTATATGCGTTGAAGATATTTCCACCAATGTGATGTTGCATTTTGATCCACAGTCTATAAGGTAGTTATCCTTTAATTCTCATTTTATTGGTGAAAAACTAGTTTTTCATAAAAGATTTGTTTCTTACAATGGTCCTATGCAAAATTTTCTTCATGGTTTCTCCACCATTTTACAATTTTCAATCCAAAACTCGTGCAAAGTCCTGTTAACTCTTGTACAAAATAAAATTGCATGCAAAACCCACTGCATGCAAACTAGTTTCCTTTTTCGATAAGGCATGTTTTGAGGAAAATTTAGGCCTTAAAGAGGAAAGAAATTTCAGTAGATAGAGGCAAGACATAGATCATATCCAGGCAAAGGAGAGGAGGAAGTGAGTATGACAAGGAGCCCCAGTTAACTTCAGGCCCCTAGTCACTTAGCTAAGTAATTATTTGGAACAATGGTTTATGAAGAAACTCTGCTAAGGATATCTATTAAGGTAGATTTGTACAACCCATTCCAACATATTTGAAGCTCTGGAATTGTAAAGAATGTGAAAGGACTAGATGTTAGACTATATATATCTCCACACGATTCATTGTTTTCATATTTGTATGAGATTTTGTTTTAAATTTGTTCTTTTCAGGAGGGGGTATATGCTTTAAAGATATTTCTAACCACTTTGATGTTGAATTTTGATCCACATTCTACAAGGTAGTTATCCTTTGAAGTTGAAATCCCATCATATTTCCACTAAAAAAATGACAATAAAAGCAACACAAATGCACACAATGAGTGTCATTTCCTTCACTTCTTTCTCTAAAATCAAGTTGTGCTTCTCTCTATTCTCTACATCTAAATTATATGATTCTCTGTGTCTCTTTCTTTCTTCACACCTTGAGGCAATGCCAAGAGCCTATAATTCTACCTAGAATGGAGTTATCTATCTCATATATGGATGGGTGTGTAAAGCTACCATCAATGTGAATAAAATGAGTGCTTCTCAAGTGGTGGCATTCACTTTGGAGACATCCTTGCATGATTCCAAAAAAGATATCCAATAAGAGCTCCTCCCTACCTAATAAAATTTCACTCCACCCTGAAAAAGGTTGGTTATTTTTCTCATGCAGATTAAGTCTTGGATTGAGGCTCATCACTATGAAACTCATGGAATTCAGGTGGTACAGGCCGGACCAAAATGAAATCTATTTTAATTTAACGAGCAATGTGAAACAAACCATAGTCATTGGGGGCTTTAGAGTGTGTGATTCTATGAAAAATTATCAAGTATGGTTTTAATCATAAACTAGAATCAAGTTATGTGAAATTGAATGTCCTTACTATGGTTTTCTATTGCCTTTAGGCAATTTGACTTAATATAGGTTGTGCACTCCTTCATTTTTGGTTATGATAGGTAGTCATAGTCCACCACGATGATGTTTGTCTTTTGATTTGGAAACAATGCTTAGTGCTAAGGTTCTGGGATGAACTCTGGGTGGTAAACCACAACTTTCATCAAGGCAAGTTACAAGAGGGATTACTTGGAACCAAGTGAGACAAGTTTTCTCCTCAATTTTATTTATTTTTACATATTTTTTTGAGACTAAGGCAAATGCAACAAAAAATATGTAAAATCTTAGATTACTGTCATATGGCATTTTTAGAGGCTTGTGAAATTCTATTCTCTAGCAAGAAAAAAAATATGTGAAAGGAATAAGAATTAAAAAATACACAGAAATATGCAGTTTTAGATCTCTGGTTTAAGTGATAAAATCTGCAAGGAATAGTTGTATAATTCCTTGTGTTCTATTCTAGCTACTTTTTTATTGTTTATGGATTAACATGTTATATTTATTATTTTCATCAATGCTATTAGTTTCTCTTTTGGCTAGATAATTTAGGGCCTTCTTATCTGAAGTTTTCCAATGAAAGTTAGAGCTAAAGGAAAATGTGAAAATGAGCCTCCCCAAATAGTGGAGATGACAATGTTTGATTACTTTGTGAATAGAAAACAAACTCCTTTAGTTGATTCAGGTGATGCTTTGTGCTTAGATTTAAGTAGGAAAAAACAGCCCAATTATCTTCCAGTAGAGGTGAGTATGATACTATTCTATGTATTATGCAATGGTCGTTTAAAAAAAACACAATTACACTAAAATCTTTAGGTGCCAATATATGCTAGTGAAGGCTTGAAATTGTGAACTTTCTAGGTGTCCATATATACCATTTCCATGGAAAAAGGTAATTAAATTATATGGTTGACCTTTATAGAAGAAGTGGATTAAAAAAACACCAAGTCACTAGCCATTCTACACTAGAATAGTTGCTTTAAAAGGACACAGGAATGAGATTTAACCCAATTATCTATGCAAGCATTACAAACCAATTTTTATCTAGTCTCTCTAGGTGCTAAAAAATGTTGAATAACTACATCAAAGCTAAGCTAGAATTGAACCTTGCCTAACTATGAAGAACTTGTTGCTTCCCACTATAGAATCCAACCCCTTTAAACATTAAATTGACAAAGATATAATGTAATTTATTAAACTTATACATGAATGTCATAAGACCATTTAATATAACCTCGATAAATGAAATCACACATAAAATATAAATATAAATCATCACTTTTTTATTAAAATAGATATTACAACATACAATATTATCGAACTAGTAATCAATCACAAGGATTTGGGTGCCGTGAACCAATATCCTTATTATGTTCGAACAAAGATATACATGAATAATATGATAGAGATAATAAAAATTAATCTTCGAGGGAAAAGAACTACTTAGACATGCAGATGTGCTTTAATCCACTTATCTATACACAGGCCAGAAGACAAGTCCACGTGTTGGATAGATACATCAAAAGTAACACTTCATGAAAATTGAACCTTGCATTACAATTTAAACTCCAAGTTAAACTCTTTGCTTCCAGCTATGAATTTCCCTTGAAAACAAAGATTAACCCTAAGTAAAATCACACATTAAATATAAATATAAATCGTCACATTTTATTAAAATAAATAATCATCAAATATTAATAAGAGACAATAATATTGGCTGTATAATCAATCTAAAGGATTTGGTTGCCACAAACATCCAAGATCCTTATTTTTGCTGGAACCAACAGAGATATGGAAAAATATGAGAAATATTAATCCGAGTCCACCGGCCCTCTTGCACTACCTAATAATAAGTTACACCTGATTCTAATAATAATTGTTTCTTCATGCGCACCCTGCTCATGCATTAATCCGACCATCATCGGGTTGCAACAATAGGACCACACCATTCCTCACTTTCTCCTCACTTGCAAACCATTGTTTGTTGGCATTAATAGAATTCCAATTGAAGTGACGTAAAAGAATATTTGCCTCGGCTTCAGAGATAACCAACAAAGTGGAAACGCTTTTGGTAGCATTATGCTGACGATCACGGACGTCGTTCAGACTTAAAACCATATATTTCATATGTCTTTTATTGTCATCATGACGGTTGCGTGCTATTTCCACCATGCTTTCATATCTCAATTCTTCATATTCATCAACCCCTTCATTTTCTCTTTCATCGCTTTTGTTGTCATATATCTCGTTATCATCGTACAATGCCATATTGGTGCAGATCGAGTAGATCAGAGTATGAGAATATTTATTTTCGCAGCCTCACGGAATCGACATAAACAAAACGTTCTGTCTGCTTCACTTTTTTGTACAAAATCAATCTTTGCTTAGCTAATATTTATAGTGATGTTCATTAGCGTATATACCAAAAAATATTGAAGAGCCGACTTTGGTCATTATCTTCCTGCTTTTAAATGTAATTTAAAATAATGCTATTCTATTCTCATTATTGCTTTCTCTGAGAAGAAGCATTCCATTTATTACCGATGGTATATGAGTTTCACACAAGACCATTGTTATTGTTGAATTGAGGCTTATGTGATCCAGAATAAGCATACGATAGAGGTTTATGTGTAAATTACATCATCAATCATTTGTCCATAAATGGTTGATGATGTGATTTACGGAAACCCCTATCATATACCATTCTCATTATTTTCATTTCCATAAAAAGAAAATAAAAAAATTAGTGATTTTTTTTGCTTTATGTGGAATTAATATGTAGTTTCTTTTGCTTTAAGTGGAATTAATTTCTTAGGTTTATCTTTAGTTACAATTTTTTCAAGCGTTTCTTTATTTCCTCGATAACTTTTTTACCATGAAGTTATTGATTCTTAAATTTAAAAGATGGTTTGTTTTATATTTTAATAAAAAATTAAATTTTGTATATTTATATATATTGTGTACAATAATTTACATTTCAAATATAAAGTGTACAACAAAGATATGTAGAAATTTGAAAAATATAACACTTATTCACAGAGATTATCCTGAGTATACACTATTTGCGGAATGCATGCATAATACATAACCTCCTCTACCATTGATCATCAATTTGCGGAATTAAAAAAACAATTGCATGCGCACATTGAAACATCAATCACACATATCAACACAGTATGTAATGGGGAAAGCATACAGCTGAAAACCCCCAACTATCTGTATATTATAATGATAGAGAACATGTAATAATACATAGTACAATACTCCTCACAAGTACTCAGTACTATCTCCACATGCTACACACAAACTAGCTCAGATCTAAACAAGTCACGAGTTCAAATCTCCTCCACTGTTTGCTTGCCTCTACTGCGCAATCCAAGTTGAGAATAGATCAGATCCAAGTTCGAATTCGCTTGGCTTGTACTATGCAATCCTCATTGGCAATCTCAATCAATGATTGTTCAAATATCGTGCACAACTATAGTCACAACTAATAGTAGTCTCACCCTTTCACCCACCTCTAACATTTGTCTCCACTGAACTGTCCATGCACTGACTTAACTGATGTATTCTTTAGTTGATTTATGAGTTAATAATTAGTGAATTAATTAATAATTAATTCACATCACTCATCACTAGTGTATTTGGCAGTTAGACTAAATACAACTAGTTCAACTAAGTCAAACTAAACACAACTCCATCAACTCCTCAATCAACTCCACCAAACTCAATCACTTGAGTTCTAACTGAAGTCCATCATGCAATAGCTCAACTAACCCATAGGAAAAGCGTGTTTCCTTCTGGCAGTTGCATGTGCCACATCTGTAGCTTGAACTGAAGTGCTGCAAGAGGATAAGATAATGTTTATGGTCTAAATATTGAGCTAATAATATTCGACTCTTCTATTTTTTGACTGGCAGTCTAAAAATAGACTCCGCCCATATGTCTAAAAATAGAGTTCCATCTATTTTTACCAACATGACCAATCATCCATAAATAGCATCCTACAACTCATAGACCATGATCCATATGTCGAAAAATAGACATAGTCTAAAAATAGACTTTGCACCAAAAATAGCGTGTGGGCCCACTTAGTGAAAGCGACTTCTTTTCACTAAGCTCCATCATCTTGTTGCATTTTCAACACTCCCTCTCAACAAGATATGGATTATCTGCAACCCCTATCCTGCCTCTATGGTATTCGAATTTGCTCCTGGTGAGCGCCTTCGTCAAGATATGAGCATCCTGATCCTCTGTGGGAATGTATGAAAGTAGCATGATTCTCCGCTGCACACAATCTCTAATATGATGGTACCTGATGTCGATGTGCTTGGATCTATCATGAAATACTGGATTAGGTGAGAGTTTAATGCAACTCTGGTTATCACAATAAATCACAGTAGGCTCCAAGTGTGACCCAAACAACCCGACCAGGATCTTCCTCATCCATATAGCCTCACATGCAGCCAAACTTGCTGCCATATATACTCGAACCCTGCTAGACTGAGTGGCATAGGTCTCTGCTTCCTACTGTACCAAGAAACTATTGTCGACTCGATACTGAAGATCCCTCTAGATGTGCTCTTTCTGTCTTGGGCTCCCTACCCAATCTGCATCTGTGAAGCCACATAGCTTCACCTCAGCCTCCTGTCTCTACCACAATCCAGATACCGATGTGCCTCTGAGGTAACACAATACATGCTTGCCTGCCTTCCAGCAGAGCTTGGTTGGCTTAACCATAGCTTGTGAAAAGTGGTCAACAGCATAGCAAATATCGGGTCGTGTATTGACCAGATACATAAGCGACCCCACAAATTGCACTATAAATTCAGGCATTGGGCCGGTTGCTAGGGAGGTTAGAAGCTGAACATTTTTTAGGGTAAATGCTGGTGAAATTAAGAATTCCTTGTTGAGCTTGAGAGGAGAGATCACATACCTTTTTGGCTTCATTGGGAAGAGAGTGAAACTTGTCAAAGTAGAGGAGACTTCTTGCTGGACCCTGGGAAGAGCTTGTACAACGTCAAGGCAAAGGTTGTAAAGTTCTTTTTTTATTTGAATTAATACAATCAGATTCATTTTTCTCAACAAATCATCTCATGTCATTTGTTTCATGAATTTCTTGACTTTCATGTTAAATATGTTTTATGATATTGGCTTTTCAGGTGCTATTTAATTTGTTTGCTTGTTTGTGTTTGCAGATTCGCAACAAGGGAGCTCTTTTGGATCGAAGGAGCGAGGCTTCCACAAACTTGCATTGGACCCAAGGTAGGCCTAAAAACACTTGTTTGCCTTTGTTTATAAATGCATATTTAGAGAAAGATAGTTTGTGATTGGTTTGCTTGTCAATAGGTCTTCTTTAGATTCTAGGAAGGTCTATCTTGTCTGCAAGATCGACTCATTCCCTGTGATAGGAGTGGTGTTGTGGCACTACGCACTTTCTCTACTCATAAAATTTCAAAAGGGATATGACATTATTCCTACCTTTGCAACTATCAATTTGTACTTCTATCCCATTTAGGAAGTAGCCTCCAACCCTTCTAGCTTTAGTCTAGGAAAACCTATTTTCTCCTCCTCAAAAATTAGCTAACCAAGATCATTCAATATGATGGTATGAACAAATAGTAACAAATAGTCACAAAAATGGGTAGTCACAGATAGTCATGAAATCATATCTACCTTACGTCACATGTATCATTCATTGTTAAAAGATCACCGATTACCAATAAGTTGACTCTGCAAGGGAATTCCTATTTTTTATGCCATGTAAGATTTCCCAAGTCAAAGCATATCAACACGATTAAATGGCATTAGAATATTATATGTTCCTAGAAGTTTTGCATGTTTTGATTCCCATGCTTGTGTTGCTTCCACTTTCCATCTCCTTAATTTTATAGATTCTCATTCTCACACTGCTTTTACTTGCCATCTCCTCAATTTCATAGATAACCTGACCATCAAATAAAGAATAACATTCGAGAAAGGAGCAGAAGCAAAGTTAACCAAATCTAAAAACCAAAGGGAAAGCACATAAGGCAAGCATAAATGATCACCGAGGTGGAAGGAAGAGCAATTAGGAAATTTTGTAGCAAATGGTTTAGGGAATTGTGGCAACACTCATTAACAATACCAAGTGTTTCTATTAGACTAAAAAATTAATGTTAAGCAAGTAATTGTAGAGGATGCTAGCAATTCTTCATTATGAAAGCAATTTCCTCACAAATATGCTTTTTAGTCCTAATTTTTGCGCATCTCCGACTAAGAAAGAGGCCAAATAATATTTTAAAATTGTTCCTTGCTACCAAAAAACATTCCCAAGATTTAACACACTCGAGGAGAAATATATTATAACATTTTCCTTCAAGGTTTAGGTTTGATTTTTAATTCCCGTGTCGTGATTAATACTATGCATTGTATTGATTACTATAGGTCCTACTACCTTATAGAAGGGACAAATAATACCAGTTAAGATTGTTCATTACACTGTAACCATGAATGAATACCCTATAGAAGATGGTGATATATTTATTGAACTATGAATGAGCTTGAATTATAGTACCCTTATAACTATATAGGCTGAACCATAGAGTGTATAGGTTGAACCCAAGAGTAAAAAAAAATTTCAAGAAGGAGATAGATGAAATGGTGGATGCAGGAATCATCTTTCCAGCAAACGAAGCAGAATGGATCAGGGGAATATTCATCCAAAACAAAAAAGGCCGCTATGGAAATAAGGGTCTGTGTATAGTACAACAAGCTTAGCAATGATTATGTCCATGACCCATTCCCCATGCCTTTCAATGATGAGGTCTTTTATAATGTTGCGGGGAATGAAACCTAATCCTTCATAGATGGGTTCTCAGGGTACCATCAGGTTCGAATAACAGAGGACGACAAGTAGAAAACAATGTTCACCAAAGAATGGGGCTCGTATGCATACCACATCATGCCTTTTGGCCTAAAGAATGCACCTTTTGTGTTCTCCCGAATAATTATCACCATTTTCAGAGACTACATTCACCGGTTCTTGGAGGTATACATGGATGGTTGGATAGTTTACAATCTATTGAAAAAACATTCTAGCTTACTTAGAGTAATCTTTGATTAGTGCAAACAACTACAAATCTCCCTAAACATGAAGTGTATCTTTGTAGTTATGTTTGGCACGTTGTTGGGACACATCATTTGCAAAGACAATGTTTGTGTGTACCTTGCAAATACCATGTTTTTGTTTAACAATTCTGCTTCCCGTATACACAATTTTCGCAGAAATCAAAATCCAGAGAGTTAGACATATGTTCTACCATACCTTTACCATGAATTATTTGAAGGCGCTTCTCTCCAATATTTCCAAGCCTTTGATGCCATAGCATGGTATTTTCTCCAGAGACCACTAGATTTTCTGCTCCAGTTTTAGGAACCACAGAACTATTGCACCCATTGATAACAGTGGTACCTTGAATCTTGTACAGAGTTCCAGTCTAAACTCCCTGAATCAATACCAGTGCTCCTCGAAGCATCTTGTAGGTATATTTCTCGAACACTCTTTTTAGACCTACAACATTCATCTTGCTTACATAAATTAGATTTCTGACCAAATACGAATATGTAGAGCACCTGAAAGTGTTCTAATCCTTCTACCTTGCAACTTCAACTTGACTTTTCTGCGACCAAAGGTTCTTGCATTCCTGTCATGCCCTAAGAAGACATCATCACCATCATATTTCTCATACTCGCATAACCGTTCTCTACGGGGATTGAAGTGAAAGGATGCACCTGAGTCAATGAACCATGACTCATGATCTACATGTGTACTTGAAGAAGAATCCAAGTACACATCCCCACCTTCATCTAAGGTGGTTTTTTCGCATCTGCAGAAGGAGCATCATCAGATCCCTTTCCTTTCTCAGGTACTTTAGATTTACAATCCCTTTTGAAGTGCCCTTCCTTTCAGCATTTCCAACACACCTTTACAGGTTTTCCTGGAGATTTAGATCTCCTTCTAGATTAAAATCTCCCACTCGACGACTTATTTTTGTTTATGTTTTGGGGCCGTCATCGTACGTACAAGGCATCACCATTCTGGCCCTCCATATTTTTCCATCTCATCTCCTCTGACAACAAGGATGAGACTATTTCATCAAATCGCAACGCAGTTGCAATGATACATATTGTGACAACCAAACTACCCACGAATCTGGTAGTGAACACAACAAACGGATGCACCTATCTCCATTTGAAATTTTAATATCAACAGATAGTAACTGGCCTACCACAATATTAAAGGCATTCATATGCTTTGTCAACGAGTCTCCATCTTTCATCCATGGTTGTACAACATTTTTTATAAGAACAGATTATTCACCAGAGACTTAGATTGGTAGAATGTCCCTAACTTGTCCCACAAACCCTTCGCTGAAGCTTCCCCTGATAAATTCAACAATACCAAATCCAAGACACACAATTGTATTGTGCTCTTTGCTTTCCGATCCAGCTTCACGGACGTCGTTCAGACTTAAAACCATATATTTCATATGTCTTTTATTGTCATCATGACGGTTGCGTGCTATTTCCACCATGCTTTCATATCTCAATTCTTCATATTCATCAACCCCTTCATTTTCTCTTTCATCGCTTTTGTTGTCATATATCTCGTTATCATCGTACAATGCCATATTGGTGCAGATCGAGTAGATCAGAGTATGAGAATATTTATTTTCGTAGCCTCACGGAATCGACATAAACAAAACGTTCTGTCCGCTTCACTTTTCTGTACAAAATCAATCTTTGCTTAGCTAATATTTATAGTGATGTTCATTAGCGTATATACCAAAAAATATTGAAGAGCCGACTTTGGTCATTATCTTCCTGCTTTTAAATGTAATTTTAAATAATGCTATTCTATTGTCATTATTGCTTTCTCTGAGAAGAAGCATTCCATTTATTACCGATGGTATATGAGTTTCACACAAGACCATTGTTATTGTTGAATTGAGGCTTATGTGATCCAGAATAAGCATACGATAGAGGTTTATGTGTAAATTACATCATCAATCATTTGTCAACCCCTATCATTTGTCCATAAATGGTTGATGATGTGATTTACAGAAACCCCTATCATATACCATTCTCATTATTTTCATTTCCATAAAAAGAAAATAAAAAAATTAGTGATTTTTTTTGCTTTATGTGGAATTAATAAGTAGTTTCTTTTGCTTTAAGTGGAATTAATTTCTTAGGTTTATCTTTAGTTACAATTTTTTCAAGCGTTTCTTTATTTCCTCGATAACCTTTTTACCATGAAGTTATTGATTCTTAAATTTAAAAGATGGTTTGTTTTATATTTTAATAAAAAATTAAATTTTGTATATTTATATATATTGTGTACAATAATTTACATTTCAAATATAAAGTGTACAACAAAGATATGTAGAAATTTGAATAATATAACACTTATTCACAGAGATTATCCTGATTATACACTATTTGCGGAATGCATGCATAATACATAACCTCCTCTACCATTGATCATCAATTTGCGGAATTAAAAAAACAATTGCATGCGCACATTGAAACATCAATCACACATATCAACACAGTATGTAATGGGGAAAGCATACAGCTGAAAACCCCCAACTATCTGTATATTATAATGATAGAGAACATGTAATAATACATAGTACAATACTCCTCACAAGTACTCAGTACTATCTCCACATGCTACACACAAACTAGCTCAGATCTAAACAAGTCACGGGTTCAAATCTCCTCCACTGTTTGCTTGCCTCTACTGCGCAATCCAAGTTGAGAATAGATCAGATCCAAGTTCGAATTCACTTGGCTTGTACTATGAAATCCTCATTGGCAATCTCAATCAATGATTGTTCAAATATCGTGCACAGCTATAGTCACAACTAATAGTAGTCTCACCCTTTCACCCACCTCTAACACTTGTCTACACTGAACTGTCCATGCACTGACTTAACTGATGTATTCTTTAGTTGATTTATGAGTTAATAATTAGTGAATTAATTAATAATTAATTCACATCACTCATCACTAGTGTATTTGGCAGTTAGACTAAATACAACTAGTTCAACTAAGTCAAACTAAACACAACTCCATCAACTCCTCAATCAACTCCACCAAACTCAATCACTTGAGTTCTAACTGAAGTCCATCATGCAATAGCTCAAGTAACCCATAGGAAAAGCGTGTTTCCTTCTGGCAGTTGCATGTGCCACATCCGTAGCTTGAACTGAAGTGCTGCAAGAGGATAAGATAATGTTTATGGTCCAAATATTGAGCTAATAATATTCGACTCTTCTATTTTTCGACTGGCAGTCTAAAAATAGACTCCGCCCATATGTCTAAAAATAGAGGTCCATCTATTTTTACCAACATGACCAATCATCCATAAATAGCATCCTACAACTCATAGACCATGATCCATATGCCTAAAAATAGACATAGTCTAAAAATAGACTTTGCACCAAAAATAGCGTGTGGGCCCACTTAGTGAAAGCGACTTCTTTTCACTAAGCTCCATCATCTTGTTGCATTTTCAACACTCCCTCTCAACAAGATATGGATTATCTGCAACCCCTATCCTGCCTCTGTGGTATTCGAATTTTCTCCTGGTGAGCGCCTTCGTCAAGATATGAGCATCCTGATCCTCCGTGGGAATGTATGAAAGTAACATGATTCTCCGCTGCACACAATCTCTGATATGATGGTACCTGATGTCGATGTGCTTGGATCTATCATGAAATACTGGATTAGGTGAGAGTTTAATGCAACTCTGGTTATCACAATAAATCACAGTAGGCTCCAAGTGTGACCCAAACAACCCGACCAGGATCTTCCTCATCCATATAGCCTCGCATGCAGCCAAACTTGCTGCCATATATACTCGAACTCTGCAGGACTGAGTGGCACAGATCTCTGCTTCCTACTATACCAAGAAACTGTTGTCGACTCGATACTGAAGATCCCTCTAGATGTGCTCTTTCTGTCTTGGGCTCCCTACCCAATCTACATCTGTGAAGCCACATAGCTTCACCTCAGCCTCCTGTCTCTACCACAATCCAGATCCCGATGTGCCTGTGAGGTAACGCAATACATGCTTGCCTGCCTTCTAGCAGAGCTTGGTTGGCTTAACCATAGCTTGTGAAAAGTGGTCAACAGCATAGCAAATATCAGGTCGTGTATTGACCAGATACATAATCGACCCCACAAATTGCACTATAAATTCAGGCATTGGGCCGGTTGCTAGGGAGGTTAGAAGCTGAACATTTTTTAGGGTAAATGCTGGTGAAATTAAGAATTCCTTGTTGAGCTTGAGAGGAGAGATCACATACCTTTTTGGCTTCATTGGGAAGAGAGTGAAACTTGTCAAAGTAGAGGAGACTTCTTGCTGGACCCTGGGAAGAGCTTGTACAACGTCAAGGCAAAGGTTGTAAAGTTCTTTTTTTATTTGAATTAATACAATCAGATTCATTTTTCTCAACAAATCGTCTCATGTCATTTGTTTCATGAATTTCTTGACTTTCATGTTAAATATGTTTTATGATATTGGCTTTTCAGGTGCTATTTAATTTGTTTGCTTGTTTGTGTTTGTAGATTCGCAACAAGGGAGCTCTTTTGGATCGAAGGAGCGAGGCTTCCACAAACTTGCATTGGACCCAAGGTAGGCCTAAAAACACTTGTTTGCCTTTGTTTATAAATGCATATTTAGAGAAAGATAGTTTGTGATTGGTTTGCTTGTCATTAGGTCTTCTTTAGATTCTAGGAAGGTCTATCTTGTCTGGAAGATCGACTCATTCCGTGTGACAGGAGTGGTGTTGTGGCACTACGCACTTTCTCTACTCATAAAATTTCAAAAGGGATATGACATTATTCCTACCTTTGCAACTATCAATTTGTACTTCTATCCCATTTAGGAAGTAGCCTCCAACCCTTCTAGCTTTAGTCTAGGAAAACCTATTTTCTCCTCCTAAAAAATTAGCTAACCAAGATCATTCAATATGATGGTATGAACAAATAGTAACAAATAGTCACAAAAATGGGTAGTCACATATAATCATGAAATCATATCTACCTTACGTCACATGTATCATTCATTGTTAAAAGATCACCGATTACCAATAAGTTGACTCTGCAAGGGAATTCCTATTTTTTATGCCATGTAAGATTTCCCAAGTCAAAGCATATCAACACGATTAATGGCATTAGAATATTAGATGTTCCTAGAAGTTTTGCATGTTTTTATTCCCATGCTCGTGTTGCTTCCACTTTCCATCTCCTTAATTTTATAGATTCTCATTCTCACACTGCTTTTACTTGCCATCTCCTCAATTTCATAGATAACCTGACCATCAAATAAAGAATAACATTCGAGAAAGGAGCAGAAGCAAAGTTAACCAAATCTGAAAACCAAAGGGAAAGCACATAAGGCAAGCATAAATGATCACCGAGGTGGAAGGCAGAGCAATTAGGAAATTTTGTAGCAAATGGTTTAGGGAATTGTGGCAACACTCATTAACAATACCAAGTGTTTCTATTAGACTAAAAAATTAATGTTAAGCAAGTAATTGTAGAGGATGCTAGCAATTCTTCATTATGAAAGCAATTTCCTCACAAATATGCTTTTTAGTCCTAATTTTTGCGCATCTCCGACTAAGAAAGAGGCCAAATAATATTTTAAAATTGTTCATTGCTACCAAAAAACATTCCCAAGATTTAACACACTCGAGGAGAAATATATTATAACATTTTCCTTCAAGGTTTAGGTTTGATTTTTAATCCCCGTGTCGTGATTAATACTATGCATTGTATTGATTACTATAGGTCCTACTACCTTATAGAAGGGACAAATAATACCAGTTAAGATTGTTCATTACACTGTAACCATGAATGAATACCCTATAGAAGATGGTGATATATTTATTGAACTATGAATGAGCTTGAATCATAGTACCCTTACGACTATATAGGCTGAACCATAGACTGTATAGGTTGAACCCAAGAGTAAAAAAAAAATTCAAGAAGGAGATAGATGAAATGGTGGGTGCAGGAATCATCTTTCCAGCAAACGAAGCAGAATGGATCAGGGGAATATTCATCTAGAACAAAAAGGCTGCTATGGAAATAAGGGTCTGTGTATAGTACAACAAGCTTAACAATGCTTATGTCCATGACCCATTCCCCACGCCTTTCAATGATGAGGTCTTTTATAATGTTGCGGGGAATGAAACCTAATCCTTCACAGATGGGTTCTCAGGGTACCATCAGGTTTGAATAACAGAGGACGACAAGTAGAAAACAATGTTCACCAAAGAATGGGGCTCGTATGCATACCACATCATGCCTTTTGGCCTAAAGAATGCACCTTTTGTGTTCTCCCGAATAATTATCACCATTTTCAGAGACTACATTCACTGGTTCTTGGAGGTATACATGGATGGTTGGATAGTTTACAATCTATTGAAAAAACATTCTAGCTTACTTAGAGTAATCTTTGATCAGTGCAAACAACTACAAATCTCCCTAAACATGAAGTGTATCTTTGTAGTTATGTTTGGCACGTTGTTGGGACACATCATTTGCAAAGACAATGTTTGTGTGTACCTTGCAAATACCATGTTTTTGTTTAACAATTCTGCTTCCCGTATACACAATTTTCGCAGAAATCAAAATCCAGAGAGTTAGACATATGTTCTACCATACCTTTACCATGAATTATTTGAAGGCCCTTCTCTCCAATATTTCCAAGCCTTTGATGCCATAGCATGGTATTTTCTCCAGAGACCACTAGATTTTCTGCTCCAGTTTTAGGAACCACAGAACTATTGCACCCATTGATAACAGTGGTACCTTGAATCTTGTACAGAGTTCCAGTCTAAACTCCCTGCATCAATACCAGTGCTCCTCGAAGCATCTTGTAGGTATATTTCTCGAACACTCTTTTTAGACCTACAACATTCATCTTGCTTACATAAATTAGATTTCTGACCAAATACGAATATGTAGAGCACCTGAAAGTGTTCTAATCCTTCTACCTTGCAACTTCAACTTGACTTTTCTGCGACCAAAGGTTCTTGCATTCCTGTCATGCCCTAAGAAGACATCATCACCATCATATTTCTCATACTCGCATAACCGTTCTCTACGGGGATTGAAGTGAAAGGATGCACCTGAGTCAATGAACCATGACTCATGATCTACATGTGTACTTGAAGAAGAATCCAAGTACACATCCCCACCTTCATCTAAGGTGGTTTTTTCGCATCTGCAGAAGGAGCATCATCAGATCCCTTTCCTTTCTCAGGTACTTTAGATTTACAGTCCCTTTTGAAGTGCCCTTCCTTTCAGCATTTCCAGCACACCTTTACAGGTTTTCCTGGAGATTTAGATCTCCTTCTAGATTAAAATCTCCCACTCGACGACTTATTTTTGTTTATGTTTTGGGACCGTCATCGTACGTACAAGGCATCACCATTCTGGCCCTCCATATTTTTCCATCTCATCTCCTCTGACAACAAGGATGAGACTATTTCATCAAATCGCGACGCAGTTGCATTGATACATATTGTGACAACCAAACTACCCACGAATCTGGTAGTGAACACAACAAACGGATGCACCTATCTGCATTTGAAATTTTAATATCAACAGATAGTAACTGGCCTACCACAATATTAAAGGCATTCATATGCTTTGTCAACGAGTCTCCATCTTTCATCCATGGTTGTACAACATTTTTTATAAGAACAGTTTATTCACCAGAGACTTAGATTGGTAGAATGTCCCTAACTTGTCCCACAAACCCTTCGCTGAAGCTTCCCCTGATAAATTCAACAATACCGAATCCAAGGCACACAATTGTATTGTGCTCTTCGCTTTCCGATCCAACTTCGCCAAGTCTTCAACTGACATTATTGTTGGTTTAGTACCCAGATGTACCGCAATCACTCATGTTTATCCACTAGTAGATCCTCCATCTTGAGTTTCCACAACTCAAAACTTTAACCATTAAATTTTTCGGTCCCTATCTTTACATTTCTCACCATCTTCTTTCACCATAAGAATTGATTGTGCGGATCTCCTACTGAATAGGGTCTGCCACATGCACGAGAAGAAAACCTCTCAACAAGAAAAGGTGTCCCCGTTTCAACTTTTTGAAGCCTCATTTCCAATAAATTTGGTCGTTGATCCAGAGCTAATCATTATCCCTCCCGCTCCTCGGTTTCTTGAAACCGCATAGCTTGCAACTTCCCCCCAAGGCCACTCAGAAAAATCTATTGCTAGCAACCAACCCTTGCAAAGCAACATCTCAGACACATCAACAATGCAACCCGAGAACCTTTAGCACTAGTTGTTCGAATTTATCCAACGTGCAACTCATAGGGCTGAACAGAGCCATAATGACCTGGTCACCTAGCACGAGCACCAGAAGCACTATCGGCTTGCACATTGGCCGGCTGATGCGATCATATTTAGACAACATAAATGGAACTTGTGGTCACCAACAAGGAGCTGAAGAAGAGTTTACATACACTCTGACTAGCGCTGCCGAATCCAGCCACAAGCTACATCACAGAGATCGAGCTGAAACTCCACAGGGCCGCTGCGCTAAAAGCTTCGCGTTGCCCTGGCGGATGGTTATGTGCTAAGGGAGCAAGTCAACAATTGGTCAGGTAGCTTGGCCATGAAAAACTAGCAACTGTATCCACTCCGCCAACAACTCCACCAGCGCATCACTGATAACAAGACCTGTAGGGACAAAGGCCGGGTAAAGAAAATCAATGACGAGGAGGAATCAGACAAGACAAAAAAGAAAATTCTTGATATTAGGCCACCAGTCGATAAGCATTTGATTACTCTGCGGGAGGTATGGAGGTATGTGATGAGGTCGAAGAATAGTGGAGCACCGTGCAGAACACCCACCCTGATCAACTGAACTGCATATCAACGCTTGAATTTCTCCAAAAGGCAGAAACCCTCACACGCATCTAGGAGATGACATTGGAAGATTATAACCGCTTCGGTGAGGAAAGATTGTCGCAGTACCTGAGTTGGCACCTTCATTTGGAAAAGAAGGCAAAAGTGTAGCAAAAGAAGTTGTCCCGCATGACTCAAGACCAACACAACCAGAGGCAGAATCAGCGGCACCGAAAGAAGAAGAACGAGCACATCAACAAGAAATAACATCACGACAGGAACAAAAAACAGAGCTCACAACACTTGAGATAGATGGTCTGAGCCTCTTGGGGAGTTCGTTTTGAATTTTGGAGTTTGGAGGGAAGAAATGTCAGGAATAGGTGGCAGGGATAATGGTTCAGGTTGCGGAGCTGATAACCAAAGGAAAGGGACAGGAACAGAGAGTGAATGGGCAATTGCGGTAAGGTGGTGGAAGAATACAAAAGAAACCAAGCAAGGGAAATAGAAGCCATCTGAGCATGGAGTCAACCAAGCGGAATTGGCAGTGGGAATGTAGATCAAAGGACAAAGGGAAAAAGATAGCACAAGGAAGAGGTCGGCAATGAAGAGGGTGAGAAAGGGTAGGACTATCCTCTTATTTTCTTATTTCCATTCTAGTGAGTTGCATTCTATGAAACTATAAGTTGGAGATTTCCAAGAAACTATAAGTTGCTATATGTGTCAAGAAAAATTCTATTGAAATACAAGATACTTGAATGAGATTTAATCCAATTATCTATGCAAGCATCACAAACCATTTTTTATCTAGTCTCTCTAGGTGCTAAAAGGTGTTGAATAACTACATCAAAGCTAAGCCAGAATTGAACCTTGCCTAACTATGAAGAACTTGTTGCTTCCCACTATAGAATACAACCCCTTTAAACATTAAATTGAAAAATATATAATGTAATTTATTAAACTTATAAGTGCATGTCCTAAAACCATTTAATATAACCTCCATAAATGAAATCACACATAAAATATAAATATAAATCTCCACTTCTTATTAAAATAGAAATTACAAACATATAATAATATTGAACTAATAATCAATCACAAAGATTTAGGTGCCATAAACCAAGACCCTTATTATGTCCAAACAAAGATATACATGGGTAATATGATAGAGAAAATAAAATTAATCTTCGAGATTACTTGCACCAAAAGAAATTGCTTAAACATGGAGATATACTTTAATCCACTTATCTCTACACAAGTTACACTTAACAAAACAAGTCCACATATAAAGAATAGATACATCACAAGTAAATCTTTGCTTCCCGTTATGAGATTCCACTAAAAACAAAGATGAATTTTATTAAAATAAATAATCATGAAATATTAATAAAGACAATAATATTGACTGGATAATCAATCAAAAGGATTGGGTTGCCACAAACGTCCAAGATCGTTAATAGGCTGGAACCAACAAAGATACGACAAAATGTGAGAAAAATTCATCCAAGTCCAGCGGCCCACTTGCACTGCTTAATAATAATAAGTGACTGCTGGTTCTAGTAATAATTGCTTCTTCATGCGCACCCTGCTGGTGCATTAATCCCACTAACTTCTGAGAGATTGTTTTCAAAAGCCTGAATTAGGTTTTCAAAATATTGGCCCGTCGATTTTGTGAGCTTTTCAAGCCTGATACAGAAGTCATCAAAATCGCGCAACGCCTTTTTCCCAGTCGAAGTATCAGTGTCAGCTTTAAGGGCGATTTCTATATGGTCTTGCAACTCTCGTTCAACGCAATGATGAAGTCGTTCTAAACTACTTTCAGCTTCACCTTGCAGGAATTCGAAAAGATTTTGTTTTTTGCGAACAATATCAGCTTCCAGATCATGATGGCTGGATGCTGGGGTTAAATAATAGCCATATGCATATGTCCATTTAAGCATGTGCCTGCATTCTGCTATCTGCAACCATGCATCTACAACACATTTGAACTTTTTTAAACTCATTCTCATCTGTTTACACTCATTCAATATTTTAATCTCTACCTCTCGCACAGCCTGCAGATCAGATAACGCCTTTTCCTCTGACTTTTCATTTGCCTTCCATCTTTCCATATAAAATACCAACCTATCCGAAGAAGATGTTTTAGCTGCAAACCTTTTCCAAGAATCGACGGAGGCCGAATTCCTGGATTGATTCCCTGCATCAATTCTTCGTGATGTTGTTGCAACCTGATCAGGACTATATTGATTGCAAGAATTATGTTTAAACCAATCACCAAGGCATAACCAACAGAATTGAAATTCACACGGGGACGCACATGTCATGTGCATACACACTTGATTTTTCTCTATTGGTCGATCACACTTTGGACACGGCTTGGAATTACAAAATATCCAGCACGCATTGAGTGAATCACCATTATTAATTTGATCAATCCATTTTTTGACTGTGTCGCAGCCTATTGGACGATGAGACTCCTCTAAACAATTCCAGCAAAATTTATGTGAACAATTGCAGACAACCTCCTCATGAGTTACATTAGAATTAGCAGAGTCAACCTCCACACAGTACCCACAGTCTGGCGCTGGACACCATTTAACCATACTGTTTTGTTCAACATATGACCTCACAAGATAGGTTCTATATTTGTTCGTATCTTCCTCAGATAACCCCAGAGAAAAAACCATGTCTTCACTCACAATGGCACGGCATCGTGGACCTTGATGTGGACATCGTAGATTGAGGCATCCTGCACCATCATGATTTATTGATGTGTGAATAAAAGTTCGCCAACAATCTTGGGAAAATAAATGGTCGCAGTACTTGAGTGACTTCATGTCTCTGATCTTGAAATCATAGAAACATATCGGACAGTTAGTTAACTCCTCCATTTTTTCTTCTTTGGTCTCATGTTTATCGTCCGGCTGCAACAATAGGCCCACAGCATTTCTCACTTTCTCCTCATCTGCAAACCATTGATCGTTGGCATTAATAGAATTCCAATCGAAGTGACGCAAGAGAATAGCTGCCTCGGCTTCTGAGACAGCCAGCACAGTGGAAACGCTTTTGGTAGCATTGTGCAGACGCTCACCAATGTCGTTCAGACTTAAAACCGTATATTTGATACGTCCTTTATTGTCATCATGACGACTGCGTGCTAGTTCCACCATGCTTTCATATCTCAATTCTTCATCTTCGTTTTCGCTTTCGTTGCTTTCCCTTTCATCGCTTTCGCTGTCATATATCTCATTATCGGACATTTCATCGTATAAAGCCATATTGGTCGAGTTCGAGTAGATCAGAGTCTGAGACTTTTTTCCCGGGCCTTGCGGAATCCACAGAAACAAAACTCTCTGACCGTGTTCAAGCAAGTTAAAGTTAAACCGCAATGTTGTCAAGAAACTCTGTCTCCTTACCTTTTTGTACTAAATCAATCTTTGCTCAGCTGATATTTATACTCATGTCACTTGGCGCAGATACCAAAAACCATTCATGAGCCGACATTGGTGATTATCTGGTTGATTTTAAATGTAATTTAAAATAATGCTTACAACCCAAAGTAAAGCGGTTTCCCCGCCATCTATTTCTCCCACCAGGAGAAGCATTCTGTTGTCATTATTACTCTTTTTTTAGGAGAAACATTCCGTTGTCATTATTAATGAATCACAAACCTTAAACCGCCATCTATTTCTCCCACCAGGAGAAGCATTCTGTTGTCATTATTACTCTTTTTTTAGGAGAAACATTCCGTTGTCATTATTAATGAATCACAAACCTTAACATCCACCAAATATATCTATGAAAGTATAGTGAATTAAAATATTAAATATTAACTAAATTTTTCTTGATATTTCTTCTATATATGTCAAAAATTTCACCATTTAAAGTATCATACAAAAAAAATGTAATGAAAATGTAAAAGTGATTCATTCAAAGTATAAAAACCCTAGGATTATATGCTCTCATACCAAATGTTATAAGCCAAATACATAAAATTCAATAGTTCACACAATGTACAACAATGTGAGCATTAATGACAACCCAAATATAGATAATAATAGCAGATATGCCTCAAAATACCTCAAATAGATTCATACATTGAAATAACATCCATACCATCCATAATGAATACATCATCGCTATATACACCAATCCACACATTACACATGCAATCCCTTCATTATTAGGATGATCCTATTACATATAAATTTACATATTCCATAGTAAGGTCGAGAATGCAAAATATGTTCATTTAAGGCCTCAAAATGACTCTTGATGTTTTTGACTTGAAATTTTCCAAACTAGTACTGCTGGAAAAAATAGTCTTGTGGATTGATTCCTCCACTTTTTCTACTTTGAAAGAATCAAGATGGATGAAAAAGAAGATACTAATCCAATCCAGATCATACACCCCCATTTTGGGAGGATTTTGTTCCCAAAAACATCTACTGAATGAGGTGAGTATATTTTGATGAAAACTTGACTAAACTGAGAGGGCGGGGGTGACTCAGTTTCATACATTCATGGACATCAAAATTATTTTCTTGTAGCTCATTGTCTGAAAAATTAAATGAGCATATTAAAACATAATTACCAATAGATTTAATATGCCAACATCAAGTAATAAGTTAACCTAAACATCACTTATCTCGATTAAAGGAATAACCACTTCTATTTTTTTCTTAGCTTGAAACATATCAACATAAGTCTAGTCACACCTCAAGTCTTTTGTTAGGGGAGAAAGATGACAAGTATACCAAGCTTTTGATAATATGGGTTAAACACATTCCCTCGTGTTACTCCATTGTGAGCAAGCCTTTGAGTAACCCAACAGAGTCACCTCAAGGAGATGCAAGCATCGCTTCATTGCCAGAAGACCTGTTTAATACCACGATGAAGTTGTTTGCATCACCTCATTGTGGAGGAATCCTTTCTCTTCTTTAACCTTTATTTTATTTCCTTAAAGGTATGCTTGAAGCATTTATTGAATATTTGTAGTACAGGTGGAAGAGGCATCGTTACTTACTGAGAACAAGAGAGGTTGCTCCTTGTTTAAGCGATTTGAAATATAACTGAAGTTAACATGTGCATTCTGAAGTTTTCTCCTCTCCCTTTTTTACTTCGCATATTCAAGATATCGAAACACCATTAAATTCAAGGCTTTGTCGGAATGAAAGTCCTAATAAAGATATGGGCTTTGTTAGGTCCCTATAATACTAGTGTATTCCCTTATTATCATTGTCATTGTAACCCATACTATTATTGGTGTGCCCATGTTGTCCCCATATTGTTATTATTGTGCCCCATAGAAGCCCACTATTGTTATTGTTGTGTTCAGTATGTTTCCAAGGACCAACTTGGTCATTTGTGAGGCTCCAACATCTAGGATACCAACCTTGTCTTCTCAAGGCACCAACCTTGTATTTAGGAGCACCAACTCCAAGGACACTAACCTTTCCAAATCTGAGGCACCAACCCCAAGGGCTCCAACCTTATCTTGTCAAGGAACCAACCTTGCTTGTTTGAGGCTCCAACCTTCAGGGCACCAACCCTTTGGGCTCCAACCCACTGCTATATTTTGTCTATATATGTTTGATAGTAATTCTCTACTCCCAACATCTTCTTCACTAAATTTTGTCTATCTACATCTTCACTGCTACATCAATGACAGCATGTCTTCATATGAAGGAGTCTTCACAACTCTTCATATTGCCCTAATAGAGTCTGCAAAGTTACCTCATTATGATTTCAAATAGGCATGATGATCTCCAATAATGTTTCCAAGATTTGTTGAAGCTTTCCAACAAGATATTTTTGCTAAGCCTCAACGTATGCACAAAAGGAATTCTCTATTTTCAAGTCTCTGTTCTTTACTATTGTGTTAACTGTTTCAAGCGTGACTGCTTCTCACTATTCTTGCTATCGCGATCTCTTACTTCCTAGAACCAGTTTCAAAAATGCTTTAATGTCGGTGCTGGCTACTGCTCCCTTCAAACGATCTCAGATGAAGCTTTATTTTTCCCCTTCACAAAATTGTTCTTTAGGTTGCGTTATGTACTTGATTTATTAATCACAGATCTAAGCCTTTCAAAGATTAACCCAATCAACAAAATTTCTTTGTCCTTCGGCTTTCCTCCTGTCCTGCTAGACCTTCGGTTTCCTCCTGTCATATTGGACCTTTGGCTTCCTTCTGTCTTGCTAGACCTTCAGCTTCCTTCTGCCCTGCTGGACCTTCGGCTTCCTTCTATCCTGCTGGACCTACAGATTACTTTTGTCCTTCTGCTTACATCTCTCTCACTCGATCTTCGGCTTCTTTTGTATCTTCATCGTCTGCCAGACCTTTGGCTTCTTGACCTTTCGACTTCTTCTTTCGTTCACTTGACCTTCCGGATTCCTCCGTTCCTTCAAGTTCACGAGTTGTGAACTATTACCTCTTCTCTATGATAGATGCCCGAGATACGTGACCCATATGGAGGTCCCACATGCCACGTCATCACCTTTAATTGTGATGAAACTTCATGAAAAAATGGAGTTATTCCTTTAATCCTGAAAACGAACGCTGGTCCCATGTGAATGCACACGACCAGATGCCAAATAAAATAAACTTGTGTCCATAAACTTCTCGGGTCCACTCAGTCCCAAGTCTTATTGGATTAATTCTCCACCGTTGATCTCATCATTAATCCGACGGTTGTTGACCCACCCGATCAACAAACCCAATAGCCGATACTACATCGTTTGATCAAGGCACGCTGGATCCAATGGTTCACAACGATATCGGTCGGGGAACATTCACGACACTTAACTGCCCTTACGGAGCCGATAAGGATTATAAATCCTTGATCTATAAAATTTCGAGTCCGTTTTGAGATTAACGTCCGATCACTTTATGACCCGATATCCATTGGGTATATGAGGTCATCAAATCTACGGCCTGCGGGTCTTCAACTAGTACATGGTTTAAAAACAGGTCTAACCCTCCCCGTTGACTGTGACGTAAGTGTTTGAAAATGAGATCGATGACTAGGATTTAGCGTGGGCCTTCAACTACGATCAAACATCCGTACACTCCTAACCTCCGCTCTTTCGATAACTGTTGCTCCAGTGATAACTCTTCACTGTTCCGCTCTTCCGATAGCTGTTGCTCCTATGGCTTATCTCCTGTGACCTCCGATAACTCTGTTTATGCTCCTCCACTCTTTTCTTCATATCGGTTCTTCTTGGGCATATATTACATGTGATACTTCCGATATGGCTCCTCCGATGTTTTCTTCTTTTCTCCTCTGATATCGTTGTTGCTCTTCATTCTTCTGATAACACTTACCCTTGGGCATATGTGATAACTTGCTTCCTTGATGGCTTCTGATGAACTCTTCCTCTTATTCTTTGGCTTCTTGCTCCTATTGCTTTACTGGATCTACTGCGTCATTTGCTGTTAAATTGTTGTTCAATTGATGTTCAATTGTTGTTCAATTGACCTCCTGCGTCATTTGTTGTTCAATTGACCTCCCGCTGTTGAATTGTTGTTCAATTGACCTCGCATCATTTGTTGTTCAATTGACCTCCTGCTGTTCAATCCACTTGGGTCCTCCATCTCATCATATCATCATATATCAAACTTTCATCACTATGAGAATTATGACCAATGGGCATCAATGGGCAATCATGTATCAAAGAATTTGTAATCACAAACACTGCTATATTGACATCAATGACCACCTAGATTAACATGTTCATTTTATGTAATGTAAAGGATGTTTCCCCCTCGAAGAGACTAGTTTTCAAGTCGTTGATCTATTTCTTTTTTCTTTTTTTATGAGCTTGTTGCATAACAATTGGTATGAGAGCTTTGGATTCTAGGGTTTCACTACTTCAAATAGGTCATCGTGGAATTTTTGCTATACATTTTGTTTCTAAAAAGCTTCAGAAGCTGAAATTGAAACCCATTTGAGCCAAAATCGTGACGAACCTCGTGACCGAATTTAAGATCTTGTCTCACTATAGTTTCAAAGATATGAACTGAGGAAGTTAGTCTGTTTAGAGGCTCCTAAATTTGATCTTAAACATGTCAGCATGGGAAAATCGTCATAACTTTCTCTTTGACCATCAGATTCCAATTTTGTAAGAAGTGACAGAAAGAGGACAGACTGTAGTTTGTTGGGTATCATTTTCGGAGACGAAGGTAGACATCATGACATGTGGCACGTTGTACAAGTTCGCTCTATTGAGGTAGTCTATTATTCATTTTTTCTATATCAAGATACATTGTCCATTCATTTTTCAAATTATTGGCATGAACCATCCCTTCGTTTTTCCAGTTAATTAATAATTTTCAAGAGGGTTCTCCATTGTTGGTTGATATTTTTTCCATATTCCAGTGCTTCCATGGTAACATGACTCTATGGATATGGAAGCAATATTAAATCTTGATTGTATTATTCGGCCATGATAATGGGAACAAATTCTAGAAATAATAGTGTCTTACTTAGGGGAGTAAATTTAAATTTAGGTTATGGTGCCAAATTGTGTTCGAAAAACATCCTTGTAAAAAGGTGCCCTCTATATATTTAGTTTCCCAAATAGAGAATTATTTCATAAAATGCTTATTTGGTATTCTTTATTCATTCATGAATTACCTAATTATTTGGAACAATCGTTTCTAAAGAGACTGTGTTAAAGAAATCTATGTAAATATTATTCATGTAGATTTATATAACTGATTCCACCATATTTGAAGCTATGGAATTGTAATGAATGTGAAAGGACTAGACGTTAGCCTTTATATATCTCCATGTGGTTCATTGTTTTAGATGTTAGCCTTTATATATCTCCATGTGGTTCATTGTTTAGACGTTAGCCTTTATATATCTCCATGTGGTTCATTGTTTTGATATTTGTATGCGATTTTGTTTTAAATTTGTTCTTTTCAGGAGTGGTATATGCGTTGAAGATATTTCCACCAATGTGATGTTGCATTTTGATCCACAGTCTATAAGGTAGTTATCCTTTAATTCTCATTTTATTGGTGAAAAACTGGTTTTTCATAAAAGATTTGTTTCTTACAATGGTCCTATGCAAAATTTTCTTCATGGTTTCTCCACCATTTTACGATTTTCAATCCAAAACTCATGCAAAGTCCTGTTAACTCTTGTACCAAAATCAAATTGCATGCAAAACCCACTGCATGCAAACTAGTTTCCTTTTTCGGTAAGGCATGTTTTGAGGAAAATTTAAGCCTTAAAGAGGAAAGAAATTTCAGTAGATAGAGGCAAGACATAGATCATATCCAGGCAAAGGAGAGGAGGAAGTGAGTACGACAAGGAGCCCAAGTTAACTTCAGACCCCTAGTCACTTAGCTAAGTAATTATTTGGAACAATGGTTTATGAAGAAACTCTGCTAAGGATATCTATTAAGGTAGATTTGTACAACCCATTCCAACATATTTGAAGCTCTGGAATTGTAAAGAATGTGAAAGGACTAGATGTTAGACTATATATATCTCCACACTATTCATTGTTTTCATATTTTTATGAGATTTTGTTTTAAATTTGTTCTTTTCAGGAGGGGGTATATGCTTTAAAGATATTTCTACCCACTTTGATGTTGCATTTTGATCCACATTCTACAAGGTAGTTATCCTTTGAAGTTGAAATCCCATCATATTTCCACTAAAAAAATGACAATAAAAGCAACACAAATGCACACAATGAGTGTCATTTCCTTCACTTCTTTCTCTAAAATCAAATTGTGCTTCTCTCTTTTCTCTACATCCAAATTATATGATTCTATGTGTCTCTTTCTTTCTTCACACCTCGAGGCAATGCCAAGAGCCTATAATTCTACCTAGAATGGAGTTATCTATCTCATATATGGATGGATGTGTAAAGCTACCATCAATGTGAATAAAATGAGTGCTTCTCAAGTGGTGGCCTTCACTTTGGATACATCCTTGCATGATTCCCAAAAAGATATCCAATAAGAGCTCCTCCCTACCTAATAAAATTTCACTCCACCCTGAAAAAGGTTGGTTAGTTTTCTCATGCAGATTAAGTCTTGGATTGAGGCTCATCACTATGAAACTCATGGAATTCAGGTGGTATAGGCCATAACAAAATGAAATCTATTTTAATTTAACGAGCAATGTGAAACAAACCATAGTCATTGGGGGCTTTAGAGTGTGTGATTCTATGAAAAATTATCAAGTATGGTTTTAATCATAAACTAGAATCAAGTTATGTGAAATTGAATGTCCTTACTAAGGTTTTCTATTTCCTTTAGGCAATTTGACTTAATATAGGTTGTGCACTCCTTCGTTTTTGGGTATGATAGGTAGTCATAGTCCACCACGATGATGTTTGTCTTTTGATTTGGAAACAATGCTTAGTGCTAAGGTTCTGGGATGAACTCTGGGTGGTAAACCACAACTTTCATCAAGGCAAGTTACAAGAGGGATTACTTGGAACCAAGTGAGACGAGTTTTCTCCTCAATTTTATCTATTTTTACATATTTTTTTGAGACTAAGGCAAATGCAACAAAAAATATGTAAAATCTTACATTACTGTCATATGGCATTTTTAAAGGCTTGTGAAATTTTATTCTCTGGCAAGAAAAAGATGTGAAAGGAATAAGAATTAAAAAAATACACAGAAATATGCAGTTTTAGATCTCTGGTTTAAGTGATAAAATCTGCAAGGAATAGTTGTATAATTCCTTGTGCTCTATTCTAGCTACTTTTTTATTGTTTATGGATTAACATGTTATATTTATTATTTTCATCAATGCTATTAGTTTCTCTTTTGGCTAGATAATTTAGGGCCTTCTTATCTGAAGTTTTCTAATGAAATTTAGAGTTAAAAGGAAAATGTGAAAATGAGCCTCCCCAAATAGTGGAGATGACAATGTTTGATTACTTTGTGAATAGAAAACAAACTCCTTTAGTTGATTCAGGTGATGTTTTGTGCTTAGATTTAAGTAGGAAAAAACAGCCCAATTATCTTCCAGTAGAGGTGAGTATGATACTATTCTATGTATTATGCAATGGTCGTTTAAAAAAAACACAATTGCACTAAAATCTTTAGGTGCCAATATATGCTAGTGAAGGCTTGAAATTGTGAACTTTCTAGGTGTCCATATATACCATTTCCATGGAAAAATGTAATTAAATTATATGGTTGACCTTTATAGAAGGAGTGGATTAAAAAAACACCAAGTCACTAGCCATTCTACACTGGAATAGTTGCTTTAAAAGGACATAGGAATGAGATTTAACCCAATTATCTATGCAAGCATTACAAACCAATTTTTATCTAGTCTCTCTAGGTGCTAAAAAATGTTGAATAACTACATCAAAGCTAAGCCAGAATTGAATGTTGCCTAACTATGAAGAACTTGTTGCTTCCCACTATAGAATCCAACCCCTTTAAACATTAAATTGACAAAGATATAATGTAATTTATTAAACTTATACATGAATGTCATAAGACCATTTAATATAACCTCGATAAATGAAATCACACATAAAATATAAATATAAATCATCACTTTTTTATTAAAATAGATATTACAACATACAATATTATTGCACTAGTAATCAATCACAAGGATTTGGATGCCCTGAACCAAGATCCTTATTATGTTCGAACAAAGATATACATGAATAATATGATAGAGATAATAAAAATTAATCTTCGAGGAAAAAGAACTACTTAGACATGCAGATGTGCTTTAATCCACTTATCTATACACAGGCCAGAAGACAAGTCCATGTGTTGGATAGATACATCAAAAGTAACACTTCATGAAAATTGAACCTTGCATTACAATTTAAACTCCAAGTTAAACTCTTTGCTTCCAGCTATGAATTTCCATTGAAAACAAAGATTAACCCTAGGTAAAATCACACATTAAATATAAATATAAATTGTCACATTTTATTAAAATAAATAATCATCAAATATTAATAAGAGACAATAATATTGACTGTATAATCAATCTAAAGGATTTTGTTGCCACAAACGTCCAAGATCCTTATTTTTGCTGGAACCAACAGAGATATGGAAAAATATGAGAAATATTAATCCGAGTCCACCGGCCCTCTTGCACTACCTAATAATAAGTTACACCTGATTCTAATAATAATTGCTTCTTCATGCGCACCCTGCTCATGCATTAATCCGACCATCATCGGGTTGCAACAATAGGACCACACCATTCCTCACTTTCTCCTCACTTGCAAACCATTGTTCGTTGGCATTAATAGAATTCCAATTGAAGTGACGTAAAAGAATAGTTGCCTCGGCTTCAGAGATAACCAACAAATTGGAAACGCTTTTGGTAGCATTATGCTGATGGTCACGGACATCGTTCAGACTTAAAACCATATATTTCATACGTCTTTTATTGTAATCATGATGGCTGTGTGCTATTTCCACCATGCATTCATATCTCAATTCTTCATATTCATCAACCCCTTCATTTTCTCTTTCATCGCTTTTGCTGTCATATATCTCGTTATCATCGTACAATGCCATATTGGTGGAGATCGAGTAGATCAGAGTCTAAGAATATTTATTTTCGCAGCCTCGCGGAATCGACAGAAACAAAACGTTTTATCGCTTCACTTTTTTGTACAAAAGCAATCTTTGCTTAGCTAATATTTATAGTGATGTTCCTTAGCATATATACCAAAAAATATTGAAGAGCCGACTTTGGTCATTATCTGCCTGCTTTTAAATGTAATTTAAAATAATGCTATTCTATTGCCATTATTACTTTCTCTCAGAAGAAGCATTCCATTTATTACCGATGGTATATGAGTTTCACACAAGACCATTGTTATTTTTGAATTGAGGCTTATGTGATCCAGAATAAGCATACGATAGAGGTTTATGTGTAAATTACATCATCAATCATTTGTCAACCCCTATCATTTGTCCATAAATGGTTGATGATGTGATTTACGGAAACCCTTATCATATACCATTCTCATTATTTTCATTTCCATAAAAAGAAAATAAAAAAAATTAGTGATTTTTTTTGCTTTTTGTGGAATTAATATGTAGTTTCTTTTGCTTTAAGTGGAATTAATTTCTTAGGTTTATCTTTAGTTACAATTTTTTCAAGCGTTTCTTTATTTCCTCGATAACTTTTTTACCATGAAGTTATTGATTCTTAAATTTAAAAGATGGTTTGTTTTATATTTTAATAAAAAAATAAATTTTGTATATTTATATATATTGTGTACAATAATTTACATTTCAAATATAAAGTGTACAACAAAGATATGTAGAAATTTGAATAATATAACACTTATTCACAGAGATTATCCTGATTATACACTATTTGCAGAATGCATGCATAATACATAACCTCCTATACCATTGATCATCAATTTGCGGAATTAAAAAAACAATCGCATCCGCACATTGAAACATCAATCACACATATCAACACAGTATGTAATGGGGAAAGCATACAGCTGAAAACCCCCAACTATCTGTATATTATAATGATAGAGAACATGTAACAATACATAGTACAATACTCCTCACAAGTACTCAGTACTATCTCCACATGCTACACACAAACTAGCTCAGATCTGAACAAGTCACGGGTTCAAATCTCCTCCACTGTTTGCTTGCCTCTACTGTGCAATCCAAGTTGAGAATAGATCAGATCCAAGTTCAAATTCGCTTGGCTTGTACTGTGCAATCCTCATTGGCAATCTCAATCAATGATTGTTCAAATATCATGCACAGCTATAGTCACAACTAATAGTAGTCTCACCCTTTCACCCACCTCTAACACTTGTCTCCACTGAACTGTCCATGCACTGACTTAACTGATGTATTCTTTAGTTGATTTATGAGTTAATAATTAGTGAATTAATTAATAATTAATTCACATCACTCATCACTAGTGTATTTGGCAGTTAGACTAAATACAACTAGTTCAACTAAGTCGAACTAAACACAACTCCATCAACTCCTCAATCAACTCCACCAAACTCAATCACTTGAGTTCTAACTGAAGTCCATCATGCAATAGCTCAACTAACCCATAGGAAAAGCGTGTTTTCTTCTGGCAGTTGCATGTGCCACATCTGTAGCTTGAACTGAAGTGCTGCAAGAGGATAAGTTAATGTTTATAGTCCAAATATTATTAAGAGCTAATAATATTCGACTCTTCTACTTTTTGACTGGCAGTCTAAAAATAGACTCCGCCCATATGTCTAAAAATAGAGGTCCATATATTTTTACCAACATGACCAATCATCCATAAATAGCATCCTGCAACTCATAGACCTTGATCCATATGTCTAAAAATAGACTTTGCACCAAAAATAGCCTGTGGGCCCACTTAGTGAAAGCGACTTCTTTTCACTAAGCTCCATCATCTTGTTGCATTTTCAACACTCCCTCTCAACAAGATATGGATTATCTGCAACCCCTATCCTGCCTCTGTGGTATTCGAATTTGCTCCTGGTGAGTGCCTTCGTCAAGATATGAGCATCCTGATCCTCCGTGGGAATGTATGAAAGTAACATGATTCTCCGCTGCACACAATCTCTGATATGATGGTACCTGATGTCGATGTGCTTGGATCTATCATGAAATACTGGATTAGCTGAGAGTTTAATGCAACTTTGGTTATCACAATAAATCACAGTAGGCTCCAAGTGTGACCCAAACAACCCGACCAGGATCTTCCTCATCCGTATAGCCTCGCATGTAGCCAAACTTGCTGCCATATATACTCGACCTCTTCTGAACTGAGTGCCACAGATCTCTGCTTCCTACTGTACCAAGAAACTGTTGTCGACACGATACTGAAGATCCCTCCAGATGTGCTCTTTCTGTCCGTTGGGCTCCCTACCCAATCTGCATCTGTGAAGCCACATGGCTTCACCTCATCCTCCTGTCTGTACCATAATCCAGATCCTGATGTGCCTCTGAGATAACGCAATACATGCTTGCCTGCCTTCCAGCAGAGCTTGGTTGGCTTAACCATAGCTTATGAAAACTGGTCAACAACATAGCAAATATCGGCTCGTGTATTGACCAGATACATAAGCGACCCCACAAACTGTCGATAAACAGTAGCATCCACTACCTCCGCTAAAGTAGCATCCTCCTTCCTCCAACCTCCAGGAAGAGGAGTATCAACAGACTTGCAACCATGCATGTTGAACTTCTCCAGTATCTCCCGAGCATACTTACCCTGAGAAACAAATAGTCCATCACTGCGTTGCCAAATTTCCAATCCCAGGAAATAATGAAGGAGGCCCAAGTCCTTCATCTCAAACTCTCTAGCAAGATCCTCCTTGCATGAAAGTATCAATAGCTCATCTCCCGTCAAAATCAAATCATCTGCATAAAGTAAAATGATCAACAACTTACCCTCCACCACAATCTGGTATAGGTTAGGATCTACCTCACTCTTGGAGAATCCAAGTTCAATGAAATAACTGTCTATCCGTGTGTACCAAGCATGAGGTGCTTGTTTCAACCCATACAGCACTCTCTTGAGCTTGCACACATGGGACTCGCTACTGAAAATCTCAAAACCTTCGGGCTGCTCTATGTACACCTCCTCCTCAATGACTCCGTTGAGGAACGCAGTCTTCACATCCATCTGATGGATGTGCCACCCCATCTGCACTGAGAGAGCAAGAATCGTTTGTATGGAAGAATACCTTGTGACAGGTGCAAAGGTCTCCTCATAATCGATCCCCTCTATCTGTGAGAAGCCTTGGCAACAAATCTTGCCTTGTACTTCTCCACACTCCCGTCAGCTACCTGCTTCACTTTGTAGATCCATCTCGAACCCACCACTGATTTCCCCTCCGGTCTTGGGACAATCTCCCATGCACTGTTTCTGACAATCGAATCATACTCTTCCACCATGGCATCTACCCATGCAAGATCCTCCACAGCTTCCTCGAAAGAGGATGGCTTAGTCACGACACATTTTCTCACAAGAGCCATGTATCTAGTGTACCAAACATGTGACTGTCTCTGTCTGCGCTGTGCTGTAGGTGGTCCTACAACCTTCTCTGCATCTTGAGCCAGTCGCTCAGCTTCTGTAGTGCGCTTTCGCCCTCTGATGGTTGGCACTGCATGAGTGGTCTCTTCCACTCCATGAACTTCATCTTGTGGCTAATCCACATCCTAAAGCTCATCCTTAGGAACTAATAGCTCTTCATCTGCATGCAAGTGTGGCTCCCTCTCAAGTGAACACTTCATGGCTTTCTCCTCCTGAAATTTGATATCCCGTGTCACAACAGTCTTGCGACTGTCTGGCAAATACAAACTATAGTTGTGTGGTGTATCAGTGTACCCCAAAAATATCCCAACCTCTACGGTAGGCTCCAGCTTCTTCCTGGCATCCTTCGTCACATGCATGTAAACAGGAGAACCAAAAATCCTCAAATGGGAAATATCAGGCCTCTTATTAGAATAAGCCTCCTTTGGTGTACTCATGCCAAGTATATTGTGAGGACAACGGTTCTGCACATATACTACAATATTGGATGCCTCCGCCCAAAAGTGAAGGGGTAGGCCCTGATCATGCAACATCGCTCGTGAAGCACCCACGATCGTTTTGTTCTTTCACTCAGCACCTCGTTCTGCTGTGGGTTATGGGGAGCTATGAGCTCTCTTCGAATATCTTCTGTGCTACAGAAATCCTTGAACTCGCTAGAGATTAATTCACCACCATTGTCGCTCCTAAGAGCCTTCTCCTTCTTCCCCAATTCCTTCTCAACCAGTGCTTTGAACTCACAGAACTTTGGGTACGTCTCGCTCTTCTTTTGCATGAAGAAGATCCAACACTTTCGAGAGAAATCATCAACAAATATCACATAGTACTTTTGCTTTGCTGTCAAAGATACTGAGAAAGGTCCACACACGTCTGTGTGAATTCTCTCAAGGATCATCGTGGCACGACTATCCTTCTCGTGAAAGGTGGCTTTCACAAATTTTCCCAAAGTACACCCCTTGCACTGATCTGACTGCGCAAGAGTGCCTTTAGGAAGCCCAGTAGAAATTTGTTGCAGTATCTTCAAGGCTCCATGGTGAAGGTGGCCAAATCTCCGGTGCTACAGCTTGCCATCATCCCAGCTCACCAATCCTTCTACCTTGCATGCCATTGCTGCGGAGTCATCTACATGCAATTGATAAAGGTTCTTGACTCGAACCCCTATCTTCCGGGTTTCTCTAGTTGTCTTACTGTGCAGGAAAGCCTTTCCCTCACTGAAGACAACATCATATCCCTTGTCTTCTAACATCACCATAGAGATAAGATTCTTCTTCAATCCTGTAACATGCATCACTTCCTTCAATACGAATGGTTTACTAGACTCCCTCTCAAGGGAAATGGTACCGATACCGGTCGCACTGTATCTACCATCATCGCCCATCTCGATGTGCACTCCAAGATCTTTCTCATCTAGATCAGAAAACAAATCTCGATCTCCTGTCATGTGAAAAGATGCACCACTGTCCAAGAACCATACCGATCCCATCACACTTGATACCAAGCATGCGATCAGTGAAAAATCCAACTCAAACTACGAGGCTAAGGCCTCTCCCATTGCATATCTAGCAGCTTGCTTATTTTTTTCTTCTGCGGACAATTTGTGGCATAATGTCCGTGCTGGTGACAGTGAAAGCACTTCACCTTGGACATGTCCTGCTTCTTTGTTAAGAAATTTACTGCATAACATAAATAATTACTGAGAGGAATAAATATAAAAATAACCAGCAACAACCTTAAACACATAAACACAAATGTTTATTCGGGAAAACCCCAAATCTGGGTAAAAACCCAACCTAATAAGATCTCATTCGCATTGACCAAAACCCTGGCTAATCTGACCAAGTGAGCCTTCACCCCTCACCTCCAGGTCTTGCATTACAATGAAGTCTTTCCAGCCTTTTATAAGCTCCATTACATATAATACCACAGGCAGAATACTATGGGTGCACAATACCATGTGCCCAAAAACCATCACTATTTAACCTGGTCAACTTTGACTCTATCCTGAGTCAAGTTTACCTAAAAATTCCCCCCTTAAACTTGACTTGGGGTTCCTTGACTAACTCCAGCCAAACGTGCTAAGTGAGACAATCCCGCTCACTCTAGCTCTTACCCCCCTCAGAGTTTTTACTCGGAGTATTGTTAACCCAACATTCCCCTATCACCTAGGTCTAACTCAGACTTTACCAGTGATCACTGAGGGGTACACATGCCTTACCAGGTCTTACAGTATTATGCCCATTTACATGCAATAATTTCGACTTCATTAATTTTTTTTTGTTTATTGCTGCTGCGATTCTGATCCATCCTCTCTCAATTTGATTTGCTCAAAAACTTCTATCAAACCACTCCCACTACGAGCCTGATGAGAACCTCGTAGATTCTAGCACTAGTGGCCTCACGTAGCAGAAAACGAACAATTTTCGAAGTCGCATGAACAATTTTCTTCTGCTGACCTTCTTTAAATAGTCGCATGAATCCCAAACAATTCGTCAGCATGTTCCAAACCGGTAAATATCGCAAATGCACTGCGATCCCTGGCAGTTACCGCATTACCTTCCGCACATTCTCCTCAAGGTTCTTTCGTGTACGATTGTTCCACCATTATTTTCTAGACCCAAATCTGTAAAAAGGTTGCATTGATCTCATCAGGCACTATAAACCCCTGGCATCAAAGAATCCCTTTGAAGCCAATATCTGGCTCCGATACCAGTTGTTAAGAAATTTACTGCATAACATAAATAATTACTGAGAGGAATAAATATAAAAATAACCAGCAACAACCATTAACACATAAACACAAATGTTTATCCCGGAAAACCCCAAATCCGGGTAAAAACCCAACCTAATAAGATCTCATTCGCATTGACCAAAACCCTAGCCAATCCGACCAAGTGAGCCTTCACCCCTCACCTCCAGGTCTTGCATTACAATGAAGTCTTTCCAGCCTTTTATAAGCTCCATTACATATAATACCACAGGTAGAATACTATGGGTGCACAATACCATGTGCCCCAAAACCATCACTGTTTAACCTGGTCAACTTTGACTCTATCCTGATTCAAGTTTACCTAATATTCTTGCCTTTCGCACCTGAATGAGAAGCTTTCTTGTTCTTCCCCTTCTTTGCATTGGCAGCCAAAGCGCAATTTTATTCATCAGATGCCTTTGATGAAGATCCGTCCCTGGTATTCCACCTGATCTCCTCTTGCACAAGATCAGACCAAAGTCTCTCCCATCCTGGCAATCTCTCCCAACCATTGACAAAGTCTTGATAAGAATGCCAACTCTTTGGAAGAACAAGGAGAGCCAAGCTCACCAAGTCCTCATCATTGGCAGTCACGCCCACACTTCCTAGCTCATCCCAGCATTGGGTGAACTTCGTGAGATACTTGGGCATACTATCTCCTTTCTCACACTTAATGTTTCTGAGTTTATCCTTGAGTGCCAACTTCCTCTCGTCGCTCTTGCTTTGGAATAAATCTGTCAATGCTTTCCACATCAAGTATGGAGAAGCCTTTCCATGTAGGCTGGATACAATGTGATCCTTCATGCCCTCCAACAGAATCCTTTGACACTTTGTTGTCTTCTTTGCCAAGCCTCAACTTGAGCAGCATCAGTAGGCTTTGGGACCTCAACATCTATGAACTCCTTCAACCCATTTTCATCTAACACCGCCTCCTTCCTGTCTTTCCATGCAATATAATTCGAGCTGCCTTCAAGGGCATACTCCAACCGCAATCCGTTGAAAGACATTTCAACTTCGACACCAAGAAAACACTGCTGCAAATTCGAATTCCACTAGCTCAAAACTCAACCGCTTATGATCTAAAATTCGCGAGAACAAAGTATTTCTTGTACAGAGATTGACTGTATGGGCATTTACCGGATATATCATCTTCCAAAAGAAGGATGAATCCAGAGGCTACCTGGTCCGATTACAGACTCTTCCTGAAGAAATAAAATGTAATCACTTTCGGAATAATAGATCTGATGATCAACCTCGCTCTGATACCATGTAGAAATTTGAATAATATAACACTTATTCACAGAGATTATCCTGATTCTACACTATTTGTGGAATTCATGCATAATACATAACCTCCTCTACCATTGATCATCAATTTGCGGAATTAAAAAAACAATCGCATGCGCACATTGAAACATCAATCACACATATCAACACAGTATGTAATGGGGAAAGCATACAGCTGAAAACCCCCAACTATCTGTATATTATAATGATAGAGAGCATGTAACAATACATAGTACAATACTCCTCACAAGTACTCAGTACTATTTCCACATGCTACACACAAACTAGCTCAGATCTAAACAAGTCACGGGTTCAAATCTCGTCCACTGTTTGCCTACTTCTACTGCGAAATCCAAGTTGAGAATAGATCAGATCCAAGTTCAAATTCCCTTGGCTTGTACTGTGCAATCCTCATTGGCAATCTCAATCAATGATTGTGAAAATCTCATGCACAGCTATAGTCACAACTGATAGTAGTCTCACCCTTTCACCCACCTCTAACACTTATCTCCACTGAACTGTCCATGCACTGAGTTAACTGATGTATTATTTAGTTGATTTATGAGTTAATAATTAGTGAATTAATTAATAATTAATTCACATCACTCATCACTAGTGTATTTGGCAGATAGACTAAATACAACTAGTTCAACTAAGTCAAACTGAACACAACTCCATCAACTCCTCAATCACTTGAGTTCTAACTGAACTCCATCATGCAATAGCTCAACTAACCCATAGGAAAAGCGTGTTTCCTCCTGGCAGTTGCATGTGCCACATCCGTAGCTCGAACTAAAGTGCTACAAGAGGATAAGATATTGTTTATAGTCCAAATATTATTAAGAGCTAATAATATTCGATTGTTCTATTTTTTGAATGGCAGTATAAAAATAGACTCCGCCCATATGTCTAAAAATAGAGGTCCATCTATTTTTACCAACATGACCAATCATCCATAAATAGCATCCTGCAACTCATAGACCATGATCCATATGTCTAAAAATAGACATAGTCTAAAAATAGACTTTGCGCCAAAAATAGCCTGCGGGCCCACTTAGTGAAGGCAACTTCTTTTCAACAAGATATTAAACCTTGATTCTTAAATTTAGAAAATGGTTTGTTTTATATTTAAATAAAATATTAATTTTTGTACATTTATTTATATTTCTTATAATAATTTACACTTCAAATAGAAATTGTAGAACAAAGATATTAAGCATAGTCTATAAATAATAGTGTTTTGCATTTTATCACACTCATAATATAATTATTTAGAAAAATATAGGTGACACCATGCCATGAACACCAATGTTATGGCTACCCTCTCAACCAACATACAAAATAGCTATGGTAGCCATGGTTAGGATAGAAAATGTATTTATCCCAAAGCATAAAGTCAAGATATTAATCTTAAATGAAAAGTATAAAATTAATAGATAAGAAACAATAGAAAGTAATAAATTTCTAGTTGAAATATCAACATAAAATGACATGTTTCCATACAGTCATTATCTTCACTTTTTCAACAAATAGAGATTGATGAGATCCATAGCAACTTCTTTTATTTGTAACTTATGTTGGGGGATACAGGCTTGCCTTGCCTTGTAGAGTTTTTGAGGTATTTGTGGAAGGGAGTGGTGTTGTGGCACTACACACTTTCTCTACTCATAAAATTTCAAAAGGGATACAACATTATTCCTACCTTTGCAACTATCAATTTGTACTTCTATCCCATTTAGGAAGTAGCCTCCAACCCTTCTAGCTATAGTCTAGAAAACCCTATTTTCTCCTCCTCAAAAATTAGCTAACCAAGATCATTCAATATTATGGTATGAACAAATAGTAACAAATAGTCACGAAAAATGGGTACTCACAGATAGTCATGAAATCATATCTACCTTACGTCACATGTATCATTCATTGTTAAAAGATCACCGATTACCAATTAGTAGACTCTACAAGGGAATTCCTATTTTTTATGCCATGTAAGATTTCCCAAGTCAAAGCATATCAACACGATTAAATGGCATTAAAATATTAGATGCTCCTAGAAGTTTTCCATGTTTTGATTCCCATGCTCGTGCTACTTCCACTTTCCATCTACTCAATTTCATAGATAACCTGACCATGAAATAAAGAATAACATTTGAGAAAGGAGTAGAAGCAAAGTTAACCAAATCTGAAAACCAAAGGGAAAGCACATAAGGCAAGCATAAATGATCATCAAGGTGGAAGGCAGAGCAATTAGGCAATTCTGTAGCAAATGGTTTAGGGAACTGTGGCAACACTCATTCACAATACCAAAAAAATGTCAATACCAAGTGTTTCTATTAGACTAAAAAATTAATGTTAAGCAAGTAATTGTAGAGGATGCTAGCAATTCTTCATTATGAAAGCAATTTCCTCACAAATATGCTTTTTAGTCCTAATTTTTGCGCATCTCCGCCTCAGGAAGAGGCCAAATAATATTTTCAAATTGTTCATTGCTACCAAAAAACATTCCCAAGATTTTACACACTCGAGGAGAAATATATTATAACATTTTCCTTCAAGGTTTAGGTTTGATTTTTAATTCCCGTGTCGCGATTAATACTACGCATTGTATTGATTACTATAGGTCCTACTACCTTATAGAAGGGACAAATAATACCAGTTAAGATTGTTCATTACACTGTAACCATGAATGCCTACCCTATAGAAGATGGTGATATATTTATTGAACTATGAATGAGCTTGAATTATAGTACCCTTACACTGTATAGGCTAAACCCAAGAGTAAAAAAAAAATTCAAGAAGGAGATAGATGAAATGGTGGATGCAGGAATCATCTTTCCAGTATACGAAGCAGAATGGATCAGCGCAATAGTCATCCAGAACAAAATGGCCGCTATGGAAATAAGGGTCTGTGTATAGTACAACAACCTTAGCAATGCTTATGTCCATGACCCATTCCCCACGCCTTTTAATGATGAGGTCTTGTATAATGTTGCGGGAAATGAAACCTAATCCTTCACAGATGGGTTCTCAAGGTACCATCAGGTTCGAATAACAGAGGACGACAAGTAGAAAACAATGTCCACCACAGAATGGGGCTCGTATGCATACCACATCATGCCTTTTGGCCTAAAGAATGTTCCTCTTATGTTCTCTTGAATTATTATCAATGTTTTCAGAGACTACATTCACTGGTTCTTGGAGGTATACATGGATGGTTGGATAGTTTACAATCTATTGAAGAAGCATTCTAGCTTACTTAGAGTAATGTTCGATTAGTGCAGACAACTATAAATCTCCCTAAACATGAAGAAGTGTATCTTTGCAGTTCTGTTTGGCACGTTGTTGGGATACATCATTTGCAAAGACAATGTTTGTGTGGACCCTGCAAACACCATGTTTTTGTGGACCAATTTTGCTTCCCATATACACAATTTTCGCAGAAATCAAAAATCCAGAGATCTATTAGACATACGTTCTACCATACCTTTACCATGAATTATTTGAAGGCCTTTCTCTCCAATATTTCCAAGCCTTTGATGCCATACCATGGTATTTTCTCCAGAGACCACTAGATTTTCTGCTCCACTTTTAGGAACCACAAAACTATTGCACCCATTGATAACACTGCTACCTTGAATCTTGTACAGAGCTCCAATCCAAACTCCCTGCATCAATACCAGTGCTCCCCGAACCATCTTGTAGGTATATTTCTCGAACACTCTTTTTAGACCTACAACATCCATCTTGCTTACATAAATTAGATTTCTGACCAATTCAGGAATATGCAAAGCACCCGAAAGTGTTCTAATCCTTCTACCTTGCAACTTCAACTTGACTTTTCCATGACCAACGATTCTTGCCTTCCTGTCATCCCCTAAGAAGACATCATCACCATCATATTTCTCATACTTGCATAACCACTCTCTACGGGGATTGAAGTGAAAGGATGCACCTGAGTAAATAAACCATGACTCATGATCTACATGTGTACTTGAAGAAGAATCCATGTACACATCCCCACCTTCATCTCAGGTGGTTTCTCGCACTGCAGAAGGAGCATCATCAGATCCCTTTCCTTTCTCAGAAACTTTAGATTTACAGTCCCTTTTGAAGTGCCTTTCCTTTCCGCATTTCCAACACACCTTTACAGGTTTTCCTGGAGATTTAGATCTCCTTCTAGATTTAAATCTGCCACTTGACGACTTATTTTTGTTTATGTTTTGCGACCGTCCTCGTACAGACAAGGCATCACCATTTTGAACCTCCATATTTTTCCATCTCATCTCCTCTGACAACAAGGATGAGACTATTTCATCAAATCGCAACGTAGTTGCATTGATACATATTGCGACAACCAAGCTGCCCACGAATCTGGTAGAGAGCACAACAAACGGATGCATCTATCTTCATTTGAAATTTTAATATCAACAGATAGTAACTGGCCTACCAAAATATTAAAGGCATTCATATGCTCTGTCAACGAGTCTCCATCTTTTATCCTTAGGTTATACAACATTTTTTGTAGGAATAGTTTATTCACCAGAGACTTAGATTGGTACAATGTCCCTAACTTATCCCACAAAGCCTTCGTTGAAGCTTCCCCTGATAAATTCAACAATACTGAATCCAAGACACACAATTGTATTGTGCTCTTTGCTTTTCGATCCAACTTCGCCAAGTCTTGAACTGACATTGTTGTTGGTTTAGTACCCAGATGTATCGCGATCACTAATCTTTATCCACTAGTAGATCCTCCATCTTGAGTTTCCACAACTCAAAACTTTAACCATTAAATTTCTCAGTCTCTATCTTTACATTGCTCACCATCTTCTTTCACCATAAGAATTGATCGTGCAGATCTCCTACTGAATAGGGTCTACCACATGCATGAGAAGAAAACCCCTCAACAAGAAAAGGTGTCCCCGATTGAACTGTTTGAAGCCTCATTTCCAATAAATTTGCTCATTGTTCTAGAGCCAATCATTATCCCTCCCACTCCTCGGTTTCTTGAAACCACGCAGCCTGCAACTTCCCCACAAGGCCACTCAGAAAAATCTATTGATAGCAACCAATCCTTTTAAAGAAACAAGAAATAACAGTAGAGTCTCTGCCAGGAACAAAAACAGAGCCGACAACACTTGAGATAGATGGTTGGGGCCTCTTGGGGTGTTCGTTTTGAATTTTGGAATTTGGAGGGAAGAAAGGTCACGAATAGGTGGCGGGGATAATGGTTCAGGTTGCGGAGCTGATAACCAAAGGAAAGGGACAAGAACCGGGAGTGAATGGGCAATTGCGGCAAGGTGGTGGAAGAATACAAAAGAAACCGAGCAAGGGAAATAGGAGCCATCTGAGCGTGGAATCAGCCAAGCGGAATTGGCAGTGGGAATGTAGAGCAAAGGACAAACGGAAGAATATAGCACAAGGAAGAGGTCGACAATGAAGTGGGTGAGAAAGGGTAGGACTATCCTCTTATTTTCTTATTTCCATTCTCGTGAGTTGCATTCTATGAAACTATAAGTTGGAGATTTCCATGAAACTATAAGTTGCTATATGTGTAAAGAAAAATTCTATTGAAATACAAGACACTGGAATGAGATTTAATCCAATTATCTATGCAAGCATCACAAACCAATTTTTATCTAGTCTCTCTAGGTGATAAAACATGTTGAATAACTACATCAAAGCTAAGCCAGAATTGAACCTTACCTAACTATGAAGAACTTGTTGCTTCCCACTATAGAATACAACCCCTTTAAACATTAAATTGAAAAAGATATAATGTAATTTATTAAACTTATGATGATGATGATGATGGTTAACGTCCACTGAGACCAAAATGGTCTATCGGACCTATAACTTTCTTAGTTTTTAATTATCTGGCTCCTCGTCTTTCTTGGCGAGATTGGTGCTGTAGCTTTCTTTTTTTTCTCTACGGTCTTCCAACTTCCTTTATCTTGCATCCCCTTCATCTCTTCTGGTTCTTGGGACATTGGTGTTTTAGCTTCGCGATCTATTGTGTTCATCCTTTTGAAGATAGTCGAAGAAGAAGTTTGGTCTAGGAGATCTACTTTGCTGTTAAATGAAGACTTATTTTGTGCAGTCGAATCCTCATAATTGTTGATTTGTTGGGCGGGGCTTTCTCCATGTCTATCTTGAGAGTTGTTTCTTTCCTGCCCGATTTCTTGTGATTCAGAGTTTTCTCCAGAGTATTCTTCTTTGATGACAGTGTAGTGTTCTTTTTGTGCTCCTTCCCACCATGTCGATCTGTGGTGGTTGTTTCTAGCAGAATTTTTCTGGGAGGCTTTTGGGCAATTTTTTACTAGATGCCCTGTCTCAAAGCAGGATCGACATCTAAAGCGGACACTTTCGTAATCGAGTTTCTGGTTCCACACATAGTCTTTTTTTGTTAGTTTTATTTCAGCTCAGAATCCGGCGCTAAAATCCATTTCCACACAGATGCATGCATAGGTGGTTCTTGCATATTCCTCTATTTCTGGGCACCTGCAGTAAAATTTCCCAATTGCATCTCCAATGGCTTTTAGCGACGAGAGATTCCAAAGATGCAAAGGTAGGCTTGGCAATCTCACCCAAACTGGTGCTGAAGTTATGACTGTTGTAGAGGGATCGAATGATGGGTTCCATGGCTTCATGAATAGGCTTCATGCATGTCATAAGACCATTTAATATAACCTCCATAAATGAAATCACACATAAAATATAAATATAAATCACCACTTCTTATTAAAATAAATATTACAAACATATAATAATATTGAACTAGTAATCAATCACAAGGATTTAGGTGCCATAAACCAAGATCCTTATTATGTCCAAACAAAAATATACATGAGTAATATGATAGAGAAAATAAAACTTAATCTTCGAGGTTACTTGCACGTAAAAGAATTGCTTAAACATGGAGATATACTTTAATCCACTTATCTATACACAAGTCACACTTAACAAAACAAGTCCACATATAAACAATAGATACATCAAAAGTGAATCTTTGCATATAAACAATAGATACATCAAAAGTGAATCTTTGCTTCCCCTTATGAGATTCCACTAAAAACAAAGATCACATTTTATTAAAATAAATAATCATGAAACAGACAATAATATTGACCAGATAATCAATCAAAAGGATTGGGTTGCCACAAACGTCCAAGATCGTTAATAGGCTGGAACCAACAAAGATATGATGAAATATGAGAAAAATTCATCCGAGTCCAGTGGCCCACTTGCACTGCTTAATAATAAGTGATTGCTAGTTCTAGTAATAATTGCTTCTTCATGCGCACCCTGCTGGTGCATTAATCCGACTAACTTCGGAGAGATTGTTTTCAAAAGCCTGAATTAGGTTTTCAAAATATTGTCCCGTCGATTTTGTGAACTTTTCAAGCTTGATACAGAAGTCATCAAAATCGCGCAATGCCTTTTTCCCAGTCGAAGTATCAGCGTCAGCTTTAAGGGCAATTTCTATATGGTCTTGCAACTCTTGTTCAACGAAATGATGAAGTCGTTCTAAACTACTTTCAGCTTCACCTTGTAGGAATTCGAAAATATTTTGTTTTTTGCGAACAATATCAGCTTCCTGATCATGATCGCTAGATGCTGGGGTTAAATAATAGCCATATGCATATGTCCATTTAAGCATGTGCTTGCATTCTACTATCTGTAACCATGCATCTGTAAATGGCTGTTTAAACCAAAAATGAATGCAGATGGAGGTATAGAGTGTACGAGAGTGATCTCTCTATTTTGAGTGTAGTCTCCAGGTGCAGGCCTCACCTGTGAGCTACATCTCCTTCTTTTTCAATTCTGTTCACATTTTATCTTGGTATCAGAGCTCAGATTGGGTGAACCTGATCTTGTATCACCTCTTGTGACTAAAGTGCCTTTGTGGCCAGCTTGCCTTGTGGCAGAGTTACCTGTGTGGTTTGAGGTGCCTCTGTGGCCGCATGTACACAAGGAGCTTTGTGCTCAATTGAGCAGGTGGACTGCAGAACACCTGGCTCAGACTAGATGTTTCTTTTTTTTTTTCTGAGTAGAAAGGATATTGGCGCGCTTTTCACGCTGACAGTAGCGCGAGGAGCGAGATTGGCACGACTGTTCGTCTATTAATTACGCCAAAGTGCCAAAATACCCTATTGGCGTGGAAAATCACGAAAAAATCGCGCCAACAATTTTACTCTAACCGATTTTCTCTTGGCGCGGAATTTTCGCTCGGGAATGCGCTAATATGCACGAGGACATGCCAATCTACCTTCAAGGAGATCTGCGGGAAGCCTCATCTTCGTTTGGCGATTTGCAAAGGGAACAAATCAGAGAAGTTGCAGATCTATCCGGGAGAGGCAGATCAGATCAGTTTTGATCAGATTGATTTTTGGCTGTATTGAAAAACAACGGATTTCCTCATTGGAGCGCGACTGATTTTGTTGAGTTGTCAGATATTGGCGTATCTAAATCGGTGACAGATCGATTTGACAGGTATCGACTTCTTTTTGGGTAGATTCATTAGAATGAGTAATACAATGGAATCTTACCTCCACGAGTCTGGCAAACTCGATGGATCTAACTTCACGAACTGGAAGTTTAAGATCTAGACCTTGCTTGAAGGTGCGAATGCTTGGTCCATAGTTACAGGTGATGAGCAGAGGGTGAATGCGGGGGCGCAGGAGCAAGACTGGGATAAGCGAGAGAACAAGGCGAAATCTTTGCTGAAAATGTCCGTGAAGGACAACGTTATCCCGCACATCAGAGACTGTAAAACGTCCGTGGAGATCTGGACGAAGATCAAAACTCTGTATCAGACCCATAACACAAGCCGAGTTATGGCACTTAAAAGCAAGCTATTTTTGATGAGGATGAACGAAAATGAGACTGCTGCTGCATTTGTTGCGCGAATCAAAGATGTAAAAGATGCATTAGGGAACATCGGAGAGGCGGTGTCTGACCCTGATCTTTTCTCAATCACACTAAACGGGATGGGAGATGAATTTCAAATGTTCATCACTGGATTAGCGGGAAGGGAGAAAGCGCCCGCATTTGATGATCTGACAGGGATCTTGCTGCAAGAGGAGGAGCGACAGTAGAACTTGAACCCCCAGAGTGATGATCTTGTGCTGATGGCGAAACGGTGATCATTTAGAGGGAAGCAGCCACAACAGTAATCACAGAAGAAAGGAGGAACATCGCAGAAGCATCCACATAAAGGTATGATTGCAAATGATTCTGTAAAGAAATGTTATTATTGTGGAAAGAACGGCCATATACAGTGTATGCTTTAAGAAGCAGGTTGATGATGCAAAGAGGAAGCAGGCAAAGCATAGAGGATACTTTGCTGAAGATGATGTTGAAGAAGATAAAGATTTCAATCATGAATTTTGACTGTTCATAGTCGACCATGCCCTTTTAGCATATGATGAGGACGATATATGGTATGTTGATTCTGGAGCATCCTCTCACATGACAGGTAAAAAGGAATTTTTTGATAGTCTTGAGGAAAGTACATATGGATCAAAAATCTATTTAGGAGATGATAGTGGATACGAGATTAAAGGTTATGGGGTTATTCCAGTCAAGTTACCAAATGGAAAAATTAGTCATCTTTAGAATGTTTTATATGTACCTGGAATTAAGAAAAATCTGATATCCGTATCCACGATAACTGATCAAGATATGCAAGTCAAATTCTTCAAGACTCATTGTGTGATAAAGGATTGCAGGGAAGAAATAGTTGCAACAGGCGTGCGTGTTGGAAGCCTATACAGACTAGATGTAAAGAGTATATCAAAACGAGCCATGGTTGTAGGAGGATCGACAGTCGAACAACTCTGGCATCAGAGATTTGGTCACTTGAATTTGCAGGACCTCATGCTATTGCAGAGAAAAGGTATGGTTGAGGGGTTCCCTATCTTTCGTAATATTCAGTTAAATTGTGATGGATGTGCCTTAGGTAAAATGCATAGAGAATAGTTTCCTATGCATGATAGGAGGAAGGAAACAAATATTTTAGAACTAATGCACACTGATATATGCGGACCCATGCAGACAAGGTCGCTAGGTGGAGCATATTATTTTTTGTTATTTACTGATGACTGCACTAGATATTCATGGGTTTATTTTCTGAGTAAGAAAAGTCAAATTTTCTAGTGCTTTAGAGAATTTAAAACCTTGGTGAAAAAATAGTTTGGTAAGAGTATAAAGATTCTCCGTTCTGATCAAGGGGGAGAATACAAGCTAGAGGAATTCATGAAATTCTGCAAACCTCACGGGATTGTTCAACAGTTTACAGTGCCACACACACCACAGCAGAATGGAGTCGCAGAACACAAAAACAGAACCTTAGTGGAGTGCGCAAGGAGCATGTTACAAGGTAAGGATCTATCTAAAATCTTTTGGGCAGAGGCTATTAACACTGCTGTATATTTGAAGAACAGAAGTCCTACCAGGTATCTTAGCTTCAAAACCCCTTTTGAAGCTCTATATGGATTCAAACCAGCAATAAATCATCTAAGAGTATTTGGGTCAAAAGAATTTGCCCATATACCCAAAGCAGTTAAATGCATCTTTGTTGGTTATGGCACAGAATTTAAGGCATATAAATTGTTCAATCCTGAGACTCATAAGATATTTGCAAGTAGGGATGTAGTGTTTCATGAACAGGTACAGGAAGGGAAAGATGACATTGGTGATGATTGGCACATTCCATTTTTGATGGATGAAAGTATCGAGGATGAAAAAGAGCATGAGCAGAAAGAAGAACAGGAAAAAGGTGATAAGGCAAGCCCATTTAGAGCTGACAAATTTGAGGTAAGTCCCCTACCAAGGAGATCTGGTAGGAAGACTCAATTACCATTAAAATTGAGAGACTATGCTTTGATGTCAAATGTTTTGAACATTGTAGAGCCCACTAATTACAAAGAAGCTAGTCAATTTAAGGAGTGGAGAGTTGTAATGAATGAAGAGATGGAATCAATTCTTAGAAATGACACTTGGGATTTAGTTGAACTGCCTAAGAATAAAACACCCATAGGATGTAAATGGATGTTTAAACCAAAAATGAATGCAGATGGAAGTATAGAGTGTATGAGAGTGATCTCTCTATTTTGAGTGTAGTCTCGAGGTGCAGGCCTCACTTGTCAGCTACATCTCCTTCTTTTTCAATTCTGTTCACATTTTATCTGCATCTACCACATATTTGAACTTTGTTAAACCAAATCGACTCATTCTCGTCTGTTTACACTCATTCAATATTTTAATCTCTACCTCTCACACAACGTGCAGATTTGTTACACTAAAAAATGTCACCTTGACTACTTACAGTTAGTATGGCTCAAATCAACAGTCATGCTACCCTCTTAGGCAAGTCTCATGCCTCTGTTATCCATCTCAAACTCAAAGAAGAGAGAAAGTCTTGTAAAAACTATGTTTATCTCTGGGGTCGCAGGTTCTCTCTAGCCTTACCTGCGGGGACGCTGACCTTGTTCACAAAATATGCGTCCATGGACGCTCTGTATGTTAAGGGATAGGTGCGTCCTTCTGTAAAAGGCAAAATGCGCAAGTTTCATCTTAAAAAAAGTTACTTGTGGTTACTTCTAGAACTTTCTAGAGGTCGGTTTGATGAAATGGATGCGCCTCCAGTTGGTTCATGTATCCCTATTAAGGAGGAACTTATCCCATCAATAAGGGAGCTATCCCACCCAAAGAGGGGGATTATCCCATTGATGGTGGACCTGAATAACCTCTTTACAGCACTATAAATAAAGACATTGAGCCAGAGGGAGGAGAGGTTGGAGCTATACATTTTCTTTGGGTAAATGCTGCAGGATTTAGGTCTTCCATTAGAGCCTTTGTGAGGAGAGATTGTCTTCACTTGATTCTACTTGGGAGAGGGTGAGCTTTGTCAAAGTAGAGGAAAACCCTTGATGGACCCTGGGAGGAACTTGCACAACACCAAGGCCAGGTTGTAAGAGTTTCTTTGTTTCGTTATTAATACAAACTGATTTATTTTTCTCAATAGCTTGTGTTAATGAGTTATTTCATGTGTTCCTTGGTCTGCATGTTGAATATATGTTTTATTATATGAAATACAAGTGCTTGGTAATTGTTTGATTGTTTGTGGTTGCAGGAATTGACTTGAAGGAGGAGCTCATCCGGATCGTCAAGAACGGACTTCAACAACAGCGTTTTGGAATAAGGTAAGCCTAAACACTTGTAGTTTTCATGTTGTAAAAGGTGTATTTAGAGAAAGATCACTCCTTTTTGTCTTGTTTGTCATTAGAATGTCTTAGACTTCTAGGAAGGTCAGTCGTGTCCGCACCCTTGACAGATTCCGTGTGACAACAATTTGTCACACGGAATCTGTCAAGGGTGCGGACACGACTGACCTTCCGTGAAGTGTTCGACATCAAAACATCTATTCACATTTCACGGGTTGTGCTTGGTACTTTGAGAACCATTGACATTACTGGTGGTTTCTCTCACGCTTGTTAACAGTTTACATCATTGACTGGTAATCAAGTGGTTTCTACCATGTTCGACATCGAATCATTTAATCACATGGCTAGAATCGTACCAATTCGGGAAGTAGAAGTGAAGACCCTGGATCTAGTTTCTACGATCCAGGCTGCGAGGAGTTTTGTATTCATTATCTATGTAGACTAATCATAAACAGATGGCTGCGTCCATACTGTGTCTACAAAAGTCTATAAAAATGATGTACTGCAAGATCATTCCTGTATCAGAATAGTTAGTCCATTAGTTAAAGTTTTGAATCTGAGTATGGGAATGCCTACCTCAGTAATGATATAATCTTATCCATGTATTTTGTGTTGAAAATTGCAGGTTCCAACCAGGCCATCCACAAGGCAATCCTTGAAATGATAAAGCGCTTCACCCTTCCTAGAATTACAAAACCCTATTCTATTCCAGGCTTCGCACTTTAGGGGGCAATCTGTTACACTAAAAAATGTCACCTTGACTACTTACAGTTAGTATGGCTCAAATCAACAGTCATGCTACCCTCTTAGGCAAGTCTCATGCCTCTGTTATCCATCTCAAACTCAAAGAAGAGAGAAAGTCTTGTAAAAACTATGTTTATCTCTGGGGTCGCAGGTTCTCTCTAGCCTTACCTGCGGGGACGCTGACCTTGTTCACAAAATATGCGTCCATGGACGCTCTGTATGTTAAGGGATAGGTGCGTCCTTCTGTAAAAGGCAAAATGCGCAAGTTTCATCTTAAAAAAAGTTACTTGTGGTTACTTCTAGAACTTTCTAGAGGTCGGTTTGATGAAATGGATGCGCCTCCAGTTGGTTCATGTATCCCTATTAAGGAGGAACTTATCCCATCAATAAGGGAGCTATCCCACCCAAAGAGGGGGATTATCCCATTGATGGTGGACCTGAATAACCTCTTTACAGCACTATAAATAAAGACATTGAGCCAGAGGGAGGAGAGGTTGGAGCTATACATTTTCTTTGGGTAAATGCTGCAGGATTTAGGTCTTCCATTAGAGCCTTTGTGAGGAGAGATTGTCTTCACTTGATTCTACTTGGGAGAGGGTGAGCTTTGTCAAAGTAGAGGAAAACCCTTGATGGACCCTGGGAGGAACTTGCACAACACCAAGGCCAGGTTGTAAGAGTTTCTTTGTTTCGTTATTAATACAAACTGGTTTATTTTTCTCAATAGCTTGTGTTAATGAGTTATTTCATGTGTTCCTTGGTCTGCATGTTGAATATATGTTTTATTATATGAAATACAAGTGCTTGGTAATTGTTTGATTGTTTGTGGTTGCAGGAATTGACTTGAAGGAGGAGCTCATCCGGATCGTCAAGAACGGACTTCAACAACAGCGTTTTGGAATAAGGTAAGCCTAAACACTTGTAGTTTTCATGTTGTAAAAGGTGTATTTAGAGAAAGATCACTCCTTTTTGTCTTGTTTGTCATTAGAATGTCTTAGACTTCTAGGAAGGTCAGTCGTGTCCGCACCCTTGACAGATTCCGTGTGACAAGATTAGATAATGCCTTTTCCTCTAACTTTTCATTTTCCTTCCATCTTTCCATATAAAATACCAACCTATTTGAACAAGATGTTTTAGCTGCAAACCTTTTCCTAGAATCGACGAAGGCCGAATTCCTGGATTGATTCCCTGCATCAATTCTTCCTGATGTTGTTGCAACCTGATCAGGACTATACTGATTGCAAGAATCATGTTTAAACCAATCACCAAGGCATAACCAACAGAATTGAAATTCACACGAGGACGTACATGTCATGTGCATACACCCTTGATTTTTCTCTATTGGTCGATCACACTTTGGACACGACCAGGAATTACAAAATATCCAGTACGCATTGAGTGAATCACCATTATTAATTTGATCAATCCATTTTTTGACTGTGTCGCAGCCTTTTGGACGATGAGACTCCTCTAAAAAATTCCAACAAAATTTATGTGAACAATTGCAGACAACCACCTCAAGAGTTACATCACAATTAGCAGAGTCGACCTCCACACAGTACGCACAGTCTGGCGCTGGACACCATTTAACCCTACTGTTTTGTTCAACATATGACCTCACAAGATACGTTCTGTATTTGTTCTTATCTTCCTCCAATAACCCCAGAGAAAAAACCATGCCTTCACTTGAAATAGCATGACATCGTGGACCTTGATGTCAACATCGTAGGTTGAGGCATCCTGCACCATCATGATTTATTGATGTGTGAATAAAAATTCGCCAACAGTCTTGGCAAAATAAATGGTCATAGTACTTGAGTGACTTCATGTCTCTGATCTTGAAATCATAGAAACTTATCGGACAGGTAGTTAACTCCTCCATTTTTCTTCTTTGGTCTCATGTTTATTGTCCGGCTGCAAGAATAAACCCACAACATTTCTCACTTTCTCCTCATCTGCAAAGCAATGATCGTTGGCATTAATAGAATTCCAATCGAAGTGACGCAAGAGAATAGCTGCCTCGGCTTCTGCGACAGCCAACACAGTGGAAACTCTTTTGGTAGCATTGTGCTGACGCTCACAAATGTCATTCAGACTTAAAACCATATATTTCATACGTGTTTTATTGTCATCATGACGACTGCCTGCTATTTCCACCATGCTTTCATATCTCAATTCTTCATCTTCATTTTCGCTTTCGTTGCTTTCCCTTTCATCGCTTTCGCTCTCATATATCTCATTATCCGACATTTTTTCGTATAAAGCTATATTGGTCGAGTTCGAGTAGATCAGAGTCTGAGACTTTTTTTCCTGGGCCTTAACGTGTTTAAGCAAGTTAAAGTTAAACTGCAATGTTGTCAAGAAACTCATTCAATCTTTGCTTAGCTGATATTTATCCTCATGTCACTTGGCGCAAATACCAAAAACCATTCAAGAGCTGACATTTGTGATTATCTGCTTGATTTTAAATGTAATTTAAAATAATGGTTACAACGCAAAATAAAGCAGTTTCCCTGCCATATATTTCTCCGAGGAGAAGCATTCTGTTGTCATTATTACTTTTTTTTGGGGGAGAAACATTCCGTTGTCATTATTAATGAATCACAAATCCTAACATCCAACCAATATATCTCTGAATATATCGTTGCTAGCAGACCTGTTTAATACCATGATGAAGTTGTTTGCATCACTTCATTGTGGAGGAAGCCTTTCTCTTCTTCAGCCTTTATTTTATTTCCTTAAAGGTATGCTTGAAACATTTATTGAATATTTGTAGTATGGGTGGAAGAGGCATCGTGACTTATTGAGAACAAGAGAGGTTGTACCTTGTTTAAGCAATTTGAAATATAACTGAAGTTAACATGTGCATTTTGAAGTTTTATCCTCTCCATTTTTTACTTCATATATTCAAGATATCGAAACGCCATTAAATACAAGGCTTTTTCAGAATGAAGATCCTAATAAAGATATGGGATTTGTTAGGTCCCTATAATACTAGTGTATTCCCTTATTATTATTATCATTGTAACCCTTATTGTTATTGTCATGCCCATGTTGTCCCCATATTGTTATTATTGTGCCCCATAGAAGCCCACTATTATTATTGTTGTGCCCTTACATTATTATTGTTATTTTGGCTCTCATTATATTGTGACCCCTTAGACTCCTATATATAGAAAGGAGGTCTTGTCATTTGTATCATACAAGAATTGTTTCGTTGGAAATACTGGGGGGGGGGGGGTGAATCAGTATTCCTTTTCATTTGTTATTTTTATGAGTTAAATCATTTATATTTAGAACATAAAATGAACAATAGGAATAAATGCTTTTATTAATATAATCTTTACAATAAATCTGGTACAATAAATATAAGGTTCCAATATGTTTCCAAGCACCAACTTGGTCTTTTGTGAGGCTCCAACCTCGAGGGTACCAACCCTGTCTTCTCAAGGCACCAACCTTGTGTTTAGGAGGACCACCTCCAAGGACACCAATCCTTCCAATTCTGAGGCACCAACCCCAAGGGCTCCAACATTATCTTGTCAAGGCACCAACCTTGTTTGATTGAGGCTCCAACCTTCAGGGCACCAACCCTCTGGGCTCCAACCCACTGCTATATTTTGTCTAGATATGTTTGATAGTAATTCTCTGCTCCCAACATCTTCTTCACTAGATTATGTCTATTTACACCTTCACTGCTACATCAATGACAGCTTGTCTTCATATGAAGGAGTCTTCACAACTCTTCATATTGCCCTAACAGAGTCTGCAAAGTTACCTCATGACGATTTCAAGTAGGCATCATGATCTCCAATAATGTTTCCAAGATTTGTTGAAGCTTTCCAACAAGATATTTGTGCTAAGCCTCAATGTATGCACAAAAGCAATTCTCTATTTTCAAGCCTTTGTTCTTTATTGTTGTGATAACTGTTTCAAGCATGACTACTTCTCACTATTCTTGCATAACAATTGGTATGAGAGCTTTGGATTCTAGGGTTTCGCTGCTTCAAACAGGTCATCGTTGAATTTTTTCTATACATTTTGTTTCTAAAAAGCTCTAGAAGTTGAAATTAAAACCCATTTGAGCAAAAATTGTGATAAACCTTGTGACCGAATTTCAGATCTTGTCTAGCTATAGTTTCAAAGATACGAACTGAGGAAGTTAGGGTGTTTAGAGGCTCCTAAATTCGATCTCAAACATGTCAGCTTGGGAAAATTGTCATAACTTTTTATTTGACCATCAGATTCCAATTTTGTAAGAAGTGACAGAAAGAGGACAGACTGTAGTTTGTTGGGTATCATTTTCGGAGACGAAGGTAGAAATCGTGGCATGTGGTACGTCGTACAAGTGCACTCTACTGAGGTAGTCTATTATTCATTTTTTCTATATCAAGATACATTGTCCATTCATTTTTCAAATTATTGGCATGAACCATCCCTTTGTTTTGCCAGTTAATTAATAATTTTCAAGAGGGTTCTCCATTGTTGGTTGATATTTTTGCCATATTCCAGTGCTTCCATGGTAACATGACTCTATGGATATGGAAGCAATATTTATTCTTGATTGTGTTATTCGGCCATGATAATGGGAACAAATTCCAGAAATAATAGTGTCTTACTTAGGGGAGTAAATTTAAATTTAGGTTATGGTGCCAAATTGTGTTCGAAAAACATCCTTGTAAAAAGGTGCCCTCTATATATTTAGTTTCCCAAATAGAGAATTATTTCATAAAATGCTTATTTCGTATTCTTTATTCATTCATGAATTACCTAATTATTTGGAACAATCATTTCTAAAGAAACCGTGTTAAGGAAATCTATGTAAATATTATTCGTGTAAATTTGTACAACTAATTCCACCATATTTGAAGCTGTGGAACTGTAATGAATGTGAAAGGACTAGACGTTAGCATCTATATATCTCCATGTGGTTCATTGTTTTGATATTTGTATGCAATTTTTCTTTAAATTTGTTCTTGTCAGGAGGGGTATATGCATTGAAGATATTTCCACCAATGTGATGTTGCACTTTGATCCATAGTCTATAAGATAGTTATCCTTTAATTCTCATTTTATTGGTGAAAAACTGTTTTTTCATAAAAGATTTGTTTCTTACAATGGTCCTATGCAAAATTTTCTTCATGGTTTCTCCTCCATTTCACGGTTTTCAATCCAAAACTCATGCAAAGTCCTGTTAAATCTTGTACCAAAATCAAACTGCATGGAAAACCCACTGCATGCAAACTAGTTTCCTTTTTTGGTAAGGCATGTTTTGAGGAAAATTTAAGCCTTAAAGAGGAAAGAAATTTCAGTAGATTAGATTCACTAGATAGAGCCAAGATGTAGATCATATATAGGCAAAGGAGAGGAGGAAGTGAGTATGACAAGGAGTCCAAGTTAACTTTAGGCCCCTAGTCACTTAGCTAAGTAATTATTTGGAACAATGGTTTATGAAGAAACTATGTTAAGGATATTTATTAAGCTAGATTTGAGTTTTAACTGTAGATTTAGGTTGAACTAGTGTTGGAGATTGTGGCAACCTTGATCTCCTTCCCCTTGACCCAACTTTAGGGCTTCCAACCAGCTTCCCTTCTCCTCTTTTGAGTTTTAAACTTGTAATCATGACATAAACTTGAAAACTATTAAATCCTTCTTTCACAAACACAACCTAGAGCTCCAATACCAAAATGATTTGATTTAGAATATTAGATTATTGTGTTAGGATCCTCCACAGATTGGAAACAAAATTATTTCATTGTACTTAAGGATTCATGAATTTTTGCAAGTGAAATGATGAGTTTTTATGTTAATTTTATGAGAAATTTAACATAAATAAGAGATTGAACAACAACATAAACATGTACAGAACATCATCAAAAATACATTAGAATAGGAACATGATAAAGGAGTTCACCACTCCTAGTATATGTCTCCTTGGTCCAGCTTCCAATGGCTTAGGCCTCTCTATTATGCTCAAAATTGTAAAAATATGTGTTTATAATGCTCAAATTCTTTTGAAACCTGCTTCAATGAGTCCAAAATATCCAAAAATGGCTATCTAGCCTCTTTTTGCATCCAATTTGAGAAAAAATAGAAGAAATTATGACCTCTCCTAGATTTCCCAATATTCGCTCCACAAACTGCACCATTTCTGGCATTATCCAACAATTTTGCTCCAAAAAGCGCTAACTAGGCGAAAATTTCACCGTGTGGCGGCCATAAACTATCAACACCAACAGCTCCATGGCAAATCGCAATCGGCGGGAACCGACGAATCTTATGGTTTGTGAACACGATGTGGGTGATATGTGATTTGTGAAATGTGGGGCCAATGGCAGCCTACCACTTGGCGCCTCCACATTTGCTAAAGAGTCCTGCCACATCATCTTCTCCTGCCATTTGTCCAAGTCAAACCTGAACTTTAACTTGCTTTAACTTCTTCATATGAGCTCGGATTCGAGTGTCATTCACACCATTGGAATCAGGATGACGAGCCCTTTGATATGAAGCTAATTTTATCAAGATTCTACCACTTTGAGTTTTGAGCCTAATTTTGAGCACCTGATCACCATGATTCAATGATATATTTATATTCTTCATTTTCTTTTTTTCCATTGGTTTTAAATATTCTATTTTAAAAAAATGTTAATAATATGAAAATACTTATTAAAAAAAATTCAATATGTTTTTTTGTGAAGACACTTCTTATTATCTTGATAAATCTATAAGTTTGATATCTCTCTTTAAAGTTGTAAGTTAAGTGTATCTATTACTTATGGGGTATGCATTTTGTCAATGTTTTTTTTTTGTAAGTCAAGGATCTATTCATTAATTAAAGGGAGAGTACCTAGATATCAAAATTCAAGTGGTGTCACCCCGATCAGGTTTATTGACCAATTTTATCACCATCTTATAAAAAAATAGAAGAAGAAGCATATTATAATTCCATAGCCTGATAAGCCAAAAACACCAAAAGATAAACAGAACCAGAAGGACGCCTATGACCATACTCAATCATCAGAATTAATTGACTTTGGGTTATCCATCCTAGTACCTAGACGGGAAGGGGGGTGATATGAACACTGAACATGTTTCCCAAAGTGATCCAACCATGTTTCCAACTTCTTGACCTCTTTTTCTAGCAATTTTTGTCATTGCCAAATGACCACAATCCTTTCTCTGAAATGGAATTGAAAGTAATGCAATTATTTTAACATGGAAATGAAAATATCATGCTCTTCCTTTCTGATACTGTTGTATGCTTCAAGCGATCTAGAACAGACTAGAGCAGGTCACAATGGGCAACATAGCGATTATGTCGGCCAATAGCTCCTGTGAACCCCTGCTTGTGATTGTAACCCCGCACACCTACTTCATACCCACGATCCACACTTCTATTCTTATTGTCGTTATCATCCGAACCACACTGCACAGAACACACACCTCCTCTACCACCTCAAGCTCTAGATGATGCCTTGCCTACACCACTAGTGGAACACCCTCCTTGCTCGGGTCTTCTAATAGCCCTATCACCCAGCGCCACCTCCAACGCGTTGTTGGATCCACCCTTTTGGTCGAGATTCCCCTCCGCATGGGTTGGGAGTGATAATTATGCAGTATAGTTCGCATGGTGAATTCCCAGGAAGATGCCCCAATGAAAAGACTTACATCACTCTTCACCACCTATTGACAAGTCATGAGGTAAAGCAAGATTGGTGCCATCCCCAAATCATCCAACAAGAGCCTTCCCCATGGAAATTTCAACCACCACACACTAGCCAAGGGGGAGACAAGCTCGACCAAACCTATATTTTGTGCCAGCCAAACCCACGACTCTTCCTCTCTAGTGTCAGGGGAAACACATGGAAGCATAATTGTGGGCCAAAATATTTCACCCCAAAGCATAAAAACCTGAGAGCATAACTTGAGCCAATCAAAATCTAGAGAAAACACTACTAGGCTCCCCAACGACCTTCGAGATGAAATGCTACTCACCCAATTATGCGTCTCATAAGTCTAGGATAAAACTGAAAAGAGCAGGGTAACCAAAAGACTCCATATAGAAAAAAGATCTAGCCACTACCCCAAACACAAAAAACACTCAAAGAAATATCTATCAAGCACTGCAAGTATGGACACTAAGACCGGACACCTTACCATGAAAATTTCACACAACCTGTTGATAGAACTAGTAAATTGAGCCCAGGAATACAAACTTGAATATTTAGTTGTACGTTCACAGTGGAGGGAGTGGAAACATTGTTTTTATCCACTACTCCAAGACTACCCGAGGGTGGAAGAACCCATACAAACTACAACTACGTGGACCAAAATCTACTAGTCTCCACACTTCCATCCCAATATATCATACCACAGCCCCAATGTTTTCCATTAGTCATCTTGCCTTACCATCACACCTTCCTACAGAGGATGAATGAAATATTACACATCTCACCATTCCTCTTGTAGGTAAAACAGTTAATTTAAAAAGAGGTATATAACTGAAACTGAATGGAAACTAAACACAAAGACACAAGTAAAAAGACAAGATTTTTACGTGGTAAAACCTTGATAGGGTTTCAAGGAAACATCCACGGGCAAAGGGTTTGGATCTTTATTAAATCAACAATGATTCTCCACGATACAATAGTTTGGGCATTCATCAGTTTTATATAAGATCCTCCTCCATTACATAACCTTTGTTTCATTATAAAACTAACTGAACAATAAATAATATATTTTTACACATATTTACATAGTTCGTTTTCAAATTCAACAAACTCCACCTTGACAAAAATTTTCCTAATCCCTTGCCCACGACCATTCATCATCTCTTCTGGAAGCCAAGAGAAGCTAAACACCATCGCAACTTCTCTACTACAACTGGCTTCATGAATATGTTTGCACAATTCTCCCATGTATGGACCTTCTTGAGAGTTACTTTTCCGCCATCGATCACATGTCTCAGAAAATGATACCTTACATCAATGTGCTTGCTCTTGCTATGATAAGCTGGATTTGTAGCCAAGTGAATAACACTCTGATTGTCACAGAGTACATTCATTTTCTCTTGTGTCCTTCCAATCTCATCAAGTAGACCCTTTAACTAGATTGATTCTTTACTAGCATCTAAAGAAGCTATATATTCTGCTTCAGTAGTGGACAATGCAACTGTTTCTTGAAGCTTTGACATCCAACTAATTGGTCCACCTGTAAGATTAAAGGAATAACCTGTAGTAGATCTTATTTTTTCGAAATCACCTACATAATCAAAATCCACATATCCACAGACTGATCCTTCCCTAGCATTAAATATTATGTAATAATCACTTGTGCCTCTTAAATATCGAAGCACCCATTTCACTGCTTGCCAATATTTTCACCTAGATTTGCCATGAACCTGCTGACAACTCCAACTGCATGTGAAATGTTAGGTCTTGTAGATACCATCGCATACATTAAGTTTCCTACAACATTCACATATGGTACATGAGACATATACTACATCCACATATCCACGGACTAATCCTTCACTATCATTAAAGATGATGCAATAATCACTTGTGCCTCTTAAATATCGAAGCACCCATTTCACTGCTTGCCAATGTTCTTCACCTGGATTTTCCATGAACCTAATGACAACTCCAACTTCATGTGAAATGTCAGGTCTTATAGATACCATCACATACATTAAGTTTCCTACAACATTCACATATGGTACATGAGACATATACTACTTTTCTTCATCAGTTCTAGGACTCAAAACCGAAGAAATCTTACAATGGGAAGCTAATGGAACATTAACAGCTTTCACACTTTTCATAGCGAACTTTTCAAGTACTCTTTCCACATACTTCTATTGTGATAACCAATGCTTACCATTTTTCCTGTCTCTATGTATCTCCATGCCCAAGATATGTTTTGTTTCTCTAAGATCCTTCATATCAAACGTCCTAGAGAGTTGAGCCTTTAACCTGTTGATCACTTCCATGCTTTTTCTTGCAATAATCATATCATCAAGATATAAAACTAAGATAATGAATATGCCACTAAAACTCTTGAAGTGTACACAATGATCATACTCACTTATAATAAAGTTTTGGCTCACCATGAAGGAATCAAACTTCTTGTACCATTTCCTAGGAGATTGCCTTAGGCCACACAATGATTTCCTGAGCTTGCCAACTAATCTTCTATTGCAACCTTGTACAAAACCTTCTATTTGTTCCATATATATCTCTTCATCCAAATCACCATGTAGAAAAGTTGTTTTAACATCTAACTGTTCTAACTCAAGGTTAAGTAATGCAGTTAGTGCCAACACAGTACGAACAGAAACAAGTTTTACAACTGGTGAAAAAATCTCATGAAAGTCAATACCCTCAACCTAAGAATACCCTTTTTCTACCAGTCTCGCCTTATACCTTTCAATACTTCCATCAACTTTATGTTTCAACTTGAAGACCCATTTGCATCCAACAAAACTTCTCCCTTCAGGAAGTTCTATAAGTTCCCAGGTATTGTTCTTGGCTAAGGAATCCATTTCTTCTTCCATAGTCATTTTCCATTTTTAGCTATCTGTATCATCTATTGCTTCCTGATAACAAGAAGGTTCGCCATCTTCATTAATTAAAGAAAAAGATGAAACATAATCTTCATATCTTTTGGGAGTTTTTCTTTCCCTTGTAGACCTTCTTAGAGTGACTAGCTGCTGATCTAGTTCAGAAACTTCAACAACTTCCTTTGTATCTTCAACACCATTTCCTCCAGAAGTCTCTCCTTCTTTTTGAATTTCAAAAAAGTGTCTAGTCTCCAACTAAATTTGTTGATTTGGCGATACCTGTTCATGTTCAATTCTTTCAACATTTGGTTTTAAAAGAGAAGATTCATCAAATGTTACATCTCTACTAATGACTATCTTTCGGGACGTAGGATCCCACAACCTGTATCCTTTCACTGCATAGTCATACCCAACAAAGACATAACATTTTGATTTTGGATCTAATTTTGAACACTGATTTTTAGGAATAAGAGCATATGCATCACAACCAAATATCCTTAAATATGAATAATGACAAGAGTGACCTGACCAAACTTCTTCAGGAAGTTTACAATTAATTGCTATTGAAGGTGATCTGTTAACTAAATAACAAGCAGTGGATATTAATTCTGCCCACAACTCCTTTTGCAGGTTAGCATTGCTGATCATGCTTCTAGCTCTTTCCATAAGAGTCTAATTCATATGTTTAGCAACACTAGTTTGCTGAGGAGTATAAACAATAGTTTTGTGTCTAACAATTCCTTCATCCTTACAATATTGTTCCAATTCTAGAGAAGCAAAATCACCACCATTGTGAGTTCTTAAACATTTAATTGATTTCCATGTTCTTTGTTCTACAATTCCTTCAAAATTTTTTAAAGTCATTGAATACATCAGCTTTCTTTTTCAGCATAAAGACCCAAACTTTACGAGATAACCCATCAATAAATGTTAAAAAATATAAAGCACCTCCATATGATAAAATAGGAGATGGTCCCCATAGATCAGAATGAATATAGTCCAAAATTTCTTTACTATTATGACTTCCAGTTTTAAACCTCTGTTTGCATTGTTTTCCATACACACAATGTTTACAGAAATCCAACTTCAAGGATTTCAAAACAAGAAGTAATTTATGGTTCATCAGTACCTGAAGACCTTTCTTTCTCATGTGATCCAATCGCTAATGCCATAGGTGAGTACCTTCTTCTTCTTTCTCTAACACAATCGAGTCATTGGGTAAAGTACTGTGCATTTGAGCTAAGTGGCATGCCCACAAAACCCACTTGAATGTGTTTTCATTGTGGGTGTATGACATATTATTAGGCATGGATTGGTTGTACTTACACTAGACCAAGGTAGATTGCTAGGAAAAAAATTGAATTCTTAGACGAGAAAGTAACAAAAGGAGTGTTGTAGGGCAGGAAAAATCCCATTTTAGTGAGGTTAATCACAACTATGCAAGAAAAACACAACAGCAGAAACAGATGCATGTTATTTGTAGTACAAGTTTCCAAAAATGAGAAAATTGAAAGATAAATAGAAGTTGAGGAAGCTGAATCATTACAAAAGTAGCTTGTTTTGTAGTAGTACACAGATGTCTTTCCATTGGAGGTTTCTGGATTTCCTCCTCAAAGAGAGATAGATTTCTCTACTGAATTGGTACCTGGAGTAGCAACAACATCTAAGGATCCATATAGGATGAGCACCCCATTATTGATTGAGCTAAAATTTTAGTTGAAGGAAATGCTTGACAAAGCTTACATAAGGCCAAGTGTGTCCCCATGGGGAGCATAGATATTGTTTGTAAAGTATAAAGATGGAATGCTTAGATTATTAATTAATTACAAGAAATTAAATAAGGTAGCCATCAAGAGTAGGTACCGATTACCAAGGATTGATTATCTCTTTGATTAGTTGAAAGGAGTAGTAGTTTTCTTCCAAAATTGACTTGATTTCAGGCTACCATCAATTAAGGATCAAGGAGGAAGACATTCATAAAACTGCTTTTAGGAAAATATATGGGCACTATGAGTTTACAGTGGTACCCTTAGGGATTACCAATAACCCTACCCCATCCATGTGCCTAATGAACATCGTGTTGCATTCTTGTTTGGACAAGTTTGTCATTATATATTTTTATGACATATTGGTGTATTCAAGAACCAAAGAAGAGCATGAAAACCATTTAGCTACAATGTTACAACTACTGAGAGAGCACAAGATCTATGCAAAATTTTGCAAGTGTGACTTCTTCTAGTCTTAGATGTTGGGTTGTGTTATATTCTTTCCACGTAGTTAACAGGGGGTTTGAAGGGCACCCGTAACCCCACTTTATGGGGTCCGGGGTAGTGCCCCAAAAAAATTTGGTTTTGAACCCTATGTTAGGTTGGGTGGACCCACCTATGGTTTTGTGCATGATTTTTGCACATGTTTTTTGGACGCGATGGTTTTCAGTCCATGGTATTGGATGCGATCGTTTTCATTCCATGGTATTGGATGCTTCGGCATGTATAAATATGTATTGTAACATTGAAAGGAACATAATGAAAGATCAAGCTGGTAGTCTCGGCCTTGGGATCCAGTGGGAAAATCTCTGTGTATATGTGTTTTATGTGTTATGCTCTCGCATTGTTTATTTTTTCGTGTTTTAGAATTTGTATGCAGGTAATTTCTGTATGGGGTTAAAACCTACATTTTGTATCAGAGTTGTTTTTGGCTTCAAGGGGACGCCTTTGTTGTTGAGGGGTTTTGCTCATGCCCGTGGTAGACCTTTTTCAGTGGGAGATCTGCAAGATCGATTCTGGTGGTGAAAGAAGATGGCGAGTGGTGGAAAGATAGAGATCGATAAATTTAATGGTCAGAGTTTTGAGTTGTGGAAACTCAAGATGGAGGATCTGTTGGTGGATAAAGATTAGTGGATCACGGTAGATCCCGGTACTTAACCAACGGGAGTGACCAATGAAGAATGGAAGAAGTTGGATTGGAAGGAAAAGAGCAGAATACAATTGTGTGTCTCAGATTCAGTATTGTTGAATGTATCAGGGGAAGCTACGGCAAAGGCTTTGTGGGAAAAGTTAAGGACTTTGTACCAATCTATGTCTCTGGTGAATAAACTGTTCCTGCGGGAAAAGCTATATAACCTGAGGATGAAATATGGAGACTCGATGACAAAACATCTGAATGTGTTTAATATTGTGGTAAGTCGGTTAGCATCTGTTGATATTAAAATTTCAGATGAAGATAAGTGCATCAGTTTGTTGTGTTCTCTACCAAATTCGTGGGATAATCTGGTTATTGCAATAGGTAGCAATGCAACTGCCTTACATTTTGATGAAATAGTCTCATCCTTGCTGACGGAGGAGATGAGATGGAAAAATATGGAGAGCCAGAATGGTGATGCCTTGTCTGTACGAGGATGGTCCCAGAACAGAAACAAAAATAAGTCATCGAGTGGGAGATCTAAATCTCCAGGAAAACATGTAAAGGTGGTGTGCTGGAAATGTGGAAAGGAAGGGAACTTCAAAAGGGACTGTAAATCTAAAGCTCCTGATAAAGGAAATGCATCTGATGATTCTCCTTCTACAGAGGCAAAAACCACCTTAGATGAAGGTGGGGATGTGTACTTGGCTTCTTCAAGTACACATGTAGATCATGAGACATGGTTGATTGACTCAGGTGCATCCTTTCACTTCACCCCCCATAGAGAGTGGTTCTGCGAGTATGAGAAATATGATGGTGGTGATGTCTTCTTGGGGGATGACAGGAAGGCTAGAATCATTAGTCGTGGAAAAGTAAAGTTTAAGTTGCAAGGTGGAAGAGTTAGAACACTTCTGAGTGTTCTACATATTCCTCCATTGGCTAGAAATCTGATTTTTGTAAGCAAGCTGGATGATGCAGGTGTAAAAATAGTGTTCGAGAAGGATACCTGCAAGATGGTTCAAGGAGCACTGGTATTGATGTGAGGAGTTCAGACTGAAACTCTGTACAAGCTACAAGGTAGCACTGTTGTTGATGGGTGCAATAGTTTTGTGGTTCCTGAAAGTGGAGCAGAAAATCTAGTCGTCTCTGGAGAGAGGACCATGCTGTGGCATCAAAGGCTTGGACATATTGGAGAGAAGATCCTTCGAATACTTCATGGTAAAGGTATGGTAGAAGGTATGAGTAATAGCTCTCTATATTTTGATTTCTATGAAAATTGTGTATATGGGAAGCAGAATCGGGTGAGTTTCCCCTATGGAAGTAAGAGGGCGAAACAAATATTAGAGCTTGTGCACAGTGATGTGTTTGGACCTGTGAAGGTTCCATCACTGGGTAAGTCTGTGTACTATGTATCATTTATAGATGACTTCTCAAGGAATACATGCATATATTTCCTTAAGAAGAAATCTAAAGACTTTGACAAGTTTAAAGAATTCAAGGCTCTAGTGGAAAACCAGACAGAGAAGAAGATAAAGGTGCTGAGGACAAATAATGGTGGAGAGTTTTACAGTAAGGAATTTGAAGAATTCTGTAAGAAGTGTGGTATAGCATGGCAGAAGACTACTCCATATACACCTCAGCAAAATGGAGTTGCAGAAAGAATGAATAAGACGTTGATGGAAAGGGTAAGAAGCATGCTCAGTGGTGCCGAGTTAGGACAGGAATTTTGGGCAGAGGCAGTGGATACTGCATGTTACCTAGTCAATAGGTCACCTTCATCCATGTTGGAGGATAAGACTCCACAAGAGGTATGGACTGGTAAGAAACCCTCTCTTTCACATCTGAGGGTATTTGGATGTGATGCATATGTACATGTTCCAAAGGAGAAATGAACCAAGTTGGATAGTAAATCTGAAAAGTGCATCTTTATTGGGTATAAGGATGGTTTGAAGGGTTATAAGCTTTGGAACCTACTAACAAGGAAGGTTGTGTACAGCCGAGATGTGGTGTTCAGAGAGGTGAAAGATGTTATTGAACGTGAAGTCCAACCAAAGAAACTTGAGAAGATAGAGTTTGAGCTAAAGGAGGAAGAATCAAACTCTACAGCAGAGGAGGAATCAGAAGCTGAAGAGCCACAAACTCTAGGTGTAAGAAGATCAATTCGAGAAAGAAGGCAACCAAAAAGGTATAGTCCATCTGTTTTCTGTTCAAATTTTGCTTTATCTTATTGTTGATGATGATCCCAGAACTGTGAAGGAAGCAATGGATTCAGAGGATGGAAAACTCTTGAAAGAGGCCATGGTTGATGAAATGGAATCTTTTCACAAAAGTGAGGCTTGGGATCTGGTGGAGTTGCCGGTTGGAAGGAAACCCATTGGCAAAAAATGGGTGTTCAAAAAGAAGACAAATGCAGAAGGAAAAGTGGAGAAATACAAAGCTCAGTTGGTAGCAAAAGGTTATTCCCAGCTACCGGGAATTGATTTTTGGGATATTTTTTCTCTTGTTGTCAAGGTAACTTCTTTAGATTACTTTTATCTGTTGCTGCTACTTTTGATTTTGAGGTAGAACAAATGGATGTGAAGACAACATTTCTTCACGCGGATCTGGAAGAGGAAATCTACATGAAGCAACCTGAAGGCTTTGTAGCGAAGGGTAAGAAATAACTAGTATGCAAGTTAAAGAAGTCTCTATATGGGTTAAAACAGTCACCAAGGATGTGGTATCAGAAATTTGATACATTTATACAGGGACTTGGCTTCACCAGAAGTAAAGTAGATCACTGTGTGTATTTTAAATTAATTGGTGACCGTGTTATTTATCTGGTCTTGTATGTGGATGATATGTTGCTAGTTGGAAATGGCAAAGAAATTATCCAGGATTTGAAGACCCAATTGTCCTCTGAATTCGACATGAAAGATCTTGGTGCTGCAAAGTATATTTTGGGCATGGAAATTAAAAGGGATCAAGCAAAGAGGAAGCTCTAGTTAAACCATAGGAAGTATGTCGAGACAATACTCCAGAGGTTTAATATGCAAGATAGTAAACCAGTGAAGGTTCCTATTTCTGTAGGTGTGAGGTTATCTGCTAAACAATGTCCCAAGACACAAGAAGAGGAAGAGGATATGTCTCATGTTCCATATGCAAGTGCAGTTGGTAGCTTGATGTATGCAATGGTTTGTACTAGACCAGACATTGCACATGCAGTGGGAGTATTGAGGAGGTTTATGTCAAAACCAGGAAAGGAGCATTGGATAGCAGTGAAGCGGGTTTTCAAGTATTTGCGTGGCACTAGTGATTATGGTTTGTGCTACCAAGGAAGACCAGGATTGGACAGAGTGGTGGATATTCGTGGATTTGTTGATGCAGACTAGGTTGGAGATCTGGATTAGAGACGATCTACAAGTGGGTATGTGTTTAACCTATTGGAGGTGCAGTCAATTGGATGAGTAAGAAACAATCTCTAGTGGCACTATCAACTACAGAGGCAGATTACATGGAAGCCACTCATGCAAGCAAGGAAGTAGTTTGGTTGCAGAGATTGTGTTCAAGTACAGGGTTAGTACAGGAAGCTATAAGGATAGACTGTGACAGCCAAAGTGCAATTTTCTTGGCAAAGAACCCTGCATATCATTCAAAGACAAAGCACATTGATGTTCATTATCACTTTGTGAGGGATATGATAGAAGACACAAAGGTGTTGCTGGTAAAGGTGGACACTTTGAAGAATACTGCAGATGCATTGACAAAATCTGTGAGCTCTAAGAAGTTCTCTTGGTGTAGAGAGACAATGGGCATTTCAGGGCTGGGAAGATGACTAATCTCTCTTGTGGCCCCCTATGGAAAGAAAACAACAAGTGGGAGAATGTTGGGCGGACCCACCTATGGTTTTGTGCATGATTTTCGTACATGTTTTTTGGACGCGATGGTTTTCAGTCCATGGTATTCGACGCGATGGTTTTCGGTCCATGGTATTGGATGCGATGGTTTTCAGTCCATGGTATTGGATGCTTCAGCATGTATAAATATGTATTGTAACATTGAAAGGAACATAATGAAAAATCAAGCCAGTAGTCCCAGTCTTGTGATCCAGTGGGAAAATCTCTGTGTATATGTGTTTTATGTGTTATGCTCTCGCATTATTTATTTTTCTGTGTTTTAGAATTCGTATGCAGGTAATTTCTGTACGGGGTTAAAACCTACAATAGATACACTATTATAGAAATTCCCACTGTAGATCAACAGATTATGCAATATACTAAAACAAAATACAAGATCTACTTCTACAGCACTTTGCGGAAGCTTAATCGAATTGAGCAAGATCAAGAGAACATATATAACTGATAAGAAGAAACCAATCACACATAACACAAAAGAAATAACCAGGGGAAAGTCTCAACCTAAAACCCCAATCTTTTTATTATCATACAAGTGGAAATATAGTCCGAATTACAAAAAGAATAAGCTCACAAGTTATCTTGCTCTCTGCAATCCCTCTGTAGTTCATAGACAGTCAAAGGCCTCTCTCAAACCTTCTCCTCTGCCCTCCAAGCCTCCTATTTCTTTGTGCAATTTTCCCTGGGGTCCAGTTCAGCCACTTGTGTGAATTGGCCTCTTCACACACTCACTAACCTCTGATCCAACTGCGCAATCTTGAAAAAGATAAATCCTTATCCATGGATGAGCTTCCTTTATAGGAAAACTCCATCCAACTGATAATACAATGTCTATCCTCTGATCTCAACTGGGTCTCTATCTGAACTGACATTCATGAGTTATTCATGAGAGAATATTTAGTTATCTGAAGTGCAACAGTTATATGCAAGCATGCATTAACTAACTGAACTCACATTAATTTAAACAAATTGTTTAAATCAATCTAATTGCACTTGACTCAGTTAATTGAGCCAACTAATTACAACTCAAATTAGAACTCATCCTTATCTCTTTAACTGATGGATAAATTCCTCAATTAATGGAGAAATTGTTGCATGTCCTCACATAGACTTCATGTTTGATTTTTCACAACTAATTAACTCATGGTGAATTAATTAATTTATTTTCAAACAACTGTTAAGTTCAAATTCGAATTTTACTTCCTATTTTAGTCCAGGCACTGACTAAAATTAGAATCCATCCCAAACTGCTAAAAATAGAAATGTTATTTTTAACACTTCCATTTTTCATTCCCTGTTGCTCAATCTAGCACTGGTACCCAAACTGCTATTTATAGCAGTGCTATTTTTAGCACTTCTATTTTTAGCATTTCTTGTTGCCATTTTTAACAATTATTTGGGGCATTTTTTCTTTAAGCAAGGAATCTCAGTTGACCCTGAAAATATCAAAGCAAAATCCAAAGAATGTGGATGAGGTTAGCTGATTCATGGGACTAGCAAGATATTAGAGGATATTTATCCATAATTTCTCCAAGATAAACCATCCCATTAAAGCCTTGCAGAGAAAAGGAAAAAGATTCGAGTGGAATGCACAATGTATAGAAATATTTGATCAATTAAAAAAATTTCTCACCAATGCTCATAATTGCAGATCGTGATAAGGATTTTGTGGTATGTATAGATTCATTCAAAGAGGGACTCATTGGATTCTTATTGCAGGAAGGGAAAGTCATATGCTATGAGTCCAGAAAGTTGAATGAGCATGAGGTGAATTATGTGACACATGATTTAGAGTTGGTTGCCATAATTCATGCCTTAAAAATGTGGAGGCATTACCTCCTTGGCAAGAAATTTACACTCATGACAGACCATAGTGGACTCAAATATTTGTTTGGATAACTGAAGTTGAATGTTAGGAAAGCAAGATGGTTGGCCATGCTCAGCAAATTCGACTTTGAAATCAAGTACATAAAAGGTAAAGAAAATAAGGTTGTTGATGATTTGAGTAGAAGAATTCAAGTAAATCACTTAGAAGTTGTAAGTTCTTATATGACAGATCTAATAGAAAGAGTCAAAAGTGTTGGAATTCAAGAAGAAAAATATCATCAAGTGAAAGAAAAGTTGTTGCAAAGTGGTGAGGATGTAGAATACCACCTCACTGAGGATAGCCTAAGCAAGTTCAAAGGTAGAATTTATGTAACCAACAATGATGAAATGAAAATAATGATAATGAAAGAGTCCCATGCCAAGCCTTGTTCAGGCCATCTAGGGTATCAAAAGACCCTTACAACCATTGAAAAACACTATTGCTCATTGAATCTAAAGAAGGAAGTAGATTATTTCGTGACAAAATGAATGGAATTCCAACAACTAAGGGTCAAGTGCAAGCATTTGGTAGGATTCTTATAGCCTATCCCCATTCTAGATTGGAAGTGGGAGGTAATTTCTATGGATTTCATTATAGGATTGCCTAAAAAATCGAACCATCATGACACAAACATGGTAGTGGTGGATAAGCGTAGCTCATATTATAGCACTCAAATCCACTAATTCTACTAGTGACATAGCACAAATATTCATAAAGGATATTGTGATGTTGCATGGCATCCCCAAGAAGATTGTGTCAGATAGAGATGTTGGGTTCACTTCCAGGTTTTGGAAGGAACTATTTGTAGGAATTGGGAACATAATTGGAATTTAGTACAACGTATCATCCCAAAACAAATGGGAAAACAAAGAAGATTAACAAAATTATTGAGGACATGTTAAGAATGTGTGGAATGCATCAACCCAAGAAGTGGGAAGAATATCTTCGACTTTCAGAATTCCATACAACAACGGATACCAAGAATCCCTAAAGATGAGCCCATTTGAGGCATTGTGTTGCACGAGTTACAACTCTCCAATTATATGGACTTATCCAATGAACAAGGTCCATGTAGGACATGATATGCTAAAGGGTATGGAGCAACAAGTTTAGATTATAAAGAAGAATGTTAGGCCCCTATACTACTAGTGTAACCCCCTATTGTTATTAGTACAACCCCCTTATTATATTGTTGTAGCCATGTAGTCCCCATATTGTTATTATTGTGCGTCATAGAAGCCCACTATTGTTATTATTGTGCCCTTACATTATTATTGTTATGTCGGCTCTGATTATATTATGACCCCTTAGACTCCTATATATAGAAAGAAGGTCTTGTCATTTGTATCATCCAAGAATTGTTCATCTATGTAATTTAAAGGAGGTTGCCCCCTCTAAGAGGCTGAATTCTAAGGCATTCAACTATCTTTTCTATCCTTTTGTGAGCTGGTTTCATAACATTTGGTATTAGAGCTTTGGATTCTAGGGTTTTGCTGCTCCAAACAGGTCATCGTCTCATTTTTTCTATAACTTTTTTTCTGCGGCATTTAAAAAGAAAAAACAAAAACCCATTTGAGCTGAAATCATTGTGAAACTTGGATCTGAATTTCAAATCTTGTCTCACTATATTTTTGAATATATGATCTGAGGAAGTTAGTGTTTTTACAGACTCTCGAATTACATCTTAAACAGGTGACCTTCATAAAATCATCATAACTTTCACTTTGAGGATCAGATTGAAATTTAGTAAGAAGTTACAGAAAGAGGACAGGCTGTAGTTTTTTGTGTGTATTTTTCAAATCTGAAGGTCAAAACTGTGACACGTGGCACATCATACAAGTTCGCTATTATGAAAAGCTGTATAATCATGTCATCTTGGGAGATTATGCATAACTCTTTCTTGGAGAATCCAATTTAAATCAGATTGGTGGCATTGGAAAGAGGACATAGAGGGCTACTACAGATCTCGATTTCAGAATTGGAAGATCCAAATTTCCATAGTTACAGTCGTTTCAAGATTGAGCTCCTAAAATCAAGAAGAAGTAAGATGAGGAAGTTTGATGGCAAGGATATGGTAAATTGGATACTACAGATGGAAAAATATTTTGATCTACATTGTGTACCACTGTTACAAAAGGTATGTATTACATCTAATTATTTAGAACTGAATCAATTTTTATGGTATAAAGGAATTTGTTCTCATAAATCACTATCACGTGGTCAACTTTCACGGAGGAAATTATAGCACATTATGAGGATACAAAGAGCAACACCTTCTTTAGAGAAACACCACAACAATTGGAAGAAAAAAGAGAAAAAGGGCTTTGTTACAAAGTGGAAAGCAAAATTATGTCAACAAGGAATTATATCCCTCACAACTATAAAGATGGAAATATTGTTTCTCCTAGCCTTCCAAAACCTACAAGGGTTACACCACAACAATTGGAAGAAAAAAGAGAAAAAGGGCTTTGTTACAATTGTGATAAAAAATGCACTAAAGGTCATAAGTGTGTTGAGAAGAAATTATTTTACATAGAGTATGATGAGGAGGAAGAAAATGATCAAGAAACATCAAAAGAAGAGGATATACGCCATGACCCAACCCCAGAGAAAAAAGAAATGAATCCGACCATATCTTCTAAAGCATTGGCAGGAATTACCACTCCTCAAACTCTCAAGATAAAAGGACATATCAAGAAGAAAAAGGTTCAAGAAGCAAAAGATCACATTAAGAAAGAAGAAATGAATCCAACCATATCTTGTAATGCATTGGCCGGAATTACCACTCCTCAAATTATCCAGATAGAAGGACATATCAAGAAAAAAAATGTTCAAGAAGTGAAAGATCACATCGAGCATCAAGAAATGAATCTGGCCATATATTGTAAAGCATTGGAAGAAATTACCACTCCTCAAACTCTCAAGATAGAAGGACATATGAAGAAGAAAAAGGTTCAAGCAGTGAAAGATCACATCGAGCTTCAACAACAAGTTCTCCAACTTTTAAAGGATAATGCCACTTTGGTTCAAAATCAAATGAAGCAACATGTAGATCAACATCGTAGTGAAAAATGTTTTGATGTAGGTGATTGGGCATTTTTACTGCTACATCTCAAGCAAGCTATTTATGAGAAGGAATTGTTGGCAATACTACATGCACTTAAGAAATGGTGACCTGACTGAATGGGAAGACACTTCAAGGTAAAAATGGATCATGATAGTCTTAAATACTTTTTAGAACAACTATTATCTTTAGAAGAACATAAAAAAAGGGTCACAAATATGTTGGGTTATGACTTTGACATCATCTATAGAAAAGGGAAGCAAAATTTTGTTGCAGATGCACTCTTAAGAAAGGATGAGGATGTGGAAGCATTGTTTTGTGTTATTTCTATTATCCAACCAGATTGGATAAATGAAGCAAGGGATGAATGTAAGAAGGATGAAGAAGTGTGGCCACTCATTCAAAAGTTGCAGAATATCCCAGTTCAAACAATATTGCCAGAACTTGAAGAGGAAAGAAAAATCATATTGGAACCTGGATCAGTCACAGAAATAAGAACCCAACAGCTACGAAATCGATCAATTTCAGAGTATCTCATCAAGTGGAAGAACTTACCTACTGAAGATTCCACATAGGAGGACAATAATTTTATACAAAAGCATCAATAACTACTCAAGCATTGAGGACAACACTTTTTGAAGGAGAGGGGAATGTTAGGTCCCTATACTACTAGTGTAACCCCCTATTGTTATTAGTACAATGCCCTTATTATATTGTTGTAGCCATGTAGTCCCCATATTATTATTATTGTGCCCCATAGAAGCCCACTATTGTTATTATTGTTCCCTTACATTATTATTGTTATGTCGGCTTTGATTATATTATGACCCCTCAGACTCCTATATATAGAAAGGAGGTCTTGTCATTTATATCATCTAATAATTGTTCATTTGTGTAATGTAAAGGAGGTTGCCCCCTCGAAGAGGCTGAATTCTAAGGCATTCAACTATCTTCTCTATATTTTTGTGAGTTGGTTTCATAACAAAGAATTTGAAAGTCGCACAAGATAGGAAGAAAATCTATGCAGATGAGCATAGAGTGCACAAAGAGTTCCAAGTTGGGGAGCATATTTATCTAAGGATTAATCGGAAGAAGAGTTCCCTGAGGATTGGGACATGTGCCAAGAGGCTAGATTTAACTCAATCAATTAGATTTCATGATTTTTTCCATGTTTCTTTTCTTAAAATATATGTACATGACTCTAGTCATGTGATTGATTGGTGTGTGCTATAGGTGGAACTAGAGGGAGATTTCCAACTAAAGCCAATATGCATTCTAGACCGAAGGAGTCTCATGCTTCGAAATTGAGAAATAGAGCAAGTCAAGGTGAAAGAAGCACTTTGGGCCAAAAGTGGGTCACGTTGGAAATGATTGATGTCATGAAAGTTAATTATCCCTTCTTGTTTGCTAGTTAAATCAAGTGTGTACATGTTTATAAATATTGTATAGAGTTGTGTGTATAAATCTCCACGAAATAGTATGTGTTGTGTTTTGTTTCTAGTATTGAATAAGGGTAGATGAAAAGCAAGGGCAGTGTTCCCCTAAGGGGGAGGGGATTGTGACAACCCCACCCATGGTTCTCTCATAAACTATATTATAAATATGTCTGCTACATGTGAAATTTAAAAAAAAAGGGAGGACTGAGTCCAAGGGACACATTCTAGATTTGGGTAGGAGGATTTCTTATTTGGGATGATGTGGTTTCTTGAGCAGGAAACCTAAATTGTTTTGATTTCCATTAAAGGTTAGTTGGTGAATGAATTTAATGAATTGATTCTTGAAATTGAATGGCCCACCAGAGAAAGTATGTAGGCTCATGTTGCTTGAGAAACAACAACAAGAAAAGAGGATAAACAATCCAATAGAGTGACTGTGCATTACATGTGAAGGACACAAAAACAAATGAAAAAAAGGAAAAGATAGTATGAGGACTCATTCAAAGGAAGGGATAGAAACATGGAGGGACATTCATTAGAGAGAGAAGAAGGTAGACAGAAAAGGAAGAGGAGATTTGAGCATCCAATGAGAGAAATCAGTAGGCAACTCTGAAGAGAAGAGAAGAGAAGAGAAGGGGATTGGTTTTATGGTTCCCTCGAGGTTGTGGGTTGAGTTGTTAGCCTCTAGAGCCCTGTAACAACTTGGGGTTCGTGGAGGCTGTGGGTTGAGATAGAATCCTTGGATGCCTATAACAACTTGGGTCTCTTGAGGTTGTGGGTTGAGACAAAGGTCTCTTGAGCCTTGTCACAACTTGGTTCCTTGGACACTATGAGATGGGATGGAATCTACAAAGACCTATAATACCTTAGGTCCTCTATAGATTGTGGGTTGAGATAATAGAATCTAAAGCCCTATAACAAATTGGGAAGAGGCCATCCTAAGGCAACATCAAAGGAAGACCTGATTGAATACTTGTTGTTACTAGATTATTGTAACGATGGATTATGGGCTCCCTAGAAGGCATCGAATAATTGTGTGAGCACCTGGGGTGAGGTGGACTGCCTCTGGACTCCCTGTGATATTGAAGGAAGTATTTGTGAGCTGATAGGATTGAGGAACAAGGTCCTCTAGAGTCCTTGTTTCAATTGGCGGATGGTGTTTTAATCCATTGAGCAAGCGTCACCGTTAGACTTGGGAATCTAGATCGGGGGTGACAATTACAGGTAAGTGCAGTTGCAATTGTCTATGGTTGGGTGGAGAGTCCTTGTCCTAGACTTAGTTGTCTTACAAGTTGAAATATAAGTATCTTCTTACATTTGTTTATCTGTTGATGAATGTATGATGCATTTCTGATTATAATGGTTCTCGATTTTTCGGACTACATTTGTGTTGTTAATTCTTGAACATGTGGTTACCCCTCTATGGGAAGATGTCACTAATGGACATGTCTAATGTATCTTTGTGTGTGTTGCTTCCTTGAAATGAATGAAACTAATGATGAACTAAGCATAAGCTTATCTGGAAATAAAATGTTGTGTGATTAAGCTTAATGATGTTGAACATGGAACATTTAATGTATAAACTGTGTAAAGAACCACACGAGGATAAAGACTATGCTATAACACTAAACTGAACTTGGTTCTACAAAAAAATGTTTAAAATACATTAAAACAACACATAAGTGAATAATAGAGGAACATAATGCCATGATGCACACTGCAACAAAAATCCTTAAAAAATTGGAAGAAAACTTGAATCAGTGGGCTTAGAGACCCCTTTCTATTAATGTGAAACAATTACATGGAAGATCGTATGCTTACCAAGGTCTTCATTCTTTTACATCCATTTATTTACTTGTGTTACAAGCTATTTTTCCGCACATGGAGCCACTACATTAACGTTGAGGGTTGTTTCCCATGGGGCCACATGAGCTGATCAAATTTACTAAAATGAGATTTAATCTTGCATTCTCATGAGGCTAGATATATTTCCTTGGCATCCTATTATCACCGGTGAGACACTGGAAGGTTATGCACAGTGCCATGGAGCTACTTACAGGATCGACATGGATTCTATTACTAGTGATGTGTGGTGGGAAAGTTGGAGACCATTTAGGAGCTCACACTAAGCCCGTGTTAGGTAAGCATTGTAGGAGCACCTATGCCAACATGCGTGGGATTCCCTATCCCAAAACACAGAATGTAGGTGGGCAAGGATTTCCATGGAGTTGGATTTTCCCAATCTCAGGAGGGGTAATACCATGGAATGCCTTAATAAACCATTGACATTGACATGAAGCCTTAACATTGATCATGAGGCCTGCCAGACCTTTGAGGCAAAGCCATGGTCAAAAATACTAGTTCAAGGAATTCCATGTAGTAGTAGAGCTTGTTCTTGGGGTGATCACAGAGATCCCCATCTAAGATGTTGCATGAGGTAGGGCCAAACTCCCTTAGCCGGGCCATGGTGGAGAATGAGAAAGAAAAACATGTTGTGGCACAAAGGGATAAAACCCTGAAATTATAAGAAACGATTGGGAAACCTTATCCTTTCACAGTTCAAGTCCTAGCCATGGAGACCTTCCATTGGCATGGTCAATTTTCCCCTTACACAATTGATCACAAGAATGTCGACGTGGCCCAGAAGGAATGCCCTAAAAGGATGGTTACTGGAAGCAAAGGTAGTACTGAGATAAAAATAGTCGAGACACGTTGATGACCATGTAACCCTGGTCTTTATACTATTGGCTGAGGATGGACCCACCTAATAGGTCATCCTATTAGGTTCACCTCCGGCGAAGTCACATGAGATGCAAGAGGAGGGGAGTCGGGGGAGCGGTGTGACCCACTAAAACACATGGTTTGGAGGTGGGAGCCCAAAAGTTTTACTCGAAACGTTACTAAGGTAATGAGGAGAGGGGAGCAAGGTGAAAGGAAACAAGATCACACAACACAATGATGTACCTCGACAACATCGCTATTGGTTGGAATGATAGCCTACTTTCCATGTAAGCCAAATGTCATGATCCCGAAAGGGATTAAGAGGGTAGGCAATCGCAAGCAACGAGATGGAGGCGAGTGGGATGACGTGGGAATGGTAATGGTGGCAGTAGGGAGTTGGTTGTAGCAGACCAATGGGGAAGAGGCCATACGACCCCACCATCCATGCCATCCCAGTAAGTGAAACTTGGTGAGAAGTAAAGGGTGCTTCTGGTAGTGCATTGGAAGGGACCAAAGAAGATGACATGGGTCAGTTGCATGGCCATGCACGTATCCCAATAGAGCTTTCACTAATGGAGGGAGGATCCACAGCCAGATCATCCTAATGCTATGTTCTTGGCGGAATAAAGAGTCACCACAAAAGACGAGGTGTTGGGATAACATGAACCAACAGCGACGATTGGCGGATAGGCTTGGGCTTAGGAGGAGGATGTAAAAGGGGTCTCTTGTCCATGTAAGTCCAATGCAGAGTAGCCGATATGTAACCAAATGCGTAGTTTGGGAACCGCTGGGAGAGAGCAAGTGGGGTGTTGTATCGAGTGGGACCCAACTAGAAGGCATTTGGCTAATACAAGAAGTCGAGGTCCTTGTGTTTTCAACAAGCATGATTGATATATCTGTGTGTGTGTGTGTTTATATATATATATATATATATGGAACTATTAACTCGAAATTAAAAAAAATACCACATTCTGCTAACAGTAACCTTAGGGGTTCGGTGAGGTCATAAGATCATATTTGATCTATGTCAACTAGCATTAGATTCTAGGTTGTTTTATTTCCATGAAGCATTTTGACTAGTCATAATCCTTGTTATCTTCTTGAATATCCACCATGTTAAGGATTTCATAAACATGCCAATGGGAATGAGGAAATTCATTTTCCATCCATCTCCAAAAACAACTCTCTATCCTCAAAATCATTAGATGAAATAACATTGACCAGTACCAACATTTATATGTCTAAATCTAGTATGACCTAGACTAATGTATTAGAGAGGTTGCTTTTCTAAACCAAGATGGAAGAGGAAATGTAAGTGACATAGAGATCACAATAATTGAACAATATATTTTTGTTATCATCATCAACCATTGTGGTTAACATAATGCATTTAAATTTGTTAAATTATTAAAAACAAAATGCAGAAATCTCATAAAATATAAATTTTAGCATTCTTTTAAGAGATTTTAGGGAGACCCAAAGTTACTTAATAATTAAAAAAAAGAAAGACAACAAACCATGAAGTGAGCCCTTCTATCAACTTCTTAAATGACACATTTTGAAGGACTAGAAAGTTGTTTAATAATTAAAAATAAATAAAATGAAGTGAGCCCTTCTATCAACCTCACACGGGTATACAACCTCTTCGGTATGGTGAGGATGTGGATTTTTTTTGGCGCAATGGGGTGCTGATGTGGTTTTATTTGGCACGATGGCACCAAAGGTTTTCAGCTGGTTGGATTGAAACTTTCAGATTATAACAAACACTCCAATAATTTATTTTCAATTATCTAAAATATAAACCACAGTTAATTATTAAAAACAATTAAAATATCAAATCAGCACGCTGAATTGGTATCATATCATCCGATAAATTACATTTGAAAGGCAGAATATCACAAAGTCGGCTTTTGGTTTTTTTAAATATAGGCACCAAAATATATGGCTATAAATGTAGGCGAAGCAAGCATTGATTTAGTATAAAAGCGTGCAGCGCGCAGAGATTCTTCACATATTTGAGGTCCTCTGGGTTTAATTCGCATAAAAGTACTTCTTTCAAGTGTTTTGTCTTTGTGGATACTGCGAGGCCAGGGAGAAGAAAAGGCTGAGACTCTGATTTACTAATATGGCGTTTTATGATGATGAGGACACTAATGACAGTTACAGCGATGAAAGCGAAAGCGATGAAAGCAAAATAGCCGGTGATTCCAGTGGCAGACATATGAATTACACCGTTTTAAGTTTGGAAGACATTTCTGAGCGTCAGCGCAATGTTATAACAACCCTTTCTGATGTGCTTTCTCTGACTGAAAGCGAGACCGCCATTCTTTTGCGTCACTTCAATTGGGATGCCGAAAATGCCAACGACCAATGGTTTGCAGATGAGGAGAAAGTGAGGAATACTTTGGGGTTATTGTTGCAGCCCGGCCAAAAACATGAGCCCAAAGAAGCAGAAAGGAAGGAGATAACGACCTGTCAGATTTGCTTTGATGATTACGACATGAGAGACATGAAGGCACTCAAGTACTGTGATCATTTATATTGCCAGAATTGCTGGCGAGCTTATATTCACACATCAATAAATGATGATGGTTTAGGATGTCTCAACTTAAGATGTCCATTTCGAGATCCACCATGCCGTGCTATTGTGAGTGAAGACATGGTTTTTTCTTTGGGGTTATCTGAGGAAGATAATAGGAAATATAGAACATATGTTGTGAGGTCATATGTTGAACAGAACATTAGGGTTAAATGGTGTCCAGCACCCGACTGTAAATACTGTGTGGAGGTTAATTTTGTTTCTAATGTAAGTCAGGAGGTTGTGTGCAATTGCTCCTATAAATTTTGCTGGAACTGTTTAGAGGAGTCTCATCGTCCAATAGACTGCGGCACAGTCAAAAAATGGGTTGATCAAATGAAGGATGGTGATGCACTCACCATGTACTGGATACGTAGTAATTCCAAGCCGTGCCCAAAGTGTAAACGACCAATCGAGAAAAGCCGTGGGTGTATGCTAATGACATGTATACCTCCGTGTCGGTTTCAATTCTGTTGGTTATGCCTTGATAGTTGGGATAACGATAACGATAGTTATGCAGGCCATAGTTGCAACCAATATAAGCCTGAAGCTTCAACATCAGGAAAAGATGATGGAAATCAACCCAATTCGGCCACCTACGACCATGTTAAGGAAAAGGTTGCGAAAGCATCTTCAAATAGATTGGTATTTTATCTGGAAAGATGGAAGGAAAATGAAAAGTCTGAGCGAAAGGCCTTATCTGATTTGCAGAGTACGCAAAAGGTACAACTTAAAAGGCTGAATGGCTGTATGCATACGGCAATAAGTCTGTGTGGCCTTACAGGGTTCAAATGCGTGGAAATGGCGTGGTTACAGATAGCAGAATGCAGGCGCATGCTGAAATGGACATATGCGTATGGTTATTATTTGACTCCTTCCGGCGATCGTGATGCTGATCTTGCTAAACTAAAACAAGATTTATTTGAATTCCTGCAACGTGAAGCTGAAAATGGATTAGAAAGACTTCATCAATGCGCTGAAGATGAACTGCCACAGCATATAGACAGTGCCCTTAAAGCTAAAGCTGATACTGAGATTGGGAAAAAGGTTTTGAAGGATTTGGAGAACGTCTTTATAAGACTTGAAGAGCTAACAGAGTCAACTGCCGCCCATTTTGAAAAGTTAATTGAGGCGTTTGAAAACGATCTGTCAGAAGTTAAGAATACACGAGTAGGGTGCGCAAAGGCAGCTAGGACCAATTAGTAATTATTGGATGTAGTCTTCATCATTTTCTTGCTTGTTTTTTTGTTATGAACAAAAAAATGGATTTTGGTTTATAGGCAACTAATTGCCTACTTTGGTTTCGTTTTACGTTTAGTATCATTGGCAACTAAGGGTCTGCTTTTGGTTTACAGGCAGCAAGGTGCCTAATTGTTGTTTCAGTATATTATCAGATTGAAATACAAAGATGTTAGAGTAGGGTTTAGTTTTTGAGATGTTAGATGTTACATTAATTAGTTTGAGTGGGGTTTATTTTTTATTTGAAATACAAAGATGTTGAATGTATTTGAAGAATGTTATTTGTGTTCATTCATCTGCTTTCAATATCAAAGTTGTTGTTGAACTAGCTAGACTTATTTTGCCTTTATCTAGTGTTATCATTAGTCTCCGATGGTAATTCATAAATTAGGAGTAAAGTGTACAATAACATTTTCTTCCTTTTATGGTTCCTTTCTCTATTTTATAATTTCCATATAGTTCAGTTGTAGTATATTGCTATTAGTGGTTGAACTTTTAGCTTTTTTATTAAAATTGACATTAATGTAAAAATACTTTTCAACACATCTCTTTCTAGCACATATACAAACAAAACCAGATTTCCTTTCAAAGATAGGAATCAACAAAGGCCCAAGTAAGTTTTTCTTTGATGCACATGTTTAGATGCTTTAATGAATGCTGGAATATTTTCTTATTTTATAAAAAATGCTGGAAGTATTAAGGCGAATACGATGATAGATATAGAGTAACACCTATGATTGGAAAATATCACAGAAATGTGATAAGTCATGTCATAATATACATATTTTGCATCCATGAACATTCTATAAGCTATATTACAGTATGACAAATTATGACAACTTGCAGAGTGTAGAAGCACAATTTTGATCTCCTTAATGCAATTTCTCCTTCTTGTTGCAGGACCATAGAAAATGGAAAAGTTACCCCAACCCACATAAGCCTCACAAATATTAATTTTGACCTTCACTATATTAGATTAGTGCAAATCCATTGAAGCAGTTGATTACTGCTTGCTAAACATCAATCCCAAGCCCATCTAGTGCACTCATTATGGAGAGTAGAAGTTATCGAGGTTGTCTAGCACAAAACATAAGAATATTTAGGGCATGCCTTTCCCTCATCTAGACTTCCACCTTCATTCACACTCATCTTAGATTTGGAATTGAACTTGAAAGGATCATTTAAGAGATGCATGTAGCAAAAATTCAAATACTTCTTTTTGTTATCACACTTCTTATTCAACTTTACCTATTCATCTTTACTTTCTTTTAGTTTTGTTATCACACTCTTTGTTCAACTTTACTTATTCACCTTCACTTTGATTGCATTTTTTTGGTAGTGCTTCCTTTGAACTAGAGAGTAGTACACCTAGTCCATGTTATCATCCCACTTAGGGGAATCCTAAAATGAAATCTACCTCAACTGCAATTGACCTACTGAAATGCAAATTATTAGTAACAATAAATTAGTCTGAAGGAAGAAAAAGATGAAAAGATTCAAATTCTTTGTATGATGCATGAGGATTTGATTAAATTTTTTGAAAAGATTGGAACTTGTTTGTGTAATGCATGAAGATCTGATTCATACAACAGTAAATTAGTCTGAAAAATGAAAAGATTGAAAGGATTCAAATTATTTGTATGAAAGATTGAAAGGATTCAAATTATTTGTATGATGCATGAGGACTTGATTTAAAACACATTCTCTTAACAGTGTATTTTTACAATCTCACTCGCAACCCCAATATGTTTGCAGTGGACATTTTCAAGAAATCTGTGACCAAGATGTTGGTGCCCTTTTATTCCATGGAAGAGAGACTTAAAAAGGCCCAAATGGAGGTATGGAAATTTATTGTATTTGTGAACAGATTCTTATAGTTGAGGCGATAAAAAATTCTACAATTGATGATTTTGGGTATTTTTCCCATTGGGGAGCTGGTGTAGCTTTTTTTCAAATAGCTACTCTGAAGACACCTGCATATCAGTTAGTCTTAATTCACCTAAGATGTTGCATGGCTTTTTCTCAAATAGTTACTCTAAAGACACATGGACTTAATTAACCTAAAATGTTGCATGGATTAACGTGCTTGAATACAAATGTAATGAACGTCAAATGGATACATCTGCGTGATCCATGACAATCATTTCATAACTTAATATGAAAACAAGTTAGTGCTACGTTATGCATAGTGAAAATAAATTACTCATACATATATGCATGATTCCAAGCACTGAAATAATAAATCATCACATGAAAGCACAAGAAACAACAAATAGATATGAAAATCAATTGTAATGAGTGTTATGAATGGTTACCTACCATAAAAATATTATGGTAGTCAATATTTCAATCATCTAACACAAAAATCAATGGTGCAAGATGGCACAGGTGGAGTTCTTCTCAGAGGGAATGCCTTACAACTTAATAATAAATTTGTAAGAGAAATATGTGAAAAGGATGGTTGTCAAAAGTTGATTTTATATTGAATATAATAATATAACTTGTTATTTGCTTCATTCCTACCAGAATTTTGATCATAATTCAGTTCAAAAATGTCTATATAAAATGACTAATATGTAAAAAATCACCTATGTGACTCTAGTAAAATAGCATGTATAACCATAACATCACAAAATCCAAGCATAAATATAATAAAATATCAAGTCATTCATCACATATAATCAAGCAAAAAACACCTTTTTCCTTGCAAAAATTATATCATTGGAATGCATTTATTATGCCCAAAACAAAGTGTCTCAAAATAAAAGTATGCTAAAAAGGTATGTTGTAGATAAACATAAATCTAAAACTATAGCATCATGTTAACTTTGGACATCTACTATGGCTAGTTTCTTTCTTCTTTGCTTTACTCTTCTCTTCTTTCCCTCCTCGTACCTCCAAGTGCATGTCTTCAAAGGAGACCTCCCTCCACCAACTTATCCATGATGCACTGATATGAGTATATTAAGAGGTGACCTCTCAAGAGGAGTGTGTAGGTGTTGTAGGTTGATGAAATTTGCTTACTACTATGCGAGTTGATGAATGAACAAGTTGGTTATGGCCAATGCACATTTCCATATGGTAGTCTAATGGTATTAGGATCCCATGCATCAAACTGAAGGGGTTGTTGTTGAAGTGTTGATTGCATAATTTTTACTATGTTGGGATGAGGCGATGGTATATTTTATGAGCTCCATGGATTAGATGGATGAGGTGGAGGTCCCCCACATAGATGTGACCAATCTAAGTGAGTTGGTTAAACTCTTCAGAATCTACATCAAAGTGAATTTAGAATCTAATCCTCTTGTTTTTGTTCTCTTTCCAACACATATTTCCCCTTATTCCATGGCCTCTCATATTGTCACAAGAGCCTTATCATTTTTCACTTTTCATTTCATATTTAGAATTATGTACACTATTGTTATTCATGCAATGAGTGTATGTATTCGACTCTTATGAATGCAAGCATTGTATATCCAATTAACTTAATTTGACATATATTTAATTAGTGAGTTAATCAATGCATTATTAATTCATTCACCATTCAGAATGTAGTAAATAAAATATTAATTACAACACATAAGAAACACACATAGAACACCAAGTTTTTAGGTGGAAACCCAATGTGAGAGAAAACCATTGTTATCGTTGTCTCTATCTTATTTATTATTATATAAGAAAATATTCATTACAATTTGTATTGGTGCAGACTCTTACCAGCAAGCAAGCATCCACTTGTAGGACGCCACAACCTGCACTCGTACTCCAGCACACACTAGAAGGGAGCTACAACCCCATAATCTCGTTTGACTTCTATTGTAAGGGAGATCCTACCCCCATTATGAAGGCTACAACCCTCAACACCTTGTGGACCTCATTTCAAAAAATTTCACACTTGATCCACCTCTCAACCAATCATCAAAGCCTCTAGTTCACCTTTCATCAAATTTTAATACTGGACCCACAACACACCCAAACCAATTTCCAAACTTAAATATTGAAACACAATTTTGAACTAGTGAATCTCTAAAGCATCAAGCCACTGAATCTAGAACCCAACTAGAACAAATGAACTTTAGAATATATACATGACTAATATTACTAGAACCTTCATATATGTGTGCTTCCTCTACATAAAAATAGGTATAGATATCATATTACTAAACACTGAATCATTTAGCTCACTGTAACATTGATCCACTTACTAAATCAAGTACTGAACCAATCGTAGATCGTTGAATCAATCACAGATCACTACACTATGGAATCATTACCATTCAATATTCAAACCCAACCAACAATGTCAAACATATACCATAGACATCATTGACATACAACAACAAATAAAATAGACATCATCAACCATTATCATCAAGCAGCACTGCAAACCTTGACCAGATCTGACTCATAATATATACACAACAATTATTAACCATAAAAACGTACATACATGCTTATACTATGATACACCCATGTATATATATCAACATACTAAAAAACACATCACATAAATATATGTGCAACTACTTACATTTAGCTATGTGTATGTATGCAACTATTTAGAACATAATTCCCATTCTACAAACCTTACTATCACATATTCAAATTACAACATCATTATAGCCACATATCTACTATTAATAGCTACATGTATAATCAAATCAATAAAGTGTATTCATTAAGGTTTGTTTTAATTTCAGATCTATCAGATTTGAGTCTTCTCCCTACTCCATGGTTCACACCTATTTTAGATCAAATCACATTTGAATAACTTTGGTAAAAAATCACTTAGGTAAATACTTTGGTAATGTTGTTAGTATTTTTTCATGGGATCAAATGGAAGTTTTCACTCCAATTACTATGGGTCAATACCATGGTAATGACCCCTAGTATGCATATTTCCATGGTTTAGATTATGTACGTGACTTTTACTCACAAAAAATATGTATGTACATGACCCTTCTTCATAGGAATCGCGTATACTTTCTCAAACTTCACTTTTGTCATCCATCTATAACAGAATTTCCATTTCTTTGTCTGTGTCCTCTGTAGCAGCTGTACCAATCTGCATGAGTTCCATAATCATCATATTATCACAATTTTGATTTATTTATTAAGTAGGTTTCCATTAAGGACAACACATTAGCCATAATGTAAAAAATCTCCCCCCTTTGGACTTGATGGCAACCACTTTGGTGTTTGGACACCACCCGCAAACACCAAAACTTCTCTCCAAACATCAAGTCTTCTCTCCCCCTTGGGCATCAAGCGAAAATGGAAAAATCAAGCTAAATGAAGTACTTCCATTGCAAATCATTGAAGGTCTAATTTGTTGAACATGAATCATGAAATATTTATACTGACCATGCTCCCCTTGAGCATATGTTGAACTTGATGAAGATATTCAAAAGAGTACAAGACTCTATGACTCAAAAAAATATGACTTTTCCTATCACCAATGGATCGTGATTACATTAGACACCTATTGGACCCAAATGTTACATCAATGTCTGAACATGATGGGATTACATACATGACATCACTTGATCCCAATAGCCCATTCATGACTGAATTTTATAATGATTGAAAAAATGGGTATTTTCATGACCTTTACATCAAGATACATATATGATACTTAGATCCAAAAATCGCCACCTCAATAATCAAGTAGCAAGACCATGATAGTCATCAATCATGCACAATATAGGAATGTGCAACATAGTCATATGATAACATCAATGTAGATAACAACATGAATGTCCTTAATATGTAAGACAAGATAGTGTAGGCATCATTCTTTCCTCATCAAGTGTATTAAGGAGTATCGACAATCAATAATGTAACTGCAACATAAGAAACCCAAGCATTATGACATAATGACAACAACATAATTATTTTCAATAATAACAACCATAGAGTGGAAATGATATGTACTCATCATAAACCCATCACACAACAATCAATACTTAAGAAATCATAATGCCAACAATGAACTATTAGAACAGTGGAAGATGCTCCCCCTAAACCTGTGCCAACTTTCCACCATCAACTTTTATCACATCCATCTCATCAAGTAGCATATGCACCAAAGAACTATTTCATCAACATCGAGATATAACTTTAGCAATACATGGGTAGTATTAATAGTCCGCAACAAGTCAATATCAGAACCCGAAAGCTAATAATAACTAATGGAAGCATATGAGAAGCTCCCCCTGAGTTTATGTCACTTCCTTTTCATTAATGAGAGGCATATACGACTGTCTAGATTACAAACCACATATACCTGCAACTGTCTTTCAGAAGATCCACATACATAAAGTAAATTGTTGGTGATTATAGCTACAATTCCCCCTGAAAACGCCATGCCTATTAGAACACTTATCACAGTGAAGAGGCAAGAATAATACCTATTTTTTGTCTGATATATTCAAAGGAATCATGTGGAAGAGGATTGGTAAATATATTTGTAACTTGTTCCTTTCAAGAAACATATTCCAAATTGACTTTTTGTTCAAAAACTTTCTCTCTAACAAAATAGTCTTTGATTAGGATGTGCTAAGTTTTGGAGTGCATGACAATATTTTTAAAGATACTTATGGCAATATGTTTTCATAGAGAATAGGTACAGGTTGAGGGCGAGTGAATTGAATGTCTTGCAATGTTTGGATCATCCATAGAAGCTGAGTACAACAAGAGAAAGCAATAACATATTCTTCTTAAGTAGTTGATAAAGAAATAGAAATTTGTTTCTTACTAAACCGAGAAACTAAACGAGGACCAAAATAGAATTCTCCTCCACTAGTACTTTTTTGGTCATTAGCATTACCTACCTAGTCTGCATCTGTGTAAACATGAAGTGAAAAGTCTTCATTTTTGGGATACCATAGACTAGAATCTTGAGTGCCTTGTAGATACTTGAATATCCTCTTGACTACTTAGAGATGAATTTCCTTAAGATTTGCTTGAAATCATCCAACTATGCCAAATGCATGCATAATGTGTGGTCTTGTACTTGTAATATAGATCAAGTTGCCAATCATAGATCTCTATTTAGATTGATTAATTGTAGGAGAATCATCATTCTCGCTTAGATTACACCCTGTTTGAGAGGGAAAGATACCATTTTTAGTTTGATGAATTTGAAAACCAAGAAATAATGTTAGCTCACTAAGTACAAACATTTCGAATTCATGCTGCATGGCTGAAGAAAATCCTTTATTCGTAGATTCAACATTGCTTCCAAATGTGATGTCATCTACATAAACTACTATTATTAAAAGTTTTTATTTTCCAAATTTAGTATACAAGTTGCTATTTGCAAATCCTTTCTTAAACCCTTGTTGTTGAATATACCTGTCAAGACGATAATACAATGCACAAGGAGCTTGTTTTAATCCATAAAATGTCTTCTTAAGTTTGCAAACAATAATTTTATCATTGCCAAGTATGAATCCTTCATGTTGTTTAATATAAACTTCTTCTTCTAGATCCCCATTTAAAAATCCAAATTTAGCATCATTTGATATACCTTAAATTTATGAAAGATGGAAAATGCAAGGAATATTATTATGGCTTCAAGTCTTGCTTTGTTTCAGATTACTTCTCAATTTTCATTTAATTTGTTTCTAAACACCCACTTTGTTCCAATTAAATTTTTATTATGAGGCCTTAATATAAGTTCCCATGTCTCGTTCTTTTCTATTTGATTAAGTTCTTCATGCATTGCCTTAACCCAACATTCACCCTTGCTTGCTTAATTCACATTCTGAGGTTCAATTATGGATAGCAAGGCTAATTGACTAGATGATCCAACAAAAGTTCTTCTAGTTTATATTCCTACTTCCTTATCACCTAGAATTTGAGATTCAGGATGATTTTTCTGAACATACCTTGATGGATTCTTTTCTGTTGTACTTCTATTTTCATTTCCTTCTTTTGATGCTTCTCTTTCTTCTTCTCCTACAACTTCTTGGATTTTAGTAGGGAGAGTTTCATCATCTTCTTGTGCTTCCTTTTTGGTACCTATGGATGCTTCATCAATCACAACATCTATACTTTCAACAATATTTTGAAGCCTTTTATTATAACATTTATATCCTTTGCTTCTGGAAGAGTATCCAAGTAGTATTCCTTCATCAACTCTAGATTCCAATTTTCCAAGCTTATCATCATTTTTCTTTATAAAACATTTGCTTCCAAAGATACTCCTAATGATTGAAACATTCTTTGAGTTAATAAGAGATCCGAGATAACTCATTATGATATTTACAAGAGTGGTCCACCATAGGAGGATCTCCAATGGTACCTTCTAAGGGAAGCTTAAAATATATATCTAAGACGAAAACTCATTAGAGTGATTAATCATGGTAACTTTTGCAAAGTCATGAGGTATTAGAGTGAATCATACTCAACAAGACTTGTCACAGATGTGTGTGTTAACAACCAATGTGGATCAAAAGTAGTTTCAGTGGCTATCCTTTGGAAATCAAAGCCCTAATAGCATTGTTGTAACATCTTTATTCATGGAATTGATTTATTCTTCTACCCTACTCTACCCTAAGAATGAGAAGAATCCCTTTTAAGTATAGGATTACTTCCAAAGCAACCATGTGCGCAACAAGAGGATAATCCTACTCATGTTAAAATTTGAAAATTATATTCAAGAAAATACAATAACAAGAGGAACCAACTGATCTAACTCATGTGATGCTACAAATTGTCGAATGTTAAAGGAGGAGTGGATACTGACATTCATCTGAAACTAATATTCTATGGGATCCATATACTGTTGGTCACTTGATTCCTGGGCAACATCGAGTGCATCATGTAAATCCTCTAAATTTCTTTGTT